>CM038674.1:345431201-346179951 GCA_021605145.1 Aegilops bicornis | reverse complement strand
CATTTGCTTGAAATTTTTGCCACCATCCTAACCGAGCTCCTCCATAGACCATTTACTTGTAGGTGTGAGAAACAATTCCTGCACTAACTCCCCTATTGTAACATCACGTGGGATCGTACTTGTTACATCCACAATCTTCGGAAAAGGTAACTTTGGTTTTGTTCTCTCATTTTCCTACTCACCACCACTTTCATATGATGGATAGTTCAAGTACCTATGCCAACCCACTCTTCATCGAGCAAGACGACGACATGTCATCATTCGTCACCAAGAGCCGCCTCTTTGGTGCACAACGGGCGCTACATCAAGAGCAACAAGCAATGAACGACCGTATTGACAACCTCGCCACCGACTTGCGACTCTCCGTGCAACCTACACGGGACTAATTCGACAACAAGCTAGATGCGCACAAGCAAGAGAACGATGCAAGAATGGACGAGATCCGTGCTTTGTTGGTCAACCGGCCTCCTTCAACTTCTTCCTACTCAAGACGGAGCCACTCAAGTCGACACTCCGACGACACCTTCTCCGGCTCAAGTACACCGTCATCGAACACTCTTTGACGAGCCGCGCGTCAAGACCGTCATGCATCTCGAAACCCGCTACACGTCAAGCATTCACAAGAGCAAGTCGATGAGCAAGTTCCTCATCCTCGTTCGAACCAAGACACTTTTGCTCAAGCTCAAGAACGACAACGACTACGGCGCCAAGAGGAAGAACGAGCGTGTCTACACCAACAAGAACAACACGCCGAGGCTCAACGTCTTCAACAACAACAACGAGAAGCGCAAGCTCTTGAGGCGCAACGTGCCCTTCAAGTATCAAGTCGAGCCATCGCCAACCGCAATCGCGAACGGCACAATCAAGAGGAAGCCCTTCGCGAAGAAATCCACGAGCGGAACTACCAACCCTGTGTGCAACGTGAAGTTCCTCAAGCTACTCCACAAGCTCGTCAAGCTCCCCCTCAACCTCAAGTTCAACAAGAGCAAGCGGATCATCGACTTCCTCCACGCCAAGAGCGACATCTCGAGGAACGAGCATTTGAGGATCTTCCCCCACGGCAAGAGTGACATCACAACCGCTTCTTTGACGAAGAACTCCGCTACGGCAAGCTAAAGTTCACCATGCCCAAGTTCAATGGAAGCAATGACCCCGAAGAGTCCCTCTCATGGGCATTGAAGGTTGACAAAATCTTCCGGTTGCACAACTACGATGAAGAGAACAAGATCGCTATGGAATCACTCGAGTTCCAAGACTACGTTCTCATTTGGTGGGAACAAATAATTGAGCGACGACGTACAAGAGGCGAACCACCAATCACAACTTGGACGGCGATGAAGGATGTCATGAGAGCTCGTTTCGTGCCTACACACTACAATCGTGATCTCTTCAAGAAGTTGCAACTTCTCAAACAAGGCACGAAGACAGAGGAAGAATACTACCAAGAAATGGAGATTGCCATGATTTGATCCAACGTCAAAGAAGACGACGAGCAAACAATGGCACGCTTCTTGAACGGCCTCAACCATCCAATCAAGCGGATTGCCGACTTCCAACCATACTCAAACCTTCTCGAGCTAGTTCATCAAGCGACCAAGGTCGAGCGACAAGTCCAAGATGACTCCAAATATGCCAAGTTCTCGTCTAAGACCTACGGCTCCTCTTATCAAGCTCCCGCGACTTCGGCAACTCCTACCTCAACTAGAGCATCACCAAGTACCGGCGACAAGTCAAGTTACAAGAAAACTTCAACAAGTTCAAGTCGTCCTCCTCCTACTACAAGCAACTTCAAGCCGCGTGCTTCGTCCTCTACTCCGAGCGATGAGACCGTCAAGACAAACTCCTTCAAGTGTTTCACTTGCGGCGGCCGAGGCCACAAGTCATTCGAATGCACAAACAAGCGCACCATGATCCTCAACGATGACGGCACCTACGACTCCATGAGTGAAGGAGAAATGGAAGCCGTTGAGCAAGTGGCCATGCACCGACAAGTGAACAACGAAGACGAAGATGATCAAGTCTTTTGTGATGAAGATTCAAGTCCCGCTCTCGTTATCTCCAAGGTCTTGACTCTTCAACATCAACAAGAAGAAGACCAACGATGCCACATCTTCCACACAAAGGCCGGCATCAATGGAAGGTCCGTCAAGGTCATCATTGATGGAGGTAGTTGCCACAACTTAGCAAGTGAAGAACTATGCTCCAAGCTTCAATTGCTCAAGAGGAAGCACCCGCACCCCTACAAGGTTCAATGGCTAAGCGACTCCGGCACTATACGAATCGAGCATACGGTCCAAGTCTCCTTCAAAATTGGTGCATATGAGGACACTTTGGAGTGTGATGTAGTCCCAATGACCGTTTGCCACCTCCTTCTTGGTCGACCATGGCAATTCGACCGTGGTGTCATACACAATGGGCGTACCAATCACTATAGCTTCAAGATGAAAGGGAAGGAGTATGTGCTACGACCTATGTATCCTAGTCAAGTGATAGCCAACAAGCAAGCCACCCATCATGGAGATAAGAGTGAGAAAGTGATCCACCAAAAAGTGAGTGAGAGCCACAAGCCAAACTTGAGCGCCTCTTCGCCTAGAGAGAAAAACCTCATACTATTTGCCACAAAAAGTGAGATGAGAGAAGTGTGTGAGAACCCATCAAGTGTGATGCACTTTGTCCTTGTGTGCAAGGATGGAGATCCAAAAACTAACACCTCTCACAAGCTACCTTTAGTGCTTCAGTCTCTTTTGCAGGAATTCCAAGATGTTTTCCCCGATGAGCTACCTCCGGGTCTACCTCCTCTACGAGGCATTGAGCATCGAATCGACCTCAACCCCGGAGCGCCACTTCCAAACAAAGCTCCATACCGTGTCAACCCCGAAGAAACTAAGGAGATTCAACGGAAAGTACAACAACTCATTGACAACGGTCATGTACGTGAAAGCTTAAGCCCTTGTGCCGTTCCGGTTAGACTTGTGCCTAAATCCGATGGAAGTTTCCGCTTGTGTTCCGATTGTAGACCCATAAACGCTATTACCGTTTGCTATAGGCATCCCATTCCTCGCCTAGATGATATGCTTGATGAACTTAGTGGAGCCAACTTTTTCTCAAAAATTGATCTTAAAAGTGGCTATTATCAAATCCGCATTCAAGAGGATGATGAATGGAAAACTGCTTTCAAAACCAAATTTGGCTTATATGAGTGGTTAGTGATGCCTATGGGTCTATCGGAGGCTCCTGCATTTTCGTATACTTTATGCATTATGTGCTTCGCCCTTATATTGGAGTCTTTGTTGTGGTTTACTTCGACGATATTCTTGTGTTTAGCAAAACCATGAAAGAGCATCTTAATCATGTTAGGGCTGTTTTGCAAACCCTTCGCACAGAACGTCTTTACGCAAAACATGAAAAATGCACGCTTTGGTGTTGACAAAGTGGTTTTCTTGGGTTTTGTTGTATCCTCAAAGGGTGTCCATGTTGATGAAGCTAAAATTGAAGCAATTAAAACTTGGCCCCAACCACCAATTTGCAACAAGTGCATAGCTTTCTTGGTCTTATGGTTTTTATCGTTGCTTTGTGAAATATTTTAGTACTATTGCCGCCTCCTTTGCATGCTTTGAGTAAGAAGAATACTCCTTTTGTTTGGGGATCTTTGCAATCCACCGCTTTTGATGAGCTCAAGTATTTGCTTACTCATGTCTCGATTCTTGCTTTGCCCAATATTGACAAAACTTTTGAGGTTCATTGTGATGCAAGTGGTACCGGAATTGGCGGAGTTTTGATGCAAGAAAAACGAGCAATTGCTTACTTTAGTGAAAAACTCTCCGGTGCTCAACTTAACTATCCCATCTATGACAAAGAATTGTATGCGTTAGTGCGTGTGCTACATGTTTGGGATTATTATCTTAGACCTCATGAGTTTGCCATCCATACCGATCATGAAACAGTTAAGTACTTAAAAGGCCAAACTAAGTTGAACAAGCGTCATGCCAAATGGAGTGAATTTATTGAATCTTTCCCCTATGTGATCAAGTACATTAATGGTAAGGAAAATGTAGTTATGATGCACTTTCATGCATATGCACGTCATTACTAAACTTGAGTTGAATGTTATTGGTTTTGAGCACATCAAAGACTTGTATGCTAATGATCCATCTTTTGCTATTCCTTATGCTAAGTGTTTGACGCATACTTCTTGGGAACAATATTACATAAAGGATGATTATCTTATGAGAGCTAACAAACTATGCATTCCCGAGTCTTCTCTTCGTTTGCTCCTTTTGCAAGAGGCTCATGGAGGCAGACTCATGGGACACTTTGGACGCGACAAGACATTCGCCACGCTCTCCAAGAACTACTTTTGGCCCAAGATGTTTCGAGACATCACACGCTTCACCAACCGATCCTATACATGTCGCAAAGCTAAGTCTAAAGCTCAATCTCATGGTCTTTACATGCCTCTTCCTATTCCCTCTCAACCTTGGGAAGACATTAGCATGGATTTTGTACTTGGTTTGCCTAGAACTCAAAATGGAAAGGATTTCGTGTTTGTTATTGTGGATAGATTTTCTAAGATGGCACATTTCATTCCTTGCAACAAGATAGACGATGCTTCACATGTTGCAAATCTCTTTTGTAGGGAAATCTTGCGACTCCATGGAGTACCAAAGACAATCGTCTCCGATCGTGACGCCAAGTTCTTGAGTTACTTTTGAAGACCCTATGCGCCAAGCTCGAAATCAAGCTCTTGTTCTCATCCGCATACCATCCTCAAACCGACGGCCAAACGGAGGTGACGAACCGGACACTCTCCACTCTACTGCCAGTATTGATCAAGAAGAACATCAAGGAGTGGGAGGCGTGTCTACCCATCGCCGAAAGTACGCCTACAACCGTGCAAGACATTCGACTACCGGCAAGTCCCCTTCGAGGTCGCTCACGGCTTCAACCCATTGTCACCATTGGACATTCTACCTCTTCCTCTACAAGAGCGCACCAACATGGATGCGAAAGTTCGCAAGCTATATCTAGAAGATGCATGAGGATACAAGGCACACCATCGAGCGCCAAGTACAACGACTAGCGACCAAGCTCAACGTCGACAAGCAACCCATGGTCTTCAACATTGGTGATCTAGTGTGGCTACACCTTCGCAAGGACCGCTTCCCCAACGAACGCAAGTCCAAGCTTCTCCCTCGAGCCGATGGACCTTTCAAGGTGCTAGCACGCTACAATGACAACGCCTACAAGTATAATGTGAGCGACATCTTCAACGTCAAGGACCTCGCGCCACACCATGGAGATGAAGCTTTCGATCCGAGGTCCGATCTCTCCCAAGGGAGGGAAGATGATGCGGAGCATCCTTCCAT
Organism: Aegilops bicornis; assembly: GCA_021605145.1. Lineage (NCBI taxonomy): Eukaryota > Viridiplantae > Streptophyta > Magnoliopsida > Poales > Poaceae > Aegilops > Aegilops bicornis. The sequence continues at coordinate 346,174,585 of CM038674.1, read as the reverse complement.
CATCCCCATGGACTCTACACCGACACATCAAGCCCCACGTGGACCTATGACTAGAGCTAGAACACGTGCTTTGGAAACCGAGGTGAATTCCTTCCTACTAGATTTGCATATGGACACGAATGGAACATGTTTACTACCTCACCAAAATGTTCTATGCCTCCTTAGGTATGAAGAGGAACATCACCAAGACGCCCAGGAGCATCACCAAGGAGTGGGAGGACCACCCCGAGGCCACGCAAGCCAAGAAGAAGGACAACAGCAGCAGCACAGGAAGCTCCAGGCGACCCCGTGCGCACGGGCCCCCGAGACCCCATGCCCACGAGCTACTCAGGGAGTTGGCGCTGGAGCACCCCGTGCGCACGGGCCCAACTTACCCCGTGCGCACGGGCCTCCTAGGATGGCCGGCTGAGATCACATCTTCGGCTCCTCTTCATCTCCTTCGACCCCTAGGCTATATATTCCGTACCAAGGACCATGTTTAGGGTTAGCAAGTATTAGATGAGATATTTGTGAGCTTTGCTCCTTTCTACCTTCCCTTGTGGAATCAAGACCCCCTAGGGAAGAATCCTTGTGCATTTCAAGAGCTCCGCAAGGAGAAGACTATCTCCAAGCCCCCATCTCCTTTGGATTTGGGATGAATTTTGCCATTGTATCTTTCCTTTGATTGTTTTTGTGACTTGTGGATCTTGTGTTGTTACTCTAGTGGATGTGTAATCGGGAATTGTTGGAGTGATTTCCTCTTTGTGTTCTTGTTGTGTTCTTGTTGTTTCTCTCTTTTTTCCCCTCCAAGTGTGAAAAGATCCCTCCTAGGGTTCTATCCTACATCAAGAAGAAAGTAGAAGAAGAAGAAGAAGAAGAATAAGAAGAAGAAGAAGAAGAAGAAGAAGAAGAAGGAGAAGGAGAAGAAGAAGAAGAAGAAGAAGAAGAAGAAGAAGAAGAAGAAGAAGAAGAAGAAGAAGAAGACACCCCGACCCACACCCCGACACCCTTACACCCCGACCCCGACACCCAGGCATGACACCCCGACCCCGACACCCTGACACCACATCCCGACCCACACCCCGACCCCGACACCCACAACCTAACACTCCGACCCCGACACGACACCCCGACACGACACCCCGACCCGGACACCCGGACACCCTGACACCACACCCCGACCCCGACCCGACCACCGACACCCCGACCCCGACACCCCGACAACCTGAGACCCCGACAATCGACACCCCGACCCCCGACACCCTGACACCACACCCTGACCCCGACCCCGACACCCTAACACCCCGATTGACCCCGACACCCTCGCACCACAACCACACCCCGACCCTGATGGGGTCATATATTTGTGAATTATGAGTTAGGTTGTATATTTTTCGATTTTGTTATGCAAAACATCATATATATATTTGTGTTGGTCGGGTGTATTTAAATGTGCAGTTGTTTCATCGCTGCGAGGGTGTGGTGTTTGACGACCTCCCCGTGCGTTCGACGAGCTCCGCCCCTGCGTTCGTTGGTGAGCACAAATGGCATCTCCTCCTCCCCCCTTCATTTGCTCTGTTCCGGTCTTCGTGTCGATGAAACTTGCTAGCTATAGGTGACAATCATCAGTATGTGTAACCACTATGCGTCTCCCGTTCGAAAGGGTTACATCTATAAATATGCATGCATTTGCATATTTGTAATCGTGATTCTTTCGAGTTGTCCAACGTTATCCATGGACAGCCCGAGTATGTGTAGGGTTCGTTTTCCCATATGCTCTTCCGGATTCGATGCGTAATTTTGTCGCTGTTTTCCCTCGTTGTTCTCCTGCACACATCCTTTGTGCTTATTGCCGAGACGTGTATCAGGAGAACAGCGGGGAGGTGCTGCCAAAATTTTACGTCAGATCCAGAGCAGAGCATGGGAAAACGAATCCAATCTACACATACTCGGGTGGGATTAGGACCTATCTTTACCTATTAGTGTGTAGGTTGCATGGACGTAATAAAGCTGACAAACTCCATTAAATGATGGATATGGTTTGCTTAATTATGTATATATTTCTTGTGTGTCCAGTAGGAAGTCAATATGAGTGATCGTGCGTGGATGTACACCGGTTATACTAGACAGGAAGTTTGGACCGGGGAATGGTTAACAAAAATCAAAGGGTTTGTTAGAGCCGCATTTGCAAATGGCCAGAAATTTAGCTGGTGCCCCTATGTCCGGTGCGACAACTATAATAAGAGGGATGAGCTTGAAATGAGTAAAGACCTGGAGAAGTTTGGTTTTACGCCTGGTTAAACGGTCTGGACATTTCATCATGAGTCTGCCCAACGTGCCAGAGCGGAGGTGGTTCGTCGTCGCACCGACGAGCATGGTACAGGGATGGAAGACATGATGCAAGGCTTTGATGATGCTCGGGACTCGGACGAGGAGATGGAGGAATCTGCAAAGGCCTTCACTGAAATGTTGGAGTCCTCAAAACGTCCTCTCCACGAGCACACTGAGCTTTGTCAGCTAGATGCCATCTCACAAATAATGGCTTTGAAGGCTCAATTCAACTTGGGCAGAGAATGCTATGACACGATGATGATAGTATTCAGACGATTTCTGCCCAATGGCCATGTGCTACTTGCAAACCTGTACCAGTCAGACAAAATCCTCCGTGCTCTTAAGATTCCCTATGAGAAGATACATGCCTGTGAGAAAGGATGTGTCTTATTTAGGCTTCAGTACGAGGACTTGAACTATTGTCCCATTTGCAATTCTTCCGTGTATGTTGTGGTAGACAACGGTATGGGTGAGAAGACATGCACCAAAATACCCGTTAATGTTCTTCGGTATATGCCAGTCGTACCAAGACTTCAACATCTTTTCATGGTCAAAGAGACGGCCAGACAGATGACATGGCACAAAACGGGCAAAAGAACCGAACTAGATGCAAATGGGAATGTGATGATGGTGCACACATCGGATGGTGAAGCGTGGAAGCGCTTTGATGCATTACATAAGGAAAAACGACAGATCCAAGGCATCCTCGAGTCGCCATCGGCATGAATGGGTTCAGTGTGTTTGGTCAGGCGGCAGCCCCATACAGTTATTGGCCCGTGTTTGTCATTCCACTCAATCTCCCCCCCGGCAGATTATGCAAAGAAAGAACATTTTCCTGACGTTGATAATTCCAGGGCCCAACTATCCTGGGAAGAATATGAATGTGTACATGCAGCCGCTTAAGGACGAATTGCAAGAAGCTTGGGATAATGGGTTCAAGACATATGACGCCTTTAGCAAACATAACTTCATAATGCGTATCTGGTACATGTACTCGACGCATGACTTGCCGGCGTATGCGCTATTCGTTGGATGGTGTGTGCATGGAAGGTTCCCGTGCCCCACATGCAAGGGAGCTCTTGAGTTTGATTGGCTGACGGCAAGGCACAAGTATACTTGCTTCGACTTGCATAGACCGTTTCTAGATGCTCGCCATAAGTTCAAGAAAGACAAGAAGAACTTCATCAAAGGTAGAGTTGTCAAACACTCAAGACCACCAAGGCTGATGTGCCAACATACCCTAGATCGCTTAAACGCCTCGAGCCGCATCCAGAGCGTCCGGTATTTCAAGGGGTATAATAAGGAACACGCTCGACTCACAAGACATGCTTGTGGGATCTGCCTTACTTCAAAGACCTCCTTTGCCCACACAACATCGACGTGATGCACATCGAAAAGAATATTGTCAAGCCATTTTTGGTACATTGTTCAGCATAGAGGGGAAATCAAAGGATAATACTAAGGCTAGAGTCGATCAAGAGGAGCTATGTGATAGAACGTTACAAAACATGCAAGAACCGAAAGGAAAGCGGAACTGGACGAAGCCAAAGCCATGGTTCAATCTTGGAAGGCCAGCTATGAAGGAAATTATTTTGTGGGTGAAAATGTGATATGTCTCCAACGTATCTATAATTTTTTATTGTTCCATGCTATATTATATTCTGTTTTGGATGATTAATGGGCTTTATTATACACCTTTATATTATTTTTGGGACTAACCTATTAACCGCAGGCCCAGCCCAAATTGATGTTTTTTTCCTATTTCAGTGTTTCGCAGAAAAAGAATATCAAATGGAGTCCAAATGGAATGAAACCTTCGGGAACGTGATTTTTGGAAAAAACATGATCCAGAGGACTTGGAGTGGACGTCAAGCAACAGACGAGGAAGCCACGAGATAGGGGGCACGCCTACCCCCTGGGTGTGCCCTCCACCCTCGTGGGCCCCTCGTTGCTCCACCGACGTACTTCTTACTCCTATATATACCCATATACCCTAGAAACATCATACATAGAGCCAAAACCCTATTTCCACCGCCACAACCTTCTATACCCGTGAGATCCCATCTTAGGGCCTTTTCTGGCGCTCCGCCGGAGGGGGCATTGGTCACGGAGGGCTTCTACATCAACACCATAGCCTCTCCGATGATGTGTGAGTATTTTACCTCAGACCTTCGGGTCCATAGTTATTACCTAGATGGCTTCCTCTCTCTCTTTGGATCTCAATACAAAGTTCTCCTCGATTCTCTTGGAGATCTATTTGATGTAACTCTTCTTTTGCGGTGTGTTTGTGAAGATCCGATGAATTGTGGGTTTATGATCAAGATTATCTATGAACAATATTTGAATCTCCTCTGAATTCTTTTATGTATGATTTTTTATCTTTGCAAGTCTCTTCGAATTATCAGTTTGGTTTGGCCTACTAGATTGATCTTTCTTGCAATGGGAGAAGTGCTTAGCTTTGGGTTCAATCTTATGTGTCCTTTCCCAAAGGATGTTAGGGCAGCAAGGCACGTATTGTATTGTTGCCATCGAGGATAAAAAGATGGGGTTTATATCATATTGCATGAGTTTATCCCTCTACATCATGTCATCTTGCTTAAAGCGTTACTCTGTTCTTATGAACTTAATACTCTAGATGCATGCTGGATAGCGGTCGATGTGTGGAGTAATGGTAGTAGATGCAGGCAGGAGTCGATCTACATGTCGCGGACGTGATGCCTATATACATGATCATACCTAGATATTCTCATAACTATGCTCAATTCTATCAATTGCTCGACAGTAATTCATTTACCCACCGTAATACTTATGCTATTTTGAGAGAAGCCACTAGTGAAACCTATGGCCCCCGGATCTATTTTCCATCATATTAATCTTCCAACACTTGGCTATTTCTATTGCCGTTTATTTTACTTGGTATCTTTATTTCTCTTTATCATAAAAATACCAAAAATATTATCTTATCATATCTATCAGATCTCACTCTCGTAAGTGACTGTGAAGGGATTGACAACCCCTTTATCGCGTAGGTTGCGAGGTTCTTATTTGTTTGTGTAGGTGTGTGGGACTCGAGCGTGGTCTCCTACTGGATTGATACCTTGGTTCTCAAAAACTGAGGGAAATACTTACACTACTTTACTGCATCACCCTTTCCTTTTCAAGGGAAAACCAACGCGGTGCTCAAGAGGTAGCAAGCCGGGGAGTTTACGCACAAGTCAAGACATACCAAGTACCCATCACAACTTATCCCTCGCATTACATTATTTGCCATTTGCCTCTCGTTTTCCTCTCCCCCACTTCACCCTTGCCGTTTTATTTGCCCTCTCTTTTCTGTTCACCTCTTTTTTGCTTGCTTCTTGTTTGCTTGTGTGTTGGATTGCTTGCTTGTCACGATGGCTCAAGATAATACTAAATTTTGTAACTTTACCAATACCATCAACAATGATTTTCTTAGCACTCCATTTGCTCCTCTTACCGATGCCGAATCTTGTGAAATTAATGCTGCTTTGTTGAATCTTGTCATGAAAGATCAATTCGCCGGCCTTCCTAGTGAAGATGCCGCTACCCAGCTAAATAGCTTTGTTGATTTGTGTGATATGCAAAAGAAGAAAGATGTGGACAATGATATTGTTAAGTTGAAACTATTTCCGTTTTCACTTAGAGATCATGCTAAAACTTGGTTCTCGTCTTTGCCTAAAAATAGTATTGATTCTTGGAATAAGTGCAAGGATGCTTTTATCTCTAAGTATTTTCCTCCCGCTAAGATCATCTCTCTTAGAAACGATATTATGAATTTTAAGCAACTTGATCGTGAACATATTGCACAAGCGTGGGAGAGAATGAAATTAATGATACGTAATTGCCCTACTCATGGTTTGAATTTGTGGATGATTATACAAAAATTTTATGCCGGATTGAATTTTTTTTCTAGAAATCTTTTAGATTCGGCCATGAGGCACTTTTATGGAAATCACTTTAGGAGAAGCTACTAAACTCCTAGATAATATTATGGTTAATTATTCTCAATGGCAAACCGAAGGATCTACTAATAAAAAAGTGCATGCGATAGAAGAAATTAATGTTTTGAGTGGAAAGATGGATGAACTTATGAAATTATTTGCTACTAAAAGTATTTCTTCTGATCCTAATGATATGCCTTTGTCTACCTTGATTGAGAATAATAATGAATCTATGGATGTGAATTTTGTTGGTAGGAACAATTTTGGTAACAACGCGTATAGAGGAAACTTTAATCCTAGGTCGTTCCCTAGTAATTCCTCTAATAATTATGGTAATTACTACAACAACTCTTATGGAAATTTTAGTAAGATGCCCCTTGAATTTGAGACTAGTGTTAAAGAATTTATGATTCCTCAAAAGAATTTCAATGCTTTGCTTGAAGAAAAATTGCTTAAAGTTGACGAATTGGCTAGGAACGTGGATAGAATTTCTCTTGATGTTGATTCTTTGAAACTTAGATCTATTCCACCTAAGCATGATATCAACGAGTCTCTCAAAGCCATGATAATTTCCATTGATAAGACCAAAGAAAGAACCGCTAGGATGCGTGCTAAGAAAGATTGCTTTGTGAAAGTGTGTTCTTCTAATTTTTATGATAATAAAGATGAAGATCTAAAAGTTATTGATGTGTCCCCTATTAAATCTTTGTTTTGCAATATGAATCTTGATAGAGATGAGTCAACTTTAGTTAACAGGCGTCCCAAAAATTCAGAGTTTTTAGATCTTGATGCAAAAATTGGTAAAAGTGGGATTCAAGAGCTCAAAACTTTAGATATCAGTGAACCCTCTATTTTGGATTTCAAGGAATTTAATTATGATAATTGCTCTTTGATAGATTGTATTTCCTTGTTGCAATCCGTGCTAAATTCTCCTCATGCTTATAGTCAAAATAAAGCTTTTACTAAACATATCGTTGATGCATTAATGCAATCTTATGAAGAAAAACTTGAGTTGGAAGTTTCTATCCCTAGAAAACTTTATGATGAGTGGGAACCTACTATTAAAATTAAAATTAAAGATCATGAATGCTATGCTTTGTGTGATTTGGGTGCTAATGTTTCCACGATTCCAGAAACTTTGTGTGATTTGCTAGGATTCCGTGAATTTGATGATTGTTCTTTAAACTTGCACCTTGCGGATTCCACTATTAAGAAACCTATGGGAAGAATTAATGATGTTCTTATTTTTGCAAATAGGAACTATGTGCCCGTAGATTTCATTGTTCTTGACATATATTGCAATCCTTCATGTCCTATTATTCTTGGTAGACCTTTCCTTAGAACGATTGGTGCAATTACTGATATGAAGGAAGGGAATATTAGATTCCAATTTCCGTTTAGGAAAGGCATGGAACACTTCCCCAGAAAGAAGATAAAATTACCTTATGAATCTATGATAAGAGCCACTTATGGATTTCCTACCAAAGATGGCAATACTAGATCTATCCTTACTTTTATGCCTAGCTAGGGGCGTTAAACGATAGAGCTTGTTGGGAGGCAACCCAATTTTATTTTAGTTTTTTTGCTTTTTTCTTCTATTTAGGAATAAATCTTTGATCTAGCCTCTGGCTAGATTTGTTTTTATGTTTTAATTAGTGTTTGTGCCAAGTTAAACCTATAGGATCTTCTTGGATGATAGTTATTTGATCTTGCTGAAAATTCTAGAAACTTTCTGTTCATGAAAAGAATTGTTAAAAATTACCAGAATGTTATATACTACTTATTCCAATTGCAGCAGATCAATAAACAAATTATTTAGGTATTCCTATTTTGGCAGAATTTTAAGAGTTCCAGAAGTTTGCGTTAGTTACATATTACTACGGACTGTTCTGTTTTTGACAGATTCTGTTTTTCGTGTGTTGTTTGCTTATTTTGATGAATCTATGGCTAGTAAAATAGTTTATAAACCATAGAGAAGTTGGAATACAGTAAGTTTAACACCAATATAAATAAAGAATGAGTTCAATACAGTACCTTGAAGTGCTGTTTTGTTTTCTTTCGCTAACGGAGCTCACGAGATTTTCTGTTGAGTTTTGTGTTGTGTAGTTTTCAAGTTTTGGGTAAAGATTTGATGGATTATGGAACAAGGAGTGGCAAGAGCCTAAGCTTGGGGATTTCCATGGCACCCCAAGGTAATCTAAGGACACCAAAAAACCAAAGCTTGGGGATGCCCCGGAAGGCATCCCCTCTTTCGTCTTTGTCCATCGGTAACTTTACTTGGAGCTATATTTCTATTCACCACATGATATGTGTATTGCTTGGAGCGTCTTGTATGATTTGAGTCTTTGCTTTTTAGTTTACCACAATCATCCTTGCTGTACACACCTTTTGAGAGAGACACACATGATTCGAAATTTATTAGAATACTCTATATGCTTCACTTATATCTTTTGAGCTATATAGTTTTTGCTCTAGTGCTTCACTTATATCTTTTAGAGCACGGTGGTGGAGTTGGTTTATAGAAATTATTGCTCTCTCATGCTTCACTTATATTATTTTGAGAGTCCTACAAAACAACATGGTAATTTGCTTTAATTGTGAAATGAGTCCTAATATGCTAGGTATTCAAGATTAGTAAAAACTTTCTTATGAGTGTGTTGAATACTAAGAGAAGTTTGATGCTTAATGATTGTTTTGAGATATGGAGGTAGTGATATTAAAGTTGTGCTAGTTGAGTAGTTGTGAATTTGAGAAATACTTGTGTTGAAGTTTGCAAATCCCGTAGCATGCACGTATGGTAAACGTTGTGCAACAAATTTGAAACATGAAGTGTTCTTTGATTGTCCTCCTTATGAGTGGCGGTCGGGGACGAGCTATGGTATTTTCCTACCAATCTATCCCCCTAGGAGCATGCGCGTAGTGCTTGGTTTTTGATGACTTGTAGATTTTTGCAATAAGTATGTGGGTTCTTTATGACTAATGTTGAGTCCATGGATTATACGCACTCTTACTCTTCCATCATTGCTAGCCTTGTCGGTACCGTGCATTGCCCTTTCTCACCTTGAGAGTTGGTGCAAACTTCACCGGTGCATCCAAACCCCGTGATACGATACGCTCTATCACACATAAGCCTCCTTATATCTTCCTCAAAACAGCCACCATACCTACCTATTATGGCATTTCAATAGCCATTCCGACATATATTTCCATGCAACTTTCCAATGTTCCTTTTATCATGACACGTTCATCATTGTCATATTGCCTTGCATGATCATGTAGTTCACATCGTATTTGTTGGAAAGCCATCATGCATATTATTTCATACATGTCACTCTTGATTCATTGCCCTTCCCGGTACATCGCCAGAGGCATTCATATAGAGTCATACTTTGTTCTAGTATCGAGTTGTAATCATTGAGTTGTAAATAAATAGAAGTGTGATGATCTTCATTCATAGAGCATTGTCCCAAAAAAAAGGCGAAAAGAAAAAAAGAAAGGCCAAAAAAAAAGGGGCAATGCTACTATCTTTTTCCATACTTGTGCTTCAAAGTAGCACCATGATCCTTATGATAGATAGTCTCTTGTTTTGTCACTTTCATATACTAGTGGGAATTTTTCGTTATAGAACTTGGCTTGTATATTCCAACAATGGGCTTCCCCAAATGCCCTAGGTCTTCGTGAGCAAGCAAGTTGGATGCATACCCACTCAGTTTCTTTTGTTGAGCTTTCATACATTTATAGCTCTAGTGCATCCGTTGCATGGCAATCACTACTCCTCACATTAACATCAATTGATGGGCATCTCCATAGCCCGTTGATTAGCCGCGTTGATGAGAGACTTTCTCTTTTTTTGTCTTCTCCACATAACCCCCATCATTATATTCTATTCCACCCATAGTGCTATATCCATGGCTCACGCTCATGTATTGCGTGAAAGTTGAAAAAACTTTGAGATTACTAAATTATGAAACAATTGCTTGGCTTGTCATCGGGGTTGTGCATGCTGAGAGCATTCTTGTGTGACGAAAATGGAGCATGACCAAACTATATGATTTTGTACGGATGAACTTTCTTTGGCCATGTTATTTTGAGAAGACATAATTGTTAGTTAGTATACTTGAAGTATTATTACTTTTATGTCAATATTAAACTTTTATCTTGAATCTTTCGGATCTGAATATTCATACCACAATTAAGAGGGTTACATTGAAAATTATGCTAAGTAGCATTCCACATCAAAAATTCTGTTTTTATCATTTACCTACTCGAGGACGAGCATGAATTAAGTTGGGGATGCTTGATACGTCTCCAACGTATCTATAATTTTTTATTGTTCCATGCTAAATTATATTCTGTTTTGGATGATTAATGGGCTTTATTATACACTTTTGTATTATTTTTGGGACTTACCTATTAACCGGAGGCCCAGCCCAAATTGCTGTTCTTTTTGCCTATTTCAGTGTTTCGCAGAAAAAGAATATCAAACGGACTCCAAACGGAATGAAATCTTCGGGAACGTGATTTTCGGAACAAATGTGATCCAGAGGACTTGGAGTGGACGTCAAGCAACGGATGAGGAAGCCACGAGAAGGGGGGCGCGCCTACCCCCTGGGCGCGCCCTCCACCCTCGTGGGACCCTCGTTGCTCCACTGACGTACTTCTTCCTCCTATATATACCCATATACCCTGGAAACACCATATACAGAGCCAAAACCCTATTTCCACCGCCGCAACCTTCTATACCCGTGAGATCCCATCTTGGGGCCTTTTCTGGCGCTCCGCCGGGGAGGGCATTGATCATGGAGGGCTTCTAGATCAACACCATAGCCTCTCCGATGATGTGTGAGTAGTTTACCTCATACCTTCGGGTCCATAGTTATTAGCTAGATGGCTTCTTCTCTCTCTTTGGATCTCAATACAAAGTTCTCCTCCATTCTCTTGGAGATCTATTTGATGTAACTCTTCTTTTGCGGTGTGTTTGTCGAAATCCGATGAATTGTGGTTTTATGATCGAGATTATCTATGAACAATATTTGAATTTCCTCTGAATTCTTTTATGTATGATTGTTTATCTTTGCAAGTCTCTTCGAATTATCAGTTTGGTTTGGCCTACTAGATTGATCTTTCTTGCAATGGGAGAAGTGCTTAGCTTTGGGTTCAATCATGCGGTGTCCTTTTCTAGTGACAGCAGGGGCAGCAAGGCACGTATTGTATTGTTGCCATCGAGGATAAAAAGATGGGGTTTATATCATATTGCATGAGTTTATCCCTCTACATCATGTCATCTTGCTTAAAGCGTTACTCTGTTCTTTTGAACTTAATACCCTAGATGCATGCTGGATAGCGGTCGATGTGTGGAGTAATACTAGTAGATGCAGGCAAAAGTCGGTCTACTTCTCGCGGACGTGATGCCTATATACATGATCATACCTAGATATTCTCATACCTATGCTCAATTCTATCAATTGCTTGACAGTAATTCGTTTACCCATCGTAATACTTATGCTATCTTGAGAGAAGCCACTAGTGAAACCTATGGCCCCCGGGTCTATTTTCCATCATATTAATCTTCCAACACTTAGCTATTTCTATTGCCGTTTATTTTACTTTGCATCTTTATTTCTCTTTATCATAAAAATACCAAAAATATTATCTTATCATATCTATCAGATCTCACTCTCGTAAGTGACCGTGAAGGGATTGACAACCCCTTTATCGCGTTGGTTGCGAGGTTCTTATTTGTTTGTGTAGGTGCGTGGGACTTGAGCGTGGTCTCCTACTGGATTGATACCTTGGTTCTCAAAAATTGAGGGAAATACTTACGCTACTTTACTGCATCACCCTTTCCTCTTCAAGAGAAAACCAACGCAGTGCTCAAGAGGTAGCAAAATGCAGTTGATGTTCCCCGATGGGTATGCAGCAAATCTAAAGAGGGGAGCAAGTCTTGAAAAATTGAAAATATTTGGTCTAAAAAGTCATGATTGGCACATATGGATTGAGCGGATAATGTCGGTGATGTTGCGTGGCTTCATCCCTGAGGATGAATGGCTAGTACTGGCAGAGCTGAGCTATTTCTTCCACGTTCTTTGTGCGAAAGAACTATCGCGTGGCCTCCTAAAAGAAATGGAACAGTTGGCGCCGGAGTTGATTTGCAAGTTAGAGATGATCTTTCCGCCAAGCTTCTTTAATCCAATGCAACACTTGATTTGCATCTCCCGACCGAGGCACGATTGGGGGGGGGGGCATGCAAAATCGTTGGTGCTACTCAATTGAGAGGATGCTGAAGACGCTCCGAGCAAAATGTAAAAATAAACGTAGATGTGAGGCATCGATGGCCGAGGCATTCATCACTGAGAAGGCAGCAAACTTCGTGACAGCACACTAAGAAGCCAAAAATCATCATTTGCATAATCCGAAGCCTCGGTACAATGCTGACGACCCTAAAAAGGGTCGATCCAACCTCAGCCTATTCAAAGGGAATCTCGCACCAGCCAGTGGTTGGAAACCCGAAGATCGTTGGATGTTGAAGAATGGCGGACCATTTCACTGTATCTCTTCAACAACCTAACAGAAGTGTGGCCGTACATCGAGTAAGATCTCGGTACATTATTTCGCAACTTCTAATTCCTTTGAACTGCTCTTATTCCTGGATATTTGATGCAGTCGATACGTCGCCATATTCTCGTATGGAGATGATGCGGAGCATCCCTCACTCATTGATGAGGACATCAATACCATTGTTACACCCACAGCCCCTGCTGCTATACATACTGGACCAATTACTAGAGCTCGCGCACGCCAATTGAATTATCAGGTACTTTCGTTTCTTGGTAACGATTCCAATGTTCATGAGAATATGATGCTGCCTAAATTGGATACATTTGTTTTGCTTACAAATGAAGGGCCTACCATGGACAAGAAAGATGAACCTTGGAGCAAGTTTAAGCTGGAGATGTTGGCATGCAAGGGGAACAAGAACGGAGTTACAAGTGATGATTCCGGGACTTTGAAGCCACCCTAATGAGAGCATGAGGCCTTGGACGAAATATACAAGATGCCACTTCATAATATTCGTCCATAGGCTATTCTAGGTGCTGCGTCACCTTATTATTGGGCCGGGCCCATGTAATTTCGAAATACTTAAGTATAGGCTGTTTTTAGAGTCCGTATGTGTGGGGAAACAAGAGTTAGGGTTGGTTTCGACCCCTCCCTCAAGGGCCACGAAATTCCCTCCTCTTACTCCATATATACAGCCCTTAGGGCGTCGTTTAGACTTTGGGTTTTGTTTAGATTAAAAGTTCGCCATAGCTGCAACTTCGCATACTTCGCCCTGTGTTCAATCGACTGCATAAAGGCGCCACGTAACCCCACCTTGATCAATAAAGCTTTCATCTTATATTCGCAATATTCAGATTGCAATCTCAGTTTCTTGCTTGTTCTTCGTTTGCTCGCAGGAAACAGGCCCTCGTGGTCGTTGACCGTGCTCGGCGTGGTCAATAACCCTCGGAAGTTGGTTTAGCGATTGCTAAAGGCGCTGACGTCTCGCCGTTAAATAGTCGGATCGTCAAGGTCGACTCCCACAGAAACGATTGCCACCATCTCATCGAAACATCGGGACACCTTTGCCTCTATCACTCATCCCCATGGACGCACCTACATCTTCCTCAACACCACGTGGACCCATGACTCGAGCTCGAGCTAAGGCTATTGAAGATAAGGAGAACTCGCTCCTCTCTGAACTCCCTCTTCCTACTCACTAGACATGGCTACTACCTCATTCGGAGACTCTGTGTGTGATCAGGTGCATGGAGGAGAGCCACGGTACGGCTACCTACAAGAACCAAGATGGCGAGGACCCCAAGGATGATGAAGAAGAAGAGCTGCTGCGGAAGCTACAGGCGTCGGACGACCGACTACGCCTGGACGTCCGACGAGTCCCAGGATGTGGACGACCGAACTCTCCGGACGTCCGGTACCTGACATCCAGAGCCAAATCTACGGACGACCGGCTCCCTCCGGACATCCGATGCACCCAGATCAGAGCCAAATTCACGAAAGACCGAAGCCTCCGGACGACCGGACGACCCGCACCCGAGCCGAATTTACCGACATCCGACAGCCCCCGGACGACCGGACCTTCCCGAAGCCCCGGACGTCCGACGCCTTCCGGACGTCCGACACCTGTGTGACTGCGCCCGCGGGCTGGAGCCCTTGTACCCCTTCACTTCGCCCCCATTTGCACTAAGACTATAAATAGACCTCCTCCTCCTCCTAGTTAGGGTTAGCAAAGGATTAGCTCAAGTTTGTGTGGGAGCCTTGCTCATCCACTTGGTTACTTCTCCTCGGAGCTCAGGACCTCTTCGGAGAAGATCCCCCAAGCGGATTCAAGACCCCCTTCTAGGGTGGACCCCATCAAGACCTCCTCACGGAGAAGAACGGCTACTCATGTATCTTTCCTTTGTTGATTTTGAATCTTGTGCTACCTTATGTGTTCGGTGATCTAGCCCTTGTGTGATCGATACTGGTCGGTTTAGTGATTCGCTCGTGTGTTTTCCCTTGTGTTCTACCGCTTGTTCGTCGTGTTTTCCCCGTAGGATCCCCTCCAAACGTGAAAGATCTCCGATTAGGGTTCCGCCCTACATCATCTTGGTATGATGAGCCACGTTGATCACGTTTTTGGAGTCCCTACCCCGTGTTTTCTAGCTTGATTTTGTTGTTTTCGTCCTAAATCCGAAAATCCCCACCAAAAATAGCCCCATTTTTTTTTGATTTGTTGGTGAGTTGAGATTTTGTTGGATTTGGTCCATGGATTTGAGTTGCTACGTGTGGATCTAGCTTTCCCCACCCTCCCCACCCTTTTCCATCCATCAATCCGCTTGATTTCGACCTCACCATCTTCTTCCTCCCCTCAATCTTGCTGTTCATCCCGCGTTGACCCCAACCACCGGACGTCCGGCCTTTCCTGGACGACTGGAACACCAAACCCGATTCGAAATTACGGACGACCGGACCCTGCCGGACGTCCGACGGTCGGCCGACCGTGACCTCCAGGACGTCCGTAAAACCCTGACAAAACTGAATTTTTCAGTTCAGCCACCACCACCACCCCACCTTCCACCACATCTTCCAAACCCACACACACCACCATCCTCCCCAATAGCTCCTATGGCGATTTTGACACATTTTGGTCCTTGAGATTTTGAGTTGTGGTTCCCGTGTCCTATTGTGTTTCGGCTATCTAGGTACGGTTCGACTTCATCATCACCTCGGCTCATCTTCGCAAGGGTCTCATCATCGACAAGGACGGTAACATCGTAGACATCTTTGTCATACCTTGCAATTGCATTGATAACCACATGGCCTTACTTTTGCGTAGCTTACCCATCGAGACTAGCCATTGAGTATTGCCGGCAACGTGACTTGTGCACATTGGTGATCATACTCCGTAGCATACATACCATACCACCGTGGTGCATATCTTGGGATCCACTTGTGTGTCACAAAGTTGTCATAGCATACACAATTGCTATCTTGGTTCGTGAAGTTTTGCATGAGAAAAGAGCTCAAAAGTGAAATAGCCACCCAAGCTATTAAACAAAGAGGAAAGATAAGCAAAGAGCTTATGAGCAAGAACCATAGCATCATACTACATTAAGATTGTCATATTGGATCATCTTGGATCATACCACCGAAATACCAATACATATAGCATATGTGGGATAGAGATAGTTGCATTTTTGCCTAGTAGGTTGTGCCGAAGTTCCGTATCCGCCTATTGTGCAATCGTGCTAGCGTCTCTCTAGTATTGTGCAACAAGAGCATTTTCGTGGATTCCACATTTTGGCTCACTTTTGGTTTGCACAATCCCACATATCTATTTGCGTGTGTGTTTCCGGGTACCATTATTTGTTTGGTCTACTTGTTGCATTTGCAAATTTGTGAACCTTTTCCAACATTATTGACGCTCACTTACAATTGCATCAAATTTTGTGCCACCATCCTTACCAAACTCCACCATAAGCTTTTATTTGTGTAGGTGTGAGAACCGACAAGGATTGGTACCAATAGTGCTATTTCATTGTCCGCATTTGAGTGAACTTGATTCATCATCAACATCGGTCAAAGGTACATTGGTATAAGTTCTTCTCCTTCTACCACTCACATTTTTGCTTGGAATGATGGATAGGCCAAGTACTTCTCCAAGCCACTCTTCCTCGAGCAAGACG
Source organism: Aegilops bicornis (assembly GCA_021605145.1). Classification (NCBI taxonomy): domain Eukaryota; kingdom Viridiplantae; phylum Streptophyta; class Magnoliopsida; order Poales; family Poaceae; genus Aegilops; species Aegilops bicornis. The sequence continues at coordinate 346,158,090 of CM038674.1, read as the reverse complement.
ACGACATGTCATCATACGTCACCAAGAGCCACCTCTTTGGTGAACAACGAGCGTTGCACCAAGAGAAACAAGAAATGAGCGACCGCATCAACAACCTCGCCACCGACTTGCGACTCTCCGAGCAACGTACAAGAGACTACTTCGATACCAAGTTCGACGCTCACAAGCAAGAGAATGATGCAAGAATGGACGAGATCCGCGCCATGATGAGGAAACGGCATCATTCCACTACTTCATCCTCAAGACGGAGCCGATCGAGTCGACACTCTGACGACACCTTCTTCGACTCAAGTACACCGTCATCGAACACTCTTCGACGAGCCGAGCGTCAAGACCGTCATGCTTCTCGCAATCCGCTACATGACAAGCATTCACAAGAGCAAGTCGATGAGCAAGTCGGATGCGGAGCATCCCTCACTCATCCCCATGGACGCGCCTACATCTTCCTCAACACCACGTGGACCCATGACTCGAGCTCGAGCTAAAGCTATTGAAGATAAGGTGAACTCGCTCCTCTCCGAACTCCCTCTTCCTAATCATGAGACATGGCTACTACCTCATTCGGAAACTCTATGTGTAATCAGGTACTTGGGAACGAGCCAAGGAAAGGCTACTTGCAAGAACCAAGACGACGAGGACCCCAAGCGTGATGGAGAAGAAAAGCTGCTGAAGCTACAGGCGTCGGACGACCGAGCAAGTCCGGACATCCGACGACTTTCAGGCCACGGACGACCGACGCCCTCCTGACGTCCGGCAGCTGGGCACCCGAATGGAAACTCACGAAAGACCGAAGCCACCGGACGACCTGTACCAGAGCCGAATCTACGGACGTCGGACGATCCACGGACATCCGGGCCTTCCCGAAGCCCCGGACGACCGACACACCCGAGTTCGAGCCGAATCTACGGACGTCCGGACCGTCACGAGCCTCCGGACGTCCGACGCCTTCCGGACGTCCGGCCCCTGAGTGATCGCGCCTGCGGGCTGGAGCCCTTGTACCCCTTCACTTCGCCCCCATTTGCACTAAGACTATAAATAGACCTCCTCCTCCTCCTAATTAGGGTTAGCAAAGGATTAGCTCATATTTGTGTGAGAGCTTTGCTCATCCACTTGGTTACCTTAACCTCGGAGATCGCGCCTCCTCGGAGAAGATCCTTCCAAGAGGATTCAAGACCCCCTTCTAGGGTGTACCCCCATCAAGACCTCCTCATGGAGAAGAACGGCTACTCGTGTATCTTTCCTTTGTTGATTTTGAATCTTGTGCTACCTTATGTGTTCGGTGATCTAGCCCTTGTGTGATCGATACTTAGTCGGTTTAGTGTTCCTCTTGTGTGTTTTTCCATGTGTTCTTCCGCTTGTTCGTCGTGTTCTCCTCGTAGGATCCTCTCCAAACGTGAAAGATCTACGACTAGGGCTCCGCCCTACAACATCTTGGTATCATGAGCCACGTTGATCACGTTTTTGGAGCCCCTACCCCGTGTTTTCTAGCTTGATTTTGTTGTTTTTGTCCTAAATCCGAAAATTCCCCACCAAAAATAGCCCTTTTTTTATTTGTCGGTGAGTTGAGATTTTGTTGGATTTGGTCCATGGATTTGAGTTGCTACGTGTGGATCCAACTTTTCCCACCCTCCCCACCCTTTTCCATCCATCAATCCGCTCAACTTTGACCTCACCATCTTCTTCCACCTCAAAATCGCCACGGCCCAACCTGCGTTGACCCCGACCACTGGACGTCCGACCTTTTCGGACGACCGGAACCCTTGTCCCGATTCAAATTTACGGACGACCGGACCCTGCCGGACATCCGACGGCCAGACGACCAGAAAAATCGGACATCCGTGAAACCCTGACGAAACTGAAATTGTTCAGTGCAGCCACCACCACCACCCCACCTTCCACCACATCTTCCAAAACCCACACACACCACCATACTCCCCAATACCTCCTATGACGATTGTTGACACATTTTGGTCCTTGAGATTTTGAGTTGTGATTCTCGTGTCCTATTGTGTTTCGGCTATCTAGGTACGGTTCGACTTCATCATCACCTCGGCTCATCTTCGCAAGGGTCACATCATCGCCAAGGATGGCAACATCGTCGACATCTTTGTCATACCTTGCAATTACATTGATAGCCACATGGCCTACTGTTGCGTAGCTTACCCATCGAGACTAGCCATTGAGTATTGCCGGCAACGTGACTTGTGCACATTAGTGATCATACTCCATAGCATACATACCATACCACCGTGGTGCATATCTTGGGATCCATTTGTGTGTCACAAAGTTGTCATAGCATACACAATTGCTATCTTGGTTCGTGAAGTTTTGCATGAGAAAAGAGCTCAAAAGTGAAAGAGGCACCCAAGCTTTTAAGTAAAGAGGAAAGATAAGCAAAGAGCTTATGAGCAAGAACCATAGCATCAAACCACATTAAGATTGTCATATTGGATCATCTTGGATCATAGCACCGAAATACCATACATATCGCATACGTGGGTTAGAGATAGTTGCATTTTTGCATAATAGGTTGTGCACAAGTACCGTATCCGCCTATTGTGCAATCGTATAGCGTCTCTCAGACAGTGCAACAAGAGCATTTTCGTGGATTCCACATTTTGGCTCACTTTTGGTTTGCACAATCACACTTATATATTTGTGTGTGTGTTTCCGTGTACCATTATTTGCTTGGTCTACTTGTTGCATTTGCAAATTTGTGAACCTTTTCCGACATTATTGATGCTCACGTACAATTGCATCAAATTTTGTGCCACCATCCTTACCAAGCTCCACCATAAGCTTTTATTTGTGTAGGTATGAGAACCGACAAGGATTGGTACCAATAGTGCTATTTCATTGTCCGCATTTGAGTGAACTTGATTCATCATCAACTTCGGTCAAAGGTACATTGGTATAAGTTCTTCTCCTTCTACCACTCACATTTTTGCTTGGAATGATGGATAGGCCAAGTATTTCTACCAACCCACTCTTCCTCGAGAAAGACGACGACATGTCATCATACGTCACCAAGAGCCACCTCTTTGGTAAACAACGAGCGTTGCACTAAGAGCAACAAGCAATGAGCGACCGCATCGACAACCTCGCCACCGACTTGCGACTCTCCGAGCAACGTACAAGAGACTACTTTGACAACAAGTTCGACGCTCACAAGCAAGAGAATGATGCAAGAATGGACGAGATCCGCGCCTTGATGAGGAACCGACATCATTCCACTTCTTCATCCTCAAGACGGAGCCGCTCGAGTCGACACTCCGACGACACCTTCTATGACTCAAGTACACCATCATCGAACACTCTTCGACGAGCCGCGCGTCAAGACCGTCATGCATCTCGCAACCCGCTACATGAGAAGCATTCACAAGAGCAAGTTGGTGAGCAAGTCCCTCGTCCTCAATCAAACCAAGCCGCTTTTGCCCGAGCTCAAGAACGACAACGACTACGGCACCAAGCGGAAGAACGAGCGCGTCTACACCAAGAAGAACAAGATGCCGAGGCGCAACGTCTTCAACGACAACAACGTGAAGCGCAAGCTCTTGAGGCGCAACGTGCCCTTCAAGAATCAAGTCGAGCCATCGCCAACCGCAATTGTGAACGGCAAAATCAAGAGGAAGCCCTTCGAGAAGAAATCAAAGAGAGGAACTACCAAACCCATGTACAACGTCAAGTTCCTCAAGCTCCTCCACAAGCTCGTCAAGCTCCACCTCAACGTCAAGTTCAACAAGAGCGAGTTGATCATGGTCTTCCTCCACGCCAAGAGCAACATGAAGACGATTGCAATCCATGTCAAGGGCGTCATCATCACCATCGCCAACAACAAAATGATGAGCAACGCTATGGAAAGCTCAAATTCACCATGCCCAAGTTCAATGGAAGCAATGACCCCGAAGAATATCTTTCATGGGCATTGAAGGTCGACAAAATCTTTCGTTTGCACAACTATGAGGAAGAGAAGAAGATCGCTATGGCATCACTTGAGTTCCAAGACTATGTGCTCATATGGTGGGAACAAATCCTTGAGAGGCGACAAGCAAGAGGTGAACCTCCAATCATCACTTGGGCTCAAATGAAAGATGTCATGAGAGCATGTTTTGTGCCAACCTAATACAACCGCGACCTCTTCAAGAAACTCCAACTCCTCAAGCAAGGAACAAAGAGTGTTGAAGAATACTATAAGGAAATGGAGATAGCCATGATTTGTGCCAATGTGAAGGAAGATGATGAGCAAACTATGGCACGTTTCTTGAATGGACTCAATCATCCCATCAAGAAGATCACCGACTTCCAACCATACTCCACCCTCATTGAGCTCGTGCATCAAGCTACAAAGGCGGAACGTCAAGTTCAAGATGACTTCAAGTACGCCAAGTACTCGTCCAAGACCTACGGCTTCTCCAACAACCAAGCTTCAACACCTCCTCCAACATCTACATCAACCAAACCTTCTACAAACAACGACGACAAGTCGAGTTACAAGAAAAATTCGACAAGTTCAAGTCGTCTTCCTCCTACTACAAGCAACTTCAAGCCGCATGCTTCGTCATCTACTCCGACCGATGAGACCATCAAGACAAGATCCTTCAAGTGTTTCACTTGTGGCGGCCGAGGCCACAAGTCCTACGAATGCACCAACAAGCGCACCATGATCCTCAACACCGACGGCACCTATGACTCAATGAGTGATGAGGAGATGGAAGCTCTTGAGCAAGTGGCCATGCACCGGCGATTGAACGAAGATGAAGATGACCAAGTCTTTTGTGATGAGGATTCGAGCCCCGCTCTCGTTGTCTCCAAGGTCTTGACTCTTCAACATCAACAAGACGACCAAAGATGCCACATCTTCGACACAAATGCCGGCATCAACGGAAGGTCCATCAAGGTCATCATCGATGGAGGTAGTTGTCACAACTTGGCAAGTGAAGAACTATGCTCCAAGCTTCAATTGGTCAAGAGGAAGCACCCGAATCCCTACAAGGTTCAATGGCTAAGTGACTCCGGCACTATACGAGTTGAACATACGGTCCAAGTCTCCTTCAAAATTGGTGCATATGAGGACACTTTGGAATGTGATGTGGTCCCAATGACAGTTTGCCACCTCCTTCTTGGTCGACCATGGCAATTCGACCGTGGTGTCTTCCACAACGGGCGCACCAATCACTATAGCTTCAAGATGAAAGGGAAGGTCTCAATGAATTCAACCCATTTAGCATCTCTACGGTTAAGTTTTGCTTGACTTTTAATGTGTTTCAAATATTCATGTTGAGAATGTATAACAAATTCTTTGGGCCATAAATAATGTTGCCATGTTTCTAAGGTCCGAACAAGAGCATATAATTCTTTATCATAAGTAGAATAGTTCAGACTAGGCCCACTCTATTTTTCAGAAAAGTATGCAACTGGTTTACCATCTTGTAGTAACACACCTCCTAATCCAATTCCACTAGCATCACATTCAAGATCAAAAGTCTTATTAAAATCAGGAAGTTGGAGTAGAGGAGCATGTGTCAACTTATCTTTCAATACCGTGAAGGCTTCTTCCTGTGCGGTACCCCAAACAAAAGGCACATCCTTCTTTGTAAGCTCATTGAGAGGTGCAGCAATGGTGCTGAAATCTCTCAAAAAATGCCTATAGAAACCAATGAGGCCAAGGAAACACCTCACTTGTGTGACCGTTTTGGGCTGCGGCCAACTCTCGATAGCTTCAATCTTGGCTTTATCAACTTCAATTCCCTGTGGGGTAACAACATGGCCAAGAAAAGATACTCGGTCGGTGCAAAAGGTGCACTTCCCAAGGTTACCAAACAAACATGCATCACATAGAGAAATAAATACAGCATGTAAATGTTCCAAATGTTCCTCCAAAGATCTGCTATAAATCAAGGCAAATTTTGTTTTTGCCACTCTATATTTTGCCAATTTTCCTTATGCCACTCTAGATTTTGACATTTCACTTTTGCCACTCTTAGCTTTTGACAATTATCACAATTGCCATTTTGTGGCAAAAGCAAAGTATTTTTATTTTATTTTTGCCACTCTTAGCTTTTGAAATGTATCACAATTGCCACTCTGAAAATTTCACTTTTGCCACGGGAATGGCAGTTGTGATAATTGTCAAAAACTAAGAGTGGCAAAAGTGAAATGTCAAAATCTAGAGTGGCATAAGGAAAATTGGCAAAATCTAGAGTGGCAAAAACAAAATTTTCCCATAAATCAATATATCATCAAAGTAAACAACCACAAATCATCCACTAAATAGCACGTAAAACTTCGTTCATTAATCTCATGAAAGTACTAGGTACATTAGTTAACCCAAAAGGCAAGACTAACCACTCATATAATCCGAACTTAGTTTTAAATGATGTTTCCCAGTCATCTCCCAATTTCATACGAATTTGATGGTGTCCACTACGCAAATCAACTTTGGAGAATATTATAAAGCCACTCAATTCATCAAGCATATCATCTAGCCTAGGAATAGGATGACGATAACGAGTAGTAATATTATTAATGCCTCTACAATCAACACACATACGCGACGTACCATCCTTTTTTGGCACTAGTATAATAGGAGCAGCACAAGGACTAAGAGATTCGCGTATATAACCTTTGTCGAGCAACTCCTGTACTTGACGCATAATCTCCTTCGTCTCCTCTGGATTAGTACGGTATGGCACATGGTTTGGCAGCGAAGCACCGGGAATTAAGTCAATCTGATGCTCAATTCCTCGAATAGGTGGTAATCCCAATGGCACGTCTTCTGGAAGACGTCAGTGAACACCTGCAAAATGTTAGTGACATCAGGAGGCACATCCTCGAATGAAAATAATGCCTCTTTGCACACAAAAGCATAGCAAATAGATTTTCTGAAATCTAGCTCATCAATATCATATTTGGTGGCAAGTAAACAGGCACTTTTCAATTTAATTTCAGAAGCAACACTAATTCTTTTGTCACAATCTGATTTTCACTCTTACTTTTCTTCTATTTTGCTTTATTAGCTCTATTAATATCATCTTTCAAAATGGAATCAGGAGTCATTGGAAGCAAAGTAATGTATTTATCCTTATGAACAAGAGTATACTGATTGTTTCTACCATGGTGTACAATTTTTTATATCAAATTGCCATGGTCTACCAAGTAATAAGGAACATGCTTGCATGGGTACCACATCACAATCAACATAATCAATATATATACAAATACTAAAATGCACACAAATAGTACGTGTTACCTTAACCTTGCCACTGTTGTTGAACCATTGGATGTAGTAAGGATGTGGATGTGGTCTTGTGGTGAGAGATAGCTTCTCCACCATCTCCATGCTAGCCAAGTTGTTGCAGCTCCCTCCATCTATGATGACGCGAATAGAATGTTCCTTCACAACTCCTTTGTATGGAACAAATTATGCCTCTGATTTTGCTCAGCTTGTGTGACCCGCACACTCAAAACACGTCGAGCAACTAAACTTTCATACCTGCCAAAGATCTTCAAAGACTGTATTGCGTCTCATGATCGTAATCATCTCCACCGTGTTCTTCACTTGTAATAAGAGCCAAAGTATCCTCATCATAGTCACTAGCGGTATCATACCCACCATCCTCAGTAGAAATCATAACACGCGGAGATTGGCATTCTCTCGCATAATGACCTATTCCCTTACAATGATGACAAATAGTATCATGTGTGTGCCCTGTTGATGCCATGGATGAAGATGAGCTCTGGGCAGGACCAGAAGGTGTACTCCTGGCAGGTGGTGGTGGTGGTGCCTGTTTTCTTGTATCGCAGTTGGAATTGGCGGCTGAAGTCAGTGCTGCTGCAGTAGGTCGTGTGGGAGTAGAGGATATACAGGGTGTCCATGATGAAGATCGACCCGCAGAAAAATTAGTTCGCGCCAATGCCTCTCGATCTTGCACTTCACATTCAGCTTTGCAAGCAAGATGGAATAAACGAGTGATATTATTATAATCCTTATACTCTAGAATTGTCTGAATCTATTTATTTAATCCACCCATAAAACATGCAAGCATAGCTTCATTATCCTCAACAATACCACATCTAATCATGCCAGTTTGTAATTCCTGACAATATTCTTCTACAGAATTTTTTCCTTGTCTTAAACACTGCAATTTTTGAAGTAATTTATGTTAATAATATGGTGGAACCCATAGAGTAGACATATTAGTTATCAAAGCAGCCCAAGTAGCTAGAGTAGGATATAATCTACAATGTTCAGACCACGAAACACATGCAAAACTAATGAAAGCACAAGTAGAAGTAGGAACACGTCTCTCCTCGGGATATGTAAACATGTAAAACGTTGTTCAGTTTCTAACTCCCAAGTAAGATGCATATCAGGAACATATCTACCCTCAAATGGTGGAATATTCAATTTTAGTTTAGGAGTATGGTCATGATCTCGTACCTCAGGTGGTGGTTCAGCCCTACCATTGCGATGATATACATGAGGACAACCTGGTGGCGGTGGTGCTGGTGGTTGCACGTAGTCCTAATTTTGATCAACCTCATCCTCGTAATGGTCCTCCACCTCTGTATTAGCAGCAGGAGCTACAGAAGCATCAACAACAGTAGCAGCGGCACCAGAAGTTTGTCCTGGCTCAAGAGGAGCACGCTGCTGCGTTAAGCCCTCTTTGGATCACAGCGTGGAGGTGGTTGTTGATGTTCTTGCAACGGTGCAGTAGAAGCGGCTGGTGGTTGTGGTAGATGTGCGAGTACTTCATCGAACTTGGCGTCCAACTTGGTGTCAGTTGTCTTCTCAATGTCATCAATACTCTCCGGTGCCTTTCCAAAGCTGGCCATCACGTCTTCCACCTGTTGACCCAACATTTGATGAAATTTATCATGAAGCTCCTTCTTTGTCATGTTCTCCCAGTCAATCTCGTCGGCTTGTGGTCCTGCCATGGTTAGCAGCAATAGAAATACACAAGAATATGATCCTACAGACTACGAGAAAGTGGTGGTGGTGGGTGTCACAAATCATTCAAGAAAATCTCAAATTCTTACCAGTTCTTACCCAGCAGCAGGTGGTGATCGGCAACCGTTGTAGTCAAAAACTCTCAAAGCTTGGACAGAGCGATTGCCAGGTGGTGTCAAACGCATGATATAGATGTATGTGGAGCTGGGAAGGCTTATGATATGGTAGCAAAAATGTCAGCAATAATCAATTCAGAGATGCAAAGTTGAATACATGCTCAACGACGACACTGTGCTGGTCCTAGGCTAGACCATACAGACACGCGAGCCTAGAACACTAACAAAATTATGGCGTAGCATGGAATCAAGGTGAGGTTCTGTGACGTCTTGGTCTGGTTGTTGAACACAAACGAAGTACACGAAGTTGCAGCTATGGCAAACTTTTAATCTAAACAAAACCCAAAGTCTAAACGACGCTCTAAGGGCTGTATATATGGAGGAGCAGGGGGGAATTTCGTGACCCCTTGTAGGAGGGGTCCGAAACCAACCCTAACTTTGTTTTCCCACACATACGGACTCTAAAAACATCCTATAATTAGGTATTTTGAAATTACATGGGCCTGGCCCAAAAATAAGGCGGTGCAGCACCTAAAATAAGCTATGGACGAAATTTATGAAGGGCCATCTTGTATATTTGGTCCATGTCCTTGTAGGTCATCATGGAGGCTTCAAAGTGCTCAAATATGCACTAGAAATGCCATTCTGGATCCCTTCGCGCACGCTTTCATCTCTATGCTTTATCCTGCTCCAGTGTTCATCCCTCCTGTCCATGCTAGGCCCTTCATTAGTAATCAACACAAATGTATCCAATTTAAGAAGCATCATATTCTCATGAACATTAGAATTGTCACCAAGAAATGAAAGTACCTCGTAATTCAATTGGCATGCACGAGCTCTAGTAATTGGTCCAAGATGTATAGTCATAGGGGCTGTGGGTGTAACAATGGTATCGATCCTCATCAAAGAGGCTCTCCAAAGTAAGCTGAGTCCTTCTCCAAACGAGCAAGATAAATAGACCTCACATCCACGAAAAGAGTATTCTTTGCCTTGAGAACATCCATGAAAATGGAGGCCTGCTCCCTGGTCCAGAACGGATGACCCACAAGAGTAGGATCTTGAGGACGACGATAGGGATCATACTGATGGAATGCCCTATACTCCTTGCTCATCATCTCGTTTGGTGGCTTGGCCTTCTCTTTCTACTTCTTGGCAATGGACTTTGTGTCATGCCTCTAACCGGCCTGAGCACCAGAACCCTCTATTGCATCACTAGTACGACCACTCTTGGAACTTTGACAATCAGGGTTCTTACGACATGCCCAATGCGGACTGGAGCTACCACCTGAACCAAATAGAAGCACGCGGGAAAAGCAGGTGAAAAAGCATTGCATAAGCCAAAAAGATACAAAGTGAGAGAGGAACTATTTCGCAAAATTTTAGAAAACTGGGATCTCAAGCGGCAGTACCAGACCAGCTGCCGTAGTACCGCCTGGAGTTCAAGCGGTAGTACTGCAGAAATGGAGCAGTAATACCGCTTGGAGCGGTAGTACCGTTTGCACTACAGACACACATCCGCGGCCAAGATCTGGTAGTACCAGAGACCCTAATTTTCAAAAAATCAGCAAAAAGTTCCTACCCTCCTATCTAGCAGCCATTCCACATCCTACCGAAGCCCCGATTTAACGAAAAATCGAAGAACCAACACGCATTGCCCTAGGAAACCTGGATTCAAGAAATAGAACCGTAGGAGAGACAAAGGGGGCAATATCGGGTTCCATGGCGAGAGGAGATGGTGGGGATTGATAGCACCTGCATAAAATCACTCTCTAAGATGCCAGAGGCGGCGGCCATGGCAGTTCCCATCACCCACGAGGGAGAAGTCATGGGGAGGGAAGTGAATGGGTATGGGGAGTTAGAACTGCCTGCACTCCATGCACTTAACCCTCCTGCAGACGTCGAAGCGGTAGTTGATGTGGCTTGAACTAAGTCAGTATTTCCCCAAAGAGGAAGGGATGATGCAGCATAGCTACGGTATGTATTTACCTTAGTGATGAGACCAAGGTTATTAAACCAGTAGGAGAGCCATGCAACACCATGTAAACAACTATTGCACACAAAGAACAAATACTTGCAACCCAACGTAACAGAGGGGTTGTCAATCCCTCACGGGTAAAAAGATAGGTAAAATTGTAGTAGATTGGATAAATAGATCTCGCGGGAACGTGAGATAAAATAAATAATAATAAATTGCAGCAAGGTATTTTTGTATTAATACATCTGAAAATAAAAGCAAATACAAATAGATCGCGAAGGCAAATATAATAAAGAAGAGACCCGGGGCCCGTAGATTTCACTAGTGGCTTCTCTCGAGAAAAATAGCATACGGTGGGTAAACAAATTACCATTGGGCAATTGGTCAAACTTCAATAATCATGACGATATCCAGGCAATGATCATTATATAGGCATCACGTCCAAGATTAGTAGACCGACTCCTGCCCGCATCTACTACTATTACTCCACACATCAACCGCTATCCAAAGATGCATCTAGTGTATTAAGTTCATGGAGAAACGGAGTAATGCAAAGAAGAACGATGACATGATGTAGACAAGATCTATTTATGTAGAAATAGACCCCATCTAGTTATCCTTAATAGCAATGATACATACGTGTTGGTTCCCCTTCTGTCACTAGGATCAAGCACCGTAAGATCGAACCCATCACAAAGCACCTCTTCCCATGGCAAGAAAAATCGATCTAGTTAGCCTAACTAAACCAAAGATTCGAAGAAGAAATACGAGGCTATAAGTAATCATGCATATAAGAGATCAAAAGACTCAAATAACTTTCATGGATAAAACATAGATCTGATCATAAACTCAAAGTTCATCGGATCCCAACAAACACACCGCAAAAAGACTTATATCAAATAGATCTCCAAGAGACCATTGTATTGAGAATCAAAAGAGAGACAGGAAGCCATCTAGATACTAACTACGGACCCGTAGGTCTACAATGAACTACTCACGCATCATTGGAGAGGCACCAATGAGGATGATGAACCCCTCCGTGATGGTGTCTAGATTGGATCCGTGGTTCAGAACTATGGAGGCTGGAATTGATTTTCGCCAACTCCGGTAGGGTTTTTGGAATATTGGGGTATTTATAGAGCAAAGAGGCAGTGCGGGAGGCTACCGAGGTGGGCACAATCCACCTGGGCGCGCCTGGGCCCCCTGGTGCACCCTGGTGGGTTGTGCTCCCCTCCGAGCTCCCCTCAGGTACTTTCTTGGCCCAACAGGTGTCTTCTGGTCCAGAAAAAATCACCAAATGTTTTTGCAGCGTTTGGATTCTGTGTGGTATTGATTTCCTGCGAACTAAAAAACAAGCAAAAAACAGCAACTGGCACTAGGCACTATGTCAATAGGTTAGTCCCAAAAAATGATATAAAGTTGCTACAAAATGATTGTAAAACATCCAAGATCGATAATATAACAACGTAGAACAATAAAAAATTATAGATACGTTGTGATAGAGGCAAAGGTGTCCCGATGTTTCGATGATATGGTGGCTATCGTTTCTGTGGGAGTCGACCTTGACGATCCGACTACGTACGTGCGAGACGTCGCGCCTTAGCAATCGCTAAACCAACTTCCGAGGGTTATTGACCACGCCGGAGCACGATCAACCTGACCACAAGGGCCTGTTTCCTGCGATCAAACGAAGAACAAGCAAGGAACTAAGATTGCAATCTGGATATTGCGAATATAAGAGGAAAGCTTTATTAATGAAGGTGGGGTTCTGAGACGCCTTGGTCTGGTCGTTGAACACAAACGGCACGCCGAAGTTGCAGCTATGGCGAACTTTTGATCTAAACAAAACCCAAAGTCTAAACGACGCCCTAAGGGCTGTATATATGGAGAAAGAGGAGGGGATTTCGTGGCCCTTGAGGGAGGGGTCCGAAACCAACCCTAACTCTTGTTTCCCCACACATACGGACTCTAAAAACGGCCTACACTTAAGTATTTCGAAATTACATGGGCCTGGCCCAATATTAAGGTGACGCAGCACCTAGAATAGCCTATGGACGAATACTATGAAGTGGCATCTTGTATATTTCGTCCAAGGCCTCATGCTCTCATTAGGGTGGCTTCAAAGTCCTGGAATCATCACTTGTAACTCCGTTCTTGTTCCCCTTGCGCATGCCAACATCTCCATGCTTGAACTTGCTCCAAGGTTCATCTTTCTTGTCCATGGTAGGCCCTTCATTTGTAAGCAAAACAAATGTATCCAATTTAGGCAGCATCATATTCTCATGAACATTGGAATCGTTACCAAGAAACGAAAGTACACGATAATTCAATTGGCGTCGCGAGCTCTAGTAATTGGTCCAAGATGTATAGCAGCACGGGCTGTGGGTGTAACAATGGTATTGATGTCCTCATCATCCTCCCCTTCTTGAAATGAAGTCGTCCTCGACGGAAACTCATCTTCCTAACCCAAATAAGGCTTCAAATCTGCAATGTTAAAAGTGGGACTAACCCCAAAATCTGCAGGCAGCTCAAGTTTATATGCATTATCATTTATTTTCTCTAACACCTTAAATGGACCATCAGCACGTGGCATTAGCTTTGATTTGCAAATTAGGAAACCTATCCTTACGCAAATGTAACCAAACAAGATCTCCAGGTGCAAAGACAACATGTTTTCTACCCTTATCTCCAGCAAGTTTATATTTAGCATTCATACGCTCAATGTTTTCCTTAGTTAACTCATGCATTTTTAAAATCAGTTCAGCACGTTCTTTAGCATCAAAATTAACCTTCTCCGAAGATGGAAGAGGCAACAAATCAATAGGTGCACGAGGTAGGAAGCCATACACAATTTCAAAAGGGCACATCTTAGTAGTAGAATGCAATGAACGATTATAAGCAAATTCAATATGAGGCAAGCATTCTTCCCACATTTTCTTATTATTCTTCAAAACAGCCCTAAGCATAGTAGACAATGTTCTATTGACTACTTCAGTTTGTCCATCAGTTTGGGGGTGACAAGTAGTACTAAAAAGCAGTTTAGTCTCCAACCTAGCCCATAAACATCTCCAAAAAGTGGCTAAGAAATTTAGTATCACGATCTGAAACAATAGTATTTGGCACACCATGCAAGCGAATAATTTCACGAAAGAACAAATCAGCAACATTAACAGCATCATCGCTTTTATGACATGGTATAAAGTGTGCCATTTTCGAGAATCTATCCACGACAACAAATATGCTATCCCTCCCCTTATTTGTTCGAGGTAAACCTAAAACAAAGTCCATAGATATATCCTCCCAAGGAACACTAGGTACAGGCAAAGGCATATATAAACCATGAGGATTGAGTCGTGACTTAGCTTTTTGACATGTAGTGCAAATGAGCAACAAAACGCTCAACATCCCGTCTCATCTTTGGCCAAAAGAAATGTGTAGCAAGTATATCCTCCGTCTTCTTCACGCCAAAGTGTCCCATTAATCCTCCTCCATGCGCCTCCTGCAACAACAAAAGACGAACAGAGCTAGCAGGAATGCATAGCTTGTTAGCACGGAACACAAAACCATCCTTAATAACGAACTTATTCCATGTTCTTCCTTCTTTACAATTCTGCATTACATCTTTAAAATCAGCATCATGCACATATTGATCTTTGATGGTCTCCAAACCAAATATTTTGAAGTCAAATTGTGAAAGCATAGTATAGCGACGAGACAAAGCATCAAGAATAACATTTTCTTTACCCTTCTTGTGTTTAATGACATAAGGGAAAGTCTCAATGAATTCAACCCATTTAGCATGTCTACGATTCAGTTTAGCTTGACTTTTAATATGTTTCAAAGATTCATGATCAGAATGTATAACAAATTCTTTGGGCCATAAATAATGTTGCCATGTCTCTAAAGTCCGAACAAGAGCATATAATTCTTTGTCATAAGTAGAATAGTTCAGACTAGGCCCACTCAATTTTTCGTAAAAGTATGCAACAGGTTTGCCATCTTGTAATAACACACCTCCTAATCCAATTCCACTAGCATCACATTCAAGCTCAAAAGTCTTATTAAAGTCAGGAAGTTGGAGTAAAGGAGCATGTGTCAACTTATCTTTCAATACCGTGAAGGCTTCTTCCCTGCGGTACCCCAAACATAGGCACATCCTTCTTTGTAAGTTCATTGAGAGGTGCAGCAATGGTGCTAAAGTCTCTCACAAAACGCCTATAGAAACCAGCGAGTCCAAGAAAACTCCTCACTTGTGTGACCGCTTTGGGCTGCGCCAACTCTCAATAGCTTCAATCTTGGCTTTATCAACTTCAATTCCTGTGGTGTAACAACATAGCCAAGAAAAGATACTCGGTCGGTGCAAAAGGTGCACTTCCCAAGGTTACCAAACAAACGCGTGCATCACGTAGAGCATTAAAAACAAAGCACGTAAATGTTCCAAATGTTCTTCCAAAGATTTGCTATAAATCAGTATATCATCAAAATAGACTACCACAAATCGTCCAATGAAAGCACGTAAAACTTCGTTGATTAGTCTCATGAAAGTACTAGGTGCATTAGTTAACCTAAAAGGCATGACTAACCACTCATATAAACCAAACTTAGTTTTAAATGCTATTTTCCATTCATCTCCCAATTTCATACGAATTTGATGGTATCCACTACGCAAATCAACTTTGGAGAATATTGTAGAGCCACTCAATTCATCAAGCATATCATCTAGCCTAGGAATAGGATGACGATAACGAATAGTAATATTATTAATGCCTCTACAATCAACACACATACGCCGACGTACCATCCTTTTTAGGCACTAGTATAATAGGAACAGCACAAGGACTAAGAGATTCGCGTATATAACCTTTGTCGAGCAGCTCACATGCTTGACGATAATCTCCTTCGTCTCCTCCGGATTGGTACGGTATGGTGCACGGTTGGGTAGCGATGCACCGGAATTAAGTCAATTTGATGCTCAATCCCTCGAATAGGAGGTAATCCGGTGGTACGTCTTGTGGGAAGACGTCGGCGAACTCTGCAAAATGTTATGACAAATGGGGGCAAAGAGGAAGGCACGTCCTCGAATGAAAATAATGCCTCTTTGCAAACAAAAGCATAGCAAACAGATTTGCTAGAATCTAGCTCCTCAATATCAGATTTGGTGGCAAGTAAACATGCACTTTTCGGTTTAATTTCGAAGCAACATTAGATGGTTTATTATTAGGCTTCATTTGTTGCTCAAATTCTTTTGCCACAATCTGATTTTCACTCTTATTTTTCTCCTGTTTTGCTTTATTAGCTCTATTAATATCATCTTTCAAAATTGAATCAGAGTCATACGAAGCAAAGTAATATTTTTATCCTTATGAACAAGAGTATACTGATTGTTTCTACCACGGTGTACAGAATTTTATCAAATTGCCATGGTCTACCAAGTAATAAGGAACATGCTTGCATAGGTACCGCATCACAATCAACATAATCAGCATATGTAGAGATACTAAAATACACACGAACAAAGACGTGTTACCTTAACCTTGCCGCTGTTGTTGAACCATTGGATGTAGTAAGGATGTGGATGTGGTCTTGTGGTGAGAGAAAGCTTCTCCACCATATCCATGCTAGCCAAGTTGTTGCAGCTCCCTACATCTATGATGACGCGAATAGAACGTTCCTTCACAACTCCCTTTGTATGGAACAAGTTATGCCTCTGATTTTGCTCAGCTTGTGTAACCTGCACACTCAAAACACGTTGAGCAACTAAACATTCATACCTGTCAGCATCTTCAAGCAGCCATGTATTGCGTCTCATGATCGTAATCATCTCCACCATGTTCTTCATGTGTAATAAGAGCCAAAGTCTCTTCATCATAGTCACTAGCGGACTCATACCCACCATCCTCGGTAGCAATCATCACACGCTGAGATTGGCATTCTCGGCAAAATGTCCTCTTCCCTTACAACGACGACAAATAATATCACTTGTGTGCCCTGTTGACGCCATGGAAGAAGAAGAGCTGTGTAGGCTCAAAGCAGTGCGCTCTTGGCGGAATAGTGGTGGTTGTGCCTGCTTTCTTGTATCACGGTTGGAGGTGGCAGCCGACGGAGGTGCCGGTGTAGTAGAACGTGTGGAAGTAGATGATGCACGTGGTGTCCATGATGAAGGTCGACCTGGAGAAAAGTTAGTCCGCGCCAACGCCTGTCGATCCTGCACTTCACGTTCAGCTTTACAAGCAAGATGGAATAATCGAGTGATATTAGTATAATCCTTGTAGTCTAGAATGGTCTGAATATCTCTATTTAATCCACCCAGAAAACGTGCAAGCATAGCTTCATTCTCCTCAACAATACCACATCTAATCAAGCCAGTTTGTAATTCCTGATAATATTCTTCTACCAAATTTTTTCCTTGTCTTAAGCGCTGCAATTTTTGAAGTAATTCACGTTGATAATATGGTTAAACCCAACGAGTACGCATAGCAGTTTTCAAAGCAGCCCAAGTAACTGGAACAGGATATAATCTACAATGTTCAGACCACCAAACACATGCAAAGCTAGTGAAAGCACAAACAGCAGCGGGAACACGTCTCTCCTCGTGATATTGTAAACATGTAAATCGTTGTTCAGTTTCTAACTCCCAAGTAAGATATATATCAGAACATATCTACCCTCAAATGGTGGAATATTCAACTTCAATTTAGGGAGATGGTCATGATCTCGCACTGAGGGGGAGCCCTAACATTGCCATTATTTGCATGTGGACGACCGGTGGTTGTGGTGCTGGTGGTTGCACGTAGTTCTGAAGTTGATCAACCTCATCCTCGTACTCTCTCACATAATCATCCTCCCCACATCGCCAGCAGGAGCCACGAAGTATCAACAGCAGACCAAAGAGCTTGGCGCCAGTGAAGAGGGACACGGCTACTCGGGCGGAGGGTTGCTTCATGATGTGGAGGTAGTCGTTGTTGTTGTTGTAGAGGTGCATTAGGTGCAGCCGGTGGTGGTGGTGGTAGACGCCATGAGCAATTCATTAAACTTGTTATCGAGCTTTGTTTCAACGCCTTCTCAATGCCATCTATCTTCTCCATGGCCTCTTCAAATCTATTTAGAACATCTTCCACCTGCCCACTCATCATTTGTTGAAACTTATCATGTAGCGCTTTGTTTGTCATGTTCTCCCGGTCGGTCTCGTCCGCTTGTGATCCTGCCATGGTTAGCAATAGAAACACACAAGAATATGATTCGACAGACTACTAGGAAGTGGTGGTGGTGGTGTGGTGGACAGTCACAAATCCGTCTAGCAAATCTCAAATTCTTACCAGTTCTTACCCAAAGAAGAAAGCGGTGATCGGCAACCGATGTAGTCAAAACTCTCAAAGCTTGGATAGAGCGATTACCGGGGAGAGTCAAACGCATCGATGTAGATGTATGTGGAGCTGGGAAGGCTTATAATATGGTAGCAAAAGGGTCAAGAATAATCAATTCGAGAGATGCAAAGTTGAATAAACGCTCAACGACGATCTTGTCGGGTCCTAGGCTAGACCGTGCTAGAGACGCGAGCCTAGAACACTAACAAAATCACGGCGCTGCACGTAAACAAGGGAAAAGCACACTCTGGAATTTTTTTCGCTCTTTTTTTTGCGCTGCTCTTTTTTTTTGCGAAAAATCACTATAATGGCGAATGTCTCAAAACTCTTCCCACGTCAAACTGACAGGATGGGCACGGAATTTTTTCTACCAAATTTTTTTTTTCATTTGCCGGACCCAAAAACTGGAAACGGGTCAAAAAAAACTTTCTATAATGGCGACTGTCTCAATACGCTTAGAAACACCTAAAAATAGGATAGCCAGAAAATTTTTCGACAAGTGCGTTTTCGAAAAATTTTGGGCCTAAACGGAGGGTGGTTTCCAGACTAGGAAACACGATTTTTTTTTTCGAAACCTACTCCGGCTAGGAAACACGAATCGGAAACTAGATGGATCTCGAAAACAAACCTAATATGAGAAGAACTCGGATTGGTGGTGGATATATGGTGGCGGTGGTGGTATATGCATACGGATTCAGAGCGGTGGCGGATAAGCAATGGTGGTAGATGGCAAGGCGATGATGATGGTGCGGCGGCGGCGTGAAAACTTATGACCAGAACTCGAAACTCTAAAAGACTAGACGCTAAGACCAGCAACTAGACACGACGATGCAACCGCAAATTCAACAAAGCAAAAACCCTAAAAAGATTATGCGAAGGCTCGATTGGTTCGGATATGATGAACTAACCCTAATTTTTTGTGGCTTTTTCGTGGACTTTAGGTATGAAGAACAGACTCGATCTAATCTACTAAAACTGTAAAATCTCACCGAGCAACCCGAAAATCTGATACCACTTGATAGAGGCAAAGGTGTCCCGATGTTTCGATGAGATGGTGGCTATCGTTTACGTGGGAGTCGACCTTGACGATCCGACTACGACGCGGCGAGACGTCAGCGCCTTAGCAATCGCTAAACCAACTTCCGAGGGTTATTGACCACGCCGGAGCACGATCAACTCGACCACGAGGGCCTGTTTCCTGCGATCAAACGAAGAACAAGCAAGAAACTAAGATTGCAATCTGGATATTGCGAATATAAGAGGAAAGCTTTATTATCAAGGTGGGGTTACGAGACGCCTTGGTCCGGGTCGTTGAACACAAAGCGAAATGCGCCGAAGTTGCAGCTATGGCGAACTTTTGATCTAAACAAAACCCAAAGTCTAAACGACGCCCTAAGGGCTGTATATATGGAGAAAGAGGAGGGAATTTCGTGGCCCTTGAGGGAGGGGTCCAAACCAACCCTAACTCTTGTTTCCCCACACATACGGACTCTAAAAACGGCCTACACTTAAGTATTTCGAAATTACATGGGCCTGGCCCAATATTAAGGTGACGCAGCACCTAGAATAGCCTATGGACGAATATTATGAAGTGGCATCTTGTATATTTCCTCCAAGGCCTCATGCTCTCATTAGGGTGGCTTCAAAGTCCTGGAATCATCACTTGTAACTCCGTTCTTGTTCCCCTTAGCATGCCAACATCTCCATGCTTGAACTTGCTCCAAGTTTCATCTTTCTTGTCCATGGTAGGCCCTTCATTTGTAAGCAAAACAAATGTATCCAATTTAGGCAGCATCATATTCTCATGAACATTGGAATCGTTACCAAGAAACGAAAGTACCGATAATTCAATTGGCGTGCGCGAGCTCTAGTAATTGGTCCAGTATGTATAGCAGCAGGGGCTGTGGGTGTAACAATGGTATTGATGTCCTCATCACGTTGGAGACGTATCAGCATCCCCAAGCTTAATTCCTGCTCGTCCTCGAGTAGGTCAAATACAAAAACAGAATTTTTGATGTGGAATGCTTCCTAGCATGTTCATCACATATTCTTTTCGTTGTAGCATGGACATTTGGACTTTTATATGATTCAAAGCAATATTCTAGTTTTGACATGAAGATTTCAATACTCAAGCATGTCATCAAGCAACCATGTGTTTCAAAATATCAATACTAAAGCAAGTTATCCCTAGCCCATTATGCTCAATCGTTAATCCATTCATGAAACACACTCGCATATTAGCTACAACCAATGCTCAAGTACGATCATAGTTGATGCGGAGCATCCCTCGCTCATCCCCATGGACGTGCCTACATCTCCCTCAACGCCACTAGGACCCATGACAAGAGCCCGAGCTAAGGCTATCGAAGATAAGGTGAATTCGCTCCTCTCCGAACTCCCTCTTCCTACTCACGAGACATGGCTACTACCTCATTCGGAGACTCTATGTGTAATCAGGTACATGGAGGTGAGCCAAGGATCAACCACTTGCGAGAGCCAAGACGGCGAGGACTCCAAGCATATTGAAGAAGAAGAAGAGATGCTGCTGAAGGCACACAGTGCACGGACGCCTGACGCCTTCCCGGACGTCCGACGAGTCCCAAGACCGGACGATCGGACTCTCCGGACGTCCGACACTTTGCCACCCGAACCAAAACTATAGACGATCGAAGCCTCCGGACGTCCGACCGACGACGCCTTGAATCGAATCTACGGACGACCGACAACTTCCGGACGTCCGGACCGTCCTGAAGCCGGACGACCGACCCTCTCCGGACGTCCGACGCACCCACGACAGAACTGATTCTACGGACGTCCGAGCCCGTCCGGACGTCCGGACCGTCCCGAGCCTCCGGACGTCCGACGCCTTCCGGACGTCCGACGCCTTCCGGACGTCCGACGCCTGTGTGTTGACTTTGTTTGGGCCGCAGCCCTTGTACCCCTTCGCCCCCTAGACTATATATACTCCTTCTTCCCCAACTTTCTAGGATTAGCTTTGGTTTAGCTCATGTTTGTGTGAGAGCCTTGCTCATCCACTTGGTTACTTCTCCTTGGAGCTCAGGACCTCTACGGAGAAGATCCCAAGCGGATTCAAGACCCCCTTCTAGGGTGGACCCCATCAAGACCTCCTCTCGGAGAAGAACGGCTACTCGTGTATCCTTACCTTTGTTGATTGTGGATCATATGTATCTCTTTGTGTTCGGTGATCTAGCACTTGTGTGATTGATTCCTTGTTGGTTAAGTGATTTCTCTCTCGTTTCCTCCGTGTTTCCCTTTGTTCTTCCGCGTGTTCTTGGTGATTCCCCGTAGGATCTACTCCAAACGTGAAAGATCGTCCACATAGGGTTCCGCCCTACATCATCTTGGTATCATGAGCCACGTTGATCACGTTTTTGGAGCCCCTACCCCTCTTTTTCTAGCTTGATTTTGTTGTTTTCGTCCTAATTCCGAAAATTCCCCATCAAAAGTAGCCCCAATTTTTTTTGTGATTTGTTTGTGAGTTGAGATTTTGTTGGATTTGGTCCATGGATTTCAGTTGCTACGTGTGGATCTAGCTTTTCCCTCCTTCCCCACCCTTTTCCATCCACCAAATCACTCGATTTCGACCTCACAATTTCCTTCTTCCCCGAAATCTCGCTGTTCTTCCCGAGCTCGATTTTTGCCTGATCTCCGGACGATCGAAGCGGTCGGACATCCGACGAGGTCCGGACGTCCAGTAAAACTCGATTTAAACTGAACATTGTCGATTCGCCACCACCACAGTCCCACCTTCCACCACATCTTCTAAAACCACATACTCCACCATCCTCCCCAATACATCCTATGACGATTTTACCACATTTTGGTCCTTGAGATTTTGAGTTGTGGCTTCCGTATCCTCTTGTGTTTCGGCTATCTAGGTGCGGTTCAATTTCATCATCACCACGGCTCAACTTCGCAAGGGTGTCATCATCGCCAAGGACGGTAACTTCGACGACATCTTTGTTGACTTCGTTTGGGCCGCAGCCCTTGTACCCCTTCGCCCCCTAGACTATATATACTCCTTCTTCCCCAACTTTCTAGGGTTAGCTTTGGTTTAGCTCATGTTTGTGTGAGAGCCTTGCTCATCCACTTGGTTACTTCTCCTCGGAGCTCGGGACCTCTACGGAGAAGATCCCCCAAGCGGATTCAAGACCCCCTTCTAGGGTGGACCCCATCAAGACCTCCTCTCAGAGAAGAACGGCTACTCGTGTATCCTTACCTTTGTTGATTGTGGATCATATGTATCTCTTTGTGTTCGGTGATCTAGCACTTGTGTGATTGATTCCTTGTTGGTTAAGTGATTTCTCTCTCGTTTCCTCCGTGTTTCCCTTTGTTCTTCCGTGTGTTCTTCGTGATTCCCCGTAGGATCCACTCCAAACGTGAAAGATCGTCCACATAGGGTTCCGCCCTACATCAGTAGTGCCCCTTAGTTGGTGCTTCATAAGAGAAGATGGAGACTCGAGTAAAAATAAAAATTGCATAAAGTAAAAGAAAGGCCCTTCGTGGAGGGAAGTAGGGATTTGTAGAGGTGCTAGAGCTCGCGAAAAAGATAGAGATAAAAACATTTTGAGTGGCATGCTTTTCCTGTCAACGAAAATGATCGAGTAGTGCCCAATACTTCCCATGCTGGATATATCATAGGCAGTTCCCAAACAGAAAATAAAGTTTATTCCTTTTTCAACCATACTTTCACTTTCCATGGCTAGCCATATTCACGGGTGCCTTCCATACCAACACTTTCCAAGGAATTTATTATTTGACAACATAAAGTAAATTCATTTTTCATTTTGGGACTGGGCATCCCTAATACCTGTGCCATACTCTCGTGCAATGACAAGTGAATAAACACTCATCTTGAGAATAACACATCTAGCATGGAAATATATCAGCCACCCCTACCGCTTTCATGAGCTGCGAGTAAACAAAAGAGAAATTTATTTTGAAAATTAGAGATGGCACATACAAATTTTCTTAGAACGGCAAAAGTATACCGCATATAGGTAGGTATAGTGGACTCATGTGGCAAAACTCGTTTAAGGATTTTGGATGCACCAGTAGTGATCATACTTAGTGCAAATGAAGGCTAGCAAAATAGTGAGAAGCATCCAACCAAGAAATGAAAAATCTCCTAAGCGAGCATTAAGTATAACTAACAATCGAATAATGCACCATAAGTAGGATGTAACTTCATAGCATAACTATTGACTTTCGTGCTTGCATAGGGAATCACAAACGTTAACACCAATATTCTTACTAAAGCACAATTACTCACCAACATGACTCACATATTATATCCACATATCGCAAAACTATTACAAGGAATCAAGTTTATTTTGTCCAATAATCTTCATGAAAGTTTTTATTATATCCTTCTTGAATATCTATCACTTAGGGACTAATTTCATATGTTGCTTTTGATAGCTCAAACAAATCTAAGTCAAGAATATCAGCATAAATTTTTTCTTCTCTCAAAGTAATTTAAGTGAAGCAAGCGAGAATTTCTTAATTTTTTTACTAACTCTCAAATAAATCTAAGTGAAGCATGAGAGCATTTCTTCAAAAATACTAAAGCACACCATGCTCAAAAAGATATAAGTGAAGCACTAGAGCAATTCCATAGCTCATAAAGATTTAAGTGAAGCATAGAGAGCAATTTTAACAAGTCATAGCATAATTTTGTCTCTCTCAAATAGGTATGTCCAACAAGGATTCATAACTAAAAATAAAAAGCAAAACACGCAAAGACTCATATCATACAAGACGCTCCAAGCAAAACTCATGATATGTGACGAATAAAAATATAGCTCCAAGTAAAATACTGATGGTCACTAGAAGAAAGAGGGGATGCCACTCGGGCATCCCCAAGCTTAATTGCTTGCATCTCTTTAGATAATAGCTCGGGATGCCCTGGGCATCCCCAAGCTTAGGCTCTTCTTACTCCTTATTCCTTCATCCATCGTAATATCACCCAAAACTTGAAAACTTCAATCACACAAAACTCAACAAAACCTTCGTGAGATCCGTTAGTATAAGAAAGCAAATCACTACTATAAGTACTGTTGCAAACCCGTTCATATTTTATTTTTGCATTATATCTACTGTATTCCAACTTTGCTATGGCTCAAACCACTAGTAAGAGTCCATAGATTAATCAAAATAAGCACACAACGCAAAGAAAACAGAATGTGTAAAAAACAGAACAGTCTGTAGCAATCTGAATATTTTGAATACTTATGTAACTCCAAAAATTCTGAAAAATTAGGACAACATGAGAAATTTGTACATTAATCTTCTGAAAAAATAATCAGTATTTTATCATGCTTCTGTTAAAAATGAGAATTATTTTCGTGAGTGCAAAAGTTTCTGTTTTTCTGCAAGATCAAATCAACCATCACCCAACATGATCCCAAAGGCTTTGCTTGGCACAAACACTAATTAAAACACAAAAAACACAATCATAACAGTAACATAATTGTGCAAACACTCAAGAACAGAAAGAAAGAGACAAAAATAAATTTTATTCATTGGGTTGCCTCACAACAAGCGCTATCGTTTTACGCCCCTAGCTAGGCATAACGCAAGGATCTAAGTATTGTCATCTTTATTTCTAGATCAATAAGATGCCCTCATGATTGATTCATATGGTGGCCTGATTCTTGTTCTAGGGAAGCGTTCCATACCCTTGCTTAGTGGAAATTGAAATTTAATATTGCCTTCTTTCATATCAATCACGGCATCAATAGTACGTAAAAACAGTCTACCAAGTATAATTGGACAAGACGGATTGCAATCAATATCAAGAACAATAAAATCTATGAGCACATAATTCCTATTTTCAAGAATAAGAACATCATTAATTATTCCCATAGGCATTTTAATAGTAGAATCTGCCAAGTGCAAATTTAAGGAACATTCTTCAATATCGGTAAGACCAAGCACATCACATAAAGATTTCAGAATTGTAGAAACACTAGCACCCAATTCACATAAAGCAAACCACTCATAATTTTTAATCTTGACTTTGATAATAGGTTCCCATTCATCATGTATAATTTTCTAGGAATTGAAATATCTAATTCCAACTCTTCTTCCAAAGCTTTCATCATAGCATCAACGATATGTTTAGTAAAAGCATTATTTTGTTCATAAGCATGGGGTGAATTTATCATGGACTGCAACAAAGAAATACAATCAATCAAAGAGAAATTATCATAATCAAATTGTTTGTAATCCAAAAGAGTGGGCACATCGCTAGTTAAAGTTTTGACCTCTTTGAACCCACTTTTATCATTTGTCTCAAGAAGATTTTCACATCCGAATTATCGGGACGCCTTCTAACTAAAGTTGACTCTGCTTCAATCCCTTTTTCATCAATCTTAATTTTACTAAAGAAAGAATCAATAGAAGAAACACCAATCATTTTAAGATCTTCATCATTTTTATCTTCTAACAAGATTGGTTTAGCAGTCATTTGATTTACTAGGGTAGCTTGTGCATCGTATATTTTGCCAAGCAAACTTTCAGCAAAATCATAGTTAGATTGGAGATTGCAAACTTCTCTACTAATATCATCAAGTTGTTTTGTTATAGCAACTAGCACAACAGAGTGCTCCTTAAGTTCTTCAGTAAAAATATTATTGTGCTCAAATTGTGTAGTCATATATTCCTTAGTATTTTTCTCAATTTCAAGCAAAATATTGGGGGTAAGGAACATCATAATATTTTCTTTGAGGCATCATGACTGTGCAAACAAGAACACACAAAAACAGATCTGAGAGAAAACGGTGAACGAAAAAGAGGGCGAATAAAACAACAAATGTTAGTGAAGTGGGGGAGAGGAAAACGAGAGGCAAATGACAAATAATGTAAATTGCAAGGAGATGAGATTTGTGATTAGGAACTTGGTAGATGTTGATTATGTCTCCCTCGCAATGGTGCCAGATATTCCTTTCGATGCGGCTTGAACTACGTCGGTATTTCCCCAAAGAGGAAGGGATGATGCAACACAGCTACAGTAGGCATTTCTCTCAGTGATGAGACCAAGGTTATCGAACCAGTAGGAGAACCACGCAACACCACGTAAACAGCTCCTGCACACAAAGACCAAATACTTGCAACCTGACGTAAGAGGGGGGTTGTCAATCCCTCATGGGTAAAAAGATAGGTAAAATTGTATTAGATTGGATAAATAGATCTCGCGGGAACACGAGATAAAATAAATAATAATAAATTGCACCAAGGTATTTTTGTATTTTTGGATCAATAAAATAAAAGCATATAAAAATAGATCGTGAAGGCAAATATAATAAAGAAGAGACCCTGGGGTCGTAGATTTCACTAGTGGCTTCTCTCGAGAAAAATAGCATACGGTGGGTAAACAAATTACTGTTGGTCAATTGATAGAACTTCAAATAATCATGACGATATCCATGCAATGATCACTATATAGGCATCACATCCAAGATTAGTAGACCAACTCCTGCCTGCATCTACTACTATTACTCCACACATCGACCACTATGCAGCATGCATCTAGTGTATTAAGTTCATGGAGAAACAGAGTAATGCAATAAGAACGATGACATGGTGTAGACAAGATCTGTTTATGTAGAAATAGACCCCATCTTGTTATCCTTAATAGCAACGATACATACGTGTCGGCACCCCTTCTGTCACTGGGATCAAGCACCGTAAGATCGAACCCATCACAAAGCATCTCTTCCCATGGCAAGAAAAACCGATCTAGTTGGCCTAACTAAACCAAAGATTCGAAGAAGAAATATGATGTCTGCTAGACTACATCGGTATTTCCCCAAAGAGGAAGGGATGATGCAGCACAGCGACGGTAGCTATTTCCCTCAGTGACAAGACCAAGGTTATCGAACCAGTAGGAGAACCAAGCAACACTACCTAAACAACACCTGCACACAAATAACAAATACTCGCTCACGCGCGGGTGGTGGCTCATAGGACGAGGAGAAGCTTTTGCTTACGATAGTGCGCTTAGTACATGCGGTGGACGTGCAGCAGTTCATTCGGTTTCAGATTGCCAGAAGTATCTATACAATACTACCATCATCATTGTTCGACTTTCGGAAGAGGTGAAGAGCCAAGCGCATGGTCACCTACTCACATTATAACCGGCCGTGTTTGCATGAATTTTTTAACGTAGTACAATCTGAGTGGATTGCTCCAGTGGTCATCACACGTGAGCCAATCGGTTCACACCCTTCCGCGCTCCATTTGTCTTGCGTTCCTTCCTCCATCCAGCACTCTGACAAGTGGGCCCCATGCTCATGTATGCCAATGTGGTAGTAGTCAATTATTTAGCCAGTGTCAGCTATCACACCCTTTCGGTGCCATGTCAATGTACCCACTAGAAACAAGTTAGACTTTTTCGGTGCAGCCGCCTCCCTAGGTGTTTGGAGAGGAATTGGTCAGCGCAAGGCGGTTCTATAGGTGGGCAGGCGGCTAAAAACAAGGGAAAACGCGCGAACCAGCTAGGCGACGGAGGGAAGCTTCTACATTCGCAGGGGACGTGGCATTGGCTATTGGGCGGCAACATGCGGTCATTCGAGTACGCCATAAAGGATACGAAGAGGCACCCTATATCAGCAAGGACCAACTTCCCTACCGATAGCTCATCTAACAAAACTCCCAAGTTAACTGTGCTGAGGCTAGTGTAGTCAGGAGATGGGTGACTGGATGGGAAGTGAACTCGATATTAACTAGAGGGATGGGTTACTGCAAAGGTTTATTATAAACCTTTGCAGTGACCCATCCGTCTAGTTAACATCGAGTTCTTTGTTTTGTAATTTTTGACATTTTTTGTTTTTTCAACACATGGTAATCAAAGGTTTTTTGAATAGAACGCATCCCAAGACATATATGGTTATGTGGCATGGAGTTAATGAGGAGATAGGTGTTTGTAGTAACATAATATGTAACCGTAACATAACGCACACCAATGCAAAATGAGTCTACAACATAATAAATGAAGGCTTGCATGACACTACATTTATGTTACTACCCACTATGATGGTAGTAACATAAACTAGTACCATGCATATATTACTAGTGTAAATTACTGCCCACTATGACTAGCTTTAGCATGGTTAATAATATAGCCAATCGATGGCTACAAGGAACCGCCATGTCATCTACTGACCATCATCTATATGCACTCATACAATAGTATGGGCTATAAGGTTGGCTATTACATTAGTACTTTTTTCCATCTTCTCTCTATCTCTTTCTTCACATTTATTGCATTTACCTAGGAATGAGTATATAGCTAGGCTCTTGCATGAGAGCCCACTCCCCTTACTTTTCACATCTCTCTCCTCCACATAGGAAAAAAATGCCATGTAAGCGAGCTGTAAGCCCACTATCGTACTTGCTCTTAGTAGGTGACCTTGCACTCGGCTCTTCGCCTCTTCTGGAAGTCGAACAACAATGATGGTACTACAGTAGTACTTCTGGCAACCTGACAACAAATGAACTGCTGCACGTCCACCGCTTGTAAGCAAAAGTTTCTCCACGTGCCGCGAGCCACACCCAGATCAGAGCCAAATTCACGGAAGACAGAAGCCTCCGGACGACCGGACGACCCGCACCCGAGCCGAATTTACGGACGTCCGACAGCCCCCGGACGACCGGACCTTCCCGAAGCCCCGGACGTCCGACGCCTTCCGGACGTCCGACACTGTGGTGACTGCCGTGGGCTGGAGCCCTTGTACCCCTTCACTTCGCCCCCATTTGCACTAAGACTATAAATAGACCTCCTCCTCCTAGTTAGGGTTAGCAAAGGATTAGCTCATGTTTGTGTCAGATCTTTGCTCATCCACTTGGTTACCTTCTCCTCGGAGCTCAGGACCTCTTCGGAGAAGATCCCCCAAGCGGATTCAAGACCCCCTCTAGGGTGGCCCCCATCAAGACCTCCTCACGGAGAAGAACGGCTACTCGTGTATCTTTCCTTTGTTGATTTTGAATCCTGTGCTACCTTACGTGTTCGGTGATCGCCCTTGTGTGATCGATACTTGTCGGTTTAGTGTTTCTCTTGTGTGTTTTTCCTCGTGTTCTTCCGCTGCGTTAAATCGTGTCCCCCCCCGTAGGATCTCCGACTAGGGTTCCGCCCTACATCATCTTGGTATCAAAGCCATGTTGATCACGTTTTGGAGCCCCTACCCCGTGTTTTCTAGCTTTATTTTGTTGTTTTCGTCCTAAATCCGAAAATCCCCACCAAAAATAGCCCCAATTTTTTTTTGTGATTTGTTGGTGAGTTGAGATTTTGTAGGATTTGGTCCATGCATTTGAGTTGCTACGTGTGGATCTAGCCTTCCCCACCCTCCCCACCCTTTTCCATCCACCAATCCGCTCGATTTCGACCTCACCATCTTCATCCACCCCGAAATCGCCCCTGTTCATCACGCGTTGACCACGACCACGGACGTCCGCCTTTCACGGACGCAATCGAACACCAGACCCGATTCGAACTTACGGACGACCGGACTCTGCCGGACGTCCGACGACTGGACGACCGTGACCTCCCGGACGTCCGTGAAACTCCGATTTAAACTGAATTTTTCACCCAGCCACCGCCACAACCCCACCTTCCACCACATCTTCCAAACGCACACACACCACCATCCTCCCCAATATCTCCTATGATGATTTTGACACATTTTGGTCCTTGAGATTTTGAGTTGTGGTTCCTGTGTCCTATTGTGTTTCGGCCATCTAGGTACGGTTCGACTTCATCATCACCTCGGCTCATCTTCGCAAGGGTCTCATCATCGCCAAGGACGGTAACATCGTCGACATCTTTGTCATACCTTGCAATTGCATTGATAACCACATGGCCTTACTTTTGTGTAGCTTACCCATCGAGACTAGCCATTGAGTATTGTCGGCAACGTGACTTGTGCACATTAGTGATCATACTCCATAACATACATACCATACCACCGTGGTGCATATCTTGGCATCCATTTGTGTGTCACAAAGTTGTCATAGCATACACAATTGCTATCTTGGTTCGTGAAGTTTTGCATGAGAAAAGAACTCAAAAGTGAAAGAGCCACCCAAGCTTTTAAGCAACGAGGAAAGATAAGCAAAGAGCTTATGAGCAAGAACCATAGCATCATACTACATTAAGATTGTCATATTGGATCATCTTGGATCATAGCACCGAAATACCATACATATAGTATATGTGGGATAGAGATAGTTGCATTTTTGCCTAGTAGGTTGTGCACAAGTTCCGTATCCGCCTATTGTGCAATCGTGCTAGCGTCTCTCTAGTATTGTGCAACAAGAGCTGATAAGGGGGTGGCCCGATCTTCTCAGTGAGCGGAGGGTGTCAATGTTGAACTTGCAGGATAACTTGTGAGATGCTCTCGAACTCTCCGGCTGTTCCCCCGTTGCCAATGCAATAGATCTTCAACCCTATGGATATTCGCAACACCACACACTTGCGCCAGAGTCACGACCACGAAGCGGTTCTGCAATCTCCCAATTCCCAGTGGAACGACAGATAGCACTTGAATTTCAGTAGCAAATACACCCTATCGAAACAAATTTGGTGTAGGTAAATATTCCTGATCGATGCAAAGAGGAATATGAGTACAGAGGAATGCTTAAAGCAATTCAGTCTGATATGAATTTAATCAAAACATGGTCTCACCCTAAAAGCCATGAATTACAAGGGTATACAAAGACCCCTGGACGTCCAACATAGTGTTGGGGTCGAAATCCAACTTATCTCTAAGTTTCCTAACTTAAATGAATCTATCTGGAAAAAACTGGCAGAAACTACCGCCATATTGTTTTGGTGACTGCGACTCGGTCACCGCGAATTGTGGGCTGCGAGTATACAATTGGAAAGCACACGAGTCAAGCTTTCCAAATTGTATTTAAACGCCTTATTTGGAGCACGAACACGGATTCTGCATGTATATCAATTGCGGGCCTCCTGGCTGTCAATCCGAGTCCGGTTCTGATTTTCCTTTTGTTTATGTTGTGCACCTGCCTCCCTCTCCTCCCTCGTGCACTTGCTGATATTAGACATCAGTAGAAGTTCTTTTTGCTACAATTCTTCATCTCCACGTGCCAAGCTTGCCTTCCCTTCAAATCTGATCTGCAAAGACTTAGGCAGTATAAAATTCTGATTAACATAAATGTCAGATTCAACTAAGAGTGAATTCACCTTTTGTTCAAGTAGTTTTGCACGTGCTCTTGTAATTGGTCCAATTTTGATTTCATTGGACTTGTCTTGCATATCATCTTTATTTGAAAATGATGGTAAAGGAGTAGGGATGTCCTCATCATCCTCCCCTTGAAAAGGCGCCCGACCATGACGCACCAAGGTCTTCTCCAAGATATGGCGTCAAATCAGCGACGTTGAACGTATTACTCACGCCAAACTCTTCAGTCGGAAGATCAATTTTGTATGCATTATTATTAATCTTGGCAAGCACTTTATATGGTCCATCACCTCTTGGTTTCAACTTGGACTTGCGCCGTTCATGAAATCTATCTTTACACAAGTGTACCCACACCATGTCGCCCGGCTGAAACAACACCTCCTTTCTCTTCTTATTAGCACGATCAGCCGTGTACTTGCCCTTCTTGTCAATGGCTTCTTTGGTCTTCTCGTGTATGGTC
Organism: Aegilops bicornis; assembly: GCA_021605145.1. Classification (NCBI taxonomy): domain Eukaryota; kingdom Viridiplantae; phylum Streptophyta; class Magnoliopsida; order Poales; family Poaceae; genus Aegilops; species Aegilops bicornis. Next base: position 346,125,999 of record CM038674.1, on the reverse strand, counting down.
CTCATGAAATCTGCCCTCTTGGATGCATCCATGTTCACTCTCTCTTGAATTGGAAGGGGCAGCAAATCAAGTGGTGTAATTGGCTTAAAACCATAGACCACCTCAAATGGACAGAACTGAGTTGTGGAATGTACACCTGTTATATGCAAACTCCACATGCGGTAAACACTCCTCCAATTCACGCAGGTTCTTCTTTATCATGGATCGCAACAATGTGGATAGTGTGCGATTGACCACCTCTGTTTGCCCATCTGTTTGGGGATGACAAGTTGATGAGGACATCAATACCATTGTTACACCCACAGCCCCTGCTGCTATACATACTGGACCAATTACTAGAGCTCGCGCACGCCAATTGAATTATCAGGTACTTTCGTTTCTTGGTAACGATTCCAATGTTCATGAGAATATGATGCTGCCTAAATTGGATACATTTGTTTTGCTTACAAATGAAGGGCCTACCATGGACAAGAAAGATGAACCTTGGAGCAAGTTCAAGCATGGAGATGTTGGCATGCGCAAGGAGAACAAGAACGGAGTTACAAGTGATGATTCCAGGACTTTGAAGCCACCCTAATGAGAGCATGAGGCCTTGGACGAAATATACAACATGCCACTTCATAATATTCGTCCATAGGCTATTCTAGGTGCTTTGCGTCACCTTATTATTGGGCCAGGCCCATGTAATTTCGAAATACTTAAGTGTAGGCTGTTTTTAGAGTCCGTATGTGTGGGGAAACAAGAGTTAGGGTTGGTTTGGACCCCTCCCTCAAGGGCCACGAAATTCTCCTCTTTCTCCATATATACAGCCCTTAGGGCGTCGTTTAGACTTTGGGTTTTGTTTAGATTAAAAGTTCGCCATAGCTGCAACTTCACGTGCCGTTTGTGTTCAACGACCGGACAAAGGCGTCCACAGAACCCCACCTTGATCAATAAAGCTTTCATCTTATATTCGCAATATCCAGATTGCAATCTCAGTTTCTTGCTTGTTCTTCGTTTGCTCGCAGGAAATGCAGACCCTCGTGGTCGTTGATCGTGCTCGGCGTGGTCAATAACCTCTCGGAGTTGGTTTAGCGATTGCTAAGGCGCGACGCCCTCGCCGTTCGTAGTCGGATCGTCAAAGTCGACTTCCTCCAAAGCGAAAACCAACATCTCATCGAAGACGGGACACCTTTGCCTCTATCAAGTGGTATCAGATTTCCAGGTTGCTCGGTGAGATTTTACAGTTTTCCGTAGTTTAGATCGAGTCTGTTCTTCATACCTATAGTCCACGAAAAAGCCACAAAAAATTAGGGTTAATTCATCATATCCGAACCAATCTGAGCCTTTGCATAATCTTTTTAGGGTTTTGCTTTGTTGAATTTTGGTTGCATCGTCGTGTCTAGTTGCTTTGGTCTTAGCGTCTAGTCTTTTAGAGTTTCGAGTTCTGGTCATAAGTTGTCACGCCGCCACCGCACCATCATCATCATCGCCACCTACCATCACCGCTCCGAATCCGTATCCATATACCACCACCAATCCGTGTCCATATACCACCACCGATCCATATCCATATACTACCACCGCTACCACCACCGCTGCCAGATACCACCACCATATATCCACCACCAATCTGAGTTCTTCTCATATTAGGTTTGTTTTCGAGATCCATCTAGTTTCCGATTCGTGTTTCCTAGCCGGAGTAGGTTTGGAAAAAAAAATTCAAAACGCACTTGTCGAAAAAAATTTCGGCTATCCTGCTTTTAGGTGTTTCTAAGCGTATTGAGACAATCGCCAAGATAGAAAGTTTTTTGACCCGTTTCAGCTTTTGGGTCCGGCAATAAAAAAATTTTTTTGGTCGAAAATATTTCGTGCCCATCCTGTCAGTTTGACCTGGGAAGAGTTTTTGAGACACTCGCCATTATAGTGATTTTTCGCAAAAAAAAAAAAAGAGCAGCACAAAAAAAAAGCAGCGCAAAAAAAAAGGAGCGAAAAAAGAAAAATTCCAGAGTGTGCTTTTCCGTTGTTTCCGTGCAGCGCCGTGATTTTGTTAGTGTTCTAGGCTCGCGTGTGTAGCACGGTCTAGCCTAGGACCAAAGACAAGATCTGCGTCGTTGAGCGTTTATTCAACTTTGCATCTCTGAATTGATTATTCTTGACCCTTTTGCTACCATATTATAAGCCTTCCAGCTCCACATACATCTACATCGTATGCGTTTGACTCTCCACAGTAATCGCTCTATCCAAGCTTTGAGAGTTTTGACTACATCGGTTGCCGATCACCGCTTTCTTTGGGTAAGAACTGGTAAGAATTTGAGATTTGCTTGACGGATTTGTGATCGCTCCACCACACAACCACCACCACTTCCTAGTAGTCCGTCGAATCATATTCTTGTGTGTTTCTATTGTCGCTAACCATGGCGGGATCACAAGCCCATTTAGACCGACCGGGAGAACATGACAAACAAAGCGCTACATGATAAGTTTCAACAAATGATGAGTGGGCGGTGGACGATGTGCTAAATAGATTTGAAGAGGCCATGGAGAAGATAGATGGCATTGAGAAGGCGTTCAAACAAAGCTCGATAACAAGTTTAATGAATTGCTCGCGTCTACCACCACCACCACCGGCGGCACCTAACGCACCTCTACTACAACAACAAGGACTACCTCCACATCGCGAAACAGCCCTCCGCCGAAGCTTCCGTGTCCCTCTTCACTGGCCAAGCTGCTTTGGTCTTCTTTGTTGATATTACTGTGGCTCCTGCTGCTGCGGTGGGGAGGATGATTATGTGAGAGATTACGAGGATGAGGTTGATCAACATCGAACTACGTGCAACCACCGGCACCACAACCACCGTGTCGTCCACATGCAAATAATGGCAATGTTCAGCTCCCCTTCAGTACGAGATCATGACCATCTCCCTAAACTGAAATTGAATATTCCACCATTTGAGGGTAGATATGTTCACGATATATATCTTACTTGGGAGTTAGAAACTGAACGACGATTTACATGTTTACAATATCCCGAGGAGAGACGTGTTCCTGCCGCTGTTTGTGCTTTCACTAGCTTTGCATGTGTTTGGTGGTCCGAACATTGTAGATTATATCCTGTTCCAGCCTACTTGGGCTGCTTTGAAAACTGCTATATGCATCGTTGGGTTCCACCATATTATCAACGTGAATTACTTCAAAAATTGCAGCGCTTAAGACAAGGAAAAATTCGGTAGAAGAATATTATAGGGAATTACAAACTGGCTTGATTAGATGTGGTATTGTTGAGGAGAATGAAGCTATGCTTGCACGTTTTCTGGGTGGATTAAATAGAGAGATTCAGACCATTCTAGACTACAAGGATTATAATAATATCACTCGATTATTCCATCTTGCTTGTAAAGCTGAGCGTGAAGTGCAGGATCGATGTGCCTTGGCGCGGACTAACTTTTCTGCAGGTCGACCTTCATCATGGACACCACGTGCATCATCTACGTCCACACGTTCTACTACACCGGCACCTCCGCCGGCTGCCACCTCCAACCGTGATACAAGAAAGGTGCACAACCACCACTATCTCGCCAAGAGCACACCTGCTGGGCCTACACAGGCTCTTCTTCTTCCATGGCGTCAACAGGCACACAAGTGATATTATTTGTCGTCGTTGTAAGGGAAGAGGACATTTCTTGAGAGAATGCCAATCTCAGCGTGTGATGATTGCTACCGAGGATGGTGGGTATGAGTCCGCTAGTGACTATGATGAAGAGACTTTGGCTCTTATTACACATGAAGAACATGGTGGAGATGATTACGATCATGAGACGCAATTCATGGCTCTTTGAAGATGCTTTGGCAGTATGAATGTTTAGTTGCTCAACGTGTTTTGAGTGTGCAGGTTACACAAGCTGAGCAAAATCGAGGCATAACTTGTTCCATACAAAGGGAGTTGTGAAGGAACGTTCTATTCAAGCGTCATCATAGATGGAGGGAGCTGCAACAACTTGGCTAGCATGGATATGGTGGAGAAGCTTTCTCTCACCACAAGACCACATCCACATCCTTACTACATCCAATGGTTCAACAACAGCGGCAAGGTTAAGGTAACACGTCTTTGTTCGTGTGTCTTTTAGTATCTCTACATATGCTGATTATGTTGATTGTGATGTGGTACCTATGCAAGCATGTTCCTTATTACTTGGTAGACCATGGCAATTTGATTAAAATTCTGTACACCATGGTAGAAACAATCAGTATACTCTTGTTCACAAGGATAAAAATATTACTTTGCTTCCTATGACTCCTGATTCCATTTTGAAAGATGATATTAATAGAGCTAATAAAGCAAAACAGGAGAAAAATAAGAGTGAAAATCAGATTGTGGCAAAAGAATTTGAGCAACAAATGAAGCCTAATAATAAACCATCTAATGTTGCTTCTGAAATTAAACTGAAAAGTGCATGTTTATTTGCCACCAAATCTGATATTGATGAGCTAGATTCTAGCAAATCTGTTTGCTATGCTTTTGTGTGCAAAGAGGCATTATTTTCATTCGAGGACGTGCCTTCCTCTTTGCCCCTCTTTGTCACTAACATTTTGCAGAGTTCACGACGTCTTCCCACAAGACGTGCCACCGGATTACCACCTATTCGAGGGATTGAGCATCAAATTGACTTAATTCCCGGTGCATCGCTACCCAACCGCGCACCATACCGCACCAATCCGGAGGAGACGAAGGAGATTATGCGTCAAGTACAGGAGCTGCTCGACAAAGGTTATATACGCGAATCTCTTAGTCCTTGTGCTGTTCCTATTATACTAGTGCCTAAAAAGGATGGTACGTCACGTATGTGTGTTGATTGTAGAGGCATTAATAATATTACTATTCGTTATCGTCATCCTATTCCTAGGCTAGATGATATGCTTGATGAATTGAGTGGCTCTACAATATTCTCCAAAGTTGATTTGCGTAGTGGATACCATCAAATTCGTATGAAATTGGGAGATGAATGGAAAACAGCATTTAAAACTAAGTTTGGATTATATGAGTGGTTAGTCATGCCTTTTGGGTTAACTAATGCACCTAGTACTTTCATGAGATTAATGAACGAAGTTTTACGTGCTTTCATTGGACGATTTGTGGTAGTTTACTTTGATGATATACTGATTTATAGCAAATCTTTGGAAGAACATTTGGAACATTTACGTGCTGTTTTTAATGCTCTACGTGATGCACGTTTGTTTGGTAACCTTGGGAAGTGCACCTTTTGCACCGACCGAGTATCTTTTCTTGGCTATGTTATTACTCCACAGGGAATTGAAGTTGATAAAGCCAAGATTGAAGCTATTGAGAGTTGGCCGCAGCCCAAAACGGTCACACAAGTGAGGAGTTTTCTTGGACTCGCTGGTTTCTATAGGCACTTTGTGAGAGACTTTAGCACCATTGCTGCACCTCTCAATGAACTTACAAAGAAGGATGTGCCTTTTGTTTGGGGTACCGCATGGGAAGAAGCCTTCACGGTATTGAAAGATAAGTTGACACATGCTCCTTTACTCCAACTTCCTGACTTTAATAAGACTTTTGAGCTTGAATGTGATGCTAGTGGAATTGGATTAGGAGGTGTGTTATTACAAGATGGCAAACCTGTTGCATACTTTTACGAAAAATTGAGTGGGCCTAGTCTGAACTATTCTACTTATGACAAAGAATTATATGCTCTTGTTCGGACTTTAGAGACATGGCAACATTATTTATGGCCCAAAGAATTTGTTATACATTCTGATCATGAATCTTTGAAACATATTAAAAGTCAAGCTAAACTGAATCGTAGACATGCTAAATGGGTTGAATTCATTGAGACTTTCCCTTATGTCATTAAACACAAGAAGGGTAAAGAAAATGTTATTCTTGATGCTTTGTCTCGTCGCTATACTATGCTTTCACAACTTGACTTCAAAATATTTGGTTTGGAGACCATCAAAGATCAATATGTGCATGATGCTGATTTTAAAGATGTAATGCAGAATTGTAAAGAAGGAAGAACATGGAACAAGTTCGTTATTAAGGATGGTTTTGTGTTCCGTGCTAACAAGCTATGCATTCTCGCTAGCTCTGTTAGTCTTTTGTTGTTGCAGGAGGCGCATGGAGGAGGATTAATGGGACACTTTGGCGTGAAGAAGACGGAGGATATACTTGCTACACATTTCTTTTGGCCAAAGATGAGACGGGATGTTGAGCGTTTTGTTGCTCGCTGCACTACATGTCAAAAAGCTAAGTCACGACTCAATCCTCATGGTTTATATATGCCTTTGCACTGTACCTAGTGTTCCTTGGGAGGATATATCTATGGACTTTGTTTTAGGTTTACCTCGAACAAAGAAGGGAGGGTAGCATATTTGTTGTCGTGGATAGATTCTCGAAAATGGCACACTTCATACCATGTCATAAAAGCGATGATGCTTTGTTAATGTTGCTGATTTGTTCTTTCGTGAAATTATTCGCTTGCATGGTGTGCCAAATACTATTGTTTCAGATCGTGATACTAAATTTCTTAGCCACTTTTGGAGATGTTTATGGGCTAAGTTGGGGACTAAACTGCTTTTTAGTACTACTTGTCACCCCCAAACCGATGGACAAACTGAAGTAGTCAATAGAACATTGTCTACTATGCTTAGGGCTGTTTTGAAGAATAATAAGAAAATGTGGGAAGAATGCTTGCCTCATATTGAATTTGCTTATAATCGTTCATTGCATTCTACTACTAAGATGTGCCCTTTTGAAATTGTGTATGGCTTCCTACCTCGTGCACCTATTGATTTGTTGCCTCTTCCATCTTCGGAGAAGGTTAATTTTGATGCTAAAGAACGTGCTGAATTGATTTTAAAAATGCATGAGTTAACTAAGGAAAACATTGAGCGTATGAATGCTAAATATAAACTTGCTTTGGAGATAAGGGTAGAAAACATGTTGTCTTTGCACCGGAGATCTTGTTTGGTTACATTTGCGTAAGGATAGGTTTCCTAATTTGCGCAAATCAAAGCTAATGCCACGTCTGATGGTCCATTTAAGGTGTTAGAGAAAATAAATGATAATGCATATAAACTTGAGCTGCCTGCAGATTTTGGGGTTAGTCCCACTTTTAACATTGCAGATTTGAAGCCTTATTTGGGTGAGGAAGATGAGTTTCCGTCGAGGGCGACTTCATTTCAAGAAGGGAGGATGATGAGGACATCAATACCATTGTTACACCCACAGCCCTGCTGCTATACATACTGGACCAATTACTAGAGCTCATGCACGCCAATTGAATTATCAGGTACTTTCGTTTCTTGGTAACGATTCCAATATTCATGAGAATATGATGCTGCCTAAATTGGATACATTTGTTTTGCTTACAAATGAAGGGCCTACCATGGACAAGAAAGATGAACCTTGGAGCAAGTTCAAGCATGGAGATGTTGGCATGCACAAGGGAAACAAGAACGGAGTTACAAGTGATGATTCCAGGACTTTGAAGCCACCCTAATGAGAGCATGAGGCCTTGGACGAAATATACAAGATGCCACTTCATAATATTCGTCCATAGGCTATTCTAGGTGCTGCGTCACCTTATTATTGGGCCAGGCCCATGTAATTTCGAAATACTTAAGTGTAGGCTGTTTTTAGAGTCCGTATGTGTGGGGAAACAAGAGTTAGGGTTGGTTTCGAACCCCTCCCTCAAGGGCCACGAAATTCCCTCCTCTTTCTCCATATATACAGCCCTTAGGCGTCGTTTAGACTTTGGGTTTTGTTTAGATTAAAAGTTCGCCATAGCTGCAACTTCGCGTGCCGTTTGTGTTCAACGACTGCACAAAGGCGTCAGTAACCCCACCTTGATCAATAAAGCTTTCATCTTATATTCGCAATATCCAGATTGCAATCTCAGTTTCTTGCTTGTTCTTTGTTTGCTCGCAGGAAATAGACCCTCGTGGTCAGGTTGATCGTGCTCCGGCGTGGTCAATAACCTCTCGGAGTTGGTTTAGCGATTGCTAAGGCGCGACGTCCTCGCGCGTTCGTAGTCGGATCGTCAAAGTCGACTTCCTCCAAAGCGAAAACCAACATCTCATCGAAAGACGGGACACCTTTGCCTCTATCACAAGTAGTGCTGAATAGTAACTTTGTCCCCAGCTTTCCCCAAAGTGTCTTCCAAAAAAAGCTCATAAACTTCATGTCACGATCAGAAACAATCGTCTTTGGTACTCCATGTAAGCGCATGATGTCCCTGAAATACTGAGTAGCAATGTGCGACGCATCGTCGCTTTTGTGGCAGGGAATAAAATGCGCCATCTTAGAAAAACGATCAACTACCACAAAAATTGAATCATGTCCTCTCCTGGTCCTAGGCAATCATAACAAAAAGTCCATGCTTATGTCTTCCCATGGTGTAGTAGGAGCAGGGAGAGCAGTATACAAACCGTGAGGTTTCAGCTTAGACTTTGCCTTATTACAAGTAATGCAACGCTTCACAAATCTGTCCACATCACGCCTCATCTTAGGCCAATAAAAGTGATCAGCGAGCATAAGCAAAGTCTTCTCACGTCCAAAATGACCCATCAAACCGCCGGCATGTGATTCCTGCAACAATAGCAAACGCACGGACGATTCTGGAACACATAGTTTGTTAGCTCTAAACAAATAGCCATCATGTATGTGATATTTTTCCCATGCTTTTACATCTGAACACAATTTATATGGTGCTGAAAAATCAGACTCAGTGGCATATAAATCACGCAAACTCTCTAAACCAGGAACTTGAACATCCAATTGTGTCAACAACATGTTTTTCCTAGAAAGAGCATCAGCAACAACATTATCTTTACCCTTTTTGTATTTAATGATGTATGGGAAAGATTCAATAAATTCAACCCATTTTGCATGACGTTTGTTCAAATTGGATTGGCTTTTCAAATATTTCAGAGCCTCATGATCAGAATGTATGATAAATTCTTTTGGCCACAAATAATGTTGCCAAACCTCAAAGACACGAACTAGAGCATACAATTCTTTATCATAAACAGGATAGTTCAATTGTGCACCATTAAGTTTTTCAGAAAAATATGCAATCGGTTTACCCTCTTGCATCAACACACCTCAATACCAATTCCACTAGCATCACATTCAATCTCAAATTGTTTAGTGAAATCAGGAAGTATAAGCAAAGGTGCAGCAGTCAAACGACGTTTCAGCTCATCAAAAGCATTATCTTGGGCTGCGCCCCACACAAAATCAACACCCTTTTTTGTGAGCTCATTCAAAGGTGCAACAATAGTACTGAAATCTTTCACAAAACGTCTATAGAAACCAGCAAGACCATGAAAGCTTCGTACTTGACTAACATTCAGAGGAGTAGGCCAATTTTTAATAGCTTCTATTTTTGATTCATCTACCGCAACTCCATGCTTAGAAACAACATATCCGAGAAATATGACCTTATCTTTGCAAAATGTGCACTTATCAAGATTACCATATAACTGAGCATCACGCAACACTTGCAAAACTTGTCGAATATGATCACTATGTTCAGATTCATTGCGGCTGTAAATAAGTATATCATCAAAATATACAACCACAAATTTACCAATGAAATGCCTCAAAACATGGTTCATTAATCTCATGAAAGTACTAGGTGCATTAGTTAACCCAAAAGGCATGACTAACCACTCATATAAACCAAACTTTGTTTTAAAGGCTGTCTTCCATTCATCCCCTTCTTTCATCCTAATTTGATGATAACCACTACGCAAACCAATTTTAGAGAAAACAGCAGCACCACTCAATTCATCTAACATATCTTCTAAACGTGGAATAGGATGACGACATCGAATAGTGATGTTATTTATAGCTCTACAATCTACGCACATGCGCCATGTACCATCTTTCTTAGGAACCAAAATTACAGGAACAACACAAGGACTTAAGCTCACACGAATATAACCTTTGTCTAGAAGCTCTTGTACTTGTTTCTGAATTTCCTTTGTTTCCTCGGGGTTGGTGCCGTACGGTGCTCTATTGGGCAGCGTTGTTCTGGTGTCAAATCAATTTGATGGTCTATACCTCGCAATGGTGGTAAACCAGCGGGTACCTCCTCCGGAAACACATCGCTAAATTCCTGCAATACATTAGAAACACCAATAGAGAGAGGGGTCATGTCGTTAGAAACCAAAATTTGACCCTTGCAAAACAGCACAAGTGGTACAGCAATGGGATCCTCATGAAACTCTCTCAAATCAGATTTGGTGGCTAACATAACTAAGGAATTCACTCCCTCACTTTTATTTTGACCACTCAGATTTGGCTTGTGGCTCTCACTCACCGGAAGTGTAGTCTCTCGCCTATCTAATCTCTCACTTCAATCTTTTGATGAGATTCATTTACAATTTGCTGCGGTGTCATAGGCCTCAAAGTAACCTCCTTGCCACGCCAAGTTAAATGATATGTGTTGGCTCTCCCATTGTGGCGGACATCTCTATCATACTGCCATGGGCGTCCCAACAACAGGTGACATACGGTCATAGGAACCACATCACACTCAATGGTATCTTTATATGGTCCGATCTGAAATTCCACACACAGCATGTGGCTGATCTTCATCTCTCCACCATCACTTAGCCACTGAATAAAATATGGATTGGGGTGCGGTAAATATTTCAATTTCAGCTTTTCGCATAACTCCTTACTAGCCAAATTGTGACAACTACCACCATCAATTATAACCTTGCATGCCTTACCAGGACCAACAACGGCCTTTGTTTGAAACAAATTGCACCGCTGTTCTGCAGGACTAGGCGTAACACTTAGCACTTTGGGCGAGCAAACAATTGTAGGATATGGTGTAGCATAAGCATCTATTGAACCATCTTCATCTTCCTCCCAAATCTTCTCAGTGAGCGGAGGATGTCGATGTTGAACTTGCAGGATAACTTGTGAGATGTTCTCGAACTCTCCGGCTGTTCCCCCGTTGCCAATGCAACAGATCTTCAAACCTATGGATATTCGCAACACCACACACTTGCGCTCGTAGCCGCCGACCACGAAGCGGTTCTGCAATCTCCCAATTCCCAGTGGAACGAAAGATAGCACTTGACTTTCAGTAGCAAATACGCCCTATTGAAACAAATTTGGTGTAGGTAAATATTCCTGATCGATGCAAAGAGGAATATGAGTACAGAGGAATGCTTAAAGCAATTCAGTCTGATATGAGTTTAATCAAAACGTGGTCTCACCCTAAAAACCACGACTTACAAGGGTATATAAAGACCCCTGGACGTCCAACATAGTGTTGGGGTCGAAATCCAACTTATCTCTAACTTTCCTAACTTATACGAATCTATCTGGAAAAAGCTGGCAGAAACAACCGCCATATTGTTTTGGTGACTGCGACTCGGTCACCCGAATTGTGGTCTGCGAGTATACAATTTGGAAAGCACATGCGTCAAGCTTTCCAAATTGTATTTAAACACCTTATTTGGAGCACGGACACGGATTCTGCACGTATATCAATTGCGGGCCTCCTGGCTGTCAATCCGAGTCCGGTTCTGATTTTCCTTCTGTTTATGTTGTGCACCTGCCTCCCTCTCCTCCCTCGTACACTTGCTGATATTAGACATCAGTAGAAGTTCTTCTTGCTGCAATTCTTCATCTCCACGTGCCAAGCTTGCCTTCCCTTCAAATCTGATCATACAAATATGCAAAGACTTAGGCAGTATAAAATTCTAATTAACACAAATGTCAGATTCAACTAAGAGCGAATTCACCTTTTGTTCAAGTAGTTTTGCACGTGCTCTTGTAATTGGTCCAATTTTGATTTCATTGGACTTGTCTTGTGCAATATCATCTTTATTTGAAAATGATGGTAAAGGAGTAGGGATGTCGTCATCAAGAGCATTTTCGTGGATTCCACATTCTGGCTCACTTTTGGTTTGCACAATCCCACTTATCTATTTGCGTGTGTGTTTCCGTGTACCATTATTTGCTTGGTCTACTTGTTGCATTTGCAAATTTGTGAATCTTTTCCAACATTATTGACGCTCACTTACAATTGCATCAAATTTTGTGCCACCAAGCTCCACCATAAGCTTTTATTTGTGTAGGTGTGAGAACCGACAAGGATTGGTACCAATAGTGCTATTTCATTGTCCGCATTTGAGTGAACTTGATTCATCATCAACATCGGTCAAAGGTATATTGGTATAAGTTCTTCTCCTTCTACCACTCACATTTTTGCTTGGAATGATGGATAGGCCAAGTACTTCTACCAACCCACTCTTTCTAGAGCAAGACGACGACATGTCATCATACGTCACCAAGAGCCACCTCTTTGGTGCACAACGAGCGTTGCACCAAGAGCAACAAGCAATGAGCGACCGCATCGACAACCTCGCCACCGACTTGCGACTCTCCGAGCAATGTACAAGAGACTACTTCGATAAAAAGTTCGACGCTCACAAGCAAGAGAACGATGCAAGAATGGACGAGATCCGCGCCTTGATGAGAAACCGGCACCATTCCACTTCTTCATCCTCAAGACGGAGCCGCTCGAGTCGACATTCCGACGACACCTTCTACGACTCAAGTACACCGTCATCGAACACTCTTCGACGAGCCGCGCGTCAAGACCATCATGCATCTCGCAACCCGCTACATGACAAGCATTCACAAGAGCAAGTCGATGAGCAAGTCCATCATCCTCAATCAAACCAAGCCGCTTTTGCCCAAGCTCAAGAACGACAACGACTACGGCGCCAAGAGGAAGAACGAGCGCGTCTACACCAAGAAGAACAAGACGCCGAGGCGCACCGTCTTCAACAACAACAACGAGAAGCGCAAGCTCTTGAGGCGCAACGTGCCCTTCAAGAATCAAGTCGAGTTATCGCCAACCGCAACCACGAACGGTGCAATCAAGAGGAAGCCCTTCGAGAAGAAATCCAAGAGAGGAACTATCAACCGCGCGTGCAACGTCAAGTTCCTCAAGCTCCTCCACAAGCTCGTCAAGCTCCTCCTCAACCTCAAGTTCAACAAGAGCAAGTTGATCATGGTCTTCCTACACGCCAAGAGCAACATGAAGACGATTGCAATCCATGTCACGAGCGTCATCATCACCATCGCCAACAACACAATGAAGAGCAACGCTATGGAAAGCTCAAATTCACCATGCCCAAGTTCAATGGAAGTAATGATCCCGAAGAGTACCTCTCATGGGCATTGAAGGTCGACAAAATCTTTCGTTTGCACAACTATGAGGAAGAGAAGAAGATCGCTATGGCATCACTTGAGTTCCAAGACTATGTGCTCATATGGTGGGAACAAATCCTTGAGCGGCGACAAGCAAGAGGTGAACCTCCAATCACCACTTGGGCTCAAATGAAATATGTCATGCGAGCACGTTTTGTGTCCACCTACTACAACCGCGACCTCTTCAAGAAACTCGAACTACTCAAGCAAGGAACAAAGAGTGTTGAAGAATACTACAAGGAAATGGAGATAGCCATGATTCGAGCCAATGTGAAGGAAGATGATGAGCAAACAATGGCACGTTTCTTGAATGGACTCAATCATCCCATCAAGAAGATCGCCGACTTCCAACCCTACTCCAACCTCATTGAGCTCGTGCATCAAGCTACAAAGGCGGAATGTCAAGTGCAAGATGACTTCAAGTACGCCAAGTACTCGTCCAAGACCTACGGCTTCTCCAACAACCAACCTTCAACGACTCCTCCAACATCGACATCAACCAAACCTTCTACAAGCAACGACGACAAGTCAAGTTACAAGAAAACTTCGACAAATCCAAGTCGTCCTCCTCCTACTACAAGCAACTTCAAGCCGCGTGCTTCGTCATCTACTCCGACCGATGAGACCGTCAAGACAAGCTCCTTCAAGTGTTTCACTTGCGGCGGCCGAGGCCACAAGTCCTGCGAATGCACCAACAAGCGCACCATGATCCTCAATGACGATGGCACCTATAACTCAATGAGTGATGAGGAGATGGAAGCTCTTGAGCAAGTGGCCATGCACCGGCGAGTGAACGAGGAGGAAGATGATCAAGTCTTTTGTGATGAGGATTCGAGACCCGATCTCGTGGTTTCCAAGGTCTTGACTCTTCAACATCAACAAGAAGAAGACCAACAATGCCACATCTTCCACACAAAGGCCGGCATCAATGGAAGGTCCATCAAGGTCATCATTGACGGAGGTAGTTGCCACAACTTGGCAAGTGAAGAACTATGCTCCAAGCTTCATTTGGTCAAGAGGAAGCACCCGCACCCTACAAAGTCCAATGGCTAAGTGACTCCAGACTATACGAGTTGAGCATACGGTCCAAGTCTCCTTAAAATTGGTGCATATGAGGACACTTTGGAGTGTGATGTGGTCCCAATGACCGCTTGCCATCTCCTTCTTGGTGCGACCATGGCAATTCGACCGTGGTGTCTTCCATAGCAGGCGTACCAATAACTATAGCTTCAAGATGAAAGGGAAGGAATATGTGCTACGACCTATGTCTCCTAGTCAAGTGATAGCCGACAAGCAAGCCACCCATCACGGAGAAAAGAGTGAGAAAGTGATCCACCAAAAAGTGAGTGAGAGCCAGAAGCCAAACTTGAGCGCTTCTTCGCCTAGAGAGAAAAACCTCATCCTATTTGCCACCAAAAGTGAGATGAGAGAAGTGTGTGAGAACCAATCTAGTGTGATGCACTTTGTCCTTGTGTGCAAGGATGGAGAGCCAACAACTAACACCTCTCACGAGCTACCTTTAGTGTTTCAATCTCTTTTGCAGGAATTCCAAGATGTTTTCCTCGATGAGCTACCTCCGGGTCTACCTCCCCTTCGAGGCATTGAGCATCGAATCTACCTCATCCCCGGAGCGCCTCTCCCAAACAAGGCTCCATACCGAGTCAATCCCGAAGAAACCAAGGAGATTCAACGGCAAGTACAACAACTCATCGACAACGGTTATGTACGTGAAAGCCTAAGCCCTTGTGCCGTTCCCGTTATACTTGTGCCTAAGCCCGATGGAAGTTTCCGCTTGTGTTCCGATTGTAGACCTATAAATGCTATTACCGTTAAGCTATAGGCATCCCATTCCTCGCTAGATGATATGCTTGATGAACTTAGTGGAGCCAACTTTTTCTCAAAAATTGATCTTAAAAGTGGCTATTATCAAATCCGCATTCAAGAGGGTGATGAATGGAAAACTGCTTTCAAAACCAAATTTGGCTTATATGAGTGGTTAGTGATGCCTATGGGTCTATCAGAGGCTCCCAGATTTTCGTGCCTTATGCATTATGTGCTTCGCCCTTATATTGGAGTCTTTGTTGTGGTTTACTTTGATGATATCCTTGTGTTTAGCAAAACCATGAAAGAGCATCTTCATCATGTTAGGGCTGTTTTTCAAACCCTTCGCAAGGAACCTCTTTATGCAAACATGAAAAAAATGCACATTTGGTGTTGACAAAGTGATTTTCTTGGGTTTTGTTGTATCCTCAAAGGGTGTCCATGTTGATGAATCTAAGATTGAAGCAATTAAAACTTGGCCCCAACCCACCAATTTGCAACAAGTGTGTAGCTTTCTTGGTCTTGCGGGTTTTTACCGTCGCTTTGTGAAAGATTTTAGCACTATTGCCGCTCCTTTGCATGCCTCGAGTAAGAAGAATACTCCTTTTGTTTGGGGATCTTTGCAATCCACCGCTTTTGATGAACTCAAGTCCTTGCTTACTCATGCTCCAATTCTTGCTTTGCCCAATTTTGACAAAACTGTTGAGGTTCATTGTGATGCAAGTGGTACCGGAATTGGTGGAGTTTTGATGCAAGAAAAACGAGCCATTGCATATTTTAGTGAAAAACTATCCGGTGCTCAACTTAACTATCCCATCTATGACAAAGAATTGTATGCTTTAGTGCGTGTGCTACATGTTTGGGAACATTACCTTAGACCTCATGAGTTTGTCATCCATACCGATCATGAAACACTTAAGTACTTAAAAGGTCAAACTAAGTTGAACAAGCGTCATGCCAAATGGAGTGAATTTATTGAATATTTTCCCTATGTGATCAAGTACATTAAGGGTAAGGAAAATGTAGTTGCGGATGCACTCTCACGCATATGCACGCTTGTCACTAAACTTGAGTTGAATGCTATTGGCTTTGAGCACATAAAAGACTTCTATGCTAATGATGTAGGCCGGAACCCTACGTGGGCGATCTTTCACGTTGGAACGGATCCTACGGTGGATTACGAAGAACGAGCGGAAGAACACGAGGAAATCACGGGGAGGAACGAGGGAAAACACTCAAACCAACAAGGAATCGGTCACACAAATGCTAGATCAAAGAACACAAAGGGAGATACATGATTCAAGGTCAACAAAGGACGATACAAACGGTAGCCGTTCTTCTCCGTGAGGAGGTCTTGATGATGGTCTTCTCCGCAAAGGGAGGTCTTGAATCCAAGGTGGATGCGTCTCCGAAGAGGGGCCGCGGTCTCTCTCGTGGAGTAGATCCCAGTATGGATGAGCTAAGCTCTATCTATGAGCTAAATCAACGCTAACCCTAAAAAGAGGAAGGGGATGAAGTATATATAGTCTTGGGGGCGAAGGGTACAAGGGAAAAGTCCGGATGCATCATGTAGGCCGGATGTCCGGCTTTCGAGACGGCGGATGTCCGGCTAGGGGCCGGATGTCCGGCTGGCGGGTCTTCCAAATGCAATCGGTGATGGGGGCCGGATTTCAGGCGAGGGGCGGATATCCGGGCTTCCGGAAGAGCCGGATGTCCGGGGCCCTGGGGCCGGATGTCCGCCCCAGCTTCTTGGCTGCTTTGTGATGGGGGCCGGATGTCCGGCTTCTTTGGAAGGGCCGGATGTCCGGCTGTCCTGCCCCTTTCTTCCTTCTCCTTCCTCGCTCCCGCACGCTTGGCCTTGGTCCTTGGGCTCTCCATGATCTCCTCGGGTGTACTGAGTATGCACAATGTCCGCGTTTGAAGTAGCATCCATGTCTTACATGCGGAAAGGGACGATTCGGAAAGGAGCGAGTTCACCTTAGGTCCAATGGCGCATAGTCGAGGTCTCATCTTATGTATCCTTGGGGCTTGGAGAGTAGATGGAGTGTACATGGGGATGAGCGTGGGATGCTCCGCATCATCTCCCTCCCTTGGGAAAGATCCGACCTCGGATCGTGATCCTCATCACCATGGAAACGGTTGTCGAGACGGACTTGTAGTTGGACGAAGTTGAAGACATGGCGCAATCCAAGTAGTCCACGGTGTCGCCGGAGTGATAGACATGCAAAAGAGCAAACACAAGCAACACTCGGAAATACAATGGTTAGCGCACACAAAGTGTCCATCATGTAAGAATGAGTCCGTGAGGCAAGATTGTTCATGACAAAGCACATGAAGCTTAGCAAGATAATATGAAATGAGATGTAAAGCATTCATGGGAACAAATGCAATCATTGTGCACACAATTGTGTTGTGAATATGATGAATGCAACCACGGTGCAAAATGATGTCATAGTGAGACGGTTTATCAATAGCATGAATATGGCAATGGATGCTCAACATGTGTATGTTATCATGCAATTGATGATTGGCAATATGATCATGATGTATGAATATGCCATCAAGGAAGATCACAACAAATTTGCTAAGAAAATGAACAAGCTCATATATCATGGATGTCATCGAAATAGATGCAACAAGGCAAGCATAATGTGAGTCAATCCATGCATAGGGTGCAAACTTGTGGTGAGTATGATATGTCGATCGAGCATGAGTATGAGCACAATCAACAAATATGGAGGTGTTGGTATACCAATGCTCGATGTTGGGGCAAGAGTGGAAAACCGAAGGTGCATCCAATAAGTCCGAGCGCTCCTCAATGTAAAGGTCCATAGAGCCAATCTCCAATGTCGATCCTCCATCCAATAAATGTATCATGTGGACAATAAGAAGGAAACATCAATGAAAGAATGACCCATCAAATATGCAAACTTGAGGATGGCTCAAAGGGAAGGAGTTCACCTTTAGCGGATTCTCGCAAATGTTGGTGTTGCACATCGTGTATGCCTTCGCATGACCAAGTTGTCGCATAACGGCATCGCCTTGTGAAACCTCCAAAATGAAAGAACATGACAAACACTCGGAAAAACAAATGAGGTTAGCGGAAATGCAAAACCTATCATTCGAAAGTGGTAAGATACCCAACAAGTGTATGCATCATGCTCATCATAGGAAAGTACAAAGGAGCGTGTCATAGTATGGAGGCATATGATGCAAGAACAACCAAATGCAATAGGCTCAATCAAACAAGCATGCATCACAAGTGAAGTGTCCAAGTCTCCAAGGTCATTAAGCATAGAGGCAACTATAGGAGGCAAGCGACAATACACAAGATATATCATGTGAGAGGCATGAACATATATGTCATCAACCCAAGAAAGCAAGTGATAGTGGAACATGGGTGATGCAACATAGCTAGCAATCATAGAGATCAAGTCAAGCAAGCTAGTAGTGCGAAGATGCAACGTACTAGAAGGAATCATGGCAATCATGTCATGTGTGCAAATAGTGGGCATGGATAATTCACATGGCATAGCACAAGCATGAAAGCAAGATATGAGAAAATTATCATCAATGTATTGGCGAGAGGCCGTATGTAAATAGCAATGTGACATCATGACTCTCCCAACACAACAATCAACAATAGCATGGGGCACATGGTAAGCATGGCAATAGCAACAAGGATCTCCACCAAGCATGCAAATACACATAGGAGTATCATAATGGTGAATCATGGGTATATG
Organism: Aegilops bicornis; assembly: GCA_021605145.1. Lineage (NCBI taxonomy): Eukaryota > Viridiplantae > Streptophyta > Magnoliopsida > Poales > Poaceae > Aegilops > Aegilops bicornis. Next base: position 346,107,192 of record CM038674.1, on the reverse strand, counting down.
CAAGAAAGGGTCACAATTGCATGGCAAAGGCATAGGAGCAAGCATAACATGCAAAGTGAACACGGGAAAATGAGCATAAGGTGATAAGTGGTAAATGGCCCATAGCCGTGTGAGAGCCAAGTAGAAGAGATGGGCGTAGTCCTTGCGCGAAGGGAGCGGTGGTAAGGATAGTCCACGGGATCCCAAAGCATCGTTGCTCTCAAGAGCTCGTTTAAGCCAACTCATGGGATTGAGATGACGAGTATGCATGAGTACCTACACAAAACAAAGACAAAGGAAAAATTGTGTGCATGGTATATGTACACATCATCCATCATGATGCGCACATGCATGTGTCGGTTAGCACAAAATATCCAATGCTCAAATAAATGTGATGCGTGATATAGAAACATGTCATCCGTCATGATAGGTTTGTTATTATGTATGGCATAATGGAGACTCAAATTATGCAATGCATCATGAGAAATATCTAGAGCATTGTTATTCATGGAATGCATATGGTTCAAGCAATTATGGGAATCATGCAAAGTATGAAATGCATCAAGATCTCCTAATATGTATGAGGAAACTATGGGGGTCTCCTCATGAGCATTAATGGAAACATCACATGGAGAATATTTACAACATCCAAAACAATGCATATTAGGAACAATGTGATCATGGCATGGAATAGTAGACGAATTGCGCAAAGGAAGTAGTGCAATATCATCACAAGAGAAGCAAAAGCCAATGACCATCATCTCGTCATCTATGCCATAAGTGCAAATGGGATTTATTTTAATGGGGCATGCATAGTTACTATGTTGAGATTGAAATGAGGCAATATGGGGGATCTCACTCATAGCATATGACAAGTTCAATGGATTGTCACACATAATGTGACCAATAGAATTTTCACATGATATCCTATGAAGCATAGCATCACAACTAGGCAACTCAACATGCTCATCATCATATTCATCAGAAATAGGTAAGTCGAGGCATGAAGAAGTTTCACTAGCATGAAGCATGGTAATAGGTGTGTCAACATCATGGGAGCAATCGAAGTCAAGAGAGTCCACTAGTGGGACAAGAGAAGCACCATCACCTATGTTACCGCTGAGCATCGCTCATGTGTTGTAGGTGAGGTGTTGAAGATCGTCTCGTTGTCATCTTCATCTTGATGGAACCATGTGGGGGGTGCATCATCATCCACCATGGCCCTCGTCGTCTCCAATGGAGGAATAGACTCATCAAAGATAGGCATGTCGTCATGTAGGAGACCTAGCACCAAAGAAGAAAACACACTAGGAGTAGAGGTTAAGTCGTTAGAAATCATAGTGGCCTCATGTGTCGTGTCAACTACCTCACTCACTAAGTGTTGTGGCTCACTCACTCCCTCAAGGATGCTCTCCCTCATATGGTGGGTGGAGTCACTCAAATGGCGCTCAACCTCACATAGGATGTGTGGCATGCTCTCATGTGTGGGGCTAGTGGTGGTCACACTCATCCTCTCATAGGAAATGCTCTCAATGTCACGTATGGTGGAGTCACTCATGTCACTCATGGGGTGGTGGCTCTCCTCACATGGCAATTGGGGCATCTCGACATATATGGATGTCGGAGAGATGTAGGTGCAAATGTCTCCATGCGCGGTCGCGTAGCTTGACTCGGAGTATGAGTCCAAAGTGGGCGTCGTCTTCATGTTGTTGAAGAGGTTCGGCGCCGTCGCCCGTGGTCGAAGGGGATGGCCCTTGCTCGACTGTCGTGTCACCGTCTTGTTGTTGGAGGCCCATATGATCTGGCACCTCGTAGCTCGTCTCCATGACCGATGGGAGTCTCCCATGCTCGGCCATCTTCCTTGAGGGGCTTCCGAAGATGGAAGTGTCGCCCTCGCTCGTAGGTGGTCGCCTTGGACTTGATGAAGTCGTAGTAGGCGTACTCGTGGGAAGTAGGCGAAGATGCCATACGTCCAAAGGCGAAGATGCCTTGAGAAAACTTGGCGAAGATTCGAAGTGGTTGATGTAGCCGTAGCGCCCGTCTTGGTGGTGCTCGTCTCGCGGTCTTCTCTTGTGCTTATGAAGCTTCGACTTGGCGTGAAGTAGGGCTTGTTGGGACTTGTGCATTTGCGCTTGTGGAGCATCTACATGATGATGATGTCGTTGTCGTGCTTGAGCACGTGGTAGATGTCGTTCGTCGTCGTTGTGCACATGATGCTTGGAGGTGACTTGCCCTTCATGACGATGTTGATCACGAACGTGATGGTGGTCGCCATGTAGATGTGGACGAGGACGATGTGCACTTGCGCTGCTTATGCGCTCCAAGACTTGTGGCTTGAATGTCGCCGCCTTGAAGATGACGAAGGGGAAGTAGACTTGATCAAGGCTCTAATCTCCTCCATCCTTGCATCTTGCTCCTCTTTATGTGCGGCAAGCTTCTTGTCGAAGTAGTCCCTTCTCCTTGCTTCGGAGTGATGAATGTCGATGGAGATGTTCTCGATGCGCTCTCGCAATCTTGATTGTGTGCCTTGCACTTGTCGTTGTAGATCAAAGAGAGACGCTTTGGTGATGTAGTTGTTCACGCCCGTCGTTGTTGTCGAAGACCGGAGATGAAATGCCTTGCCTATCCATCACAAGACTCGAGCAAATATGAGTGGGAGAAAGAGAAGAACTTATACCAATGTACCTTGACCGATGTTGACAATGAATCAAGTTCACTCAAATGTGGACAATGAAATAGCACTATTGGTACCAATCCTTGTCGGTTCTCACACCTACACAAGTAAAGCTTATGGAGGAGCTCGGTGAGGATAGTGGCACAAAAATTTAATGCAAAATGTTAGCAAGAGTCAATAATGTTGAAAGAGATTCACAAATTCGCAAGCGAAACAAATGGACCAATAGCAAAGAATGGCACACGGAAACACACACACGGATAGATAAATGGGGTCGTGCAACCAAGGAATGAGCACAAAATGTGGAATCCACAGAAAACGCTCGTGTTTCACAACTCAAGAGAGACGCTAGCACGATTGCTCCATAGGCGGATACGACACTTGTGCACAACCTATTTGATGCAAAATGGATAAACTTTTATCCCAAGTATGCTATGTATGTATGGTTCCCGGTGTTTCTCTCAAGATGATCCAAGATGATCGGATATGACAATCTTATATGCAATATGGTACGATGCTATGGAACTTGCTTACAAGCTTCTTTGCTCTCTTTCTTTTGCTTAAAAGCTTTATTTTTTTTTGTATGGCCACTTTGCACAATGCACAAACCAAGATAGCAATTGTGTATATGCGGGAACAAACTTGAGACACAATGGATGATATGATACCAATATGATTTGGTATGGTATGTAATGGAAGGTATGATCACTAATGTGCACAAGTAACGTTGCCGGCAAGACTCAAATGGCTAGTCTCGATAGGCAAGAAATGCAATATTAACGCTAGGGGTTAACAATGCAATAGCAAGGGAATATACAATGGAGGGATACCACGATACCAAGATGATATGGAGGTTACCGTCCGGCGATGATGAGTAGCGGTGTTCTTGATGTAGAGCCGTTCCTAGTTAGCCGAAACACCCTAGGAAACGGAAAAACCGCAAACTCAAAATCTCAAATGACAAATGTCAAATGGTGGTAGCGGAAGCGGTGGTGATTTGCACTTGGCAATGCGAAAGTGGAATGATGGGCTATACACGTGTCGGAGTTGAAGTTGCCGTCCCTAAGTAGCCGAAACACCTTAGGAGACACAAGCCACAACTCGAAAAAGCTCAATCAACAATTGGGATAAGTTGGGTTGTCAAGTGTATGGTGGGCAAGGTTATGTGGAAGTGGTGGTGGTGGTTGATGAAGAAGCAATCGTCCCTAAGTAGCCTAAACACCTTAGGAGACTCGAATCACTACTCAAGCAACCACTAATGCTATGGGGAACAAAATTGGTTAGGTTGCGGAAGTCGGTGGTGGCTATGCGGAGGATATGGTGGAAGCCCTAGGCAAAGATGCCAAAGTTCACAAAATTTGATGGATTCAAATGGTGGTGGTAGTATTTTTATGAGAAGGTGGATGTCAATAGCTTGAAACGAGCTAAAGAACGTCAAAATCGGACTCTGTATGAATTAGTTATGGACAAAACGGTGAAACGGAAAAAACAGAACTCACAGGGGCCGGATATCCGGGGTTAGGGGCCGGATTTCCGGGGGTGTATGTCCAGAACCGAGCTGATTTGGCGCTCCAGGGCCCGGATGTCCGGCTTGGGGCCCGGATGTCCGGCCGGCTGGCCCGGATGTCCGGCCTGAGGCCCGGATGTCCGGCCCGACGGATCCCGATCTCGTTTGGGGCGGAAATTTTCGAATTGGGGCGGAAATTGATGATTTCAAGGTCAAAATTGGAGAGATTTCGTGGATGGAAAGTGGGGAAACTTGGGGAAATGCTAGATCCACTCGAAACCAAGCAAATCCATGGATCAAAATCAACAAAACATCATCAAAACTAACAAATCACAAAAAAAATTGGGGCTATTTTTGGTGGGGATTTTCGGATTTAGGACGAAATCAACAAAATCAAGCTAGAAAACAGGGCTCGGGGCTCCAAAAACGTGATCAACCTAAGCTCTGATCCATAGATGATGTAGGGCGGAACCCTACGTGGGCGATCTTTCACGTTGGAGCGGATCCTACGGTGGATTACGAAGAACGAGCGGAAGAACACGAGGAAATCACGGGGAGGAACGAGGGAAAACACTCAACCAACAAGGAATCGGTCACACAAATGCTAGATCAATGAACATAAAGGGAGATACATGATTCAAGGTCAACAAAGGACGATACAAACGGTAGCCGTTCTTCTCCGTGAGGAGGTCTTGATGATGGTCTTCTCCGCAAAGGGAGGTCTTGAATCAAAGGTGGATCGTCTCCTAAGAGGGGCCGCGGTCTCTCTCGTGGAGTAGATCCAGTATGGATGAGCGAAGCTCAATCTATGAGCTAAATCAACGCTATCCCTAAAAGAGGAAGGGATGAAGTATATATAGTCTTGGGGCGAAGGGTACAAGGGACAAGTCCGGATGCATCATACAGAGGGGGAGGCCGGATGTCCGGCGTCGGGCCGGATGTCCCAAGCTTTCCCGAGACGCCGGATGTTCGGGCTAGGGGCCGGATGTCCGGCTGGCGGGTCTTCCAAATGCAATCGGTGATGGGGGCCGGATATCCGGCTTCCTAAGAGCCGGATGTCCGGGCCCGGGGCCGGATGTCCGGCTCAGAAGCTTTTGGCGGCTGTGATGGGGGCCGGATGTCCGGCCGGGCCGGATGTCCGGCTTCTTGGAAAGGCGGATGTCCGGCTGTCCTGCCCCTTTCTTCCTTCTCCTTCCCTCGCCTCCAGCACGCTTGGCCTTGGTCCTTGGGCTCTCCATGATCTCCTCAGGTGTACCTGAGTATGCACAATGTCCGCGTTTGAAGTAGCATCCATGTCTTACATACGGAAAGGGACGATTCGGAAAGGAGCGAGTTCACCTTAGGTCCAATGGCGCATAGTCGAGGTCTCATCTTATGTATCCTTGGGGCTTGGAGAGTAGATGGAGTGTACATGGGGATGAGCGTGGGATGCTCCGCATCAGCTAATGATCCATCTTTTGCTATTCCTTATGCTAAGTGTTTGACGCATACTTCTTGGGAACAATATTATATCAAGGATACTTATCTTATGAAAGCTAACAAGTTATGCATACCCGAGTCTTCTCTTCGTTTGCTCCTTTTGCAAGAGGCTCATGGAGGCGGACTCATGGGACATTTTGGTCGAGATAAGACATTCGCCACGCTCTCCAAGAACTACTTTTGGCCCAAGATGTTTCGAGACGTCTCACGCTTCACCAACCGATGCTCTACATGTCGCAAAGCTAAGTCTAAAGCTCAATCTCATGGTCTTTACATGCCTCTTCCTATTCCTTATCCACCTTGGGAAGACATTAGCATGGATTTTGTACTTGGTTTGCGTAGAAATCAAAATGGAAAGGATTCCGTGTTTGTTGTTGTGGATAGATTTTCTAAGATGGCACATTTCATTCCTTGCAACAAAATAGACGATGCTTCACACATTGCAAATCTCTTTTGTAGGGAAATCTTGCGACTCCATGGAGTACCAAAGACAATCGTCTCCGGTCGTGACGTCAAGTTCTTGAGTTACTTTTGGAAGACCCTATGCGCCAAGCTCAGAATCAAGCTCTTGTTCTCATCCGCATACCATCCTCAAACCAACGGCCAAATGGAGGTGACGAACCGCACACTCTCCACTCTACTTCGCGTCTTGATCAAGAAGAACATCAAGGAGTGGGAGGCATGTCTACCCATCGCCGAAAGCACGCCTACAATCGCAAGAAGACACTCGACTACCGGCAAGTCCCCCTTCGAGGTCGCTTCACGGCTTCAACCCGTTGTCACCATTGGACATTCTACCACTCCCTCTACAAGAGCGCACCAACATGGATGCGAAAGTGCAGGCAAGCTACATCAAGAAGATGCATGAGGATACAAGGCACACAATCGAGCGCCAAGTACAACGACTAGCGACCAAGCTCAACGTCAACAAGCAACCCATGGTCTTCAACATTGGTGATCTAGTGTGGCTACACCTTTGCATGGACCGCTTCCCCTAAGAACGCAAGTCCAAGCTTCTCCCTCGAGCAGATGGACCTTTCAAGGTGCTAGCATGCTACAACGACAACGCCTACAAGATCGACCTACCACGAGACAAGTACAATGTGAGCGACATCTTCAACGTCAAGGACCTCGCGCCATACCATGGAGATGAAGCTTTTGATCCGAGGTCGGATCTCTCCCAAGGGGGGGGGAGATGATGCGGAGCATACCTCGCTCATCCCCATGGACGCACCTACATCTTCCTCAACATCACGTGGACCCTTGACTCGAGCTCGAGCTAAGGCTATTGAAGATAAGGTGAACTCGCTCCTCTCTGAACTCCCTCTTCCTACTCACGAGACATGGCTACTACCTCATTCGGAGACTCTGTGTGTGATCAGGTGCATGGAGGAGAGCCACGGTACAGCTACCTACAAGAACCAAGACGGCGAGGACCCCAAGCGTGATGAAGAAGAAGAAGAGCTGCTCATGAAGCTACTGAGCGTCAGACGACCGATTGCTACCGGACGTCCGACGAGTCCTGTGGATGCGGACGACTGAACTCTCCGGACGTCAGGTGCCTGACATCCAGAGCCAAATCTACGGACGACCGGCCCCCTACGGACGTCCGACGCACCCAGATCAGAGCCAAATTCACGGAAGACCGAAGCCTCCGGACGACCGGACGACCTGCACCCGAGCCAAATTTACGGACGTTCGATAGCCCCCGGACGACCGGACCTTCCAGAAGCCCCGGACGTCCGACGCCTTCCCGACGTCCGACACCTGTGTGACCGCGCCCGCGGGCTGGAGCCCTTGTACCCCTTCACTTCGCCCCCATTTGCACTAAGACTATAAATAGACCTTGCCCTCCTCCTAGTTAGGGTTAGCAAAGGATTAGCTCATGTTTGTGTGAGAGCTTTGCTCATCCACTTGGTTACCTTCTCCTCGGAGCTCAGGACCTCTTCGGAGAAGATCCCCCAAGCGGATTCAAGACCCCCTCTAGGGTGGCCCCCATCAAGACCTCCTCACGGAGAAGAACGACTACTCGTGTATCTTTCCTTTGTTGATTTTTAATCTAGTGCTACCTTATGTGTTCGGTGATCTAGCCCTCGTGTGATCGATACTTATCAGTTTAGTGTTTTTCTTGTGTGTTTTTCCTCGTGTTCTTCCATTGCTCGTCGTGTTCCCCGTGAGGATCCCTCCAAACGTGAAAGATCTCTCGACTAGGGTTCCGCCTACATCAAAAAGTGAGCTATCAAGACAAGTTTGATGACCGCCAATGCATTTTACTCAGTAATAAATGACCAGGGTTGAAGGGGAATCCTAATTTGCTTCGTCTTCTGTCCTTGAGCTCTTGACAAACCAATGCACTATACGGTTGTCCGACCACTCCACCCCAGAGCTCTCACCAAGTGTCGTTCATGCCACCGCGCCGCACACTAACCGATAAGGCAGCGATGGCATCCCGTCGCGCCGAGTTCCTCGCCGCCCACGAACGCACACAAAATGGTAGGGAAGCGATGGCATCCCGCCGTGCCGAGTTCATCGCCTCGTGACCTCACAACTATGTGGGAGGAATTTGAAGATGCCAAGGCCGAATGGGCGGTAGAGCAAGAGGCGGCCAAAGCCGCATGTAGGGAGCGGAAAAGTCAAAAAGCACTCAAGAAAAGAGAGGCCCGCCGCAAGAAGAAAGAAAAGGACGACGCAGCCTTTGTGGAGAGGTCATGGAGATCCAAGCACGGTAGGGTGTCGCCGACAAAGCCGGGAAGGAGAACGACGGTGTCGCCAAAGATGTGAGAAGTAGTAGTACTAGTAGTTAGTGTGTGTGTCTGTGCCTGAGTACGAGCATGTACCAGTACTACTAGTTACTACTGTAGTTTTTAGAGCAAATTATCAGTACATTAGCCTAGACTAAATGGAAACATTCCTATCCTATGCATCAAATGGCATATCTTTCTCTATAGGAATTGAGATGCATGTCATCTCACTTCCTATGATTTTCATATTCCTATCCTATGAACGAAAGGAGGCCTCTGTTGAAGTAAATCAGTAGCTAGCAAGATTCATCTACAGTATTTTTCTACAAGAAGCGGATTTCAACGAAGTCATGATGGTTCATTCGTCCGTGCAACTACAAAGTGGGAATTGGGCCTGTGATTTGACGGCTCATTAATCATTGTTATGGCGCCGACGACACAGGTGACTCTCCCTTGGAGTTCTGCGTGCATGGCAAGTGGACCAGGATGGTCGACGTCCCACATGTTGGCGAACGGAAGTATTCTTTCCGATATCGAGGAGCCAGGAAACCGCGCGGTATAGTATCACCGCTGATTAGTTCTCAACAAAATAGTATCACTGCCGTTTTATAATTATTTTTATTTCGATGAATGCTAGCGTTTCAACTCTTATGACGAAGGGTGCCAAACACGGACGCGTCTTTGGATGTCCCACGTCGAAAGGAGGGACATGAACAGCGTGGTAGAGCCCAGCGTAAAAAAACAGCGTGGTAGAGCGTCTCCACTTCTTCCACTTCTGGGTCGGAGACCACACGTAGTAGTACTTAGTGGTATGAACGATACAAAGTGCGACCTGGAGAGAAAGACACGTCTAGTTGGAAGGTCTCGGGCATACACGTAAACAAATATAGAAGTTAATATGTGCCTCCAACTAATATAGTAGTAGTAGAGTACTTAGGCACGTACTCCATAACATCACCGTGCATTGCACGCACAACATTTAGTGGTAGTACGTAGTAAGAGACAAATGCCGCCCAAGAGTTCCCTTCTCGACCTACTTTTGGGTGTTTGGTAGAGTGTATGGAGGGTGCATGAGTCCACACTAGTTTAGCACAAATACACTAGAAGCATGCATGAAGAGAGCATGCATGAAGAGGGGTGTTGAGTTGAGCATGCATGAAGAGGGAACAACTATGCTGAGACGAGAACGCAACCGAACACACCATGTATGCCACGCATGTTCATACCATTTGTGCCTTTCTACTTCACTTACTGCGCTACATTACTCAGGTTCGTAAGTCCACTCCTGGGTACATGTCCGTCTCGTAGTTCCAGTCCCACGTGTTCTTCATATAGATGGAACGATCGTTGCATAACACGTGCACCTTGATGCTAGATGTCTCGCGTGTTGGCAAAAGGATGAACAAAGCTCACGTAAAAAAATAGAGTGGAAGAACAATAGATTCCGGACGACCGAGAAGGAGCCAGGAACCTCGTGGTGGAGCATCTGCACTCATAATATTTAATATTATTCAGTGATATAAAATTAACCAATCATCTCCATAGTGTACTGGAAGAGTACGAAACACGGCAGCCCAGTGTAGTTAAATCATACTAGTACATGGCTAACCCACGCTATCACCTGATGAGGACATCAATACCATTGTTACACCCACAGCCCCTACTGCTACATATACTGGACCAATTACTAGAGCTCGCGCACGCCAATTAAATTATCAGGTACTTTCGTTTCTTGGTAATGATTCTAATGTTCATGAGAATATGATGCTGCCTAAATTGGATACATTTGTTTTGCTTACAAATGAAGGGCCTAGCTTGGAGAAGGATGGACATTGGAGCAAGAACAAGCATGGAGATGATGCCATGCAAGGGGAACAAGAACGGAGTTACAAGTGATGATTTCAGGACTTTGAAGCCACCATAATGGGTGCATGAAGCCTTGGACGAAATATACAAGATGCTACTTCATAAATTTCGTCCCGAGGCTATTCTAGGTGCTCGTCACCTTATTATTAGGCCCGCCCTTGTAATTTCGAAATACACAAGTATAGGCTATTTTTACAGTCCGTATGTGTGGGAAAACAAGAGATAGGGTTGATTTCGGACCCTCCACCAAGGGCCACGAAATTCCCCCTCTTCCTCCATATATACAACCCTTAGGGCACCGTTTGGACTTTGGGTTTTGTTTAGATTAAAAGTTCGCCATAGCTGCAACTTCGCGTTCTTCGTTTGCGTTCAACGACCGGACAAAGGCGTCCACAGAACCCCACCTTGATCAATAAAGCTTTCATCTTATATTCGCAATATCCAGATTGCAATCTCAGTTTCTTGCTTGTTCTTCGTTTGCTCGCGAGAAAGCAGACCCTCGTGGTCGAGGTTGATCGTGCTCGGCGTGGTCAATAACCTCTCGGAGTTGGTTTAGCGATTGCTAAAGGCGCGACGTCCTCGCCGCGTTAAATGGTCGGATCGTCAAAGTCGACTTCCTCCAAAGAGAAAACCAACATCTCATCGAAGACGGGACACCTTTGCCGCTATCAAGTGGTATCAGATTTCCAGGTTGCTCGGTGAGATTCTACAGTTTTCCGTAGTTTAGATCGAGTCTGTTCTTCATACCTACAGTCCACGAAAAAGCCACAAAAAAATAGGGTTAGTTCATCATATCCGAACCAATCTGAGCCTTTGCATAATCTTTTTACGGTTTTGCTTTGTTGAATTTGCGGTTGCATCGTCGTGTCTAGTTGCTGGTCTTAGCGTCTAGTCTTTTAGAGTTTCGAGTTCTGGTCATAAGTTGTCACGCCGCCACCGCACCATCATCATCGCCTCGCCACCTACCATCACCGCCTCAATCCGTATCCATATACCACCACCAATCCGTGTCCATATACCACCACCGATCCATATCCATATACTACCACCGCTACCACCACCGCTGCCATATACCACCACCATATATCCACCACCAATCCGAGTTCCTTGCATATTAGGTTTGTTTTCGAGATCCATCTAGTTTTCGATTCGTGCTTCCTTGCCGGAGTAGGTTTCGGAAAAAAAAAGAGTCCGTAAACCACCCTCCGTTTAGGCCCAAAATTTTCCAACGCACTTGTCGAAAAAATTATCCGCTATCCTATTTTAGGTGTTTCTAAGCGTATTATGACGATCGCCGTTATAGAAATTTTTTTACCCGTTTCAGCTTTTGGGTCCCAAAAAAAAAAAAATTGGTCGAAAAATTTTCGTGTCCATCCTGTCAGTTTGACCTGGGAAGAGTTTTGAGACACTCGCCATTATAGTGATTTTTCACAAAAAAAAAAGTGCAGCGCAAAAAAAAAGCAGCGCAAAAAAAGAGCGAAAAAAAAATTCCAGAGTGTGCTTTTCCCTTGTTTACGTGCAGCGCCGTGATTTTGTTAGTGTTCTAGGCTCGCGTCTCTAGCACGGTCTAGCCTAGGACCAGCACAGTACCGTCGTTGAGCGTTTATTCAACTTTGCATCTCTGAATTGATTATTGCTGACCTTTTTTTGCTACCATACTATAAGCCTTCCCAGCTCCACATACATCTACGTCGTGCGTTTGACTCTCCCTGGCAATCGCTCTATCCAAGCTTTTGAGATTATTGACTAGAACGGTTGCCGATCACCGCCTGCTGCTGGGTAAGAACTGGTAAGACTTTGAGATTTGCTTGACGGATTTGTGACACCACCACCACCACAATTTCCTAGTAGTCTGTAGAATCATATTCTTGTGTGTTTCTATTGTTGCTAACAATGGCAGGATCACAAGCCATTTAGACCGACTGGGAGAACATGACAAACAAAGAGTTACATGATAAGTTTCAGCAAATGATGAGTGGACAGGTGGAAGATGTGCTAAATAGATTTGATGAGGCCATGGAGAAGATAGATGGCATTGAGAAGGCGTTCGAAACAAAGCTCAATAACAAATTTAATGAATTGCTCAAGGCGTCTTCCACCACCACCACCGGCTGCACCGACGCACCTCTACAACAACAACAACGACTACCTCCACGTCATGAAACAGCCCTCCGCCGAAGCGAGCCGTGTCCCTCTTCAGCCTGGCCAAGCTTTGGTGCTTCATTGTTGATACTTCGTGGCTCCTGCTGGCGATGTGGAGGAGGATGATTATGTGGGAGATTACGAGGATGAGGTTGATCAACATCGAACTACGTGCAACCACCAAAGACCACAACCACCAGGTCGTCCACATGCAAATAATGGCAATGTTAGGGCTCCCCCTCAGGTACGAGATCATGACCATCTCCCTAAACTGAAATTGAATATTCCACCATTTGAGGGTAGATACGTTCCTGATATATATCTTACTTGGGAGTTAGAAACTGAACAACGATTTGCATGTTTACAATATCCTGAGGAGAGACGTGTTCCTGCTGATGTTTGTGCTTTCACTAGCTTTGCATGTGTTCGGTGGTCTGAACATTGTCGATTATATCCTGTTCCAGCTACTTGGGCTGCTTTGAAAACTGCTATGCGTACTCGTTGGGTTCCACCATATTATCAACGTGAATTACTTCAAAAATTGCAGCGCTTAAGACAAGGAAAAATTCGCAGCAGAATATTATCGGGAATTACAAACTGGCTTGATTAGATGTGGTATTGTTGAGGAGAATGAAGCTATGCTTGCACATTTTCCGGGTGGATTAAATAGAGATTCAGACCATTCTAGACTACAAGGATTATAATAATATCACTCGATTATTCCATCTTGCTTGTAAAGCTGAACGTGAAGTGCAGGATCGATGGCATTGGCGCGGACTAACTTTTCTGCGCAGGTTGATCTTCATCATGGACACCACGTGCATCATCTACTTCCACACGTTCTACTACACCGGCACCTCCGGCTGCCACCTCCAACCGTGATACAAGAAAGCGTGCACAACTACCATTATCTCGCCAAGAGCACACCTTTGGGCCTACACAGAGCTCTTCTTCTTCCATGGCGTCAACAGGGCACACGAGTGATATTATTTGTCGTCGTTGTAAGGGAAGAGGACATTTTGCGAGAGAATGCCAATCTCAGCGTGTGATGATTGCTACTGAGGATGGTGGGTATGAGTCCGCTAGTGACTATGATGAAGAGACTTTGGCTCTTATTACACATGAAGAACACGGTGGAGATGATTCTGATCATGAGACGCAATACATGGCTGCCAAGATGCCGATAGGTATGAATGTTTAGTTGCTCAACGTGTTTTGAGTGTGCAGGTTACACAAGTCGAGCAAAATCAGAGGCATAATTTGTTCCATACAAAGGGAGTTGTGAAGGAACGTTCTATTCGCGTCATCATAGATGGAGGGAGCTGCAACAACTTGGCTAGCATGGAGATGGTGTAGAAGCTATCACTCACCACAAGACCACATCCACATCCTTACTACATCCAATGGTTCAACAACAGCGGCAAGGTTAAGGTAACACGTCTTTGTTCGTGTGCATTTTAGTATCTCTACATATGCTGATTATGTTGATTGTGATGTGGTACCTATGCAAGCATGTTCCTTATTACTTGGTCGACCATGGCAATTTGATAAAAATTCTGTACACCATGGTAGAAACAATCAAGATACTCTTGTTCATAAGGATAAAAATATTACTTTGCTTCCTATGACTCCTGATTCCATTTTGAAAGATGATATTAATCTAGCTAATAAAGCAAAACAGTATAAAAATAAGAGTGAAAATCAGATTGTGGCAAAAGAATTTGAGCAACAAATGAAGCCTAACAGTAAACCATCTAGTGTTGTTTCTGAAATTAAATTGAAAAGTGCATGTTTACTTGCCACTAAATCTGATATTGATGAGCTAGATTTCAGCAATTCTGTTTGCTATGCTTTTGTGTGCAAAGAGGCATTATTTTCATTCGAGGACGTGCCTTCCTCTTTGCCTCCTGCTGTCACTAACATTTTGCAGGAGTTCGCTGACGTCTTTCCACAAGACGTGTGATGTAGGGCGGAACCCTACGTGGGTGATCTTTCACGTTGGAGCGGATCCTACGGTGGATTACGAAGAACGAGCGGAAGAACACGAGGAAATCATGGGGAGGAACGAGGGAAAACACTCAACCAACAAGGAATCGGTCACACAAATGCTAGATCAAAGAACACAAAGGGAGATACATGATTCAAGGTCAACAAAGGACGATACAAACGGTAGCCGTTCTTCCCCGTGAGGAGGTCTTGATGATGGTCTTCTCCGCAAAGGGAGGTCTTGAATCCAAGGTGGATCGTCTCCGAAGAGGGGCCGCGGTCTCTCTCGTGGAGTAGATCCGGTATGGATGAGCGAAGCTCTATCTATGAGCTAAATCAACGCTAACCCTAACTAGGAGGAGGTGGAGGAGTATATATAGTCATGGGCCGCGAAGGGGTAAGTGGAGGATACATGGACTCGGTCCAATACACATCTTGTGAGACAGCGCCGGACGTCCGGAGGGTTCCGGCCGTCCGGAGGCTCGGAAGGTCCGGACGTCCGGAGCTCTTCGGACATCCGTAGATTCGGCTCAGTGCGCTTGATCCGGACGTCCGGAGGGCCGGTCGTCCGGAGGCTCGCGAGGTCCCGGACGTCCGGAGTTCTTCGGATGTCTGCAGATTCGATTCGGTGGTCGGCTGCACGGTCGTCCGGAGGGGCCCGGTCGTCCGAGCTGGGAGTCTTCGGACGTCCGGTCTGGTCGGACGTCCGGCCGAGAAGCAGGCAGCTTCTTCTCTTGGTCCGTGTACTTGGTGTCCTCGCCGTCTTGTCCATGGTCTTCCTCCTTGTTCCTGGTCATGCATAGCACATATATTTGAGGTAGTAACCATGTCTCACATGTGGGAAGTGAAGGTTCGGAGAGGAGCGAGTTCACCTTGTGTCCAATGGCGATTGTTCGAGGTCTCGCCATATGTCCACTTGGGGCTTGGAGAGTAGTGGGAGTGTACATGGGGATGAACGTGGGATGCTCCGCATCATCTCCCCTTGGGAAAGATCCGACCTCGGATCGTGATCCTCATCACCATGGAAACGGTTGTCGAGACGGACTTGTAGTTGGACGAAGTTGAAGACATGGAGCAATCCAAGTAGTCCAAGGTGTCACGGAGTGATAGACATGCAAAAGAGCAAACACAAGCAACACTCGAAAATACAATGGTTAACGCACACAAAGTGTCCATCATGTAAGAATGAGTCCGTCCAAAGGAATTGTTGATGACAAGGCATGAAATGCTTATCCAAATGATGTAAAATGACATGTAAAGCATTCATGAGAGAAAATTCATGCATTGGGACAACAAAGGTGTCGTGAATGTGATCAATGCAACCACGGTGCAAAATAATGTCATAGTGAGACGGTTTATCAATAGCATGAATATGGCAATGGATGCTCAATATGATTATGTTATCATGCAATTGATGGTAGGCAATATGATCATGATGTATGAATATGCCATCAAGAAAGATCACAACAAATTTGCTAAGAAAATGCACATGCTCATATATCATGGATGACATGGAAATAGATGCAACAAGACAAGCATAATGTGAGTCAATCCATGCATGGGGTGTAAACTTGTGGTGAGTATGATATGTCCATCGAACATGACATGTATGAGCACAATCAACAAATATGGAGGTGTTGGTGTACCCAAGCTCGATGTCGAGGTATGAGTGGAGTTCAAGATGCATCCAATAAGTGCGGCGCTCCTCAATGTGAAGGTCCATGTAGCCAATCTCCAATGTCGCCTCCTCCGTTCACGAGATGTATCATGTAGACAACAAGAAGGAAACAACAATGAAAGAGTGACCCATCCAATATGTGTATTTGAGGATGGCTCAAAGGGAAGGAGGTCACCTTTAGGAGGTTCTCAAGGATGATAGAGTTGTGCATCTTGTATGCCTTCACATAACCAAGTTGTCTCGTGATGTTACCGCCTTGTGAATCCTTCAAAATGAAAGAACATGACAAACACTCGGAAAAACAAATGAGGTTAGTGCAAATGCAAGACCTATCATTCGAGGGGAGAGATACCCAACAAGTGTTTTCATCATTCTTATCATAAGAAAGAACAAGGTGTGGTATTGTATGAAAGCATATGATGCAACTACAACCAAATACAATAGGCTTAAGTAAGCAAGCATGCATCCCAAGTAATATGTCCAAGGCTCCACGATCAATAAGCATAGTATGGTTGCACTCAATACAAGGTGATATGAGAGATGCAACTAATGGAGACAAGAGACAATGATCAAGACAAATCAAGTGAGAGGCATGAACATATATGTCATCAACCCAAGAAAGCGAGTAATGGAACATGGGTGATGCGACAAAGCAAGCAATCATAGAGATCAAGTCAAGCAAGCTAGTAGTGCGAAGATGCAACGTACTAGAAGGAATCATGGCAAGCATGTCATGTGTGCAAATAGTGGGCATACAAGATGCACATGACATTTCACAAGCATAAAGGCAAGATATGAGCAAAATAGCATCAATAGCATGGGGCGCATGATAAACATGGCAATAGCAACAAGGATCTCCACCAAGCATGCAAATACACATAGAAGTAGCATAATGGTGAATCATATGTAAGTGCAAGCAAGGGTCACAATTGCATGTCAAAGTTATGGAAAGAGGCATAGCATGCAAAGTGAACACGAGAAAATGGGCATAACGTAACAAGTGATAAATAGCCCATAGCCGTGTGAGAGACAAGTAAAAGAGATGCGTGTAGTCCTTGCGCAAAGGAATGGTGGGGACGAAAGTCCACGGGATCCCAAGTCATCATTGCTCTCAAGAGCTCGTTTAAATCAACTCTTGGGATTGAGATGTTGACGAGTATATGTGCGCACCTACACAAAACAAAGACAAAGGAAAAATTGTGTGTGCGTGGTAGATGTACGCATCATCCATCATGATCTTGCGCACGTGCTTGTGTTGGTTAGCACAAAATAGCCAATGCTCAAATAAATGAGATGCGTGATATAGAAATATGTCATCCATCATGATAGGTTTGTTGTTATGTATAGCATAATGGAGACTCAAATTGTGTAATGCATCATGAGCAATATATAGAGCATTGTTATTCATGGAATGCATATGGTGCAAGCAATCATGGAAATCATGCAAAATATGGGATGAATCAAAATCTCCGAATATGTATGAGGAAACTATGGGGGTCTCCTCATGAGCATGAGTAGCAACATCACATGGAGAATATTGGCAACATCCAAAACAATGCATATTTGGTGCAATGTGATGATGGCATAACATAGTAGATGAATTATGCAAATCATGTAAAGGAAGCATGGCAATATCATCACAAGAGAAACAAAAGCCAATGACCATCATCTCGTCATCTATGCCATAAGTGCAAATAGGGTTTATTTTAATGGGGCATGCATAGTTACTATGTTGAGATTGAAATGATGCAATATGGGAGATCTCACTCATAGCATATGACAAGTTCAAAGGATTATCAAACATAATGTGACCAATAGGATTTTCACAAGATATCCTATGGAGCATAGCATCACAACTAGGTAACTCAACATGCTCATCATCATATTCATCATAAATAGGTAAGTTTAGGCATGAAGAAGTCTCACTAGCATGAAGCATATGAATAGGTGGGTCAACATCATGGGAGCGATCAATGGTAAGAGAGTCCACTAGTGGGACAAGAGAAGCATCATCACCTATGTTACCTTTGGAGCGCCGCTCATGTGTTGTAGGTGAGGTGTTGAAGATCGTCTCGTTGTCATCTTCATCTTGATGGAACCATGTGGGGGGTGTATCATCGTCCACCATGGCCATCGTCGTCTCCAATGTAGGGATGGACTTGTCGAGGATAGGCATGTCGTCATGTAGGGGACCTAGCACCAAAGAAGAAAACACACTAGGAGTAGAGGTTAAGTCGTTAGAAATCATAGTGGCCTCATGTGCCGTGTCAACTACCTCACTCACTAAGTGTTGTGGCTCACTCACTCCCTCAAGGATGCTCTCACTCGTATGGTGGGTGGAGTCACTCAAATGGCGCTCAACCTCACATAGGATGTGTGCCATGCTCTCATGTGTGGGGCTAGTGGTGGTCACACTCATTCTCTCATAGGAAATGCTCTCAATGTCACGTATGGTGGAGTCACTCATGTCACTCATGGGGTGGTGGCTCTCCTCACATGGTAATTGGGTCATCTCGGCGAGATGTGGGTGTCGAGAGATGTAGGTGCAAATGTCTCCATGCGCGCGGTCGCGTAGCTTGACTCGGAGTATGAGTCCAATGTGGGCGTCGTCTTCATGTTGTTGAAGAGGTTCAAGCGCTGTCGCCGTGGTCGAAGGGGATGGCCCTTGTTCGACCGCCTTGTCACCGCCTTGGTGTTGGAGGCCCATATGATGTGGCACCTCATAGCTCGTCTCCATGACCGAAGGGAGTTTCCCATGCTCGGCCATCTTCCTTGAGGGGCTTCAAGATGGAAGTGTCGCCTCGCCAGATGTAGTCGCCTTGGACTTGATGAAGTCGATGTAGGCGTACACGTGGGAAGTAGGCGAAGATGTCGTACGTCCAAAGGTGAAGATGCCTTGAGAACACTTGGCGAAGATGCCGAAGTGGTTGATGTAGCCGTAGCGCCGTCTTGATGGTGGTCGTCTCGCGGTCTTCTCTTGTGCTTATGAAGCTTCGACTTGGCGTGAAGTAGGGCTTGTTGGGACTTGTGCATTTGCGCTTGTGGAGCATCTTCATGATGATGATGTCGTTGTCGTGCTTGAGCTCCTTGGCGTTAAATGCCGTAAATGCGTGCACATGATGCTTGGAGGTGACTTGCCCTTCATGTCGATGTTGATCATGAACGTGATGGTGGTCGCCATGTAGATGTGGACGAGGACGACGATTTGCACTTGCGTCGTTTCCGCGCTCAAGACTTGTGGCTTGAATGTCGCCGCCTTGAAGATGACGGGGGAAGTAGACTTGATCAAGGCTCTAATCTCCTCCATCCTTGCATCTTGCTCCTCTTTATGTGCGGCAAGCTTCTTGTCGAAGTAGTCCCTTCTCCTTGCTTCGGAGTGACGAATGTCGATGGAGATGTTCTCGATGCGCTCTCGCAATCTTGATTGTGTGCCTTGCACTTGTCGTTGTAGATCGAAGATAGACGCTTTGGTGATGTAGTTGTTCACGCCGTCGTTGTTGTCGAAGACCGGAGATGAAATGCCTTGCCTATCCATCACAAGACTCGAGCAAATATGAGTGGGAGAAAGAGAAGAACTTATACCAATGTACCTTGACCGATGTTGACAATGAATCAAGTTCACTCAAATGCGGACAATGAAATAGCACTATTGGTACCAATCCTTGTCGGTTCTCACACCTACACAAGTAAAGCTTATGGAGGAGCTCGGTGAGGATAGTGGCACAAAAATTTAATGCAAAATGTTAGCAAGAGTCAATAATGTTGAAAGAGATTCACAAATTCGCAGCGAAACAAATGGACCAATAGCAAAGAATGGCACACGGAAACACACACACGAATAGATAAATGGGGTCGTGCAACCAAGGAATGAGCACAAAATGTGGAATCCACGGAAAACGCTTCGTGTTGCACTACTCATGATAGACGCTAGCAAGATAGCTCAATAGGCTGATACGACACTTGTGCACAAACTATAAGATGCAAAATGGATAAACTTCTATACCAAGTATGATTTGTTTGTTTGGTTACCGGTGTTTCTCTCAAGATGATCCAAGATGATCGGATATGACAATCTTATATGCAATATGGTATGATGCTATGGCACTTGCTTACAAGCTTCTTTGCTCTCTTTCTTTTGCTTAAAAGCTTTATTTCTTTTTTTTGTATGGCCACTTTGCACAATGCACAAACCAAGATAGCAATTGTGTATATGCGGGAACAAACTTGAGACACGATGGATGATATGATACCAATATGATATGGTACGGTATGTAATGGAAGGTATGATCACTAATGTGCACAAGTAACGCTGCTTTAATACTCAAATGGCTAGTCTCGATAGGCAAGTAACGCAAAAGTAAGGCTAGGGGTTAACAATGCAATAGCAAGGGAATATACAATGGAGGGATACCATGATACCAAGATGATATGGAGGTTACCGTCCGGCGATGATGAGTAGTGGTGTTCTTGATGTAGATACCAAGATGATGGAGACTCGTCCCTAAGTAGCCGAAACACCTTAGGAAACGGAAAAACCGTGAACTGAAAATCTCAAACGTCAAATGTCAAAATGGTGGTAGCGGGAATGCGGTGGTGGTTTGCACTTGGCAATGCGGAAGTGGAATGATGGGCTATACCGTGTCGGAGTTGAAATTGCCGTCCCTAAGTAGCCGAAACACCTTAGGAGACTCGAATCACAACTCGAAAAAGCTCAATCAACAATTGGGTTAAGTTGGGGGTGGTTGAAGTGTATGGTGGGCAAGGTTATGTGGAAGAAAATTGGTTAGGTTGCGGAAGTCGGTGGTGGCTATGTGGAGGATATGGTGGAAGCCCTAGGCAAAGATGCCAAAGTTCACAAAATTTGATGGATTCAAATGGTGGTGGTAGTATTTTTATGGGAAGGGGGATGTCAATTGCTTCAAAACGAGCTAAAGAACGTCAAAATCGGAGTTCGGATGAATTAGTTATGGACAAAACACAAATCAGCCGAAGTCTGAAACTACAGGTTACGGACGTCCGGAAAAGGTCTGACATCCGTAAATTCAGTTCGGGTTAGAGGTTCCGGTCGTCCGGAAAAGGTCGGACGTCCGGACGTTCCAGGGGCTCCGGACGTCCGTAAAACTCCTGGCCGTCCGGTGGGTCGGGTCAACTCGAAAATTGAGATCCGGACGCGATTTTGGGCGGAATTTTGGGATTTTGGGGTCAAAATGGAAGAGATTTTGTGGATGAAAGATGGGGAAACTTGGGGAAATGCTAGATCCACTCGAAACCAAGCAAATCCATGGATCAAAATCAACAAAACTTCATATAACCAACAAATCACAAAAAAATTGGGGCTATTTTTGGTGGGGATTTTCGAAATTGGGGAAGAACACAACAAAATCAAGCTAGAAAAAGAGGGTAGGGGCTCCAAAAACGTGATCAACCTAAGCTCGATCCATAGATGATGTAGGCGGAACCCTACGTGGCGATCTTTCACGTTGGAGCGGATCCTACGGTGGATTACGAAGAACGAGCGGAAGAACACGAGGAAATCACGGGAGGAACGAGGGAAAACACTCAACCAACAAGGAATCGGTCACACAAATGCTAGATCAAAGAACACAAAGGGAGATACATGATTCAAGGTCAACAAAGGACGATACAAACGGTAGCCGTTCTTCCCCGTGAGGAGGTCTTGATGATGGTCTTCTCCGCAAAGGGAGGTCTTGAATCCAAGGTGGATCGTCTCCGAAGAGGGGCCGCGGTCTCTCTCGTGGAGTAGATCCGGTATGGATGAGCAAGCTCTATCTATGAGCTAAATCAACGCTAACCCTAACTAGGAGGAGGTGGAGGAGTATATATAGTCATGGGCCGCGAAGGGGTAAGTGGAGGATACATGGACTCGGTCCAATACATCTGTCTTGCAGACAGGCGCCGGACGTCCGGAGGGTTCCGGCCGTCCGGAGGCTCGGGAAGGTCCGGACGTCCGGAGCTCTTCGGACATCCGTAGATTCGGCTCAGTGCGCTTCGGACGTCCGGAGGGGGCCGGTCGTCCGAGGCTCGCGAGGTCCCGGACGTCCGGAGTTCTTCGGATGTCTGCAGATTGATTCGGTGGTCGCTGCACGGTCGTCCGGAGGGGCCCGGCCGTCCGGCTCGAGTCTTTGGACGTCCGGTCTGCCTGGACGTCCGCCGTAACCGGGCAGCTTCTTCTCTTGGTCCGTGTACTTGGTGTCCTCGCCGTCTTGTCCATGGTCTTCCTCCTTGTTCCTGGTCATGCATAGCACATATATTTGAGGTAGTAACCATGTCTCACATGTGGGAAGTGAAGGTTCGGAGAGGAGCGAGTTCACCTTGTGTCCAATGGCGATTGTTCGAGGTCTCGTCATATGTCCACTTGGGGCTTGGAGAGTAGTGGGAGTGTACATGGGGATGAACGTGGGATGCTCCGCATCAACGTGCCACCGGGATTACCTCCCATTCGAGGGATTGAGCATCAGATTGACTTAATTCCCGGTGCATCATTACCCAACCGTGCACCATACCGTACCAATCCAGAGGAGACGAAGGAGATTATGCGTCAAGTACAGGAGCTGCTCGACAAAGGTTATATCTGTGAATCCCTTAGTCCTTGTGCTGTTCCTATTATTCTAGTGCCGAAAAAGGATGGTACATCACGTATGTGTGTTGATTGTAGAGGCATTAATAATATTACTATTCGTTATCGTCATCCTATTCCTAGGCTAGATGATATGCTTGATGAATTGAGTGGCTCTACAATATTCTCCAAAGTTGATTTGCATAGTGGATACCATCAAATTCGTATGAAATTGGGAGATGAATGGAAAACAGCATTTAAAACTAAGTTTGGATTATATGAGTGGTTAGTCATGCCTTTTGGGTTAACTAATGCACCTAGTACTTTCATGAGATTAATGAACGAAGTTTTACGTGCTTTCATTGGACGATTTGTGGTAATTTACTTTGATGACATATTGATTTATAGCAGATCTTTGGAGGAACATTTGGAACATTTACGTGCTGTTTTTATTGCTCTACGTGATGCACGTTTGTTTGGTAACCTTGGGAAGTGCACCTTTTGCACCGACCGAGTATATTTTCTTGGCTATGTTGTTACTCCACATGGAATTGAAGTTGACAAAGCCAAGATTGAAGCTATTGAGAGTTGGCCGCAGCCCAAAACGGTCACACAAGTGAGGAGTTTTCTTGGCCTCGCTGGATTCTATAGGCGTTTTGTGAGAGATTTCAGCACCATTGCTGCACCTCTCAACGAGCTTACAAAGAAGGATGTGCCTTTTGTTTGGGGTACCACAGGACGAAGCCTTCACGGTATTGAAAGATAAGTTGACACATGCTCCTTTACTCCAACTTCCTGATTTTAATAAGACTTTTGAGCTTGAATGTGATGCTAGTGGAATTGGATTAGGAGGTGTGTTATTACAAGATGGCAAACCTGTTGCATACTTTTCTGAAAAATTGAGTGGGCCTAGTCTGAATTATTCTACTTATGATAAAGAATTATATGCTCTTGTTCGGACTTGAGAAACATGGCAACATTATTTATGGCCCAAAGAATTTGTTATACATTCTGATCATGAATCTTTGAAACATATTAAAAGTCAAGCTAAACTGAATCGTAGACATGCTAAATGGGTTGAATTCATTGAGACTTTCCCTTATGTCATTAAACACAAGAAGGGTAAAGAAAATGTTATTGCTGATGCATTGTCTCGTCGCTATACTATGCTTTCACAACTTGACTTCAAAATATTTGGTTTGGAGACCATCAAAGATCAATATGTGCATGATGCTGATTTTAAAGATGTATTGCAGAATTGTAAAGAAGGAAGAACGAGGAACAAGTTCGTCGTTAATGATGGATTTGTGTTCCGTGCTAACGAGCTATGCATTCCAGCTAGCTCCATTCGTCTTTTGTTGTTGTAGGAGGCGCATGGAGGAGGACTAATGGGACACTTTGGCGTGAAGAAGACGGAGGATGTACTTGCTACACATTTCTTTTGGCCAAAGATGAGACGGGATGTTGAGCTTTTTATTGCTCGCTGCACTACATGTCAAAAAGCTAAGTCACGACTCAATCCTCATGGTTTATATATGCCTTTGCCTGTACCTAGTGTTCCTTGGGAGGATATATCTGTGGACTTTGTTTTAGGTTTACCTAGAACAAAGAAGGGAGGATAGCATATTTGTTGTCGTGGATAGATTCTCGAAAATGGCACACTTTATACCATGTCATAAAAGCGATGATCTTTGTTAATGTTGCTGATTTGTTCTTTCGTGAAATTATTCGCTTGCATGGTGTGCCAAATACTATTGTTTCAGATCGTGATACTAAATTTCTTAGCACTTTTGGAGATGTTTATGGGCTAAGTTGGGGACTAAACTGCTTTTTAGTACTACTTGTCACCCCCAAACTGATGGACAAACTGAAGTAGTCAATAGAACATTGTCTACTATGCTTAGGGCTGTTTTGAAGAATAATAAGAAAATGTGGGAGGAATGCTTGCCTCATATTGAATTTGCTTATAATCGTTCATTGCATTCTACTACTAAGATGTGCCCTTTTGAAGTTGTGTATGGTTTCCTACCTCGTGCACCTATTGATTTGTTGCCTCTTCCATCTTCGGAGAAGGTTAATTTTGATGCTAAACAACGTGCTGAATTGATTTTAAAAATGCATGAGTTAACTAAGGAAAACATTGAGCGTATGAATGCTAAATATAAACTTGCCGGAGATAAGGGTAGAAAACATGTTGTGTTTGCACCTGGAGATCTTGTTTGGTTACATTTGCGTAAGGATAGATTTCCTGATTTGCGCAAATCAAAGCTAATGCCACGTGTTGATGGTCCCTTTAAGGTGTTGGAGAAAATAAATGATAATGCATATAAACTTGAGCTGCCTGCAGATTTTGGGGTTAGTCCCACTTTTAACATTGCAGATTTGAAGCCTTATTTGGGTGAGGAAGATGAGCTTCCGTCGAGGACGACTTCATTTCAAGAAGGGGAGGATGATGATGACATCAATACCATTGTTACACCCACAGCCCCTACTGCTACATATACTGTACCAATTACTAGAGCTCGCGCACGCCAATTAAATTATCAGGTACTTTCGTTTCTTGGTAATGATTCTAATGTTCATGAGAATATGATGCTGCCTAAATTGGATACATTTGTTTTGCTTACAAATGAAGGGCCTAGCTTGGAGAAGGATGGACATTGGAGCAAGAACAAGCATGGAGATGATGCCATGCGCAAGGGGAACAAGAATGGAGTTACAAGTGATGATTTCAGGACTTTGAAGCCACCATAATGGGTGCATGAAGCCTTGGACGAAATATACAAGATGCTACTTCAGAAATTTCGTCCCGAGGCTATTCTAGGTGCTGCGTCACCTTATTATTGGGCCCGGCCCTTGTAATTTCGAAATACACAAGTATAGGCTATTTTTACAGTCCGTATGTGTGGGGAAACAAGAGATAGGGTTGATTTCGGACCCCTCCACCAAGGGCCACGAAATTCCCACCCTCTTCCTCCATATATATATCCCTTAGGGCACCGTTTAGACTTTGGGTTTTGTTTAGATTAAAAGTTCGCCATAGCTGCAACTTCGAGTACTTCGTTTGTGTTCAACGATCAGACAAAGGCGTCACAGAACCCCACCTTGATCAATAAAGCTTTCATCTTATATTCGCAATATCCAGATTGCAATCTCAGTTTCTTGCTTGTTCTTCGTTTGCTCGCAGGAAACAGACCCTCGTGGTCAGGTTGATCGTGCTCCGGCGTGGTCAATAACCTCTCGGAGTTGGTTTAGCGATTGCTAAGGCACGACGTCCTCGCACGTTCGTAGTCGGATCGTCAAAGTCGACTTCCTCCAAAGCGAAAACCAACATCTCATCGAAAGACGGGACACCTTTGCCTCTATCATCACCATATTTCTTGGCTTCCGTGCGACACCTATCTCTAGTAATCCAGCAGCCTGTATCGCTTCTCCCTCCTCGTCTCTATCAAAGTGCGGCGGGCTGGCGTTTCTGCGTCTATTGAGGTCGGTTAACTATCACATGTTAGCGATATGCCAAGAGCATTCTAAAAAAATTCCTTTCACGCATTTAATTTGCTCGTATGCTTTGAGCAACTTGCATGTCCTATACTGCTCCTGTTTGATACTCTAACTTAGCTAGAGGTTAGACTAACTCATGACTAACCCTGAACTAACTGTAGCCAAAGGTGTTTGGGTGACAGGGTTAGATTGACAATAAATGCACTTCATGGAGAGACAAAAGTGATTTTTCAGTGGTCCCAGTGAGAACTATCTCCAGTTAGCACCTCTTGGGTGGGATAGTTTTTTTTGGTGGGTTCGGTGCAACTTGCTCCAATTTAAACCCTCATGCTTGGATACTTTAGGCTATTTGAGCCCCAACTAGCTCAAACTAACTCTAACCCATGGATCCAAACAGGGCCTATGGCCGATCTCGGCCTGTGAGCGATCGCGTGCACCGGGAAGCGGCGCTCTCTCGGCCGTCGCGCCAGTTCAAAGCCGGCGCCAGTGAGAGGTCGCCTCCGCTCTGGTCGGGCATTAATGTGGCACTGACGCTCTAGGGCGACGTTGACCGTTTCACGCGGGAAGCGCGCGCTGGCAAGGGAGTATAGGTTTTGAACAGTTTCAGGTGTAGTAGTAATGGTAGTTTGCAAAACTACTCAATTATTGCACTCGCTTCCTAAGAAATTGTAGTAAAAACGTTACTCCACAGCCCGCTTCCCTTCTCCTTCCTGCTCGTGATTTACGTGGCCATGTTAACGTGGTTGTGTCAAAAAAATGTCACTTCCTGCTCGTGATTTGCGTTATATAATTACAAGCAAGATTCTTTTACAAAACACCTGTTGTGATTGACCCATGCAGGAGTAATCCCATGTGTAAAAACTAATGATATCTCGAGAATTTTATCAGAAAACTGGTATCTCAAGAATGTCATCGAAAAAATGAAAGATGAGAGATAAGGCGAGGAGGAGTGGAGCATGGTGGTGACTGGTGGTCGGAATGGGCGGAGGCATGGGGATGGACAACGACGGCAGGCGGCAGCGGCCACCATGCATGCTAGATTGTTCCAGAGACTTATTCCTTTTTTAATTGCTGAGCAATGAGGTTGCGGGAGATAATGATGTGGAGAGAGGTGCGGGTATCTTTTGTAAAATTATCATAGTTTGCTTTCTATCCGTCGGATATATATCATACGGTCAGACATAAGATGGCAGGCACACCATCATCGCCAACTCGTTTTTTATAAGGGCATGTATGATAAGTTTGCTGACTACTAAAGTAAAGTGGAATCTGTCCATGTTATGCAAGTAAATAAAGGTGATTGTTTATCATACGGGTAAGGTTGGATGAAGGGTGGTAGGAACAAATGCTCCGCCTAGAGCATGTGTATGTGAGATGGAGTCTTAGTGTGTGTGTGTGTGTGTGTGTGTGTGTGTGTGTGTGTGTGTGTGAGAGAGTGTGAGAGAGATGGAGTCTTAGTTTGTGTGTGTGTGTGTGTGTCAGAGAGAGAGAGAGAGAGAGAGATGGAGTCTAAGTGTGTGTGGGGGGAGGGGTGCGTGTGTGTGTGTGTGAGAGAGAGAGAGAGAGACAGAGATGGAGTATTAGTGTGTGTGGGGGGGGTGCGTGCGTGCGTGCGTGCGTGTGTGTGTGTCGCGGGGTCCTCTGTGGCGGATGTAATTTAAGTGTGCATGGCTTCATCATAGAGAGGTGATGTGTATGGCAGAGGCCACCAACGATGGGGTGCGAGAGAGAAAATGCCCGTGAGAGAGGGAAGAGAAGGTGCGTCTTGGCGTGAGAGGAGTCGACATCGAGAGAACGTGTTTGTTCGAGAGACACCGAGGAAGACTACTATATTTCGATGGTGCATGTAGGCGGGAATTAAACAAAGGGATGGTCTTATTGGTTTCGGTGATATAGGGGAAGTGATGAGGACATCAATACCATTGTTACACCCACAGCCCCTACTGCTACATATACTGGACCAATTACTAGAGCTCGCGCACGCCAATTAAATTATCAGGTACTTTCGTTTCTTGGTAATGATTCTAATGTTCATGAGAATATGATGCTGCCTAAATTGGATACATTTGTTTTGCTTACAAATGAAGGCCCTAGCTTGGAGAAGGATGGACATTGGAGCAAGAACAAGCATGGAGATAATGCCATGCTAAGGGGAACAAGAACGGAGTTACAAGTGATGATTTCAGGACTTTGAAGCCACCATAATAGGTGCATGAAGCCTTGGACGAAATATACAAGATGCCACTTCATAATATTCGTCCATAGGCTATTCTAGGTGCTGCGTCACCTTATTATTGGGCGAGGCCCATGTAATTTCGAAATACTTAAGTATAGGCTGTTTTTAGAGTCCGTATGTGTGGGGAAACAAGAGTTAGGGATGGTTTCGGACCCCTCCCTCAAGGGCCACGAAATTCCCTCCTCTTCCTCCATATATACAGCCCTTAGGGCGTCGTTTAGACTTTGGGTTTTGTTTAGATTAAAAGTTCGCCATAGCTGCAACTTCGCGTGCCGTTTGTGTTCAACGACCGGACAAAGGCGTCCACAGTAACCCCACCTTGATCAATAAAGCTTTCATCTTATATTCGCAATATCCAGATTGCAATCTCAGTTTCTTGCTTGTTCTTCGTTTGCTCGCAGGAAAGCAGACCCTCGTGGTCAGGTTGATCGTGCTCCGGCGTGGTCAATAACCTCTCGGAGTTGGTTTAGCGATTGCTAAGCGCGGCGTCCTCGCACGTTCGTAGTCGGATCGTCAAAGTCGACTTCCTCCAAAGCGAAAACCAACATCTCATCGAAAGACGGGACACCTTTGCCTCTATCAGGAAGAGTGAGAGGCACGCGTGGGGGGGGGGGGGGGTAGCTAGAAGGAGATTGTTAAGTGTGAGTGTGTGTTTTGCCCATCCAGGCGGAAGTTATGTGCACAAAAGAGGACAACGATTCGATGTGGCATTAGGATTGAGGTAATTAACTATGTATGGAGACATAGAGACCTTGAACATGCATGTGTGAGAGGTATACATGTATACGTGGGATGTGTGTGTGTGTGCGCGCGCGCATGATCGAGATAAAAGAAAGAAGACATAAGTCATAAGATCAATGACATGGGAGAGACGGGTCGGTATGACAATATGCATGCATGTGAGAATGCAGGGAAGAAGGCCCGACAATTGAGCATGTGTTTTTGTCTTTAAGAGATAGTGGCGTAATGGAGCATGCATCTATGGCGAGCAGAGGGAGTGAGTCGCAACGATTGTGCAAAAGAGATCAACCTATAAATGCATATGTATGGAGAGACATATATAGTGTGGGTGATAGGAAGCAAGACTCCGTGCGAGAAAGAAATGTGACGGAGAAACTACAGAGATGGAGATGCTAGCTAGAGGGACATCCGTTAGTTTGGGTGTTGGAGATGACCGTCGGGTGGTTCAAAGGGTGAAGTTATATATGTGTGTGAGAGGGCACTTGACTACATGTAGAGAGAAACATATGTAGTGTGCGTGATAGGAATCAAGAGTGAGGGCGAGAAAGAAGGTTGATGGAGAAACATATAAATAGAAAGATAAAGATGCTAGCTAGTGTGTGTTAGAGATAGGAGTCGAGTGGATCAGAAGGCTGGGTTATGTGTGTGGGTGTGCGAGATATAGAGAGAGGGTGCATGTGAGTCACATACAAACGGATATCAGAGAGAAACGAGATCCAGAGAGACGGAGTTTTGTGTCTGCGAGAGAGAAACATATTTCAGAACGAGAGTGATAGATAGAGAGACATATGAGGGAACACAAGATATCTCTAGGGAGAGAGGGTGTGTTTGAGCGACATACAAGAGAACAATGGAGAAATATGAGATCCTGGGAGACAGAGTTTGTGTTTGTGTGTGAGAAAGAGATATTGAAGAGGAAGAGTCGTAGGTTCTCATATCTAAGGAGCGAAATACATCTCTGTATGAGGGGTGTGCGAGTGGCACACATGGGAATAGTTGAGAGAAATGAGACCCCAGGAGACAAAGGTTTGTGTTTGTGTGAGAGAAAGAGATTCCACATGGAGAATCATAGCTAGAGACACATAGCAGGGAGCGAGATATACTTAGAGAGAGATAGAGTGAGGAAGGTCGAGGGAGAGAGTACCGTCAGTGTGTTACGAAGATAAAAGATCATTGTCGACATACAGGTAGCACGAGAGATGCCTGAGAGGCGATGAACGCGTATAGGTCCAAAGAGATAGTCCTATATAAGCATGAGTGATAGCTATATGAGATGAATATCTGGATTAAAGGGGATTCAATTATTTAAACTGGAGATCACGACATCGATAATATCATAACGCAAATTGGTGTATCAAACATGCATATTTATTTGAATTTGGGCACACGTGTAATGTTATATAGTTTATCAATATTGGTGATCCATAGATTCTTCAATTACAAACAATGCATGGTTTATATGCAATTAATGTCTAAACGGGATTAAACTATATGTTGCGTGTGTGAAACACATTATACATGTTTGAGAAGTTAAAAAACCCGCATGAAACACACATTAATTGGAGACAGTTAGCGAGGAATGCATACATTGGATTTCAACATAAAGTGGTTTCAAATATTTGAAAATCTTAATTGATGGATACAACCTTATGAATTTGAGATCATGCCATTTGTAAACCATATTTATGTATAAATGGTGTTGTGCTTTTGAAAGTATATATAAAAAAATGATGTATATAGAATGTAATTCCAATTGAAAATGGATCCCACCCGAAAAAAAATAGTAGAATACAAACGGGATTCGAATTGAGTTGGCACGATGGCGTGCCTTGTGCATAATTTGAACGAAGCGGGGAAAGTCGCAGAATCACCAAACCAAAATCTGCGAGATGGAAATCGATTGCTCGTCCCTGCCACGCAAAGCCTATCTGCTGGATTTCTATAGGTTTCGATAGGAGTAGGTTTGTAATTTCACCCAAACATGACGTAACCGCCTCTCACCCGGATTCATACACGGTGGGCGCCAAAACACAGTGTGCCCTCGGCCAAAATCGACTCCCTCCCTGATTCATATTCATACACGGTGGGCGCGAAAAACAAACTCTCCTCGGCAAATATTCGGTGTATGCGAGATTACCGTCCTATCCCCAACCGACTATTGTTGCTGTGGTGTAGTAGAAATTTGAAACGGGGGCTAAGTTTGTAAATTTCCTCGCATTTGAGACAAGCGCGCCCTGAATACATGGTTCCCCCCTTCCTCTCTACCTCCCTTTTCCCCATTCGTACTCCGTGGGCGCCCAAAACACCCTCTCCATCCCACCTCCTCCGCCGCCGTCCGCCACCCCATCCACCGCCGTCCTCCTCCACCATGCCGGAGCTGATACCCCGACGCTGCCGTCCATTACAAGAGATCGACCTCTCTCATCCACTCCTTTGGACCGGGATCCTTGCATCCCGTCCTCTCGCTTCATCCCCGCCGTCGTCCACCTTGATGGCGCCGCTCCTACGACCGTCTCGTCCACCGTGCTCCGCCGCCACCGTCTACCCTCCTAGATCTGCTTCCACGCCGCCGACAGCCATCGCTACCGCAACACCGTCAAATTCTCAGCAGATGCGTACATAGCGCCACACCAGAGGCGGTACTCTCTCGTATCTGCTCAACTTATTTATCGCAGCAAGAAAATAGATCACCACTGCTTTACTCTAATTTCTTGTCTTGGTTGCGAAGTTGCTGATAGAGGCAAAGGTGTCCCGTCTTTCGATGAGATGTTGGTTTTCGCTTTGGAGGAAGTTGACTTTGACGATCCGACTACGAATGTGCGAGGACGTCGCGCCTTAGCAATCGCTAAACCAACTCCGAGAGGTTATTGACCACGCCGGAGCACGATCAACCTGACCACGAGGGTATGTTTCCTGCGAGAAAACGAAGAACAAGCAAGAAACTGAGATTGCAATCTGGATATTGCGAATATAAGAAGAAATCTTTAATGATCAAGGTGGGGTTACGTGGACGCCTTTGTCCAGTCGTTGAACTCAAAGCGAAATGCCAAGTTGCAGCTATGGCGAACTTTTAATCTAAACAAAACCCAAAGTCTAAACGACACCTAAGGGCTGTATATATGGAGGAAGAGGAGGAATTTCGTGGCCCTTGAGGGAGGGGTCCAAACCAACCCTAACTCTTGTTTCCCCACACATATGGACTCTAAAACAGCCAATACTTAAGTATTTCGAAATTACATGGGCCTGGCCCAATAACAAGGTGACGCAGCACCTAGAATAGCCTATGGACGAATATTATGAGGTGGCATCTTGTATATTTCGTCCAAGGCCTCACACACTCATTAGGGTGGCTTCAAAGTCCTGGAATCATCACTTGTAACTCCGTTCTTGTTCCCCTTGCGCATGCCAACATCTCCATGCTTGAACTTGCTCCAAGGTTCATCTTTCTTGTCCATGGTAGGCCCTTCATTTGTAAGCAAAACAAATGTATCCAATTTAGGCAGCATCATATTCTCATGAACATTGGAATCGTTACCAAGAAAGCGAAAGTACGATAATTCAATTGGCGTCTTGTGAGCTCTAGTAATTGGTCCAGTATGTATAGCAGCAGGGGCTGTGGGTGTAACAATGGTATTGATGTCCTCATCATCCTCCCTTCTTGAAATGAAGTCGTCCTCGACGGAAGCTCATCTTCCTCACCCAAATAAGGCTTCAAATCTGCAATGTTAAAAGTGGGACTAACCCCAAAATCTGCAGGTAGCTCAAGTTTATATGCATTATCATTTATTTTCTCTAACACCTTAAATGGACCATCAGCACGTGGCATTAGCTTTGATTTGCGCAAATTAGGAAACCTATCCTTACGCAAATGTAATCAAACAAGATCTCCAGGTGCAAAGATAACATGTTTTCTACCCTTATCTCCAGCAAGTTTATATTTAGCATTCATACGCTCAATGTTTTCCTTAGTTATCTCATGCATTTTTAAAATCAATTCAGCACGTTCTTTAGCATCAAAATTAACCTTCTCCGAAGATGGAAGAGGCAACAAATCAATAGGTGCACGAGGTAGGAAGCCATACACAATTTCAAAATGGCACATCTTAGTAGTAGAATGCAATGAACGATTATAAGCAAATTCAATATGAGGCAAGCATTCTTCCCACATTTTCTTATTATTCTTCAAAACAGCCCTAAGCATAGTAGACAATGTTCTATTGACTACTTCAGTTTGTCCATCAGTTTGGGGGTGACAAGTAGTACTAAAAAGCAGTTTAGTCCCCAACTTAGCCCATAAACATCTCCAAAAGTGGCTAAGAAATTTAGTATCATGATCTGAAACAATAGTATTTGGCACACCATGCAAGCGAATAATTTCACGAAAGAACAAATCAGCAACATTAACAGCATCATCGCTTTTATGACATGGTATAAAGTGTGCCATTTTCGAGAATCTATCCACGACAACAAATATGCTATCCCTCCCCTTCTTTGTTCGAGGTAAACCTAAAACAAAGTCCATAGATATATCCTCCCAAGGAACACTAGGCACAGGCAAAGGCATATATAAACGATGAGGATTGAGTCGTGACTTAGATTTTTGACATGTAGTGCAGCGAGCAACAAAACACTCAACATCCCGTCTCATCTTTGGCCAAAAGAAATGTGTAGCAAGTATATCCTCCGTCTTCTTGACGCCAAATTGTCGCATTAATCCTCCTCCATGCGCCTCCTGCAACAACAAAAGACGAACAGAGCTAGCAGGAATGCATAGCTTGTTAGCACGGAACACAAAACCACCATTAATAACGAACTTGTTCCATGTTCTTCCTTCTTTACAATTCTTTATTACATCTTTAAAATCAGCATCATGCACATATTGATCTTTGATGGTCTCCAAACCAAATATTTTGAAGTCAAGTTGTGAAAGCATAGTATAGCGACGAGACAAAGCATCGAATAACCTTTTCTTTACCCTTCTTGTGTTTAATGACATAAGGGAAAGTCTCAATGAATTCAACCCATTTAGCATGTCTACGATTCAGTTTAGCTTGACTTTTAATAGGTTTCAAAGATTCATGATCAGAATGTATAACAAATTCTTTGGGCCATAAATAAAGTTGCCATGTTTCTAAAGTCCGAACAAGAGCATATAATTCTTTGTCATAAGTTGAATAGTTCAGACTAGGCCCACTCAATTTTTCAGAAAAGTATGCAACAGGTTTGCCATCTTGTAATAACACACCTCCTAATCCAATTCCACTAGCATCACATTCAAGCTCAAAAGTCTTATTAAAGTCAGGAATTTTGAGTAAAGGAGCATGTGTCAACTTATCTTTCAATACCGTGAAGGCTTCTTCATGTGCGGTACCCCAAACAAAAGGCACATCCTTCTTTGTAAGCTCATTGAGAGGTGCAGCAATGGTGCTAAAGTATCTCACAAAACGCCTATAGAAACCAAGAAAACTCCTCACTTGTGTGACCGTTTTGGGCTGCGGCCAACTCTCAATAGCTTCAATCTTGGCTTTATCAACTTCAATTCCCTGTGGTGTAACAACATAGCCAAGAAAAGATACTCGGTCGGTGCAAAAGGTGCACTTCCCAAGGTTACCAAACAAACGTGCATCACGTAGAGCATTAAAAACAGCACGTAAATGTTCCAAATGTTCTTCCAAAGATTTGCTATAAATCAGTATATCATCAAAATAGACTACCACAAATCGTCCAATGAAAGCACGTAAAACTTCGTTCATTAGTCTCATGAAAGTACTAGGTGCATTACTTAACCCAAAAGGCATGACTAACCACTCATATAATCCAAACTTAGTTTTAAATGCTGTTTTCCATTCATCTCCCAATTTCATACGAATTTGATGGTATCCACTACGCAAATCAACTTTGGAGAATATTGTAGAGCCACTCAATTCATCAAGCATATCATCTAGCCTAGGAATAGGATGACGATAACGAATAGTAATATTATTAATGCCTCTACCATCAACACACATACGCGACGTCGCATCCTTTTTAGGCACTAGTATAATAGGAACAGCACAAGGACTAAGAGATTCACGTATATAACCTTTGTCGAGCAGCTCCTGTACTTGACGCATAATCTCCTTCGTCTCCTCTGGATTGGTACGGTATGGTGCACGGTTGGGTAGCGATGCACCAGGAATTAAGTCAATTTGATGCTCAATCCCTCGAATAGGTGGTAATCCCGGTGGCACGTCTTGTGGGAAGACGTCAGCGAACTCCTGCAAAATGTTAGTGACAGCAGGGGGCAAAGAGGAAGGCAATAATGCCTCTTTGCAGACAAAAGCGTAGCAAACAGATTTGCTAGAATCTAGCTCATCAATATCAGATTTGGTGGCTTGTAAACATGCACTTTTCAGTTTAATTTCAGAAGCAACATTAGATGGTTTATTATTAGGCTTCATTTGTTGCTCAAGTTCTTTTGCCACAAACTGATTTTCACTCTTATTTTTCTCCTGTTTTGCTTTATTAGTTCTATTAATATCATCTTTCAAAATGGAATCAGGAGTCATAGGAAGCAAAGTAATATTTTTATCCTTGTGAACAAGAGTATACTGATTGTTCCTACCATGGTGTACATAATTTTTATCAAATTGCCATGGTCTACCAATTAATAAGGAACATGCTTGCATAGGTACCACATCACAATCAACATAATCAGCATATGTAGAGATACTAAAATACACACGAACGGTTCGTGTTACCTTAACCTTGCCGCTGTTGTTGAACCATTGGATGTAGTATGGATGTGGATGTGGTCTTGTGGTGAGAGATAGCTTCTGCACCATATGCATGCTAGCCAAGTTGTTGCAGCTCCCTCCATCTATGATGACGCCGAATAGAACGTTCCTTCACAACTCCCTTTATATGGAACAAGTTATGCCTCTGATTTTGCTCACTTGTGTAACCTGCACACTCAAAACACGTTGAGCAACTAAACATTCATACACATCAAGATCTTCACCGCCATGTATTGTGTCTCATGATCGTAATCATCTCCACCGTTTTCTTCATGTGTAATAAGAGCCAAAGTCTCTTCATCATAGTCACTAGCGGACTCATACCCACCATCCTCGTGAGCAATCATCACACGCTGAGATTGGCATTCTCTCAAAAATGTCCTCTTCCCTTACAACGACGACAAATAATATCACTTGTGTGCCCTGTTGACGCCATGGAAGAAGAAGAGCTCTGTAGGCCCTGCAGTGTGCTCTTGGCGATAGTGGTGGTTGTGCCTGCTTTCTTGTATCACGGTTGGAGGTGGCAGCCAACGGAGGTGCCGGTGTAGTAGAACGTGTGGAAGTAGATGATGCACGTGGTGTCCATGATGAAGGTCGACCTGCATAAAAGTTAGTCCGCGCCAACGCCTATCGATCCTGCACTTCACGTTCAGCTTTACAAGCAAGATGGAATAATCGAGTGATATTATTATAATCCTTGTAGTCTAGAATGGTCTGAATCTCTCTATTTAATCCACCCAGAAAACGTGCAAGCATAGCTTCATTCTCCTCAACAATACCACATCTAATCAAGCCAGTTTGTAATTCCTGATAATATTCTTCTACCGAATTTTTTCCTTGTCTTAAGCGCTGCAATTTTTGAAGTAATTCACGCTGATAATATGGTGGAACCCAACGAGTACGGATAGCAGTTTTCAAAGCAGCCCAAGTAGCTGGAACAGGATATAATCTACAATGTTCAGACCACCAAACACATGCAAAGCTAGTGAAAGCACAAACAGCAGCAGGAACACGTCTCTCCTCAGGATATTGTAAACATGTAAATCGTTGTTCAGTTTCTAACTCCCAAGTAAGATATATATCGTGAACATATCTACCCTCAAATGGTGGAATATTCAATTTCAGTTTAGGGAGATGGTCATGATCTCGCACTGAGGGGAGCCCTAACATTGCCATT
The DNA here is from genome assembly GCA_021605145.1 of Aegilops bicornis. Lineage (NCBI taxonomy): Eukaryota > Viridiplantae > Streptophyta > Magnoliopsida > Poales > Poaceae > Aegilops > Aegilops bicornis. Next base: position 346,070,132 of record CM038674.1, on the reverse strand, counting down.
ATTTGCATGTGGACGACCTGGTGGTTGTGGTTACGGTGGTTGCACGTAGTTCGATGTTGATCAACCTCATCCTCGTAATCTCCCACATAATCATCCTCCCCACATCGCCAGCAGGAGCCACGTATATCAACAGCAGCACCAACAGCTTGGCCAGGCTGAAGAGGGACACGGGAAGCTCGGCGGAGGGCTGTTTCGCGATGTGGAGGTAGTCGTTGTTGTTGTTGTAGAGGTGCGTTAGGTGCAGCCGGTGGTGGTGGTGGTAGACGCCATGAGCAATTCATTAAACTTGTTATCGAGCTTTGTTTCGAACGCCTTCTCAACGCCATCTATCTTCTCCATGGCCTTTTCAAATCTATTTAGCACATGTTCCACCTGCCCACTCATCATTTACTTATCATGTAGCGCTTTGTTTGTCATGTTCTCCCAGTCAGTCTCGTCGGCTTGTGATCCTGCCATGGTTAGCAGCAATAGAAACACACAAGAATATGATTCGACAGACTACTAGGAAGTGGTGGTGGTGGTGTGGTGGACAGTCACAAATCCGTCAAGCAAATCTCAAATTCTTACCAGTTCTTACCCAAAGAAGCGGTGATCGGCAACCGATGTAGTCAAAACTCTCAAAGCTTGGATAGAGCGATTACCGGGGAGAGTCAAACGCACGATGTAGATGTATGTGGAGCTGGGAAGGCTTATAATATGGTAGCAAAAAGGGTCAAGAATAATCAATTCAGAGATGCAAAGTTGAATAAACACTCAACGACGGTGATCAGGTCTTGGTCCTAGGCTAGACCGTGCTAGAGACGCGAGCCTAGAACACTAACAAAATCACGGCGCTGCAAGGAAACAACGGAAAAAGCACACTCTAGAATTTTTTTCGCTTTTTTTTGCGCTTTTTTTTATGCTCTTTTTTTTGCGAAAAATCACTATAATGGCGAGTGTCTCAAAACTCTTCCCCGGTCAAACTGACAGGATGGGCACGAAATTTGTTCGACCAAATTTTTTTTTGACTGCCCGGACCCAAAAACTGGAAACGGGTCAAAAAACTTTCTATAACGGCGACTGTCTCAATACGCTTAGAAACACCTAAAAATAGGATAGCCAGAAATTTTTTCGACAAGTGCATTTTCGGAAAACTTTTTTTTTCCGAAACCTACTCCGGCAAGGAAACACGACTCGGAAACTAGATGGATCGCGAAAACAAACCTAATATGCAAGGAACTCGGATTGGTGGTGGATATATGGTGGTGGTATATGGTAGCGGTGGTGGTAGCGGTGGTAGTATATGGATATGGATCGGTGGTGGTATATGGACACGGATTGGTGGTGGTATATGGATACGGATTCGAGCGGTGATGGTAGGTGGCGAGGCGATGATGATGATGCGGTGGCGGCGTGACAACTTATGACCGTAACTCGAAACTCTAAAAGACTAGATGCTAAGACCGGCAACTAGACACGACGATGCACCCAAGAATTCAACAAAGCAAAACCCTAAAAAGATTATGCAAAGGCTCGATTGGTTCGGATATGATGAACTAACCCTAATTTTTTTGTGGCTTTTCGTGGACTATAGGTACGAAGAGCAGACTCGATCTAAACTACGGAAAACTGTAAAATCTCACCGAGCAACCTGGAAATCTGATACCACTTGATAGAGGCAAAGGTGTCCCGTCTTTCGATGAGATGTTGGTTTTCGCTTTGGAGGAAGTCGACTTTGACGATCCGACTACGAACGGCGAGGACGCCGCCTTAGCAATCACTAAACCAACTCCGAGAGGTTATTGACCACGCTGAAAGCACGATCAACCCGACGACCACGAGGGTCTGTTTCCTGCGAGCAAACGAAGAACAAGCAAGAAACTGAGATTGCAATCTGGATATTGCGAATATAAGAAGAAAGCTTTATTGATCAAGGTGGGGTTCTGTGACGCCTTTGTCTGGTCGTTGAACACAAACGAAATGCACGCGAAGTTGCAGCTATGGCGAACTTTTAATCTAAACAAAACCCAAAGTCTAAACGACGCCCTAAGGGCTGTATATATGGAGGAAGAGGAGAGAATTTCGTGGCCCTTGAGGGAGGGGTCCGAAACCAACCCTAAATCTTGTTTCCCCACACATACGGACTCTAAAAACAGCCTATACTTAATTATTTCGAAATTACATGGGCCTGGCCCAATATAAGGTGACGCAGCACCTAGAATAGCCTATGGACGAATATTATGAAGTGGCATCTTGTATATTTCGTCCAAGGCCTCATGCACTCATTAGGGTGGCTTCAAAGTCCTGGAATCATCACTTGTAACTCCGTTCTTGTTCCCCTTGCGCATGCCAACATCTCCATGCTTGAACTTGCTCCAAGGTTCATCTTTCTTGTCCATGGTAGGCCCTTCATTTGTAAGCAAAACAAATGTATCCAATTTAGGCAGCATCATTGATAGAGGCAAAGGTGTCCCGATGTTTCGATGAGATGGTGGCTATCGTTTCTGTGGGAGTCGACCTTGACGATCCGACTACGTACGTGCGAGACGTCGCGCCTTAGCAATCGCTAAACCAACTTCCGAGGGTTATTGACCACGCCGAGCACGATCAACTCGACCACGAGGGCCTGTTTCTCGCGAGCAAACGAAGAACAAGCAAGAAACTAAGATTGCAATCTGGATATTGCGAATATAAGAGGAAAGCTTTATTAATGAAGGTGGGGTTCTAAGACGCCTTGGTCCGTCGTTGAACACAAACGGCACGCCAAGTTGCAGCTATGGCGAACTTTTTGATCTAAACAAAACCCACAGTCTAAACGACGCCCTAAGGGCTGTATATATGGAGGAAGAGGAGGAATTTCGTGGCCCTTGAGGGAGGGGTCCAAACCAACCCTAACTCTTGTTTCCCCACACATACGGACTCTAAAATAGCCTATACTTAAGTATTTCGAAATTACATGGGCCTGGCCCAATAATAAGGTGACGCAGCACCTAGAATAGCCTATGGACGAATATTATGAAGTGGCATCTTGTATATTTCGTCCAAGGCCTCATGCTCTCATTAGGGTGGCTTCAAAGTCCTGGAATCATCACTTGGAACTCCGTTCTTGTTCCCTTAGCATGCCAACATCTCCATGCTTGAACTTGCTCCAAGGTTCATCTTTCTTGTCCATGGTAGGCCCTTCATTTGTAAGCAAAACAAATGTATCCAATTTAGGCAGCATCATATTCTCATGAACATTGGAATCGTTACCAAGAAACGAAAGTACCGATAATTCAATTGGCGTCGCGAGCTCTAGTAATTGGTCCAAGATGTATAGTAGCAGGGGCTGTGGGTGTAACAATGGTATTGATGTCCTCATCATCCTCCCCTTCTTGAAATGAAGTCGTCCTCGACGGAAGCTCATCTTCCTCACCGAAATAAGGCTTCAAATCTGCAATGTTAAAAGTGGGACTAACCCCAAAATCTGCAGGCAGCTCAAGTTTATATGCATTATCATTTATTTTTTCTAACACCTTAAATGGACCATCAGCACGTGGCATTAGCTTTGATTTGCGCAACTAAGGAAACCTATCCTTACGCAAATGTAACCAAACAAGATCTCCAGGTGCAAAGACAACATGTTTTCTACCCTTATCTCCAGCAAGTTTATATTTAGCATTCATACGCTCAATGTTTTCCTTAGTTAACTCATGCATTTTTAAAATCAATTCAGCACGTTCTTTAGCATCAAAATTAACCTTCTCCGAAGATGGAAGAGGCAACAAATCAATAGGTGCACGAGGTAGGAAGCCATACACAATTTCAAAAGGGCACATCTTAGTAGTAGAATGCAATGAACGATTATAAGCAAATTCAATATGAGGCAAGCATTCTTCCCACATTTTCTTATTATTCTTCAAAACAGCCCTAAGCATAGTAGACAATGTTCTATTGACTACTTCAGTTTGTCCATCAGTTTGGGGGTGACAAGTAGTACTAAAAAGCAGTTTAGTCCCCAACTTAGCCCATAAACATCTCCAAAAGTGGCTAAGAAATTTAGTATCACGATCTGAAACAATAGTATTTGGCACACCATGCAAGCGAATAATTTCACGAAAGAACAAATCAACAACATTAACAAAGATCATCGCTTTTATGACATGGTATAAAGTGTGCCATTTTCGAGAATCTATCCACGCCAACAAATATGCTATCCCTCCCTTCTTTGTTCGAGGTAAACCTAAAACAAAGTCCATAGATATATCCTCCCAAGGAACACTAGGTACAGGCAAAGGCATATATAAACCATGAGGATTGAGTCGTGACTTAGCTTTTTGACATGTAGTGCAGCGAGCAACAAAACGCTCAACATCCCGTCTCATCTTTGGCCAAAAGAAATGTGTAGCAAGTATATCCTCCGTCTTCTTCACGCCAAAGTGTCCCATTAATCCTCCTCCATGCGCCTCCTGCAACAATAAAAGACGAACAGAGCTAGCAGGAATGCATAGCTTGTTAGCACGGAACACAAAACCATCACTAATAACGAACTTGTTCCATGTTCTTCCTTCTTTACAATTCTGCATTACATCTTTAAAATCAGCATCATGCACATATTGATCTTTGATGGTCTCCAAACCAAATATTTTGAAGTCAAGTTGTGAAAGCATAGTATAGCGACGAGACAAAGCATCAAGCAATAACATTTTCTTTACCCTTCTTGTGTTTAATGACATAAGGGAAAGTCTCAATGAATTCAACCCATTTAGCACGTCTACGATTCAGTTTAGCTTGACTTTTAATATGTTTCAAAGATTCATGATCGTAATGTATAACAAATTCTTTGGGCCATAAATAATGTTGCCATGTCTCTAAAGTCCTAACAAGAGCATATAATTCTTTGTCATAAGTAGAATAGTTCAGACTAGGCCCACTCAATTTTTCGTAAAAGTATGCAACAGGTTTGCCATCTTGTAATAACACACCTCCTAATCCAATTCCACTAGCATCACATTCAAGCTCAAAAGTCTTATTAAAGTCAGGAAGTTGGAGTAAAGGAGCATGTGTCAACTTATCTTTCAATACCGTGAAGGCTTCTTCCTGTGCGGTACCCCAAACAAAAGGCACATCCTTCTTTGTAAGTTCATTGAGAGGTGCAGCAATGGTGCTAAAGTCTCTCACAAAACGCCTATAGAAACCAAGAAAACTCCTCACTTGTGTGACCGTTTTGGGCTGCGGCCAACTCTCAATAGCTTCAATCTTGGCTTTATCAACTTCAATTCCCTGTGGTGTAACAACATAGCCAAGAAAAGATACTCGGTCGGTGCAAAAGGTGCACTTCCCAAGGTTACCAAACAAACGTGCATCACGTAGAGCATTAAAAACAACACGTAAATGTTCCAAATGTTCTTCCAAAGATTTGCTATAAATCAGTATATCATCAAAATAGACTACCACAAATCGTCCAATGAAAGCACGTAAAACTTCGCTCATTAGTCTCATGAAAGTACTAGGTGCATTAGTTAACCCAAAAGGCATGACTAACCACTCATATAAACCAAACTTAGTTTTAAATGCTGTTTTCCATTCATCTCCCAATTTCATACGAATTTGATGGTATCCACTATGCAAATCAACTTTGGAGAATATTGTAGAGCCACTCAATTCATCAAGCATATCATCTAGCCTAGGAATAGGATGACGATAACGAATAGTAATATTATTAATGCCTCTACAATCAACACACATACGCGACGTACCATCCTTTTTAGGCACTAGTATAATAGGAACATCACAAGGACTAAGAGATTCGCGTATATAACCTTTGTCGAGCAGCTCCTGTACTTGACGCATAATCTCCTTCGTCTCCTCTGGATTGGTACGGTATGGTGCACAGTTGGGTAGCGATGCACCAGGAATTAAGTCAATTTGATGCTCAATCCCTCGAATAGGTGGTAATCCCGGCACGCCTTGTGGGAAGACGTCGGCGAACTCTGCAAAATGTTAGTGACAGCAGGGGCAAAGAGGAAGACATGTCCTCGAATGAAAATAATGCCTCTTTGCACACAAAAGCATAGCAAACAGATTTGCTAGAATCTAGCTCCTCAATATCAGATTTGGTGGCAAGTAAACATGCGCTTTTCAGTTTAATTTCCGAAGCAACATTAGATGGTTTATTATTAGGCTTCATTTGTTGCTCAAATTCTTTTTCCACAATCTGATTTTCACTCTTATTTTTCTCCTGTTTTGCTTTATTAGCTCTATTAATATCATCTTTCAAAATTGAATCAGGAGTCATAGGAAGCAAAGTAATATTTTTATCCTTGTGAACAAGAGTATACTGATTGTTTCACCATAGTGTACAGAATTTTTATCAAATTGCCATGGTCTACCAAGTAATAAGGAACATGCTTGCATAGGTACCACATCACAATCAACATAATCAGCATATGTAGAGATACTAAAATACACACGAACAGTACGTGTTACCTTAACCTTGCCGCTGTTGTTGAACCATTGGATGTAGTAAGGATGTGGATGTGGTCTTGTGGTGAGAGAAAGCTTCTCCACCATATCCATGCTAGCCAAGTTGTTGCAGCTCCCTCCATCTATGATGACGCTTGAATAGAACGTTCCTTCACAACTCCCTTTGTATGGAACAAGTTATGCCTCCGATTTTGCTCACCTTGTGTAACCTGCACACTCAAAACACGTTGAGCAACTAAACATTCATACCGCCAAGATCTTCGCAGCCATGTATTGCGTCTCATGATCGTAATCATCTCCACCATGTTCTTCATGTGTAATAAGAGCCAAAGTCTCTTCATCATAGTCACTAAGCGGACTCATACCCACCATCCTCGTGAGCAATCATCACACACCGAGATTGGCATTCTCTGCAAAATGTCCTCTTCCCTTACAACGACGACAAATAATATCACTTGTGTGCCCTGTTGACGCCATGGAAGAAGAAGAGCTCGTAGGCCCAAGAAAAGCGCTCTTGGCTGTTAGTGGTGGTTGTGCCTGCTTTGTTGTATCACGGTTGGAGGTGGCAGCCGACGGAGGTGCGGGTGTAGTAGAACGTGTGGATGTAGATGATGCACGTGGTGTCCATGATGAAGGTCGACCTGCAGAAAAGTTAGTCCGCCGCCAACGCTCACGATCCTGCACTTCACGCTTAGCTTTACAAGCAAGATGGAATAATCGAGTGATATTATTATAATCCTTGTAGTCTAGAATGGTCTGAATCTCTATTTAATCCACCCGGAAAACGTGCAAGCATAGCTTCATTCTCCTCAACAATACCACATCTAATCAAGCCAGTTTGTAATTCCTGATAATATTCTTCTACCGAATTTTTTCCTTGTCTTAAGCGCTGCAATTTTTGAAGTAATTCACGCTGATAATATGGTGGAACCCAACGAGTACGGATAGCAGTTTTCAAAGCAGCCCAAGTAGCCGAACAGGATATAATCTACAATGTTCGCACCACCAAACACATGCAAAGCTAGTGAAAGCACAAACAAGAGCGGGAACACGTCTCTCCTTAGGATATTGTAAACATGTAAATCGTTGTTCAGTTTCTAACTCCCAAGTAAGATATATATCGTGAACATATCTACCCTCAAATGGTGGAATATTCAACTTCAATTTAGGGAGATGGTCATGATCTCGCACGAGGGGAGCCCTAACATTGCCATTATTTGCATGTGGACGACCAGGTGGTTGTGGTGCTGGTGGTTGCACGTAGTTCTGAAGTTGATCAACCTCATCCTCGTACTCTCTCACATAATCATCCTCCCCACATGAGCAAAGCAGGAGCCACGGAAGTATGAACAATGACATCGCAGCTTGGCCAGTGAAGAGGGACACGGCTCGCTTCGGCGGAGGGCTGTTTCACGATGTGGAGGTAGTCGTTGGTGTTGTTGTAGAGGTGCATTAGGTGCAGCCGGTGGTGGTGGTGGTAGACGCGAGCAATTCATTAAACTTGTTATCGAGCTTTGTTTCGAACGCCTTCTCAATGCCATCTATCTTCTCCATGGCCTCTTCAAATCTATTTAGAACATCTCCCACCTGCCCACTCATCATTTGTTGAAACTTATCATGTAACGCTTTGTTTGTCATGTTCTCCCCGGTCTAAATGGCTTGTGATCCTGCCATGGTTAGCAGCAATAGAAACACACAAGAATATGATTCGACAGACTACTAGGAAGTGGTGGTGGTGGTGTGGTGGACGATCACAAATCCGTCAAGCAAATCTCAAATTCTTACCAGTTCTTACCCAAAGAAGAAAGGTGATCGGCAACCGATGTAGTCAAAACTCTCAAAGCTTGGATAGAGCGATTACTGTGGAGAGTCAAACGCACGATGTAGATGTATGTGGAGCTGGGAAGGCTTATAATATGGTAGCAAAAAGGGTCAAGAATAATCAATTCAGAGATGCAAAGTTGAATAAACGCTCAACGACGGTCTTGTCTTTGGTCCTAGGCTAGACCGTGCTAGAGACGCGAGCCTAGAACACTAACAAAATCACGGGCGCTGCACGGAAACAACGGAAAAGCACACTCTAGAAAAAAAAATTTCGCTTTTTTTTTTGCGCTTTTTTTTTATGCTCTTTTTTTTTTGCGAAAAATCACTATAATGGCGAGTGTCTCAAAACTCTTCCCAAGTCAAACTGACAGGATGGGCACGAAATTTTTTCGACCAAATTTTTTTTTTCGATTACCCGGACCCAAAAACTGAAAACGGGTCAAAAAAAACTTTCTATAATGGCGACTGTCTCAATACGCTTAGAAACACCTAAAAATAGGATAGCCAGAAAATTTTTCGACAAGTGCGTTTTCAGAAAATTTTGGGCCTAAACGGAGGGTGGTTTCCAAATTTCGACAAGTGCGACCAATTTTTTTTTTCCAAAACCTACTCAGGCAAGGAAACACGAATCGGAATTTAGATGGATCTCGAAAACAAACCTAATATGAGAAGAACTCGGATTGGTGGTGGATATATGGTGGTGGTATATGGCAGTGGTGGTGGTATATGGTAGCGGTGGTGGTATATGGCTACGGATTGGTGGTGGTATATGGATACGGATTGGTGGTGGTATATGGATACGGATTCAGAGCGGTGGCGGATAAGAAGGGTGCGGGCGACGTGATGGCAAAGCGATGATGATGGTGCGGGCGACGTGACAACTTATGACCAGAACTCGAAACTCTAAAAGACTAGACTCTAAGACCAGCAACTTGACACGACGATGCAACCGCAAATTCAACAAAGCAAAAACCCTAAAAAGAGTATGCGAAGGCTCAGATTGGTTCGGATATGATGAACTAACCCTAATTTTTTTTTCCGGCTTTTTCGTGGACTTTAGGTATGAAGAATGCACTCGATCTAATCTATGAAAACTGTAAAATCTCACCGAGCAACCTGAAAATCTGATACCACTTGATAGAGGCAAAGGTGTCCCGATGTTTCGATGAGATGGTGGCTATCGCTTCGTGGGAGTCGACCTTGACGATCCGACCACGACGTCGCGAGACGTCGCGCCTTAGCAATCGCTAAACCAACTTCCGAGGGTTATTGACCACGCCGAGCACGATCAACTCGACCACGAGGGCCTGTTTCTCGCGAGCAAACGAAGAACAAGCAAGAAACTAAGATTGCAATCTGAATATTGCGAATATAAGAGGAAAGCTTTATTAATGAAGGTGGGGTTCTAAGACGCCTTGGTCTGGTCGTTGAACACAAACGAAGTACGCGAAGTTGCAGCTATGGCGAACTTTTGATCTAAACAAAACCCATAGTCTAAACGACGCCCTAAGGGCTATATATATGGAGGAAGAGGAGGGAATTTCGTGGCCCTTGAGGGAGGGGTCCGAAACCAACCCTAACTCTTGTTTCCCCACACATACGGACTCTAAAAACAGCCTATACTTAAGTATTTCGAAATTACATGGGCCTGGCCCAATAATAAGGTGATGCAGCACCTAGAATAGCCTATGGACGAATATTATGAAGTGGCATCTTGTATATTTCGTCCAAGGCCTCATGCTCTCATTAGGGTGGCTTCAAAGTCCCGAATCATCACTTGTAACTCCGTTCTTGTTCCCCTTAGCATGCCAACATCTCCATGCTTGAACTTGCTCCAAGGTTCATCTTTCTTGTCCATGGTAGGCCCTTCATTTGTAAGCAAAACAAATGTATCCAATTTAGGCAGCATCATATTCTCATGAACATTGGAATCGTTACCAAGAAACGAAAGTACCTGATAATTCAATTGGCGTGCGCGAGCTCTAGTAATTGGTCCAGTATGTATAGCAGCAGGGGCTGTGGGTGTAACAATGGTATTGATGTCCTCATCAATCATATTCTCATGAACATTGGGATCGTTACCAAGAAACGAAAGTACCTGATAATTCAATTGGCGTGCGCGAGCTCTAGTAATTGGTCCAGTATGTATAACAGCAGGGGCTGTGGGTGTAACAATGGTATTGATGTCCTCATCAGTTGCCTTTGTCCGGTTTGCACGTTCAGATCCGCCATGGCACGCTCAACACTATACTCCCAATGCTTATGGTTTTCCCCTTTTATATCCCACACTAGTTAAATCACAGTAGACTAAATTTCAAAATTGGGTCACCGATTTTTCAGAGCTTGCGGAGTTCGGCCAAGCGATCCAAGGGGCTCGGGTGGTTGTGGGGCCTCGACGAACGTAAGAAAACTCGACGCAGGTGGGGGTGGGGTGGCAGAGGAACACAAAGCGGTGGGGCTGGTGGACTGGCCCGTCTGCAGGTGTTCTCAGATGGGAAGAATTAAGAGACGAGGAAGAAGAAGGGTTAGGAGACATAGGATCTTCATCCAACCGCCTGAAATGGTCGAGAGATACCGGGATTTGCATTCTTAATGCGCTCTGGTTCATCTTGTGTGGGCACCGCCAACCAACATTTTATTATCCAAAATCTGCTTGCTCTTCTTTACCATGTTCCTCTTCCGTTCTTCTTTAATATATACTCTCTCCGTTTTAAATACAAGTTTTTGTATAGATTCCACCATGGACTACATATGGAGCAAAATGAGTGAATCTACACTCTAAAATGTATCTGGATACATCTGTATGTGATCCATAGTGGAAATCTCTACCAAGACTTATATTTTGGAACGGAGGGAGTATGCTAGTAGTACAGTATGTTACTTGTACTTAAGATGAGCAGGGACATTTGCAAAGTAGAGGTCTATACGGTCAGTTGTGACGGACACTTTGAGCCTCTTTGATTCGTAGGATCTTTTAAACATAGGAATAGGATTTGTAGTGGCCTGCCCACTTGAATCCTATAAGAATAGCAAGGAAATGCACGTAGCTGTGTCGCCTTTGAGAGTTACATCGATATTAAAGATCAAGACCTTCACTTGAAGAGAGCTGGTATCCGAAGCCTTTCTAGCCGTACCAGCAATACTAGCACATATATTCCAGCAAGTTCCACTTTGCTGATTTTATTCTGATGCTTAAGGTTTTCCCGTGATATCTACACTATGATCTGTGTAGCTGCTTTGTGTCGCACTAGCAGCAGTCTACTCTTGAAGCTAAACACTGCAATGACTTACAAAATTGGCACCAAGGCATTGAGTGCCATTCTGGATGCAATGAAACTCATACGCTCCCCACCTGTTTACTCTTGTTCAGAATATGATCCTAATGACTATTCTAACCTCGAGGAGTCAAAGGCAGATGGCCTATCCTGTTCACCCATCAAGGTGCCTGTTCTAATTTGGCAATGTTTTATTGATTGCGGGTATCATGCATATGTTGTCTTGCATTTCTTCTACTTTGTTGCACCGCCATCTGCTTAGTTTACTCATCATATATGTCGAGATGCCATGCCCATCCATTATCAATACATATTCCATCTGTAATCATACCATGTTTTCCACTCAAATGTTGTTCGTGTGCATCGAGATATCAAAAGGAAGAGGGTGATTGCCGAACCCAAGGAGCACCAAAGAAAGTCCTTGAAAAACGTGGTGGTGCCGGAGAAATCAGACAAGACCCCACTTATATTGGCTATACAACCAAGACACAAAACGTAGGACCGACTCAGCAGACTGTACCCATACTTCACCGCCACACCACTAGCCCCACCACACGGGACCTGCACTCCAAAGAAAAGGTATACTGATTTCATTTGCCATAGCACCGTGTGTACCATGTAAAAATCCCACTCCAAAGAAAAGTACAAAGAAGTCCACCGGCCGAAGACCTATCCCAACTGCAGAGACGGCCAATTCCTGCAGATTGGAACCCCATTCCATTTATTCCTAGTTTAAAAGACAATGCTTTCAATGTTGCTAGGGACTACGTGTGTATATTCCCATCATGGGAAGATTATTGTGAAGACAAACACCATTTTCACATCTTCCTGTCCAACTTACGTGTAAGTGCTATTATTCATGGTTATTATTTTCCTGTTTTCTGCCGATTGAACACATCAATGATTTACATTACATTGTTGTAACTAGGCGAGGGTCAATCTAGATAGTCATGACGAGCAAAGCTTGCTTGTGCTTTTCAAGGAAGCATTGCAGCAAAGACGATGTTACCCGAGGAAATCACACTTTGGTGGCAAGTCTATAAATGAATTTCCGGTGAAGTCTCCTGTGCTAAATTTAGAAGACATTGAATGGAAAAACCTTGTTATGCAATCGGTCTCGCTCCTGTGATGAGGTAATCGCTCTATGAAATCACATGACAATTTGAACTTCTACTTTTCCGCATGTGCCTTACGGATCTTTTTTGCAGGAAATCTGCTCAAGAAGAATTCGGTTTGAAAAGAACGACGTGATATCGCAAATATGCTGCCCGCTGCTATGCTCTTGTTAGTACTGTTGTCACAGATCACCGTACTTGCATACATACCTGATTCATTATGTGACAAAGCAGATGCATGATAGCTTGCTTATCAATTGTTCGCTCCAAATTATCTCGATCTGTATGAATGGTTACATTAGTGTAGAATATATCCAATGCCAATGTTTTTCTTAGCTCTGCATTGTTCTTGTAAGTACATGCTGTCCTTTATCGATGTACTTATAATGACAGGTAGTTGTTCATGTACCATCACTCTGCAGCTTATTTTCCTTTGCCCTCCATTTTCTACACATCAGATCTATATTTACTCTTACCATAAGGTTGGTACTGAAGAAGTTTAGATGTGCATTGCTCTTGGCTGTTCCTTTTGCGTGTATCGCTGCACTTACATTTATAGCTACTTGGTTATGTAGCATCACTCTTCATCTTATCTTAAATATTCTCCATTTTTTCGTATATTATCACATCTATATTTACTCTTAACAAAATGTAGAATAAAGGCAATGCTTTTGAAGAAGATTCAGTGGTAAACTTCATGAATTGCCCCCCCCCCCATTGATGCGGAGCATCCCACGTTCATCCCCGTGTACACTCCGACTACTCTCCAAACCCAAAGAGGACTTATGACGAGACCTCAACTATACGCCATTGGACACAAGGTGAACTCGCTCCTTTCCGAACCTTCACTTCCTACATGTGAGACATGGCAACTACCTCCAACGTGTGTTCTATGCATGATCAGGTACTTGGAGGAAAGCCACGAAGCCACCACATCCAACGGAACAGCTAACGAGGGCGCCAAGTACAAGGACCAAGAGAAGAAGCTGCGCGAAGCTACAACCACCGGACGACCGGCCCAGCCCGGACGTCGGGCCCCTGAGGACCCGAGCCGAATCTACAGATGACCGGAGCCACCGGACATCCGACGATTCCCAGCGCCCGGATGACCGCCAAACACCGGACGTCCGACACTCTCCAGGGCCCGGACGACCGATGCTGACCAGACGTCCACACCACCTGTCCAGAGCCAAAACGCCGGGCATTCGACATGCACCGGACGACGGGACCCTCGCGAGCCACCGGACGTCCGATACCTGTCGGACGTCCGACGCCTATGCGCCCGCCCATGTGTTGGGCCGAAGCCACTTACCCTTTCATTCGCCTAGACTATATATACTCCTCCACCTCCTCCAAGTTAGGGTTAGCGTTGATTTAGCTCATTGTTAGATAGAGCTCCGCTCATCCATATCGGATCTCCTCCTCGTGAGAGAGACCGCGGCCTCTTCGGAGAAGATCCACCATGGATTCAAGACCCTTTACGGAAGATCCCTCGTGGATTCAAGACCTCCTCTCGGAGATGAGCTACCGCCACTTGTATCGTCCGTTGTTGACTTTGGATCATGTATCTCCCTTTGTGTTCATCGATCTAGCACATGTGTGATTGATCTTGTTGGTTTGAGTGATTCTCTTGTGTTTTCCTCGTGATTTCCCGCGTGTTCTTCCGCTCGTTCTTCGTGTTCCTCGTAGGGATCCTCTCCAAACGTGAAAGATCATCGACATAGGGTTCCTCCCTACATCATCTTGGTATCATGAGCCACGTCGATCACATTTTTGGAGCCCCTACCCATCTTTTTCTAACTTGATTTTGTTGTTTTCGTCCTAAATTCGAAAATTCCCCATCAAAAATAGCCTCAAATGTTTTTTTGTGATTTGCTAGTGTGATGAAGTTTTGTTGATTTTGATCCATGGATTTGCTTGGTTTCGAGTGGATCTAGCATTTCCCCAAGTTTCCCCACTTTCCATGCACAAAATCTCCTCAATTTTGACCCCAAAATCCCAAAAATCCGCCCAAAATCGCATCTCGGAGCTCAAATCCCGCGTTGACCCCCGACCCCCGGACGTCCGACCTTTCCGGACGACCGGAACCCCTAACCAGAGCTGAATTTACGGATTTCCGACTTTCCCGGACGTCGGATGCCCCGGACATCCCAGCTTCCCGGACGTCCGTAACCTGTAGGTTCCCGCTTCGGCTGATTTTTGTTTTATTCATAACTAATTCATCCGGACTCCGATTTTCGCGTTCTTTAGCTCGTTGAAAAGCTCTTGACATCCCCCTTCCAACAAAAATACCACAAAAACCATTTGACTCCACCAAATGTTGTGAATTTTGGCATCTTTGCCTAGGGCTTCCACCACATTATCCGCTACACCACCACCGACTTCCGCAACATAACCAATTTTGTTCCCCATAGAATTAGTGGTTGTTTGAGTTGTGATTCGAGTCTCCTAAGGTGTTTCATCTACTTAGGGACGGTTGCTTCTTCATCAACCACCACCGCCACTTCCGCATAGGCTTACCCACCATACACTTCCACCATCCCAACTTAACCCAATTTTCTTTTTGTTATGAGTTGTGTCTCCTAAGGTGTTTAGGCTACTTAGGGACCGTGCTTCCAACTCCGACACCGTGTATAGTTCACCACCTTACCCTCCACTTCCGCATTGCGTACGGCAAAACCTCCATTGCATTTCCACAATCCCATTGAGCTTCCGCAACCACCACCGCTTTCCGCTACCACCATTTGACATTTGTCATTTGAGATTTTGAGTTCGCGGTTTTTCCGTTTTCTAAGGTGTTTCGGCTACTTAGGGACGAGTCTCCATCATCTTGGTATCTACATCAAGATCACCGCCACTCATCATCGCCACGAGGTCATCATCGACTTTGACCACTTCACCATCATCCGTCCTTTGCATACAAACGAGAAATTCTCGACCGTAACCTCGACGAGGCCATTGTACATTCCCTTTGCAATTGCATTGATAACCCCTAGCCCATTTTGCGTCACTTGCCTATCGAGACTAGCCATTTGAGTATTGCCGGCAACGTTACTTATGCACATTAGTGATCATTGATCTACACCATCCATTGCATACATACCATACCATATTGGTATCATACCATCCATTGTGTCACAATATCGTTCCCGCATATACATGATAGCTATCTTGGTGTGTGCATTGTGCAAAAGTAGCCATACATAGAAAAAAAAGAGAATAAGCTTTTAAGCAAAAGAGAGAGAGAGCAAAGAAGCTTGTAAGCAATAGCCATAGCATCATACCACATTGCATATAAGATTGTCATATCCGATCATCTTGGATCATCTTGAGAAACACCGGGAACCATACATACATAGCATACTTGGGATAGAAAGTTTATCCATTTTGCATCTTATAGGTTGTGCACAAGTGTCGTATCCGCTTATTGAGCAATCGTGCTAGTGTCTCTCTTGAGTTGTGCAACACGAGCGTTTTGGTGGATTCCACATTTTGAGCTCATTCCTTGGTTGCACAGCCCCATTTATCTATCCGTGTGTGCGTTTCCGTGTACCTTTCATTGCTATTGGTCTACTTGTTTCACTTGCAAATTTGTGAATCTCTTTCAACATTATTGACTCTTGCTAACATTTTGCATCAAATTTTTGTGCCACTATCCTCACCGAGCTCCACCATAAGCCTTACTTGTGTAGGTGTTAGAAACCGACATGAATTGGTACCAATTGTGCTATTTCCTTGTTACACATTTGAGTGATCATTGATCCATCATCGGTCAAGGTACATTTGGTCTAGTTCTTCTCTTTCTTCCACTCATATGTGCTCGAGTTTTGTGATGGATAGGCAAGGCATCTCCTCTCCGGTCCTCGACAACAACGACGGCGTGAACAACTACATCACCAAAGCGTCTATCTTTGATCTACAACTACAAGTGCAAGGCGCACAATCAAGATTGCGAGAGCGCATCGAGAACATCTCCATCGACATTCGTCACTCCCAAGAAAGGAGAAGGGACTACATCGACAAGAAGCTTTCCGCACATAAAGAGGAGCAAGATGCAAGGATGGAGGAGATTAGAGCCTTGATCAAGTCTACTTCCCCTTCATCATCTTCAAGACGGCGACATTCAAAACACAAGTCTTCGGAGCGCCCAAACGATGCAAGCGCAAGTCGTCCACATCTCCATGGAGACCATCATCACGTTCGTGATCCACATCGTCATGAAGGGCAAGTCACCTCCAAGCATCATGTGCACGACGACGACGAACGACATCTACTACGAGCTCAAGCACGACAACAACATCATCATCATGAAGATGCTCCACAAGCGCAAGTGCACAAGTCCCAACAAGCCCTACTTCACGCCAAGTCCAAGCTTCATGAGCACAAGAGAAGATAGCGAGACAAGCACAACCACGAGAACGCTACGGCTACTACAACAACCACTTCGGCATCTTCGCCAACTGCTATCAAGGCATCTTCGCGTTTGGACGTACGGCATCTTCGCCTACTTCCAACGTGTACTCCTTCATCGACTTCATCAAGTCCAAGGGGACTACCTACGAGCGACGGTGACACTTCCATCTTCGGAAGCCCCCCAAGGAAGATGGCCGAGCATGGGAAATTCCCTTCAGTCATGGAGACGAGCTACGAGGTGCCACATCATATGGGCCTCCCACACTAAGACGGTGAAAAGACGGTCGAGCAAGGGCCATCCCCTTCGACTACGGCGACGAGCGCGAATCTCTTCTACAACATGAAGACGCCGCCCATATTGGACTCATATTCCGAGTCAAGCTACGCGACCTGCCAAGATGGAGACATTTGCACCTACATCTCTCCGACACCCACATATGTCGAGATGCCCCATTTGTCATGTGAGGAGAGCCACCACCCCATGAGTGACATGAGTGACTCCACCATACGTGACATTGAGAGCATTTCATATGAGAGGATGAGTGTGACCACCACTAGCCCCACACATGAGAGCATGCCACACATCCTATGTGAGGTTGAGCGCCATTTGAGTGACTCCACCAACCATATGAGTGAGAGTATCCAAGAGGGAGTGAGTGAGCCACAACACTTAGTGAGTGAGGTAGTTGACACGGCATGTGAGGCCACCATGATTTCTAACGACTTAACCTCTACTCCTAGTGTGTTTTCTTCTTTGGTGCTTGGTCTCCTACATGACGACATGCCTATCCTCGACGAGTCCATCCCTCCAAAGGGAAAACCGATGGCCATGGGGGACGATGATGCACCCCCCACATGGTTCTATCAAGATGAAGATAACAATGAGACGATCTTCAACACCTCACCTACAACACATGAGCGACGCTCCAACGGTAACATAGGTGATGGTGCTTCTCTTGTCCCACTAGTGGACCCTCTTACCATTGATTGCTCCCATGATGTTGACCACCTATTCCCATGCTTCATGCTAGTGAGACTTCTTCATGCCTTGACTTACCTATTTATGATGAATATGATGATGAGCACATTGAGTTGCCTGGTTGTGATGCTATGCTCCATAGGATATCATGTGAAAATTCTATTGGTCACTTCATGTTTGACAATCCTTTGAACTTGTCATATGCTATGAGTGAGATCTCCCATATTACATCATTTAAATCTCAACATAGTAACTATGCATGCCCCGTTAAAATAAATCCTATTTGCACTTATGGCATAGATGACGAGATGATGGTCATTGGCTTTTGTTTTTCATGTGATGATATTGCCATGCTTCCTTTACATCATCTGCGCAATTCATCTACTATGTCATGCCATGATCACATTGTTCCAAATATGCATTGTTTTGGATGTTGTTAATATTCTCCACGTGATGTTTCTACTCTTGCTCATGAGGAGACCCCCATAGTTTCCTCATACTTATTAGGAGATCTTGATGCATTTCATACTTTGCATGATTCCCATGATAGTGTACACCATATGCATTCCATGAATAACAATGCTCTAGATATTGCTCGTGATGCATTACAACCTTTGAGTCTCCATTATGCTATACATAATAACAAACCTCTCATGATGGATGACATGTTTCTATATCACGCATCTCATTTATTTGAGCATTGGCTATTTTGTGCTAACCAACACATGCACGTATGCATCATGATGGATGATGTGTACATATACCATGCACACACAATTTTTCCTTTGTCTTTGTTTTGTGTAGGTACCCACATACACTCGTCAACCTCTCAAGCCCATGAGTTGACGAAACGAGCTCTTGAGAGCAATGATGACTTGGGATCCCGTGGACTATCCTTACCACCATTCCCTCCGCGCAAGGACTACGCGCACCTCTTCTAATTGGCTCTCACATGGCTATGGGCTATATACCACTTGTCCCCTTATGCTCATTTTACCGTGTTCACTTTGCATGTTATACTTGCTTCTATGCCTTTGCCACTCAATTGTGACCCTTGCTTGCATCTACCCATCATTGACTGTAACATCCCAAAATTCTAAATTTTGGAATGTTATAAACAAATAGATAGTTATGATTGATTGTTTGATTGATTGTGTGAAGTTGAGTGACATTTGAATTTTTTTTAAAGTTAAATGAGAGGGAATAAAAGGACTTTCCCAAACTTTCATTTTGCATTCGTGATCTCCGTGAATTCAAATTCTTTTCACCACAAAACCCTGGAGAGAAGATGACATGACTTCTTCCATTTATTTAAATGACAAGGGGTGTTGAAAATATTTGAATTTCATTTGAGAATATTTCCAATTCTGAAACTTTATGCAACTCAATGATTTTCACGAGGGAAGATAAAATGACTTCTTCAAAACATATGAAATATGAGTTAGGAGTTTCAAAGGATCAACTTCAAAGTCCTTTTGGATTTTTTTTAATTTGGGTTATTTGGGTTTTATTCAAATTATTTTCCTCCAAAAATAAAATACATGGAAAATAGGGTAACATGATTCCCTACAATAGAAAATTGGAGAGAAATAATTTTGAATTCATTTTGGTATTTTTAAAATGGTTTTTGTTGGATTTTATTAGAGCAGAAGCACTCTTTGCTTTATTTGAATTTTTGTGTATTTTATTTGACTCTAGAAAAATGTTCAGCTTGTAGGAAATATTTTTCTCAAAAGTTTGATATATAATATGACTATGTAAAGTTTTAGTTTTATTTTCCTTTTTCAGTTTATCGCTTCGCTTCAAAAAACAAATAACAAAAAACAAGCGCGCTGAAACTAACTGTCATGCGTGCATCATAGTACCAAAGAAGCGCCCCATCATTTTTTTCTTTTACTAAATGGGCCAGGCCCAGTCGACCCTATTCCTCCCCATATTTTTTTTTCCATATTTTTTTTCTTTTCAGTTGCTCAAAAAAAATTGCAGTGTGCGCGGCCGCCGCGAACCGCCCAAAGCCATTTTGGCCCATGGCGCACCTCCCATCTGTGTTTCGTATATTTTCGTCTATGATAGGGGCAAAGGTGTCCCGTCTTTCGATGAGATGTTGGTTTTCGCTTTGGAGGAAGTCGACTTTGACGATCCGACTACTTAACGCGGCGAGGACGTCGCCTTTAGCAATCGCTAAACCAACTCCGAGAGGTTATTGACCACGCCGAGCACGATCAACTTGACCACGAGGGTCTGTTTCCTGCGAGCAAACGAAGAACAAGCAAGAAACTGAGATTGCAATCTGGATATTGCGAATATAAGATGAAAGCTTTATTGATCAAGGTGGGGTTCTGTGACGCCTTTGTCTGGTCGTTGAACACAAACGAAGTTGCAGCTATGGCGAACTTTTAATCTAAACAAAACACAAATTCTAAACGACACCCTAAGGGCTG
Source organism: Aegilops bicornis (assembly GCA_021605145.1). NCBI lineage: Eukaryota > Viridiplantae > Streptophyta > Magnoliopsida > Poales > Poaceae > Aegilops > Aegilops bicornis. The sequence continues at coordinate 346,049,641 of CM038674.1, read as the reverse complement.
TATATATGGAGGAAGAGGAGGGAATTTCGTGGCCCTTGAGGGAGGGGTCCAAACCATCCCTAACTCTTGTTTCCCCACATACGGACTCTAAAAACAGCCTATACTTAAGTATTTCGAAATTACATGGGCCTGGCCCAATAATAAGGTGACGAAGCACCTAGAATAGCCTATGGACGAATATTATGAAGTGGCATCTTGTATATTTCGTCCAAGGCTTCATGCACCCATTATGGTGGCTTCAAAGTCCTGAAATCATCACTTGTAACTCCGTTCTTGTTCCCCTTGCGCATGGCATTATCTCCATGCTTGTTCTTGCTCCAATGTCCATCCTTCTCCAAGCTAGGGCCTTCATTTGTAAGCAAAACAAATGTATCCAATTTAGGCAGCATCATATTCTCATGAACATTAGAATCATTACCAAGAAACGAAAGTACCGATAATTTAATTGGCGTATGAGCTCTAGTAATTGGTCCAAAGATATGTAGCAAGAGGGGCTGTGGGTGTAACAATGGTATTGATGTCCTCATCATCCTCCCCTTCTTGAAATGAAGTCGCCCTCGACGGAAGCTCATATTCCTCACCCAAATAAGGCTTCAAATCTGCAATGTTAAAAGTGGGACTAACCCCAAAATCTGCGGGTAGCTCAAGTTTATATGCATTATCATTTATTTTCTCTAACACCTTAAATGGACCATCGGCACGTGGCATTAGCTTTGATTTGCGCAAACTAGGAAACCTATCCTTACGCAAATGTAACCAAACAAGATCTCCAGTGCAAAGACAACATGTTTTCTACCCTTATCTCCAAAGACGCTTATATTTAGCATTCATACGCTCAATGTTTTCCTTAGTTATCTCATGCATTTTTAAAATCAATTCAGCACGTTCTTTAGCATCAAAATTAACCTTCTCCGAAGATGGAAGAGGCAACAAATCAATAGGTGCACGAGGTAGGAAGCCATACACAATTTCAAAAGGGCACATCTTAGTAGTAGAATGCAATGAACGATTATAAGCAAATTCAATATGAGGCAAGCATTCTTCCCACATTTTCTTATTATTCTTCAAAACAGCCCTAAGCATAGTAGACAATGTTCTATTGACTACTTCAGTTTGTCCATCAGTTTGGGGTGACAAGTAGTACTAAAAAGCAGTTTAGTCCCCAACTTAGCCCATAAACATCTCCAAAAGTGGCTAAGAAATTTAGTATCACGATCTGAAACAATAGTATTTGGCACACCATGCAAGCGAATAATTTCACGAAAGAACAAATCAGCAACATTAACGATCATCGCTTTTATGACATGGTATAAAGTGTGCCGCTTTCGAGAATCTATCCACGACAACAAATATGCTATCCTCCCTTCTTTGTTCGAGGTAAACCTAAAACAAAGTCCATAGATATATCCTCCCAAGGAACACTAGGCACAGCAAAGGCATATATAAACCATGAGGATTGAGTCGTGACTTAGCTTTTTGACATGTAGTGCAATGAGCTACAAAACGCTCAACATCCCGCCTCATCTTTGGCCAAAAGAAATGTGTAGCAAGTATATCCTCCGCCTTCTTCACGCCAAAGTGTCCCATTAATCCTCCTCCATGCGCCTCCTGCAACAACAAAAGACGAACAGAGCTAGCAGGAATGCATAGCTTGTTAGCACGGAACACAAAACCATCATTAATAACGAACTTGTTCCATGTTCTTCCCTCTTTACAATTCTGCATTACATCTTTAAAATCAGCATCATGCACATATTGATCTTTGATGGTCTCCAAACCAAATATTTTGAAGTCAAGTTGTGAAAGCATAGTATATCGACGAGACAAAGCATCAAGAATAACATTTTCTTTACCCTTCTTGTGTTTAATGACATAAGGGAAAGTCTCAATGAATTCAACCCATTTAGCATGTCTACGATTCAGTTTAGCTTGACTTTTAATATGTTTCAAAGATTCATGATCAGAATGTATAACAAATTCTTTGGGCCATAAATAATGTTGCCATGTCTCTAAAGTCCTAACAAGAGCATATAATTCTTTGTCATAAGTAGAATAGTTCAGACTAGGCCCACTCAATTTTTCGTAAAAGTATGCAACAGGTTTGCCATCTTGTAATAACACACCTCCTAATCCAATTCCACTAGCATCACATTCAAGCTCAAAAGTCTTATTAAAGTCGTGAAGTTGGAGTAAAGGAGCATGTGTCAACTTATCTTTCAATACCGTGAAGGCTTCTTCCCTGCGGTACCCCAAACAAAAGGCACATCCTTCTTTGTAAGCTCATTGAGAGGTGCAGCAATGGTGCTAAAGTCTCTCACAAAACGCCTATAGAAACCAGCGAGTCCAAGAAAACTCCTCACTTGTGTGACCGTTTTGGGCTGCGGCCAACTCTCAATAGCTTCAATCTTGGCTTTATCAACTTCAATTCCCTGTGGAGTAACAACATAGCCAAGAAAAGATACTCGGTCGGTGCAAAAGGTGCACTTCCCAAGGTTACCAAACAAACGTGCATCACGTAGAGCATTAAAAACAGCACGTAAATGTTCCAAATGTTCTTCCAAAGATTTGCTATAAATCAAGATATCATCAAAGTAAACTACCACAAATCGTCCAATGAAAGCACGTAAAACTTCGTTCATTAATCTCATGAAAGTACTAGGTGCATTAGTTAACCCAAAAGGCATGACTAACCACTCATATAATCCAAACTTAGTTTTAAATGCTGTTTTCCATTCATCTCCTAATTTCATACGAATTTGATGGTATCCACTACGCAAATCAACTTTGGAGAATATTGTAGAGCCACTCAATTCATCAAGCATATCATCTAGCCTAGGAATAGGATGACGATAACGAATAGTAATATTATTAATGCCTCTACAATCAACACACATACGCCGACGTACCATCCTTTTTAGGCACTAGTATAATAGGAACAGCACAAGGACTAAGAGATTCACGTATATAACCTTTGTCGAGCAGCTCCTCAGACTTGACGCATAATCTCCTTCGTCTCCTGGATTGGTACGGTATGGTGCACGGTTGGGTAGCGATGCACCGAATTAAGTCAATTTGATGCTCAATCCCTCGAATAGGTGGTAATCCCGGTGGCACGTCTTGTGGGAAGACGTCGCTGAACTCTGCAAAATGTTAGTGACAGCGGGGGCAAAGAGGAAGGCACGCCCTCGAATGAAAATAATGCCTCTTTGCACACAAAAGCATAGCAAACAGATTTGCTAGAATCTAGCTCATCAATATCAGATTTGGTGGCAAATAAACATGTACTTTTCAGTTTAATTTCGTAGCAACATTAGATGGTTTATTATTAGGCTTCATTTGTTGCTCAAATTCTTTTGCCACAATCTGATTTTCACTCTTATTTTTCTCCTGTTTTGCTTTATTAGCTCTATTAATATCATCTTTCAAAATGGAATCAGGAGTCATAGGAAGCAAAGTAATATTTTTATCCTTGTGAACAAGAGTATACTGATTGTTTCTACCATGGTGTACAGAATTTTTATCAAATTGCCATGGTCTACCAAGTAATAAGGAACATGCTTGCATAGGTACCACATCACAATCAACATAATCAGCATATGTAGAGATACTAAAATGCACCCGAACAAAGACGTGTTACCTTAACCTTGCCGCTGTTGTTGAACCATTGGATGTAGTAAGGATGTGGATGTGGTCTTGTGGTGAGAGAAAGCTTCTCCACCATATCCATGCTAGCCAAGTTGTTGCAGCTCCCTCCATCTATGATGACGCTGAATAGAACGTTCCTTCACAACTCCCTTTGTATGGAACAAGTTATGCCTCTGATTTTGCTCAGCTTGTGTAACCTGCACACTCAAAACACGTTGAGCAACTAAACATTCATACCGCCAAGATCTTCGCAGCCATGTATTGCGTCTCAAGATCGTAATCATCTCCACCGTGTTCTTCATGTGTAATAAGAGCCAAAGTCTCTTCATCATAGTCACTAGCGCACTCATACCCACCATCCTCAAGAGCAATCATCACACGCTGAGATTGGCATTCTCTCAAGAAAATGTCCTCTTCCCTTACAACGATTTACAAATAATATCACTTGTGTGCCCCTTGACGCCATGGAAGAAGAAGAGCTCGTAGGCCCAGCAGGTGTACTCTTGGCGAGATAGTGGTGGTTGTGCCTGCTTTCTTGTATCACGGTTGGAGGTGGCAGCCGACGGAGGTGCCGTGTAGTAGAACGTGTGGAAGTAGATGATGCACGTGGTGTCCATGAGGAAGGTCGACTGCAGAAAAGTTAGTCCGCGCCAAGGCACATCGATCCTGCACTTCACGTTCAGCTTTACAAGCAAGATGGAATAATCGAGTGATATTATTATAATCCTTGTAGTCTAGAATGGTCTGAATCTCTCTATTTAATCCACCCGTAAAACGTGCAAGCATAGCTTCATTCTCCTCAACAATACCACATCTAATCAAACCAGTTTGTAATTCCCGATAATATTCTTCTACCGAATTTTTTCCTTGTCTTAAGCGCTGCAATTTTGAAGTAATTCACGCTGATAATATGGTGGAACCCAACGAGCACGCATAGCAGTTTTCAAAGCAGCCCAAGTAGCTGGAACAGGATATAATCTACAATGTTCGCACCACCAAACACATGCAAAGCTAGTGAAAGCACAAACAAAGCAGCAGGAACACGTCTCTCCTCGTGATATTGTAAACATGTAAATCGTTGTTCAGTTTCTAACTCCCAAGTAAGATATATATCAGGAACATATCTACCCTCAAATGGTGGAATATTCAATTTTAGTTTAGGGAGATGGTCATGATCTCGTACCTGAAGGGGAGCCCGAACATTGCCATTATTTGCATGTGGACGACCTGGTGGTTGTGGTGCTGGTGGTTGCACGTAGTTCTGATGTTGATCAACCTCCTCCTCGTAAGCTCTTACATAATCATCCTCCCCCACCGCAGCAGCAGGAGCCACAGAAGTATCAACAGCAGCACCAGCAGCTTGGCCAGGCTGAAGAGGGACACGGGAAGCTCGGCGGAGGGCTGTTTCGCGATGTGGAGGTAGTCCATGTTGTTGTAGAGGTGCGTTAGGTGCAGCCGGTGGTGGTGGTGGTAGACGCGCGAGCAATTCATTAAACTTGTTATCGAGCTTTGTTTGACGCCTTCTCAATGCCATCTATCTTCTCCATGGCCTCTTCAAATCTATTTAGCACATCGTCCACCTGCCCACTCATCATTTGTTGAAACTTATCATGTAGCGCTTTGTTTGTCATGTTCTCCCGGTCGGTCTAAATACTTGTGATCCTGCCATGGTTAGCAGCAATAGAAACACACAAGAATATGTTTCACAGACTACTAGGAAGTGGTGGTGGTGGTGTGGTGGACAGTCACAAATCCGTCAAGCAAATCTCAAATTCTTACCAGTTCTTACCCAAAGAAGAAAGCGGTGATCGGCAACCGATGTAGTCAAAACTCTCAAAGCTTGGATAGAGCGATTACTGTGAGAGTCAAACGCATACGATGTAGATGTATGTGGAGCTGGGAAGGCTTATAATATGGTAGCAAAAAGGTACAGAATAATCAATTCAGAGATGCAAAGTTGAATAAACGCTCAACGACGGTCTTGTCTTGGTCCTAGGCTAGACCGTGCTAGAGACGCGAGCCTAGAACACTAACAAAATCACGGCGCTGCACGGAAACAACGGAAAAGCACACTCTGGAAATTTTTTTTTTTCGCTCTTTTTTTTTTTTTGCGCTGCTTTTTTTTTGCGCTGCTCTTTTTTTTTTTTGCGAAAAATCACTATAATGGCGAGTGTCTCAAAACTCTTCCGAGGTCAAACTGACAGGATGGGCACGAAATTTTTTCGACCAATTCTTTTTTTTTTTTGACTGCCCGGACCCAAAAACTGGAAACGGGTCAAAAAAAACTTTCTATAACGACGACTAGATGGAAACTAGATGGATCTCGAAAACGCACTTAGGGTTTTTTTTTTTTCCGAAACCTACTCCGGCAAGGAAAACACAAATCGGAAACTAGATGGATCTCGAAAACGCACTTATGACCAGAACTCGAAACTCTAAAAGACTAGACTCTAAGACCAGCAACTTGACACGACGATGCAACCGCAAATTCAACAAAGCAAAAACCCTAAAAAGATTATGCAAAGGCTCAGATTGGTTCGGATATGATGAACTAACCCTAATTTTTTTTGTGGCTTTTTCGTGGACTTTTAGGTATGAAGAACAGACTCGATCTAATCTACGAAAGACTGTAAAATCTCACCGAGCAACCTGAAAATCTGATACCACTTGATAGGGGCAAAGGTGTCCCGTCTTTCGATGAGATGTTGGTTTTCGCTTTGGAGGAAGTCGACTTTGACGATCCGACTACGAACGCGGCGAGGACGCCGCGCTTTAGCAATCGCTAAACCAACTCCGAGAGGTTATTGACCACGCCGAGCACGATCAACTCGACCACGAGGGTCTGCTTCCTGCGAGCAAACGAAGAACAAGCAAGAAACTGAGATTGCAATCTGGATATTGCGAATATAAGATGAAAGCTTTATTGATCAAGGTGGGGTTCTGTGGACGCCTTTGTCCGGTCGTTGAACACAAACGGCACGCGAAGTTGCAGCTATGGCGAACTTTTAATCTAAACAAAACCCAAAGTCTAAACGACGCCCTAAGGGCTGTATATATGGAGGAAGAGGAGGAATTTCGTGGCCCTTGAGGGAGGGGTCCAAACCATCCCTAACTCTTGTTTCCCCACACATACGGACTCTAAAAACAGCCTATACTTAAGTATTTCGAAATTACATGGGCCTGGCCCAATAATAAGGTGACGCAGCACCTAGAATAGCCTATGGACGAATATTATGAAGTGGCATCTTGTATATTTCGTCCAAGGCTTCATGCACCCATTATGGTGGCTTCAAAGTCCTGAAATCATCACTTGTAACTCCGTTCTTGTTCCCCTTGCGCATGGCATTATCTCCATGCTTGTTCTTGCTCCAATGTCCATCCTTCTCCAAGCTAGGGCCTTCATTTGTAAGCAAAACAAATGTATCCAATTTAGGCAGCATCATATTCTCATGAACATTAGAATCATTACCAAGAAACGAAAGTACCTGATAATTTAATTGGCGTGCGCGAGCTCTAGTAATTGGTCCAGTATATGTAGCAGTAGGGGCTGTGGGTGTAACAATGGTATTGATGTCCTCATCAGTCTACGTTTAGTCCCACATTGCCTAGCCTTTGACCCTTAAACCTCTTTTTCACCTATAAATATAGACCCAGAGCCTCCGAAAAAATCATCCGATTCGGGTTAAATCAATATTTTGGTTTGACTAGATAAAAATATTTTTCTCCTCTCCAACGCGACTTTTGGAAATCGTCTCCGTTCTGCAAAGTCATCTTTCTCCACCTTATAAAGGTATCTTTCTTTATACTTCCGTACTTTATTATTTCTAGACTAATACAATAGAATAATTAGACTACCAATCAGTCTCTGTATTTATACATTAGACCATAGCCATAGCTATTTTTCTTCCGTAAAACAGCTTGGCCCTGATTTTTCAAATAGCCATAACTTTTCACTCGTTTATTCAAATTAGATGAAACCAACGCCTATAGCTTCGTCTTGTTTTCACCTATCCAGTGAACCTGTCACATCAACTTTTTGAAATTTTCAAATTTCGAATTTTGTTTAGATTTAAATTGAAACTTCTTTTGATCATAACTTGAGTTTTATAACTCTGATTTAGTTGATTCTTTTTGCAAATTAAAGCTCTTGACCTAAACTTTCTGATAAGGCCAAATTAACATAATTTTGGTACTGTTAGAAATTGTTTTATGTTACAAGAGTTATTTGCTTGGTTATGATGTTTTCTGAATCGTCTTCTTCGTTCTTTCCGATCTTTTGAGTGATTGCTTATGTGTGGTTACTATTGCTTGTTTACTATAGATTGACCGGAGTGTGACGAGTAGAGCTATCGAGATTTTTGAGTGCGAATCATCTTCATCAAACTTTGTAGGCAAGTTCACACTTTGATCATACCCCTTTTCATACCCAGTTTTTATGCATTAGTTTCAATCCGCAAATATTGCATGATTAGGATATCATTAATTTGTGGGTTGGGAAGTAGTAGTTGAGGTAGAACCTATTGCCCTGTTACTATCAAACCCTTGTGGATTGGGTGAGTGTATTCATGACAGATGTGAGATTGTTAATAAATGGTTTATCTAAGGTGGCAACTTAAACACACATCTGGGTGGATTGAGGTACCTTGTTATTCCAGGATTTGCCTGTCTAGGCACCTGGGTAGACCAGGATTGCCTGTTTTTTTTATGGACCGCCACCCAGGCTCAAAGGGATCATAAGATTATTCATGCTAGAAACTTCCGTGTGCAGCCACATGCTACTATGGGCTCTAGCATAGTTGATTAAGTAGTGCGAACTCTTACAGTGGTAGACTAGCTGATGTAGGGGTTGTAGGTTGGTACGGTCTACCCATTCGTAAGGTGCTAGCGCTTCTGAAAGACTATCTCTCGGTCATCCATTTCTCAAACACCCTGTAGTGCGAGAAATCAAACGGAGGAGATTGAGCCTTGTGGGAAAAGTGCACAAACCTCTGCAGAGTGTATAAACTAATCATGATTAGCCGTGTCCCCGGTTATGGACATCTTGAGTATCTAGTACTTGGATTTTCGTGTGAATCTCATCATGTTACTTTAATTAATTTTGTTGGGCCTTAATGATGATGATTAATTGGGATTGAGAATGCTGTCAACCATTCTCAATGTTTAACAACCACCATGATAGTTAAATAAAATTTATTCCTTTGTTGTAGGGAAAAATTGGCTTTTCGCAAAAATTATAACCATAGAGCTTTTCCACCAAATGCATATATGCATGTAGTGATAGCCATATTTCAAAGCATTGCTCTCATGTTAGGAATTTGCCAAGACATTCAATGTATCGACCCTTTGTGGCTGCAACGTCTCATGTTGCAGGATTATCTTCTGACGAGTAAGTGATAAGTTAGGGTTACGATTTCTACACTCAACTTTGCCGTTGGTGTTGATGGGAATCCACAACCTTGTTACTTCCACTCTTTGGATTGAGGTAATAGTATTTACGTTACTTTATACATGTGATTTACCTCTGTTATAAATCCTCGAGTACTGTGTGTGTCAGCATACCAATCCAGGGATGACACTTAAGCACAGAGACTAGATCCATTCTGGTCGGGTCGCTACATTGACCCTATGTGTATTTGCATGCTTGGTGGAGATCCTTGTTGCTTTGCCATGATTTTGTTGTGCCCCATGCTATTGATGCTTGTTGTGTTGGGAGAGTCATGATGCCCCATTGCTATTTACATAGGACTTCTTGCCAACACCATGAACCTACTTTCCTCATATCTTGCTTTCATGCTTGTGCTATGACATGTGAATTATTCATGCCCACTATTTGCACACATGACATGCTTGCCATGATTCCTTCTAGTACGTTGCATCTTTGCACTACTAGCTTGCTTGACTTGATCTCTATGATTGCTTGCTTTGTCGCATCACCCATGTTCCATTCTTACTCGCTTTCTTGGGTTGATGACATATATGTTCATGCCTCAGACATGATATATCTTGTTTATTGTCGCTTGCCTCCAATAGTTGCCTCTATGCTTCATGATCTTGGAGACTTGGACACTTCACTTGTGATGCATGCTTGTTTACCTGTGCCTATTGTATTTGGTTGTTCCCGCATCATATGCCTCCATACTATGAAATGCTCCCTTGTACTTTCTTATGATGAGCATGATGCATACACTTGTTGGGTATCTTACCACACGAATGATAGGTTTTGCACTTCCGCTAACCTCATTTGTTTTTCCGAGTGTTTGTCATGTTCTTTCATTTTGATGGATTCACAAGGTGGTAACATCACGAGACAATTTGGTTATGTGAAGGCATACAAGATGCGCAACTCCATCATCCTTGAGAACCTCCTAAAGGTGACCTCCTTCCCTTTGAGCCATCCTCAAATACACATATTGGATGGGTCATTCTTTCATTGTTGTTTCCTTCTTCTGGTCTACATGATACATATATCGGATGAAGGACCGACATTGGAGATGGACCTATGGACCTTCAAGTTGAGGAGTGCCACGACATCGAGCTATGGTACAACACCACCCATGACAAATTTGCACCATATGCATGGATTGACACACATTATGATTGTCTTGTTGCACCTATTCCCATGTCATCCATGATATGTGAGCTTGTGCATTTTCTTAGAAAATTTGTTGTGATCTTTCTTGATGGCATATTCATACATCGTGATCATATTGCCTACCATCAATTGCATGGTAACATAATCATATTGAGCATCCATTGCCATATTCATGCTATTGATAAACCGTCTCACTATGACATCATTTTGCACCGTGGTTGCATTGATCATATTTACAACACATTTGTGTGCACAATGATTGCATTTCCTCCCATGAATGCTTTGCATCTCATTCTAGATCATCTAGATAAGCTTCATGCGTTTCGTCATGACCAATCTTGCCGCACGGACTCATTCTTACATGATGGACACTTTGTGTGCGCTAACCATTGTATTTCCGAGTGTTGCTTGTGTTTGCTCTTTTTGCATGTCTATCACTCCCATGACACCTTGGACTACTTGGATTGCGCCATGTCTTCAACTTCGTCCAACTACAAGTCCGTCTACGACAACCGATTCCATGGTGATGAGGATCATGATCCGAGGTCGGGTCTTTCCCAAAGGGGGGGGGGGGAGATGACGCGGAGCATCCCACGTTCATCCCCATGTACACTCCGACTACTCTCCAAACCCCAAGAGGACTTATGACGAGACCTCAACTATACGCCATTGGACACAAGGTGAACTCGCTCCTTTCCGAACCTTCACTTCCTACATGTGAGACATGGCTACGACTACCTCCAACGTGTGTTCTATGCATGATCAGGTACTTGGAGGAAAGCCACGAAGCCACCACATCCAACGGAACAGCTAGCGAGGGCGCCAAGTACAAGGACCAAGAGAAGAAGCTGCGCGAAGCTACAGCCACCGGACGACCGGCCCAGCCCGGACGTCCGACCCCTGAGGACTCGAGCCGAATCTACGGACGACCGGAGCCACCGGACATCCAACGACTCCCAGCGCCCGGACGACCGCCAGACACCGAACGTCTGACACTCTTCAGCGTCCGGACGACCGACGCCGACCGGACGTCCGACACCACCTGTCCAGAGCCAAAACACCGGACGTCCGACATGCACCGGACGACCGGACCCTCGCGAGCCACCGGACGTCCGGTACCTGTCCAACGTCCGACGCCTGTTTGCCCGCCCGTGTGTTGGGCCGAAGCCACTTACCCTTTCATTCGCCTAGACTATATATACTCCTCCACCTCCTCCTAGTTAGGGTTAGCGTTGATTTAGCTCATTGTTAGATAGAGCTTCGCACATCCATATCGGATCTCCTCCTCGTGAGAGACCGCGGCCTCTTCGGAGAAGATCCACCATGGATTCAAGACCCCTTTACGGGAAGATCCCTCATAGATTCAAGACCTCCTCTCGGAGATGAGCTACCGCCACTTGTATCGTCCATTGTTGACTTTGGATCATGTATCTCCCTTTATGTTCATCGATCTAGCACATGTGTGATTGATCTTGTTGGTTTGAGTGATTCTCTTGTGTTTTCCCCGTTATTTTCCGTGTGTTCTTCCGCTCGTTCTTCGAGTTCCTCGTAGGGATCCTCTCCAAACGTGAAAGATCGTCCACATAGGGTTCCGCCCTACATCACCCATCAGCATGGACAAGGCCTTTATAGAGCCTGTCTTCACCAATAATGTAAGTTTGTCCATCTCAAGCCTTCAAACTTTGTTGTATATATTTGGTTAGGCATGACTGCAACAGCTATTTATTTTTGGTGTTTGCATCAAATTGCTTATTTAAAGTTTATTATGTAGTTCATAAACAAAATTTGTCCTTCCTCAGTTTAAGTTTTCAGTTGTACAACCAAGTTCCTTCTTCATACCATGTAAAATTAAACTATACAGAGCAAGTGAGCTTCTTTTGCACTGCATGTATGCTTCTGTTCTTCATCCGTAATCCAGTGGTGTGGTGAACCTACCCACTACATCACAATGTCATATTCTGCAATGTCTTAACTATGAACAATGTCATATCATTCTACTATTATTTAAACCATCTCTTTATTTTCCAATTTGAAATGGTATAAATTGACAGCACACTAACCATTGATACTTATGAGTTCTTGATCTCAGAATCCGGTTGTCGTGGAAACTGCCAACTCCTTCACAATGTCATTTCCTGCCATGTCTTGACCTGAACAATACCATATTGTGTTAATGCAATTTTAAACTGTGTCACTTTATTCGTCAGTAAGAAATGTGATGAATTGTCAGCACTGATACTTTTACATGCAAAACCTGTCATCTGTCTGCTTGTTTATCTTTCAGAGTGAGGAAGATATAAGTGTTGAACAAGCGCAGTCTCATCATCTTGCTCACCGCTTGTCTTGCAGCTCCCAATGAGGGCTAACCTTTCTTGAACTCTATTGAAGTGTTGTCGGTTTAGTATATTATTTTGTCGGCCTGTTTATTTGCAATCGTGGTGATCTTTGATGCCCAGTGTATGTGATCTCTCATTGCCTTGTGCTTTATTATCATAGTGGCGAACTTTGATGCCCAGTGGATGTAATATGCCGTAATTTCTTTATTGTATAGTCTAGGTTTTTTCTTATTCACGATGCTGCAGTTATTTTACTAAATATATATCCTGTCTTCGCAAGAACCGCCAAACCGTAAAATTACGGTACATAATAGGGTCGCTATGCAATCATGATGTAGGTTGGGCCCGAACGCGTCGAACAGCTCACGGCCGGCAAAGAGCCGAAATGAACCCCGGCCCATGATTGTGTGAATCAAATCACGGGCTTTTAACAGGACAAAATTGTCTCGGTCCTTGTTTGGCCCAATCCGATATCGGCTGCGAGCAGGCCGGATGCAAATCGGGCCGTAGTTAGGCCCAACTATATGACGGGCTTTTAATAGCCAAAATTAATATAGGGCCGAAATGTTAAACGGCCCTTAACAGGCCAAAACTAATATCAGGCCGAATTACTAAGTGGGCCTTTAGCAAGTGGGCCCAAAAGCATAGTGTCCAGCTGTCGGGCGAATTTGATATGGGCCATAATTGAGCCCAAAGCCTCTTAAAGGGTTTGACCTGATCTGGGCTGTAATTTGGCCCGTAACGTGGTAGGCTTATAACGGGTCGGATCTCATATGGGCCACTTTTAGGACCGAACGTGGCAGCCATTAATGGACCAGATCGAGATATGGGCCGACATTTGGCCCAAAACATGGCAGCAGTTAATGGGCCGCCTACTAGGGTCCTCAAAATCTTGTGGGTTTACAAATGGGCCAAGACATTAATGTCGGCGAAATCTCGTGGGCCTTTAGTCGGGCCGCCCATTATGATCCGCAAGAATCTTGTGGGTTTTACCGGCCGCCCATTATAGCACACAAAAATCTTGTGGGTTTTAGTCGGGTTTACCCATTATGGCCCGCAAAATCTTGTGGGTTTTACCTGGCCGCCCATTATGGCCCGCAAAATCTCATGGGTTTTAGTCGGGCCGCCCATTATGGTCCGCAAAATCTTGTGGGCCTTTAGTCGGGCCGCCCATTATGGTCCGCAAAACTTGTGGGCCTTTAATTGGGCCGCCCAATTAAACTTGTTGGGTCGTACACGTGTCGACGTATCATAGGCGCCTTCCGCCTAATGAGTGGATGACTTCTGTCCCAGTGGTGAGTCGACACGTGTTTCATCCAGCCTATGTTGATTTTACTCATGGAAAATCCCCACTGGTCGGGGCTGTTAACGGGTTATCGGATCCAAATCCCGACCCGATAGCTTAACGGCGTTCGCTACGGTGGATGCCACGTGTCGCTCACCCTTGACGACAACACTTCGCGGACGCCATGATTTATCGTCATGGAAGTGGACACTTCCGTGATGATAATTTTTGTAATGTCATGGAACACTTCTACGACAAAGACAGTATGACTATCTTGATTCTGGCTATAAATTTGTCATGGATGTACATGCATGACAAAAACGCGACTCCATCGTGACAAACACGTATCATCACGGAAGTGTATTTTTTTGTAGTGTCTCTCTGATAAAACCGGCTTCGAGTAACTTGGCTAGCTCCTCCCCCATAGCCTGTCGTTTGGGTTCAGAAAATCGCCGCATTGGTTGACTGGCTTGTATCCCTTCAGTATATTGAGACTATGTTCGGCTAGTCTGCGGGGGATTCCTGGCATATCAGAAGGGTGCCATGCAAAGATGTCCCAGTTCTTTCGCAGGAACACGCGTAATGCAGCGTCGACCGCCGGGTCCAGCTGTGCCCCAATGGAAGTTGTCTTCTTGGGGTCCGTCGGGTGAACTTGGAATTTAACTATTTCGTCTTCTTGTTTGAAGGAAGTTGACTTGGGTCTCTTATCGAGGATTACATTGTCCCTATCCACCATGGAACGTAAGGTGGTTAATTCTTTGGCCGCGAGGGCCTCCGATAGTGCCTCAAGGGCCAGGGAGGCGGTTTTGTTTTCGGTGCGGAGTGCTATGTCCGGATCACTGGTGATAGTGATAACCCCGTTGGGCTCGGGCATCCTTAGCTTCATGTACCCGTAATGGGGTATAGCTTGAAAGCGTGTGAATGCGTCTCGCCCCAGTAGGGCGTGATACCCGCTGTTGAAAGGTGCCACATGGAAGAGTAACTCTTCGGACCTATAGTCCTCCGGCGTGCCGAATACCATGTCGAGTTTGATTTTTCCCGAGCATCTTGCTTCCCGACTGGGTATAATGCCTTGAAAAGTTGTATTACTCTGCTCAATGTGACTCCTGTCCATTTGCATTTTATTGAGCGTGTCCTCATAGATGAGGTTCAGTCTGCTGCCACCGTCCATTAGCACTTTAGTGAGCCAAAATCCGTCCACGATTGGGTTTAGGACCAGAGCGGCTGGTGCCCGGACTGAGCGGGATCTTGGTTCGTCATCGACATTGAAAGTAATCGCCGTATCGTTCCAAGGGTTTATTGCTGCTACTTGGCAGACTTCGACAAGGTCGCGGAGCACCCGTTTGCGCCGATTATTTGATGAGAAGGTCTCGAAGACTATGAATACTTCGGGATCGTAGTACTCCAAAGAGTACTTCTCTGGGATAGTGTTGGTGAGGATACCCTCGCCGCTCTTGGTCACTTGCCGGAGTATCCAACATGCCCATAGGCGATGCGTTGGTTCGGTATTCAGCGTCATATGTATTTGACATGGCCTATCGAGCCATTCCTCGAGGACAATTCTATGTCCCGTAAAGGGCTCAATTTTCTTGTCCGCGGGATGATGATCAGGTGCCCCGCGAGGGTACATCCTTTTTGCCCGTCCGACAGAGATGGCTTAAATGCCTGCGGTTCCCAGCGGGCTGTTTGAGTTTTCCAGGCGCTTTCCATTGCGCAGTACTTCTGTACTTTGTGTGCCAGATATGCAAAGTTCAGTACGCAACGGTGATTGAGGGCATTAAGGATTCCCTCATCCATACAGTTGTTGCAAAATACTAAAATTGCGTCGTCGTCGCAGCAGTCTTTTATTTTGTTTTTAACAAGGAGGAATCTGGCCCAAAAGTGATGGACTATCTCCCAGTTCGCCGCCAGACGTACATTAGGTCGCATATGTTCGGAGGGCCGAATATTGCCTGTGGTGGGTGGGTGGGCTTAAATTAGCACTCTGGCCCATTGTGGAATCCGGAGTTTGAAGAACTTCTGAGGTTACCACCAGTTCCCGGAGTGTCCAAAGTGAATTCTCGTGCTTAATGTCGTGACCTGCATCCTAAGTCACACCGATCTAGCATGTAACACATGATATCACTTTGCGGCCTCACGCACGGTATTCCCACGGGTGCCACCTTACTCGCCCGGACCGCTTATGCCTTTTGGCTCACGTATATGATAGTGTCGCTAGCATCCATATGAGATAGAACCAGGGCCGACATGACTAGTCGTAAACCCAAAGTGGCACTAACTTACATGGACATGCATACATGACCCAGCAACGAACGTGTCGGTCATCAGCGAGTGAATTCCGGCTGTAACAGCTGGGCTAACAGGACTCCAGAGAATCCGGGCTGTAGCAGGCTAACAAGACTCCGGTAGACACCGCGTGACATTTCCCCGAAGGGACAGACATAGGAACGAAGAAGGACACATGTTGGCCAGCCTAAGTGTTCCGGAGCAGTAGCAAGCAACCATGGTGATGAGGACATCAATACCATTGTTACACCCACAACCCCTGCTGCTATACATACTGGACCAATTACTAGAGCTCGCGCACGCCAATTGAATTACCAGGTACTTTCGTTTCTTGGTAATGATTCTAATGTTCATGGGAATATGATGTTGCCTAAATTGGATACATTTGTTTTGCTTACAAATGAAGGGCCTGGCATGGATAAGAGGGATGAACACTGGAGCAAGACCAAGGAAGGAGATGATGGCATGCGCAAGGGGGTCAAGAACGGAGTTACAAGTGATGATTTCAGGACTTTGAAGCCACCATAAGGAGTGCATGAAGCCTTGGACGAAATATACAAGATGCCACTTCATAAATTTCGTCCAAAGGCTATTCTAGGTACTGCGTCACCATATTATTGGGCCAAGCCCATGTATTTTCGAAATACTTAAGTATAGGCTGTTTTTAGAGTCCATATGTGTGGGGAAACAAGAGTTAGGGTTGGTTTCGGACCCCTCCTCCAAGGGCCACGAAATTCCCCCCTCTTCCTCCATATATACAGCCCTTAGGGCATTGTTTAGACTTTGGGTTTTGTTTAGATTAGAGTTTGCCATAGCTGCAACTTCACGTACTTCGTTTGTGTTCAACGACCAGACCAAGGTGTCACAGAACCCCACCTTGATCAATAAAGCTTTCCTCTTATATTCGCAATATCCAGATTGCGATCTCAGTTTCTTGCTTGTTCTTCGTTTGCCTGCAGGAAACAGACCTTCATGGTCAGGTTGATCGTGCTCCGGCGTTGTCAATAACCTCTCGGAGTTGGTTTAGCGATTGCTAAGGTGCGACGTCCTCGCACGTTCGTAGTCGGATCATCATAGTCGACTTCATCCAAAACGATAGCTACCATCTCATCGAAAGACGGGACACCTTTGCCTCTATCACATGGCTCAGTGGAAGCACTAGGAGACATTTCCCGGTAAGAGAGGCTATCCAGGATAACCAACTAGGTTGTCGGATCCCACACATACCAAGCATTTCAAATCATACACACAATATGCTCGATATGTGCAAATACAACATGGCATCACAACAAAACTCTACAACTCAAAGTATTTATTCATTATGCTCCGAAGAGCTAGGTATTACAAACATGGGTCTCATGACCCAACATACAGAGCATACAAGCAACAAGCGGAAGCATAAACATGTCTGATTACAGACAACTACAAATGAAAAAGGCTGAGAAGCCTGACTATCTACAAGACCCTACCGAGGGCACAAGATCGTAGCTGAGGTAACAAGCTAAACGTCGAAGCCCACGCGGAACTACTAGTGAGACTGAAGTCTCTCTGGAAAAACATAAATTAAGCAAACGTGAGTACAAATGTACCCAGCAAGACTTACATCAGAACTAGCTACATATGCATCAGTATCAACAAAGGGGGGTGGTGGAGTTTAACTGCAGCAAGCCAGCTTTGACTCAGTGGCTATCCTGAACTACGACTGCAAGTAACTCTTTGAGGTGGCGCACACGAGTCCCCATATTCACCAATCAATACACCACTATGGATCCGCTCCCGTCTCCCTACGAGAACGCCATCCATAGAACTCACGCTTATCTTGCACATTTTAGAGTATCCACTTTCACTTGTCTATGAACTGTATAGGCAACCCAGAGGTCCTTTAGCGCGGACGCAGCTATTCGAATAGATCGGTTATAACCCTGCAGGGGTGTACTTCTTCACACATGTTTCCACCACTTAGCGTCTGCACACGACATGTGCTCGGCAGACTTCAAGCGAATGCCGACGTGGTTGTAGACCATGACCTGACTAACCATACAAGTCCCTAGTCCAGGTTTATTGCCTATTCAGGTTCCATCCGAAGGGAGTCCAGTAAAGGTTTCCAATTACGGCCCCGAACGATGTGTGCAGGGTTCCCGAGGCACCAAACAAAGGCCCCAGACACTGTACACGTGCCTACCGCATCACAAATTTCACCCTCGGTCAACACAAGACGCCTCCAAAGATACTACAAACACTTAAACTACTTGCAACTCCTGGACAGAGGACAAGGGGGGTTAATAAGTCGAGCGGGGTCATATTTTAGGGCCCAACGTGTGGTAGTAGTTGTTCATGGATCACAAAAATGGAACTCGGTTCCTGAGGACGGCTTCAATGGGACAACCCACCATGTACTCCTACATGGCCTTTCACCGATACCTTTACCAAATCATGTTCACGCACTTAGCTCCCAACAGTAGGACATGTTCACCACATTCCAATTCATCCGTGATGAATCGGACCTGACTCAACTCTAAGCAGTAGCAGGCATGACAAACAAGCATGAATGAGTAGGCACATCAGGGCTCAAACAACTCCTACTAATGCTAGTGGGTTTCATCTATTTACTGTGGCAATGACAGGTCATGCAGAGGAAAGGGGTTCAACTACCGCAGCATGTAACAGTTGACTCGTAGTTGTCCTAATGCAGTAAAAGAGAGCATGAGCGAGAGAGTGGGATTGTATCGGAATGAACAATGGGGTTTTGCTTGCCTGACACTTCTGAAGATGATATAGCTCTTCGTCAGTGTCATTGAACTCATCGTCGAAACATACGTCTACTGAGGGGGAAAAAACACCAGCAACAGAGAAGGAACACAATCAATGCAATGCAACAATATGATGCATGCATATGACATGGCAAAATGAGTGTGTTGGGCTAATGCAACTACAAATAGAGGGGTTTAAGTTATTTTGAACCAAAGGTTCAACATTAAACTCAAATTATGAATTCAAATAGTGCATTATCATGTTTTGATCTAAACAGCAAGGTTAAGTTGTTTAAACATGCATGAAACCAGTACAGCTGGATAGATTAGATTTTTATGATCATTTTTCCTATATAAATTATTTCATTTGGAGTTATGGTTGAATTTCTATGAATATCAGAAGTTTATAACATTTTTTGAAATAAATAAACCATTTAAGATTTATTTAAATTCCAGAAAAGAATTATCATACAAGATGGCATCACCGTGATGTCACGGTCAATGTGGCGGTCCAGTCAAACTGACCGTGCATGACCCATCGTCATTACATACGGCTAATTAATGTGGTTAATATATTGATGTAGGGTAGAACCCTAGGAGGGATCTTTTCACACTTGGAGGGGGAAAAGGAGAGAACAACAAGAACACAACAAGAACACAAAGAGGAAATCACTCCAACAATTCCCGATTACACATCCACTAGAGTAACAACACAAGATCCACAAGTCACAAACACAATCAAAGGAAAGATACAATGGCAAAGTTCTTCCCAAATCCAAAGGAGATGGGGGCTTGAAGATAGTCTACTCCTTGAGGAGGTCTTGAAATCCACAAGGATTCTTCCCTAGGGGGTCTTGATTCCACAAGGGAAGGTAGAAAGGAGCAAAGCTCACAAATATCTCATCTAATACTTTGCTAACCCTAAACATGGACCTTGGTACGACTTATATAGGCTTGGGGTCGAAGGAGATGAAGAAGGGCTCGGAGAGGAGATCTCAGCCGACCATCCTGATGAGCCTGCAAGACGGGGTAAGTTGGGCCCGCAAGACGGGTGCTACAGCAAGAACTCCTCGAGTAGCCCGTGGGCACGGGTCTTGGGGCCCGTCTTGCACGGGGTCACCTGGGAACTCCAGCTTTGTCAGTAGCACTGTCTTGGTCCGCGTGGCCTTGGGGTGGTCCTTCCTCTCCTTGGGGGTGCTCCTTAGCCTCATGGTGGTGTTCCTCTTCGTACCTAATGATACATGGCGCATTTTGGTGAGGTAGCAACGTTGTTCCATTTGTGTCCGTATGCAAGTTAAGTAGGAAGGAGTTCACCTCGGTTTCCAAAGCACGTGCTCTTGCTCTTGTCATAGGTCCACGTGGGGCTTGATGTGTCGGTGTCGAGTCCATGGGGATGATGGAAGGATGCTCCGCATCATCTCCCCTCCCTTGGGAGAGATCCGACCTCGGACCAAAAGCTTCATCTCCATGGTATGGCGTGAGGTCTTCGACGTTGAAGATGCCGCTCACATTATACTTGTCTCGTGGTTGGTCGATCTTGTAGGCGTTGTCGTTGTAGCGTGCTAGGACCTTGAAAGGTCCATTGGCTAGAGGTAGAAGCTTGGACTTGCGTTCGTTGGGGAAGCGGTCCTTGCGAAGGTGTAGCCACACGAGATCACCAATGTTGAAGACAATGGGTTCTTGTCGACATTGAGCTTGGTCGCTAGTCGTTGTACTTGGCACTCGATGGTGTGCCTTGTATCCTCGTGCATTGTTTTGATGTAGCTTGCTCATGCACTCGCATCCATGTTGGTGCGCTCTTTTAGAGAAAGAGGTAGAATGTTCAAAGGGGACAACGGGTTGAAGCCGTAGACGACCTCGAAGGGGGACTTGCCGGTAGTCGAATGTCTTGCACGGTTGTAAGCGTACTCGGCGATGGGTAGACACGCCTCCCACTCCTTGATGTTCTTCTTGATCAATACGCGAAGTAGAGTGGAGAGTGTCCGGTTCGTCACCTCCGTTTAGCCGTCGGTTTGAGGATGGTATGCGGATAAGAACAAGAGCTTGATTCCGAGCTTGGCGCATAGGGTCTTCCAAAAGTAACTCAAGAACTTGACGTCACGATTGGAGACGATTTTCTTTGGTACTCCATGGAGTCTCAAGATTTCCCTACAGAAGAGATTTGCAACATGTGAAGCATCGTCTATCTTGTTGCAAGGAATGAAATGTGCCATCTTAGAAAATCTGTCCACAACAACAAACACGAATCCTTTCCATTTTGAGTTCTAGGCAAACCAAGTACAAAATCCATGCTAATGTCTTCCCAAGGTTGATAGGGAATAGGAAGGGGCATGTAAAGACCATGAGATTGAGCTTTAGACTTAGCTTTGCGACATGTAGAGCATCGATTGGTGAAGCGTGAGACGTCTCGAAACATCTTGGGCCAAAAGTGGTACTTGGAGAGCGTGGCGAATGTCTTGTCGCGTCCAAAGTGTCCCATGAGTCCGCCTCCATGAGCCTCTTGCAAAAGGAGAAAAAGAAGAGAAGACTCGGGACTGCATAGTTTGTTAGCTCTCATAAGATAATCATCCTTGATGTAATATTTTTCCCAAGAAGTATGCGTCAAACACTTAGCGTAAGGAATAGCAAAAGATGGATCATTAGCATACAAGTCTTTGATGTGCTCAAAACCAATAACATTCAACTCAAGTTTAGTGACAAGCGTGCATATGCGTGAGAGTGCATCCGCAACTACATTTTCCTTACCCTTAATGTACTTGATCATATATGGGAAAGATTCAATAAATTCACTCCATTTGGCATGATGCTTGTTCAACTTAGTTTGACCTTTTAAGTACTTAAGCGTTTCGTGGTCGGTATGTATGAAAAACTCACGAGGTCTAAGATAATGTTCCCAAACATGTACCACACGCACTAAAGCATACAATTCTTTGTCATAGATGGGATAGTTAAGTTGAGCACCGGAGAGTTTTTCGCTAAAATATGCAATGGTTTGTTTTTCTTGATCAAAACGCCGCCAATTCCTGTACCACTTGCATCACAATGAACCTCAAAAGTTTTGTCAAAATTGGGCAAAGCAAGAATCGGAGCATGAGTAAGCAAAGACTTGAGCTCATCAAAAGCGGTGGATTGCAAAGATCCCCAAACAAAAGGAGTATTCTTCTTACTCAAAGCATGCAAAGGAGCGGCAATAGTGCTAAAATCTTTCACCAAGCGACGATAAAAACCCGCAAGACCAAGAAAGCTACGCACTTGTTGCAAATTGGTGGGTTGGGGCCAAGTTTTAATTGCTTCAATTTTAGCTTCATCAACATGGACACCCTTTGAGGATACAACAAAACCCAAGAAAACCACTTTGTCAACACCAAACATGCATTTTTTCAAGTTTGCATAAAGACGTTCCTTGCGGAGGGTTTGGAAAACAGCCCTAACATGATCAAGATGGTCGTTCATGGTTTTGCTAAACATAAGAATATCGTCGAAGTAGACCACAACAAAGACTCCAATATAAGGGCGAAGCACATAATGCATAAGGCGCACGAAAGTACCGGGAGCCTCCGATAAACCCATAGGCATCACTAACCACTCATACAAGCCAAATTTGGTTTTGAAAGCGGTTTTCCATTCATCACCCTCTTGAATGCGGATTTGATAATAGCCACTTTTAAGATCAATTTTTGAGAAAAAGTTGGCTCCACTAAGTTCATCAAGCATATCATCTAAGCAAGGAATGGGATGCCGATAGCGAACGGTAATAGCGTTTATGGGTCTACAATCGGAACACAAGCGGAAACTTCCATCGGATTTAGGCACAAGTATAACCGGAATGGCACAAGGGCTTAAGCTTTCACGTACATGACCGTTGTCGATGAGTTGTTGTACTTGCCGTTGAATCTCCTTAGTTTCTTTTGGGTTGACATGGTATGGAGCTTTGTTTGGAAGTGGCGCTCCGGGGATGAGGTCGATTCGATGCTCAATGCCTCGTAGAGGAGGAAGACCCGGAGGTAGCTCATCAGGGAAAACATCTTTGAATTCCTGTAAAAGAGATTGAAACACTAAAGGTAGCTCGTGAGAGGTGTTAGTTTTTGGTTCTCCATCCTTGCACACAAGAACAAAGTGCATCACACTTGATGGGTTCTCACACACTTCTCTCATCTCACTTTTTGTGGCAAATAGTATGAGGTTTTTCTCTCTAGGTGAAGAGGTGCTCAAGTTTGGCTTGTGGCTCTCACTCACTTTTGGGTGGATCACTTTCTCACTATTCTCTCCATGATGGGTGGCTTGCTTGTCGGCTATCACTTGACTAGGAGACATAGATCGTAGCACATACTCTTTCCCTTTCATCTTGAAGCTATAGTGGTTGGTACGCCCGTTGTGGATGACACCACGGTCGAATTGCCATGGTCAACCAAGAAGGAGGTGGCAAACGGTCATTGGGACCACATCACACTCCAAAGTGTCCTCATATGCACCTATTTTGAAAGAGACTTGGACCGTATGCTCGATTCGTATAGTGCCGGAGTCGCTTAGTCATTGAACCTTGGGTGCTTCCTCTTGACCAATTGAAGCTTGGAGCATAGTTCTTCACTTGCGAGGTTGTGGCAACTACCTCCATCGATGATGACCTTGACGGACCTTCCATTGATGTCGGCCTTTGTGTGGAAGATGTGGCATCGTTGGTCTTCTTCTTGTTGATGTTGAAGAGTCAAGACCTTGGAGACAACAAGAGCGGGACTTGAATCCTCATCACAAAAGACTTGGTCATCTTCGTCTTCG
This sequence comes from Aegilops bicornis, assembly GCA_021605145.1. Classification (NCBI taxonomy): domain Eukaryota; kingdom Viridiplantae; phylum Streptophyta; class Magnoliopsida; order Poales; family Poaceae; genus Aegilops; species Aegilops bicornis. The sequence goes on along the minus strand of CM038674.1, from coordinate 346,025,971 downwards.
TTGTTCACTTGTCGGTGCATGGCCACTTGCTCAATGGCTTCCATTTCTCCTTCACTCATGGAGTCGTAGGTGCCGTCGTCGTTGAAGATCATGGTGCGCTTGTTTGTGCACTCAAAGGACTTGTGGCCTCGACCGCCGCACGTGAAACATTTGAAGGAGCTTGTCTTGACGGTCTCATCGGTCGAAGTAGTAGGAGGAGGAAGACTTGAGCTTGTCGAAGATTTCTTGTAACTTGACTTGTCGCCGGTATTTGGTGATGCTCTAGTTCAGGTAGGAGTTTCCGAAGTCGCGAGAGCTTGATAAGAGGAGCCGTAGGTCTTGGACGAGTACTTGGCATATTTGAAGTCATCTTGGACTTGTCGCTCGGCCTTGGTCGCTTGATGAACTAGCTCGAGGAGGTTTGAGTATGGTTGGAAGTCGGCAATTGATGAGGACATCAATACCATTGTTACACCCACAGCCCCTGCTGCTATACATACTGGACCAATTACTAGAGCTCGCGCACGCCAATTGAATTATCAGGTACTTTCGTTTCTTGGTAACGATTCCAATGTTCATGAGAATATGATGCTGCCTAAATTGGATACATTTGTTTTGCTTACAAATGAAGGGCCTACCATGGACAAGAAAGATGAACCTTGGAGCAAGTTCAAGCACGGAGATGTTGGCATGCAAGGAGAACAAGAACGGAGTTACAAGTGATGATTCCAGACTTTGAAGCCACCCTAATGAGTGCATGAGGCCTTGGACGAAATATACAAGATGCCACTTCATAATATGCGTCCATAGGCTATTCTAGGTGCTGCGTCACCTTATTATTGGGCCAGGCCCATGTAATTTCGAAATACTTAAGTATAGGCTGTTTTAGAGTCCGTATGTGTGGGGAAACAAGAGTTAGGGTTGATTTGGACCCCTCCCGATGAGGACATCAATACCATTGTTACACCCACAGCCCTATGACTATACATACCGGACCAATTACTAGAGCTCGCATGCCAATTGAATTATCAGTACTTTCGTTTCTTGGTAACGATTCCAATGTTCATGAGAATATGATGCTGCCTAAATTGGATACATTTGTTTTGCTTACAAATGAAGGGCCTACCATGGACAAGAAAGATGAACCTTGGAGCAAGTTCAAGCATGGAGATGTTGGCATGCGCAAGGAGAACAAGAACGGAGTTACAAGTGATGATTCCAGGACTTTGAAGCCACCCTAATGAGTGCATGAGGCCTTGGACGAAATATACAAGATGCCACTTCATAATATGCATCCATAGGCTATTCTAGGTGCCGCGTCACCTTATTATTGGGCCAGGCCCATGTAATTTCGAAATACTTAAGTATAGGCTGTTTTTAGAGTCCGTATGTGTGGGGAAACAAGAGTTAGGGTTGATTTCGGACCCCTCCACCAAGGGCCACGAAATTCCCCAATCTTCCTCCATATATAGAGCCCTTAGGGCACCGTTTAGACCTTGGGTTTTGTTTAGATTAAAGTTCGCCATAGCTGCAACTTCGCGTACTTCGTTTGTGTTCAACGACTGCATAAAGGCGTCCACAGAACCCCACCTTGATCAATAAAGCTTTCATCTTATATTCGCAATATTCAGATTGCAATCCCAGTTTCTTGCTTGTTCTTCGTTTTGCCGCAGGAAAGCAGGCCCTCGTGGTCGTTGATCGTGCTCCGGCGTGGTCAATAACCCTCGGAAGTTGGTTTAGCGATTGCTAAGGCGCGACGTCTCGCACGTACATAGTCGGATCGTCAAGGTCGACTCCCACAGAAACGAAAGCCACCATCTCATCGAAACATCGGGACACCTTTGCCTCTATCAAGTGGTATCAGATTTTCAGGTTGCTCGGTGAGATTTTACAGCTTTTCCGTAGTTTAGATCGAGTCTGTTCTTCATACCTATAGTCCACGAAAAAGCCACAAAAAATTAGGGTTAGTTCATCAGATCCGAACCAATCTGAGCCTTTGCATAATCTTTTTAGGGTTTTGCTTTTGTTGAATTTATGTTGCATCGTCGTGTCTAGTTGTGGTCTTAGCGTCTAGTCTTTTAGAGTTTCGAGTTACGGTCATAAGTTGTCACGCCGCCACCGCACCATCATCATCGCCTCGCCACCTACCATCACCGCTCGAATCCGTATCCATATACCACCACCAATCCGTGTCCATATACCACCACCGATCCATATCCATATACTACCACCGCTACCACCACCGCTGCCATATACCACCACCATATATCCACCACCAATCCGAGTTCTTCTCATATTAGGTTTGTTTTCGAGATCCATCTAGTTTCCGATTCGTGTTTCCTTGCGGAGTAGGTTTCGGGAAAAAAATTCAAAACGCACTTGTCGAAAAAAATTTTCTCGAAACCACCCTCCGTTTAGGCCCAAAATTTTCCGAAAACGCACTTGTCGAAAAAATTTTCTGCTATCCTATTTTTAAGTGTTTCTAAGTGTATTGAGACAACGTTATAGAAAGTTTTTTGACCCGTTTCCAGCTTTTGGGTCGGGCGCAAAAAAAAAATATTGGTCAAAAAAAATTTCGTGCCCATCCTGTCAGTTTGACCTCGGAAGAGTTTTGAGACACTCGCCATTATAGTGATTTTTCGGAAAAAAAAAGAGCAGCGCAAAAAAAAAAGCAGCGCAAAAAAAAAAAGAGCGAAAAAGAAAATCCAGAGTGTGCTTTTCCCTTGTTTACGTGCAGCGCCGTGATTTTGTTAGTGTTCTAGGCTCGCGTCTCTAGCACGGTCTAGCCTAGGACCAAAGACAAAGATCTGCGTCGTTGAGCGTTTATTCAACTTTGCATCTCTGAATTGATTATTCTTGACCCTTTTGCTACCATATTATAAGCCTTCCCAGCTCCACATACATCTACATCGTATGCTTGACTCTCCTCGGTAATCGCTTTATCCAAGCTTTGAGAGTTTTGACTACATCGGTTGCCGATCACCGCTTCTTTGGGTAAGAACTGGTAAGAATTTGAGATTTGCTTGACGGATTTAGACTGTCCACCACACAACCACCACCACTTCCTAGTAGTCTGTCAATCATATTCTTTTGTGTTTCTATTGCTGCTAACCATGGCAGGATCACAAGCACACGAGACTGACTGGGAGAACATGACAAACAAAGCGCTACATGATAAGTTTCAACAAATGATGAGTGGGCAGGTGGACGATGTGCTAAATAGATTTGAAGAGGCCATGGAGAAGATAGATGGCATTGAGAAGGCGTTCGAAACAAAGCTCGATAACAAGTTTAATGAATTGCTCGCGCGTCTACCACCACCACCACCGGCGGCACCTAACGCACCTCTACTACAACAACAAGGACTACCTCCACATCGCGAAACAGCCCTCCGCCGAAGCTTCCCGTGTCCCTCTTCACCGCCAAGCTGCTGGTCTTGCTGTTGATACTACAGTGGCTCCTGCTGCTGCGGTGGGGAGGATGATTATGTGAGAGATTACGAGGATGAGGTTGATCAACATCGTAACTACGTGCAACCACCGGCACCACAACCACCGTGTCGTCCACATGCAAATAATGGCAATGTTCGGCTCCCCTTCAGTACGAGATCATGACCATCTCCCTAAACTGAAATTGAATATTCCACCATTTGAGTGTAGATATGTCCTGATATATATCTTACTTGGGAGTTAGAAACTGAACAACGATTTACATGTTTACAATATCCTGAGGAGAGACGTGTTCCTGCTGCTGTTTGTGCTTTCACTAGCTTTGCATGTGTTTGGTGGTCTGAACATTGTAGATTATATCCTGTTCCAGCTACTTGGGCTGCTTTGAAAACTGCTATGCGTACTCGTTGGGTTCCACCATATTATCAACGTGAATTACTTCAAAATTGCAGCGCTTAAGACAAGGAAAAAATTCGGTAGAAGAATATTATCGTGAATTACAAACTGGCTTGATTAGATGTGGTATTGTTGAGGAGAATGAAGCTATGCTTGCACGTTTTACGGGTGGATTAAATAGAGAGATTCAGACCATTCTAGACTACAAGGATTATAATAATATCACTCGATTATTCCATCTTGCTTGTAAAGCTGATCGTGATGTGCAGGATCGACAGGCGTTGGCGCGAACTAACTTTTCTGCAGGTCGACCTTCATCATGGACACCACGTGCATCATCTACTTCCACACGTTCTACTACACCGGCACCTCCGTCGGCTGCCACCTCCAACCGTGATACAAGAAAGCAGGCACAACCACCACTATCTGCCAAGAGCACACCTGCTGGGCCTACACAGCGCTCTTCTTCTTCCATGGCGTCAACAGGGCACACAAGTGATATTATTGGTCGTCGTTGTAAGGGAAGAGGACATTTTGCGAGAGAATGCCAATCTCAGCGTGTGATGATTGCTACTGAGGATGGTGGGTATGAGTCCGCTTGACTATGATGAAGAGACTTTGGCTCTTATTACACATGAAGAACACGGTGGAGATGATTCTGATCATGACACGCAATACATGGCTGCCAAGATGCTGACAGATATGAATGTTTAGTTGCTCAACGTGTTTTGAGTGTGCAGGTTACACAAGCTGAGCAAAATCGTAGACATAACTTGTTCCGTACAAAGGGAGTTGTGAAGGAACGTTCTATTCAGCGTCATCATAGATGGAGGGAGCTGCAACAACTTGGCTAGCATGGATATGGTGGAGAAGCTTTCTCTCACCACAAGACCACATCCACATCCTTACTACATCCAATGGTTCAACAACAGCGGCAAGGTTAAGGTAACACGCATCGTTCGTGTGTATTTTAGTATCTCTACATATGCTGATTATGTTGATTGTGATGTGGTACCTATGCAAGCATGTTCCTTATTACTTGGTAGACCATGGCAATTTGATAAAAATTCTGTACACCATGGTAGAAACAATCAAGATACTCTTGTTCACAAGGATAAAAATATTACTTTGCTTCCTATGACTCTGATTCCATTTTGAAAGATGATATTAATAGAGCTAATAAAGCAAAACAGGAGAAAATAAGAGTGAAAATCAGATTGTGGCAAAAGAATTTGAGCAACAAATGAAGCCTAATAATAAACCATCTAATGTTGCTTCAAATTAAACTGAAAAGTGCATGTTTATTTGCCACCAAATCTGATATTGATGAGCTAGATTCTAGCAAATCTGTTTGCTATGCTTTTGTGTGCAAAGAGGCATTATTTTCATTCGAGGACGTGCCTTCCTCTTTGCCCCTATGTCACTAACATTTTGCAGGAGTTCACGACGCCTTCCCACAAGACGTGCCACCGGATTACCACCTATTCGAGGGATTGAGCATCAAATTGACTTAATTCCGGTGCATCGCTACCCAACCGCCGCACCATACCGTACCAATCCAGAGGAGACGAAGGAGATTATGCGTCAAGCATGTGAGCTGCTCGACAAAGGTTATATACGCCAATCTCTTAGTCCTTGTGCTTTGTTCCTATTATACTAGTGCCTAAAAAGGATGGTACGTCGGCGTATGTGTGTTGATTGTAGAGGCATTAATAATATTACTATTCGTTATCGCCATCCTATTCCTAGGCTAGATGATATGCTTGATGAATTGAGTGGCTCTACAATATTCTCCAAAGTTGATTTATGTAGTGGATACCATCAAATTCGTATGAAATTGGGAGATGAATGGAAAACAGCATTTAAAACTAAGTTTGGATTATATGAGTGGTTAGTCATGCCTTTTGGGTTAACTAATGCACCTAGTACTTTCATGAGATTAATGAACGAAGTTTTACGTGCTTTCATTGGACGATTTGTGGTAGTTTACTTTGATGATATACTGATTTATAGCAAATCTTTGGAAGAACATTTGGAACATTTACGTGCTGTTTTTAATGCTCTACGTGATGCACGCTTGTTTGGTAACCTTGGGAAGTGCACCTTTTGCACCGAATCGAGTATCTTTTCTTGGCTATGTTGTTACTCCACAGGGAATTGAAGTTGATAAAGCCAAGATTGAAGCTATTGAGAGTTGGCCGCAGCCCAAAACGGTCACACAAGTGAGGAGTTTTCTTGGACTCGCTGGTTTCTATAGGCGTTTTGTGAGAGACTTTAGCACCATTGCTGCACCTCTCAATGAGCTTACAAAGAAGGATGTGCCTTTTGTTTGGGGTACCGCATGTGAAGAAGCCTTCACGGTATTGAAAGATAAGTTGACACATGCTCCTTTACTCCAACTTCCTGACTTTAATAAGACTTTTGAGCTTGAATGTGATGCTAGTGGAATTGGATTAGGAGGTGTGTTATTACAAGATGGCAAACCTGTTGCATACTTTTCTGAAAAAATGAGTGGGCCTAGTCTGAATTATTCTACTTATGACAAAGAATTATATGCTCTTGTTCGGACTTTAGAGACATGGCAACATTATTTATGGCCCAAAGAATTTGTTATACATTCTGATCATGAATCTTTGAAACATATTAAAAGTCAAGCTAAACTGAATCGTAGACATGCTAAATGGGTTGAATTCATTGAGACTTTCCCTTATGTCATTAAACACAAGAAGGGTAAAGAAAATGTTATTGCCGATGCTTTGTCTCGTCGATATACTATGCTTTCACAACTTGACTTCAAAATATTTGGTTTGGAGACCATCAAAGATCAATATGTGCATGATGCTGATTTTAAAGATGTAATGCAGAATTGTAAAGAAGGAAGAACATGGAACAAGTTCGTTATTAATGATGGTTTTGTGTTCCGTGCTAACAAGCTATGCATTCCTGCTAGCTCTGTTCGTCTTTTGTTGTTGCAGGAGGCGCATGGAGGAGGCTTAATGGGACACTTTGGCGTCAAAAAGACGGAGGATATACTTGCTACACATTTCTTTTGGCCAAAGATGAGACGGGATGTTGAGTGTTTTGTTGCTCATTGCACTACTGTCAAAAAGCTAAGTCACGACTCAATCCTCATGGTTTATATATGCCTTTGCTCGTGCCTAGTATTCCTTGGGAGGATATATCTATGGACTTTGTTTTAGGTTTACCTCGAACAAAGAAGGGAGGGATAGCATATTTGTTGTCGTGGATAGATTCTCGAAAATGGCACACTTTATACCATGTCATAAAAGCGATGATGTCGTTAATGTTGCTGATTTGTTCTTTCGTGAAATTATTCGCTTGCATGGTGTGCCAAATACTATTGTTTCAGATCGTGATACTAAATTTCTTAGCCACTTTTGGAGATGTTTATGGGCTAAGTTGGGGACTAAACTGCTTTTTAGTACTACTTGTCACCCCAAACTGATGGACAGACTGAAGTAGTCAATAGAACATTGTCTACTATGCTTAGGGCTGTTTTGAAGAATAATAAGAAAATTGGGAAGAATGCTTGCCTCATATCGAATTTGCTTATAATCGTTCATTGCATTCTACTACTAAGATGTGCCCTTTTGAAATTGTGTATGGCTTCCTACCTCGTGCACCTATTGATTTGTTGCCTCTTCCATCTTCGGAGAAGGTTAATTTTGATGCTAAAGAACGTGCTGAATTGATTTTAAAAATGCATGAGTTAACTAAGGAAAACATTGAGCGTATGAATGCTAAATATAAACTTGCCGGAGATAAGGGTAGAAAACATGTTGTCTTTGCACCGGAGATCTTGTTTGGTTACATTTGCGTAAGGATAGGTTTCCTAAATTGCGCAAATCAAAGCTAATGCCACGTGCTGATGGTCCATTTAAGGTGTTAGAGAAAATAAATGATAATGCATATAAACTTGAGCTGCCTGCAGATTTTGGGGTTAGTCCCACTTTTAACATTGCAGATTTGAAGCCTTATTTGGGTGAGGAAGATGAGCTTCCGTCGAGGACGACTTCATTTCAAGAAGGGGAGGATGATGAGGACATCAATACCATTGTTACACCCACAGCCCCTCAAGGCTATACATACTGGACCAATTACTAGAGCTCGCGCCGCCAATTGAATTATCGTGTACTTTCGTTTCTTGGTAACGATTCCAATGTTCATGAGAATATGATGCTGCCTAAATTGGATACATTTGGTTTGCTTACAAATGAAGGGCCTACCATGGACAAGAAAGATGAACCTTGGAGCAAGTTCAAGCATGGAGATGTTGGCATGCAAGGAGAACAAGAACGGAGTTACAAGTGATGATTCCAGGACTTTGAAGCCACCCTAATGAGTGCATGAGGCCTTGGACGAAATATACAAGATGCCACTTCATAATATGCGTCCATAGGCTATTCTAGGTGCTACGTCACCTTATTATTGGGCCAGGCCCATGTAATTTCGAAATACTTAAGTATAGGCTGTTTTTAGAGTCCGTATGTGTGGGGAAACAAGAGTTAGGGTTGATTTCGGACCCCTCCACCAAGGGCCACGAAATTCCCCTCTTCCTCCATATATACAGCCCTTAGGGCACCGTTTAGACCTTGGGTTTTGTTTAGATTAAAAGTTCGCCATAGCTGCAACTTCGCGTGCATTTCGTTTGTGTTCAACGACTGCACAAAGGCGTCCACGTAACCCCACCTTGATCAATAAAGCTTTCATCTTATATTCGCAATATTCAGATTGCAATCTCAGTTTCTTGCTTGTTCTTCGTTTGCTCGCAGGAAACAGGCCCTCGTGGTCGTTGATCGTGCTCGGCGTGGTCAATAACCCTCGGAAGTTGGTTTAGCGATTGCTAAGGCGCGACGTCTCGCACGTTCGTAGTCGGATCGTCAAGGTCGACTCCCACAGAAACGAAAGCCACCATCTCATCGAAACATCGGGACACCTTTGCCTCTATCACCTCCACCAAGGGCCACGAAATTCCCCCCTCTTCCTCCATATATACAGCCCTTAGGGCACCGTTTAGACCTTGGGTTTTGTTTAGATTAAAAGTTCGCCATAGCTGCAACTTCGCGTACTTCGTTTGTGTTCAACGACCGCACAAAGGCGTCCACAGAACCCCACCTTGATCAATAAAGCTTTCATCTTATATTCGCAATATTCATATTGCAATCTCAGTTCTTGCTTGTTCTTCGTTTGCTCACAGAAACAGGCCCTCGTGGTCGTTGATCGTGCTCGGCGTGGTCAATAACCCTCGGAAGTTGGTTTAGCGATTGCTAAGGCGACATCTCGCCGCGTTAAATAGTCGGATCGTCAAGGTCGACTCCCACAGAAACGATAGCCACCATCTCATCGAAACATCGGGACACCTTTGCCTCTATCATTAGAGACATGGCAACATTATTTATGGCCCAAAGAATTTGTTATACATTCTGATCATGAATCTTTGAAACATATTAAAAGTCAAGCTAAACTGAATCGTAGACATGCTAAATGGGTTGAATTCATTGAGACTTTCCCTTATGTCATTAAACACAAGAAGGGTAAAGAAAATGTTATTGTTGATGCTTTGTCTCGTCAGCTATACTATGCTTTCACAACTTGACTTCAAAATATTTGGTTTGGAGACCATCAAAGATCAATATGTGCATGATGCTGATTTTAAAGATGTAATGCAGAATTGTAAAGAAGGAAGAACATGGAACAAGTTCGTTATTAAGGATGGTTTTGTGTTCCGTGCTAACAAGCTATGCATTCCTGCTAGCTCTGTTCGTCTTTTGTTGTTGCAGGAGGCGCATGGAGGAGGATTAATGGGACACTTTGGCGTGAAGAAGACGGAGGATATACTTGCTACACATTTCTTTTGGCCAAAGATGAGACGGGATGTTGAGCGTTTTGTTGCTCGCTGCACTACATGTCAAAAAGCTAAGTCACGACTCAATCCTCATGGTTTATATATGCCTTTGCCTGTACCTAGTGTTCCTTGGGAGGATATATCTATGGACTTTGTTTTAGGTTTACCTCGAACAAAGAAGGGGAGGGATAGCATATTTGTTGTCGTGGATAGATTCTCGAAAATGGCACACTTTATACCATGTCATAAAAGCGATGATGCTGTTAATGTTGCTGATTTGTTCTTTCGTGAAATTATTCGCTTGCATGGTGTGCCAAATACTATTGTTTCAGATCGTGATACTAAATTTCTTAGCCACTTTTGGAGATGTTTATGGGCTAAGTTGGGGACTAAACTGCTTTTTAGTACTACTTGTCACCCCCAAACTGATGGACAAACTGAAGTAGTCAATAGAACATTGTCTACTATGCTTAGGGCTGTTTTGAAGAATAATAAGAAAATGTGGGAAGAATGCTTGCCTCATATTGAATTTGCTTATAATCGTTCATTGCATTCTACTACTAAGATGTGCCCTTTTGAAATTGTGTACGGCTTCCTACCTCGTGCACCTATTGATTTGTTGCCTCTTCCATCTTCGGAGAAGTTTAATTTTGATGCTAAAGAACGTGCTGAATTGATTTTAAAAATGCATGAGTTAACTAAGGAAAACATTGAGCGTATGAATGCTAAATATAAACTTGTTGTAGATAAGGGTAGAAAACATGTTGTCTTTGCACCGGAGATCTTGTTTGGTTACATTTATGCGTAAGGATAGGTTTCCTAAATTGCGCAAATCAAAGCTAATGCCACGGTCGATGGTCCATTTAAGGTGTTAGAGAAAATAAATGATAATGCATATAAACTTGAGCTGCCTGCAGATTTTGGGGTTAGTCCCACTTTTAACATTGCAGATTTGAAGCCTTATTTGGGTGAGGAAGATGAGTTTCCGTCGAGGACGACTTCATTTCAAGAAGGGGAGGATTATGAGGACATCAATACCATTGTTACACCCACAGCCCCTGCTGCTATACATACTGGACCAATTACTAGAGCTCGCGCACGCCAATTGAATTATCAGGTACTTTCGTTTCTTGGTAACGATTCCAATGTCATGAGAATATGATGCTGCCTAAATTGGATACATTTGTTTTGCTTACAAATGAAGGGCCTACCATGGACAAGAAAGATGAACCTTGGAGCAAGTTCAAGCATGGAGATGTTGGCATGCAAGGGAAACAAGAACGGAGTTACAAGTGATGATTCCAGGACTTTGAAGCCACCCTAATGAGAGCATGAGGCCTTGGACGAAATATACAAGATGCCACTTCATAATATTCGTCCATAGGCTATTCTAGGTGCTGCGTCACCTTATTATTGGGCCAGGCCCATGTAATTTCGAAATACTTAAGTGTAGGCTGTTTTTAGAGTCCGTATGTGAAACAAGAGTTAGGGTTGGTTTCGGACCCCTCCCTCAAGGGCCACGAAATTCCCTCCTCTTTCTCCATATATACAGCCCTTAGGGCGTCGCTTAGACTTTGGGTTTTGTTTAGATCAAAAGTTCGCCATAGCTGCAACTTCACAGATTTCGCTTGTGTTCAACGACTGCACCAAGGCGCCTCGTAACCCCACCTTCATTAATAAAGCTTTCCTCTTATATTCGCAATATCCAGATTGCAATCTTAGTTTCTTGCTTGTTCTTCGTTTGCTCGCAGGAAAGCAGGCCCTCGTGGTCGTTGATCGTGCTCGGCGTGGTCAATAACCCTCGGAAGTTGGTTTAGCGATTGCTAAAGGCGCGGACGTCTCGCACGTACGTAGTCGGATCGTCAAGGTCGACTCCCACAGAAACGATAGCCACCATCTCATCGAAACATCGGGACACCTTTGCCTCTATCAGCAATCCGCTTGATTGGATGGTTAAGGCCGTTCAAGAAGTGTGCCATTGTTTGCTCGTCGTATTCTTTGACGTTGGCTCGAATCATGGCAATCTCCATTTCTTGGTAGTATTCCTCCACCGTCTTCGTGCCTTGTTTGAGAAGTTGCAACTTCTGGAAGAGATCACGATTGTAGTGTGTAGGCACGAAACGAGCTCTCATGACATCCTTCATCGCCGTCCAAGTTGTGATTGGTGGTTCGCCTCTTGTACGTCGCCGTTCAATCACTTGTTCCCACCAAATGAGAATGTAGTCTTGGAACTCGAGTGATGCCATAACGATCTTCTTCTCTTCATCGTAGTTGTGCAACCGGAAGATTTTGTCAAACCTTCAATGCCCATGGGAGGTACTCTTCGGGGTCATTGCTTCCATTGAACTTGGGCATGGTGAAATTTAGCTTACCGTAGCGGAGTTCTTCATCGAAGTAGCGGTTGTGATGTCGCTCTTGCCGTGGAGGAAGATCCTCAAATGCTCGTTCCTCGAGATGTCGCTCTTGGCGTGGAGGAAGTCGATGATCCACTTGCTCTTGTTGGACTTGAGGTTGAGGAGGAGCTTGACGAGCTTGTGGAGTAGCTTGAGGAACTTGACGTTGCACACGGGGTTGGTAGTTCCGCTCGTGGATTTCTTCTTGAAGGGCTTCCTCTTGATTGCGCCGTTCGCGATTGCGGTTGGCGATGGCTCAACTTGATTCTTGAAGGGCACGTTGCGCCTCAAGAGCTTGCGCTTCTCTTTGTTGTTGTTGAAGATGTTGAGCCTCGGCGTCTTGTTCTTCATGGTGTAGACGCGCTCGTTCTTCCTCTTGGCGCCGTAGTCGTTGTCGTTCTTGAGCTTGAGCAAAAGCGTCTTGGTTTGAACGAGGACGAGGAACTTGCTCATCGACTTGCTCTTGTGAATGCTTGACGTGTAGCGGGTTTAGAGATGCATGACGGTCGTGACGCGCGGCTCGTCGAAGAGTGTTTGATGACGGTGTACTTGAGCCGGGGAAGGTGTCGTCGGAGTGTCGACTTGAGTGGCTCCGTCTTGAGTAGGAAGAAGTTGAAGGAGGTCGGTTGACCAACAAAGCGCGGATCTCATCCATTCTTGCATCGTTCTCTTGCTTGTGCACGTCGAGCTTGTTGTCGAAGTAGTCCCATGTACGTTGCTCGGAGAGTCGCAAGTCGGTGGCGAGGTTGTCGATGCGGTCGTTCATGGCTTGTTGCTCTTGATGTAGCGCTCTTTGTGCACCAAAGAGGTGGCTCTTGGTGATGAATGATGACATGTCGCGTCTTGCTCGATGAAGAGTGGGTTGGTAGAGGTACTTGGCCTATCCATCATATGAAAGTGGTGGTGAGTAGGAAAATGAGAGAACAAAACAAAAGTTACCTTTTCCGAAGATTGTGGATGTAACAAGTACGATCCCACGTGATGTTACAATAGGGGAATTGGTACCGGGAATTGTTTCTCACACCTACAAGTAAATGGTCTATGGAGGAGCTCGGTTAGGATGGTGGCAAAAATTTCAAGCAAATGTTAGTCAAGATATCGTAAAGGTTGAGAAGATTCACAAAAATGCAAGTAAAGACAAATAGATCAAACCCAATGATATCACTAGGAACACACACACGGAAGATAGATGGGATCCGCACAACCAAGGAACGAGCTCAAATGTGCAACCACGGAAAATGCTCTTGTCGTGCGAATGCTAGAGAGACACTAGCTCGATTGCTCAAATGGGCTAGATACGCGTGTGATGTAGGGTGGAACCCTACGTGGGCGATCTTTCACGTTGGAGCGGATCCTACGGTGGATTACGAAGAACGAGCGGAAGAACACGAGGAAATCACTGGGAGGAACGAGGGAAAACACTCAACCAACAAGGAATCGGTCACACAAATGCTAGATCAAAGAGCACAAAGGGAGATACATGATTCAAGGTCAACAAAGGACGATACAAACGGTAGCCGTTCTTCTCCGTGAGGAGGTCTTGATGATGGTCTTCTCCGCAAAGGGAGGTCTTGAATCCAAGGTGGATCGTCTCAAGAGGGGCCGCGGTCTCTCTCGTGGAGTAGATCCGGTATGGATGAGCCAAGCTCTATCTATGAGCTAAATCAACGCTAACCCTAAAAAGAGGAAGGGATGAAGTATATATAGTCTTGGGGGCGAAGGGGTACAAGGGACAAGTCCGGATGCACTTTGCAGCGTGGCGAGGCCGGATGTCCCAAGGCGTCGGGCCGAGATGTCCGGGCTTTCGAGACGCCGGATGTCCGGGCTAGGGGCCGGATGTCCGGCGAAGGGTCTTCCAAACGCAATCGGTGATGGGGGCCGGATTTCGGACGAGGGCCGGATATCCGGCTTCCGGAAGAGCCGGATGTCCGGGGCTGGGCGGATGTCCGCCCTATAACAAGCGGCTGCCGTGATGGGGGCGGATGTCCGGCTGGGGCGGATGTCCGGGCTTCTGGAAGGGCGGATGTCCGCCAAGGCCGGATGTCCGCTGTCCTGTCCCTTTCTTCCTTTTCCTTCCTCGCCTCCAGCACGCTTGGCCTTGGTCCTTGGGCTCTCCATGATCTCCTCGGGTGTACTGAGTATGCACAATGTCCGCGCTTGAAGTAGCATCCATGTCTTACATGCGGAAAGGGACGATTCGGAAAGGAGCGAGTTCACCTTAGGTCCAATGGCGCATAGTCGAGGTCTCATCTTATGTATCCTTGGGGCTTGGAGAGTAGATGGAGTGTACATGGGGATGAGCGTGGGATGCTCCGCATCATCTCCCTCCCTTGGGAAAGATCCGACCTCGGATCATGATCCTCATCACCATGGAAAGCGGTTGTCGAGACGGACTTGTAGTTGGACGAAGTTGAAGACATGGCGCAATCCAAGTAGTCCACGGTGTCGCCGGAGTGATAGACATGCAAAAAGAGCAAACACAAGCAACACTCGGAAATACAATGGTTAGCGCACACAAAGTGTCCATCATGTAAGAATGAGTCCGTGAGGCAAGATTGTTCATGACAAAGCACATGAAGCTTAGCAAGATAATATGAAATTAGATGTAAAACATTCATGGGAACAAATGCAATCATTGTGCACACAATTGTGTTGTGAATATGATGAATGCAACCACGGTGCAAAATGATGTCATAGTGAGACGGTTTATCAATAGCATGAATATGGCAATGGATGCTCAACATGTGTATGTTATCATGCAATTGATGATTGGCAATATGATCATGATGTATGAATATGCCATCAAGGAAGATCACAACAAATTTGCTAAGGAAGTGAACAAGCTCATATATCATGGATGACATGGGAATACAAGGTGCAACAAGGCAATCATAATGTGTGTCAATCCATGCATGGGGTGCAAACTTGTGGTGAGTATGATATGTCCATCGAGCATGACATGTATGAGCACAATCAACAAATATGGAGGTGTTGGTGTACCAATGCTCGAAGTCGTGGCAAGAGTGGAATTCCGAAGGTGCATCCAAGTCCAAGCGCTCCTCAATGTAAAGGTCCATAGAGCCAATCTCCAATGTCGGTCCTCCGTTCGTGAGATGTATCATGTAGACAACAAGAAGGAAACAACAATGAAAGAATGACCCATCCAATATGCAAACTTGAGGATGGCTCAAAGAGAAGGAGTTCACCTTTAGTGGATTCTCGCAAATGTTGGTGTTGCACATCGTGTATGCCTTCGCATGACCAAGTTGTCGCATAACGGCATCGCGTTGTGAAACCTCCAAAATGAAAGAACGTGACAAACACTCGGAAAAACTAATGAGGTTAGCGGAAATGAAAAACCTATCATTCGAGTGGTAAGATACCCAACAAGTGTATGCATCATGCTCATCATAAGAAAGTACAAGGGAGCGTGTCATAGTATGGAGGCATATGATGCTAGAACAACCAAATGCAATAGGCTCAATCAAACAAGCATGCATCACAAGTGAAGTGTCCAAGTCTCCAAGGTCATTAAGCATAGAGGCAACTATAGGAGGCAAGCGACAATACACAAGATATATCATGTGAGAGGCATGAACATATATGTCATCAACCCAAGAAAGCAAGTGATAGTGGAACATGGGTGATGCAACATAGCTAGCAATCATAGAGATCAAGTCAAGCAAGCTAGTAGTGCGAAGATGCAACGTGACTAGAAGGAATCATGGCAAGCATGTCATTGGTGCAAATAGTGGGCATGACTAATTCACATGTCATAGCACAAGCATAAAGGCAAGATATGAGCAAAATAGCATCAATAGCATGGGGCAGATGATAAACATGGCAATAGCAACAAGGATCTCCACCAAGCATGCAAATACACATAGATGTAGCATAATGGTGAATCATGTGTAAATGCAAGCAAGGGTCACAATTGCATGGAAAAGGCATAGGAGCAAGCATAACATGCAAAGTGAACACGGGAAAATGAGCATAAGTTGACAAGTGGTAAATAGCCCATAGCCGTGTGAGAGCCAAGTAGAAGAGATGCGCGTAGTCCTTGCGCGAAGGGAACGGTGATAAGGATAGTCCACGGGATCCCAAAGCATCATTGCTCTCAAGAGCTCGTTTCGTCAACTCATGGAATTGAGATGTTGATGAGTGTATGTGGGTACCTACACAAAACAAAGACAAAGAGAAAATTGTGTGTGCGTGGTAGATGTACACATCATCCATCATGATGCATACGTGCATGTGTCGGTTAGCACAAAATAGCCAATGCTCAAATAAATGAGATGCGTGATATAGAAACATGTCATCCATCATGAGAGGTTTGTTATGGTGTATCGCATAATGAAATTGTGTAATGCATCATGGGAAATATCTAGAGCATTGTTATTCATGGAATGCATATGGTTCAAGCAATTATGGGAATCATGCAAAGTATGAAATGCATCAAGATCTCCCAATATGTATGAGGAAACTATGGGGGTCTCCTCATGAGCATTAATGGAAACATCACATGGAGAATATTGACAACATCCAAAACAATGCATATTTGGAACAATGTGATCATGGAATGGAATAGTAGACGAATTACTTCAAAGGAAGTAGTGCAATATCATCACAAGAGAAGCAAAAGCCAGTTA
The DNA here is from genome assembly GCA_021605145.1 of Aegilops bicornis. Classification (NCBI taxonomy): domain Eukaryota; kingdom Viridiplantae; phylum Streptophyta; class Magnoliopsida; order Poales; family Poaceae; genus Aegilops; species Aegilops bicornis. The sequence continues at coordinate 346,009,239 of CM038674.1, read as the reverse complement.
CCATCATCTCGTCATCTATGCCATAAGTGCAAATGGGATTTATTTTAATGGGGCATGCATAGTTACTATGTTGAGATTGAAATGAGGCAATATGGGAGATCTCACTCATAGCATATGACTAGTTCAATGGATTGTCAAACATAATGTGACCAATAGAATTTTCACATGATATCCTATGAAGCATAGCATCACAACTAGGCAACTCAACATGCTCATCATCATATTCATCATAAATAGGTAAGTCAAGGCATGAAGAAGTTTTACTAGCATGAAGCATGGTAATAGGTGGGTCAACATCATGGGAGCAATCGATGGCAAGAGAGTCCACTAGTGGGACAAGAGAAGCACCATCATCTATGTTACCTTTGGAAGGTCGCTCATGAGTTGTAGGTGAGGTGTTGAAGATCGTTTCATTGTCATCTTCATCTTGATGGAACCATGTGGGGGGTTCATCATCATCCACCATGGCCATCGTTGTCTCTAATGGAGGAATAGACTCGTCAAGGATAGGCATGTCGTCATGTAGGAGACCTAGCACCAAAGAAGAAAACACACTAGGAGTAGAGGTTAAGTCGTTATAAATAATAGTGGCCTCATGTGTCGTGTCAACTACCTCACTCACTAAGTGTTGTGGCTCACTCACTCCCTCAAGGATGCTCTCACTCGTATGGTGGGTGGAGTCACTCAAATGGCGCTCAACCTCACATAGGATGTGTGGCATGCTCTCATGTGTGGGGCTAGTGGTGGTCACACTCATCCTCTCATAGGAAATGCTCTCAATGTCACGTATGGTGGAGTCACTCATGTCACTCATGGGGTGGTGGCTCTCCTTACATGGCAATTGGGGTAGCTCAACATGTGTGGGTGTCGGAGAGGTGTAGGTGCAAATGTCTCCATGCGCGGTAGCGTAGCTTGACTCGGAGTATGAGTCCAATGGGGGCGTCGTCTTCATGTTGTTGAAGAGGTTCGCTCGTCGCCCGTGGTCGAAGGGATGGCCCTTGCGCGACCGTCATGTCACCGTCTTGGTGTTGGAGGCCCATATGATGTGGCACCTCATAGCTCGTCTCCATGACCGAAGGGAGTTTCCCATGCTCGGCCATCTTCCTTGAGGGGCTTCCGAAGATGGAAGTGTCGCCCTCGCTTGTAGGTGGTCGCCTTGGACTTGATGAAGTTGATGTAGGCGTACATGTGGGAAGTAGGCGAAGATGCCATACGTCCAAAGGCGAAGATGCCTTGAGAACACTTGGCGAAGATGTCAAGTGGTTGATGTAGCCGTAGCGCCGTCTTGGTGGTGCTCGTCTCGCGGTCTTCTCTTGTGCTTATGAAGCTTCGACTTGGCGTGAAGTAGGGCTTGTTGGGACTTGTGCATTTGCGCTTGTGGAGCATCTTCATGATGATGATGTCGTTGCCGTGCTTGAGCTCCTTGGCGTTCGTCCTCGTCGTGCACATGATGCTTGGAGGTGACTTGCCCTTCATGACGACGATGATCACGAACGTGATGGTGGTCGCCATGTAGATGTGGACGAGGACGATGTGCACTTGCATCGTTTGCGCGCTCCGAAGACTTGTGGCTTGAATGTCGCCGCCTTGAAGATGACGAAGGGGAAGAAGACTTGATCAAGGCCCGAATCTCCTCCATCCTTGCATCTTGCTCCTCTTTATGCGCGGCAAGCTTCTTGTCGAAGTAGTCCCTTCTCCTTGCTTCGAGGTGATGAATGTCGATGGAGATGTTCTCGATGCGCTCTCGCAATCTTGATTGTGTGCCTTGCACTTGTCGTTGTAGATCAAAGAGAGACGCTTTGGTGATGTAGTTGTTCACGCCGTCGTTGTTGTCAAAGACCGGAGATGAAATGCCTTGCCTATCCATCACAAGACTCGAGCAAATATGAGTGGGAGAAAGAGAAGAACTTATACCAATGTACCTTGACCGATGTTGATAATGAATCAAGTTCACTCAAATGCGGACAATGAAATAGCACTATTGGTACCAATCCTTGTCGGTTCTCACACCTACACAAGTAAAGCTTATGGAGGAGCTCGGTGAGGATAGTGGCACAAAAATTTAATGCAAAATGTTAGCAAGAGTCAATAATGTTGAAAGAGATTCACAAATTCGCAAGCGAAACAAATGGACCAATAGCAAAGAATGGCTGCGGAAACACACACGGATAGATAAATGGGGTCGTGCAATCAAGGAATGAGCACAAAATGTGGAATCCACGGAAAACGCCGTGTTGCACAACTCAAGAGAGACGCTAGCACGATTGCTCAATAGGCGGATACGACACTTGTGCACAACCTATTTGATGCAAAATGGATAAACTTCTATCCCAAGTATGCTATGTATGTATGGTTCCGGGTGTTTCTCTCAAGATGATCCAAGATGATCGGATATGACAATCTTATATGCAATATGGTATGATGCTATGGCACTTGCTTACAAGCTTCTTTGCTCTCTTTCTTTTGCTTAAAAGCTTTATTTCTTTCCTTTTTTTTGTATGGCCACTTTGCACAATGCACAAACCAAGATAGCAATTGTGTATATGCGGGAACAAACTTGAGACACAATGGATGATATGATACCAATATGATATGGTATGGTATGTAATGGAAGGTATGATCACTAATGTGTACAAGTAACGTTGCGGCAATACTCAAATGGCTAGTCTCGATAGGCAAGTAACGCATAAAAGTAAGGCTAGGGGTTAACAATGCAATAGCAAGGGAATATACAATGGAGGGATACCACGATACCAAGATGATATGGAGGTTACCGTCCGGCGATGATGAGTAGCGGTGTTCTTGATGTAGATACCAAGATGATGGAGACTCGTCCCTAAGTGGCGAAACACCTTAGGAAACGGAAAAACCGCGAACTCAAAATCTCAAACGTCAAATGTCAAAATGGTGGTAGCGGGAATGCGGTGGTGGTTTGCACTTGGCAATGCGGAAATGGAATGATGGGCTATACACGTGTCGGAGTCGAAGTTGCCGTCCCTAAGTAGCCGAAACACCTTAGGAGACACAAGTCACAACTCGAAAAAGCTCAATCAACAATTGGGTTAAGTTGGGGGTGGTTGAAGTGTATGGTGGGCAAGGTTATGTGGAAGTGGTGGTGGTGGTTGATGAAGAAGCAATCGTCCCTAAGTAGCCGAAACACCTTAGGAGACTCGAATCACTACTCAAGCAACCACTAATGCTATGGGGAACAAAATTGGTTAGGTTGCGGAAGTCGGTGGTGGTTATGCGGAGGATGTGGCGGAAGCCCTAGGCAAAGATGCCAAAATTCACAAAATTTAATGGACTCAAATTGTGTTGGTGGTATTTTTGTGGGAAGGGGGGTGTCAATAGCTTCAAAACGAGCTAAAGAACGTCAAAATCGGACTCCGGATGAATTAGTTATGGACAAAACGGTGAAATGGGAAAGCTGAAATGTACAGGGGCCGGATATCCAGGGCTCGGGGCCGGATTTCTGGGGGTGAATGTCCAGAACCGAGCGATTTTGGTGCTCCAGGGCCCGGATGTCCGGCTTGGGGCCCGGATGTCCGGCCGGCTGGCCCGGATGTCCGGCCTGAGGCCCGGATGTCCGGCCCGACGGATCCCGATCTCGTTTGGGACGGAAATTTTCGAATTGGGGGCGGAAATTGATGATTTCAAGGTCAAAATTGGAGAGATTTCGTGGATGGAAAGTGGGGAAACTTGGGGAAATGCTAGATCCACTCGAAACCAAGCAAATCCATGGATCAAAATCAACAAAACATCATCAAAACTAACAAATCACAAAAAAAAATTGGGGCTACTTTTGGTGGGGATTTTCGGATTTAGGACGAAATCAACAAAATCAAGCTAGAAAAAGAGGGGTAGGGGCTCCGTAAACGTGATCAACCTAAGCTCTGATCCATAGATGATGTAGGGTGGAACCCTACGTGGGCGATCTTTCACGTTGGAGCGGATCCTACGGTGGATTACGAAGAACGAGCGGAAGAACACGAGGAAATCACGGGAGGAACGAGGGTAAACACTCAACCAACAAGGAATCGGTCACACAAATGCTAGATCAAAGAACACAAAGGGAGATACATGATTCAAGGTCAACAAAGGGACGATACAAGCGGTAGCCGTTCTTCTCCGTGAGGAGGTCTTGATGATGGTCTTCTCCGCAAAGGGAGGTCTTGAATCCAAGGTGGATCGTCTCCGAAGAGGGGCCGCAGCCTCTCGTGGAGTAGATCCCAGTATGGATGAGCCAAGCTCTATCTATGAGCTAAATCAACGCTAACCCTAAAAAGAGGAAGGGGATGAAGTATATATAGTCTTGGGGGCGAAGGGGTACAAGGGACAAGTCCCGGATGCATCACAGAGGCGTGGGAGGCCGGATGTCCGGGCGTCGGGCCGGATGTCCGGGCTTTCCCGAGACGCCGGATGTCTGGGCTAGGGGACCGGATGTTCGGGCTGGCGGGTCTTCCAAACGCAATCGGTGATGGGGGGCAGGATTTCCGGGCGAGGGCGCCGGATATCCGGGGCTTCCGGAAGAGCCGGATGTCCGGGGCCTGGGGCCGGATGTCCGGGTCCTGTAGCTTGGCGGCTGCTGTGATGGGGGGCCGGATGTCCGGCCGGGCGGATGTCCGGCTTCTGGAAGGGCTGGATGTCCGCCAAGGGCGGATGTCCGCTGTCTGATCCCTTTCTTCCTTCTCCTTCCCTCGCTCCACGCCTTGGCCTTGGTCCTTGGGCTCTCCATGATCTCCTCGGGTGTACTGAGTATGCACAATGTCCGTGCTTGAAGTAGCATCCATGTCTTACATGCGGAAAGGGACGATTCGGAAAGGAGCGAGTTCACCTTAGGTCCAATGGCGCATAGTCGAGGTCTCATCTTATGTATCCTTGGGGCTTGGAGAGTAGATGGAGTGTACATGGGGATGAGCGTGGGATGCTCCGCATCATCGTGTGCACCAACCTATAAGAGAAACGTGTCGTCTTCAATCCCAACTATTCTACGTATGGGATATCAAAGATGATATGCAAAATGACTCGATGCTATTGCTTACAAGCTCTTTGTTTTTCTTCTTTTGCTTAACAGCTTTTCTTTTTTTTTTCGAGGCTCGAGTCAAGTATGATATGAGACAAATAAGTAAGATATGCACGGGAGAGACTTATGGCACAAAGATGGTAACACGATTACTACGATGCACAAAGCGTGGCCCGGCAATTCTCAACTTGCTAGTCTCAATGGGTAAGCTACGCGAAATGGCTCGGGTTATCAACGCGAAAGCAAGGGTTAGATGTCGTCGAGGTTACCGTCCGATCTTACGGTAATGGTGAAGTCATTGAAGTCAATGTGTTGTCCGAGTTGATGCTGGTGGCGATGATGATGTCCAAATGCGCCTAAGTAGCTGAAACACCTTAGGACATAGGAGAAACCGCGGTCGGAAACTCAAACAAACACGTGGAATGGTGCGGAAGAACACAAGAGGTGGTGGGGAAACAAACTGAAGAAAAAGGAAAATGGACGAACCTCCCTGGATAGCCCGTGCGCACGGGGTAAGTGAGGCCCGTGTGCACGGGGTCTCGGGGGCCCGTGCGCACGGGGTGTTCTGGGAGAGGATGAACACACCTGGATCCGTGGGGATATTGCGAAGAGAGGTCAAAATCGAGGGTTTGGTGGGTGGGGAAGATGGTAGATGGGTAGATCCACTTGCCAAACTCCAAATTCGTGGATCAAAACAACAAAATCTCACAAGATCAGACAAATTACAAGAAAAATTTTGGGGCCATTTTTGGTGGGGATTTTCGGATTAGGACGAAAAACAACATCAAGCTAGAAAGTGGAAGGTAGGGACTCCAAGATGTGAATCAACGTGGCTCATGATACCAAGATGGTGTAGGGTAGAACCCTAGGAGGGATCTTTTCACACTTGGAGGGGGAAAAGGAGAGAACAACAAGAACACAAAGAGGAAATCACTCCAACAATTCCCGATTACACATCCACTAGAGTAACAACACAAGATCCACAAGTCACAAACTCAATCAAAGGAAAGATACAATGGCAAAGTTCTTCCCAAATCCAAAGGAGATGGGGCTTGGAGATAGTCTACTCCTTGAGGAGGTCTTGAAATCCACAAGGATTCTTCCCTAGGGGGTCTTGATTCCACAAGGGAAGGTAGAAAGGAGCAAAGCTCACAAATATCTCATCTAATACTTTGCTAACCCTAAACATGGACCTTGGTACGACTTATATAGGCTTGGGGTCGAAGGAGATGAAGAAGTGCTCGGACAGGAGATCTCAGCCGGCCATCCTGATGATCCCGTGCGCATGGGGTAAGTTGGGCCTGTCTTGCAGGGGTGCTCAACATAAACTCCTCGAGTAGCCCGTGGGCACGGGTCTTGGGGGCCCGTGCAAGACGGGACACTGGGAACTCCAGTTTCTTCTTTGTAGCACTCCGTCTTGGTCCGCGTGGCCTTGGGGTGGTCCTTCCTCTCCTTGGGGGTGCTCCTTAGCCTCATGGTGGTGTTCCTCTTCGTACCTAATGATACATATCGCATTTTGGTGAGGTAGCAACATTGTTCCATTTGTGTCCGTATGCAAGTTAAGTAGGAAGGAGTTCACCTCGGTTTCCAAAGCACGTGCTCTTGCTCTTGTCATAGGTCCATGTGGGGCTTGATGTATCAGTGTAGAGTCCATGGGGATGATGGAAGGATGCTCCACATCATAAATACTAGTTAAATCCTAATCTAGAAATTAGTTAGGGCCTGGCCCCACATGTCAGTGACTCGGTGGGAGTCAAGCTGGGTTAACCCGGGTCAAACTCATCGGAATTGACCCGTGGCTCGTCACGTGAAGCGAGACGAAGAACTTGGGTTTCCTGCTCCGACGACCAAAAAGGACGGCGGAGGGCATCTAGGTGAAGCTGGGAGTGCCTCAAGTCTTTCTGTGTGATCGGGACGGGCTGAGACGGCCCGAGCTCGCCGGAAGGAAGCTCGCGGTGGTGGCCGGAGTTCGGGCGAGGTTGGATGATGTAGGGTGGAACCCTATGGGGTCGATCGTTCACGTTTAGAAAGGATCCCTACGAGGAACACGAAGATCGAGCGGGAGAGCACGAGGGAAATCACGAGGAAAACACAAGAGAATCACTCAAACCAACAAGATTCAATTACACATGCGCTTGATCGATGAACACAAAGAGAGATACACGATCCATGATCAACAAAGGACGATACAAGAGGTAACCGGGTTCTTCTCCGTGAGGAGGTCTTGATAGGGGCCACCCAAGAGGGGGTCTTGAGCTAGGTCACTCCAAGAGGAGGTCTTGATCTCCTAGTGGAGTGGATCCGTGGAGCAAAGCTCACAAATGTGTATCAACTACTTTGCTAACCCTAAACACAGCCCTAGGTACAGTATATATAGTCTTGGGGACGAAGTGGAGGAAGAGGGGCTCGGGTTGGAGATCACAGCCGTCCATCCTGGAGAGCCCGTGCACACGGGGTAAGTTGGGCCCGTGCGCACGGGGTGCTCCAGCGCCAACTCCTTGAGTAGCCCGTGGGCATGGGGTCTTGGGGGCCCGTGCGCACGGGGTCACCTGGGACTTCAGTTTCTTTGTTGTAGCACTGCCTTGATCCTTGGGGCCTTGGGGTCCTTCTCCTACTCCTTTGGGGTGTTCCTCACCAGCTTGTGGTCGTCGGTCTTCATATCTAAGGTCACATAGAGCTCTTTGGTGAGGTAGCAAGCAAGTCCAATGGATATTCATGATATTCTCGAAGAAGTGCGGGTTCACCTTAATTCCGGTAGGTCCGCTTGGGGCTTGATGTGCTATGAAGGTGTATATGGAGATGACCGTAGGATGCTCCGCATCATCTCCTCCCCTTTGGGAAAGGTCCGACCTCAGATCGTAAAACGTATCGCCATGTACACGGTAGGCATGGATGTACCATAGGTCGATGTCGTGGCGCTCCTCAACTTGAAGGTCCATAGGGTCCATCTCCAATGTCGGTCCTCCATCCAATATATGCATCATGTAGACAAGAAGAAGGAAACAACGATGAAAGTATGGCCCATCCAATATGCGTATTTGAAGATGGCTCAAAGGGAAGGATTTCACCTTGAGGAGTTGCTCAAGAATGATGGAGTTGCGCATCTCACATAACCAATATGTCTCGGGATGGTACCGCCTTGTGAATCCTTCGAAACGAAAGAACATGGCAAACACTCGGAAAAACAAATGAGGTTAGCGGAAATGCAAAACCTAACATTCGTGTGGTAAGATACCCAACAAGTGTATGCATCATGCTCATCATAAGAAAGGACAAGGGAGTATGTCATAGTATGGAGGCATATGATGCAAGAACAACCAAATACAATAGGCTCAATCAAATAAGCATGCTTCCCAAGTAAAGTGTCAAAGTCTCCAAGATGAATAAGCATAGTATGGTTGCACTCAATACAAGTGGATATGAAAGAGGCAACTAATGGACACAAGATACAATGATCAAGATATATCATGTGAGAGGCATGAGCATATATGTCATCAACCCAAGAAAGCAAGTAATAGTGGAACATGGGTGATGCAACATAGCTAGCTATCATAGCGATCAAGTCAAGCATGCTAGTAGTGCGAAGATGTAACATACTAGAAGGAATCATGACAAGCATGTCGTGTGTGCAAATAATGGGCATGAATAATGCACATGACATATCACAAGCACGAAAGCAAGATATGAGTAGAATGTCATGAATGTATTGGCGAGAGGCCATATGTAAATAGCAATGGGGCATCATGACTCTCCCAACAAAACAAGCATCAATAGCATGGGTGATGCGGAGCATCCCACGTTCATCCCGATGTACACTCCCACTACTCTCCAAGCCCCAAGTGGACATATGACGAGACCTCGAACAAACGCCATTGGACACAAGGTGAACTCGCTCCTCTCCAAACCTTCACTTCCCACATGTGAGACGTGGTTACTACCTCAAATATATGTGCTATGCATGCCCAGGAACAAGGAGAAAGACCATGGACAAGACGGCGAGGACACCAAGTACAAGGACCAACAGAAGAAATTGCCTGAAGCTACAGCCACCGGACGAGCAGCCCAGCCCGGACGTCCGGCCCCTGAAGGTCACAACAGCCCAAGGAAACCAGGCCAGCAAATGCTACAGCGCAGGCACCGGACGACCGGCCCAAGTGCCATGTGAGGAGAGCCACCACCACATAAGTGACATGAGTGACTCCACCATACGTGATATTGAGAGCATTTCCTATGAGAGGATGAGTGTGACCACCACTAGCCCCACACTTGAGAGCATGCCACACATACTATGTGAGGTTGAGAGCCATTTGAGTGACTCCACCAACCATATGAGTGAGAGCATCCTTGAGGTAGTGAGTGAGCCACAACACTTAGTGAGTGAGGTAGTTGACACGGCATGTGAGGCCACCATGATTTCTAACGACTTAACCTCTACTCCTAGTGTGTTTTCTTCTTTGGTGCTAGGTCTCCTACATGACGACATGCCTATCCTCGACGAGTCCATCCCTCAAAAGGGAAAACCGATGGCCATGATGAACGATGATGAACCCCCCACATGGTACCATCAAGTGGCAATGTCACCTACAACACATGAGCGACGCTCCAAAGGTAACAAAGTTGACAATGTTTCTCTTGTCCCACTAGTGGACTATATCACCAATGATTGCTTACATGATGTTGATCCACCTATTCTCATGCTTCATGCTAGTGCGACTTCTTCATGTGATGTTGCTACTCATGCTCATGAGGAGACCCCCATAGTTTCCTCATACATATTCGGAGATTTTGATTCATCCCATCTTTTGCATGATTTCCATGATTGCTTGCACCATATGCATTCCATGAATAACAATGCTCTAGATATTGCTCATGATGCATTACACAATTTGAGTCTCCATTATGCTATACATAACAACAAACCTATCATGATGGATGACATATTTCTATATCACGCATCTCATTTATTTGAGCATTGGATATTTTGTGCTAACCGACACATGCACGTATGCATCATGATGGATGATGCGTACATCTACCACGCACACACAATCTTCCCTTTGTCTTTGTTTAGTGTAGGTACTCATGTATACTCGTCAACCTCTCAATCCCAAGAGTTGTCAAAACGAGCTCTTGAGAGTACCGATGCTTTGGGATCCCGTGGACTATCCTTACCACTGTTCTCTTCGCGCAAGGACTACGCGCACCTCTTCTACTTGGCTCTCACACGGCTATGGGCTATATACCATTTGTCCCCTTATGCTCATTTTACCGTGTTCACTTTGCATGTTATACTTGCTTCTATGCCTTTGCCATGCAATTGTGACCCTTGCTTGCATCTACCCATGATTGACCCTATGTGTATTTGCATGCTTGGTGGAGATACTTGTTGCTATTGCCATGTTTATCATGTGCCCCATGCTATCGATGCTTGTTGTGTTGGGAGAGTCATGATGTCCCGTTGCTATTTACATATGGTCTCTCGCCAATACATAGATGCTATTTGCCTCACATTTTGCTTTCATGTTTGTGCTATGTCATGTGATTTACTCATGCCCACTATTTGCATACATGACACGATTGCCATGATTCCCTCTAGTATGTTGCATCTTCACACTACTAGCTTGCTTGACTTGATCGCTATGATTGCTTGCTATGTTGCATCACCCATGTTCCACTATTACTCGCTTTCTTGGGTTGATGACATATATTTTCATGCCTCTCACATGATATATCTTGTTCATTGTCGATTGCCTCCAATTGTTGCATCTATGCTTATTGATCTTGGAGACTTTGACACTTTACTTGTGATGCTTGCTTGTTTGATTGAGCCTATTGTATTTGGTTGTTCTCGCATCATATGCCTCCATACTATGAAATGCTCCCTTGTTCTTTCTTATGATGAGCATGATGCATACACTTGTTGGGTATCTTACCACATGAATGTTAGGTTTTGCATTTATGCTAACCTCATTTGTTTTTCCGAGTGTTTGTCATGTTCGTTCATTTTGAAGGATTCACAAGGCGATACCGTCATGAGACATATTGGTTATGTGAAGGCATACAAGATGTGCAACTCCATCATCCTTGAGAAACTCCTAAAGGTGACCTCGTTCCCTTTGAGCCATCCTCAAATACGCATATTGGATGGGCCATTCTTTCATTGTTGTTTCCTTCTTGCTGTCTACATGATACATCTATTGGATGGAGGACCAGCATTGGAGATGGACCCTATGGACCTTCAAGTTGAGGAGTGCTCGGACTTAGTGGATTCACCAACGGACCACCATTTCCACCACGACATTGAGCTATGGTACAACACCACACATAACAAATTTGCATCTTATACATGGATTGACCCACATTATGATTGCCTTGTTGCATCTTCAATTTCAATGTCATCCATGATATATGAGCTCGTGCATTTTCTTAGCAAATTTGTTGTGATCTTTCTTGATGGCATATTCATACATCGTGATCATATTGCCTATCATCAATTGCATGATAACATAATCATATTGAGCATCCATTACCATATTCATGCTATTGATGAACCGCTCTCTATGACATCATTTTGCACAATGGTAGAATTTGTCGCTTTGTGCACCATGCTTTTGTTCCCATGAATGCTTTGCATCTCATTCTAGATCATCTCGATAAGCTTCATGCGCTTTGTCACGACCAATCTTGCCGCATGCACTCATTCTTACATGATGGACACTTTGTGCGCTAACCATTGTATTTCCGAGTGTTGCTTGTGTTTGCTCTTTTGCATGTCTATCACTCCCATGACACCTTGGACTACTTGGATTGCGCCATGTCTTCAACTTCGTCCAACTACAAGTTCGTCTCGACAACCGCTTCCATGGTGATGAGGATCACGATCCGAGGTCTGGATCCTTCCCAAGGGGAGATGATGCGGAGCATCCCACGTTCATCCCCATGTACACTCCCACTACTCTCCAAGCCCCAAGTGGACATATGACGAGACCTCGAACAAACGCCATTGGACACAAGGAGAACTCGCTCCTCTCCGAACCTTCACTTCCCACATGTGAGACATGGTTACTACCTCAAATATATGTGCTATGCATGACCAGGAACAAGGAGGAAGACCATGGACAAGACGACGAGGACACCAAGTACAAGGACCAAGAGAAGAAGTTGCCCGAAGCTACAGCCACCGGACGACCGGCCCAGCCCGGACGTCCGGCTCCTGAAGGTCACAATAGCCCATGGCTCCTGAAGGTCACCAGGCCAGCAAATGCTACAGCGGCCGGACGTCCGACCAGGACCGGACGCCCGACGAACTCCAGGCACCGGACGACCGGCCCCCTCCGAACGTCCGACCGAAGCGCACCCGAGCCGAATCTACGGAAGTCCGAAGAGCACCGGACGTCCGGACCTTACCGAGCCTCCGGACGAACGACGCCTGTCTGCACACAGTGTATTGGACCGAGTCCATGTATACCCCACTTACCCCTTCGTGGCCCATGACTATATATACTCCTCCACCTCCTCCTAGTTAGGGTTAGCGTTGATTTAGCTCATTTGTGATAGAGCTTCGCTCATCCATATCGGATCTCCTCCTCGTGAGAGACCGCGGCCTCTTCGTAGAAGATCCACCATGGATTCAAGACCCCTTTACGGGAAGATCCCTCGTGGATTCAAGACCTCCTCTCGGAGATGAGCTACCGCCACTTGTACCGTCTGCTGTTGACTTTGGATCATGTATCTCCCTTCGTGTTCATCGATCTAGCACATGTGTGATTGATCTTGTTGGTTTGAGTGATTCTCTTGTGTTTTTCCCCGTGATTTCCCTCGTGTTCTTCCGCTCGTTCTTCCTGTTCCTCGTAGGGATCCTCTCCAAACGTGAAAGATCGTCCACATAGGGTTCCGCCCTAGATCAATGGGGCACATGATAAACATGGCAATAGTAACAAGGATCTCCACCAAGCATGCAAATACACATAGAAGTGGCATAATGATGAAACATGGGTAGATGCAAGCAAGGGTCACAATTGCATGGCAAAGGCATAGAAGCAAGCATAACATGCAAAGTGAACACGGGAAAATGAGCATAAGGTGACAAGTGGTAAATGGCCCATAGCCGTGGGAGAGCCAAGTAGAAGAGATGCGCGTAGTCCTTGCGCGAAGGGGACGGTGGTAAGGATAGTCCACGCGATCCCAAAGCATCGTTGCTCTCAAGAGCTCGTTTCGTCAATTCTTGGGATTGAGAAGTTGACGAGTATACGTGAGTACCTACACAAAACAAAAACAAAGGAAAAATTGTGTGTGCGTGGTAGATGTACACATCATCCATCATGATGCATACGTGCTTGTGTTGGTTAGCACCAAATATCCAATGCTCAAATAAATGAGATGCGTGATATAGAAATATGTCATCCATCATGATAGGTTTGTTGTTATGTATAGCATAATGGAGACTCAAATTGTGTAATGCATCATGGGAAATATCTAGAGCATTGTTATTCATGGAATGCATATGGTGCAAGCAATCATGGAAATCATGCAAAAGATGGGATGAATCAAGATCTCCTAATATGTATGAGGAAACTATGGGGGTCTCCTCATGAGCATTAATGGAAACATCACATGGAGAATATTGCCAACATCCAAAACAATGCATATTTGGAACAATGTGATCATGACATGGTATAGTAGATGAATTGCACAAATTTTGCAAAGGAAGCATAGCAAAATCATCGCAAGAGAAACAAAAGCCAATGACCATCATCTTGTCATCTATCCCATAAGTGCAAATGGGATTTATTTTAATGGGGCGCGCATAGTTACTATGTTGAGATTGAAATGAGGCTATATGGGAGATCTCACTCATAACGTATGACAAGTTCAATGGATTGTCAAACATGACGTGACCAATAGAATTTTCACAAGATGTCCTATGGAGCATAGCATCACAACTAGGCAACTCAACATGCTCATCATCATATCCGTCATAAATAGGTAAGTCAAGCATGAAGGAGTTTCACTAGCATGAAGCATGGTAATAGGTGGGTCAACATCATGGGAGCAATCGATGTCAAGAGCGTCCACTAGTGGGACAAGAGAAGCACCATCACCTATGTTACCTTTGGAGCGTCGCTCATGTGTTGTAGGTGAGGTGTTGAAGATCGTCTCGTTGTCATCTTCATCTTGATGGAACCATGTGGGGGGGGTGCATCATCGTCCACCATGGACATCGTCGTCTCCAATGGAGGTATGGACTCATCAATGGTAGGCATGTCGTCATGTAGGAGACCTAGCATCAAAGGAGAAAACACACTAGGAGTAGAGGGTAAGTCGTTAGAAATCATAGTGGCCTCATGTGCCGTGTCAACTACCTCACTACCTAAGTGTTGTGGCTCACTCACTCCCGATATGATGCTCTCACTCGTATGGTTGGTGGAGTCACTCAAATGGCTCTCAACCTCACATAGGATGTGTGGCATGCTCTCAAGTGTGGGACTAGTGGTGGTCACACTCATCCTCTCATAGGAAATGCACTCAATGTCATATATGGTGGAGTCACTGATGTAGGGTAGAACCCTAGGAGGGATCTTTTCACACTTGGAGGGGGAAAAGGAGAGAAACAACAAGAACACAACAAGAACACAAAGAGGAAATCACTCCAACAATTCCCGATTACACATCCACTAGAGTAACAACACAGGATCCACAGGTCACAAACACAATCAAAGGAAAGATACAATGGCAAAGTTCATCCCAAATCCAAAGGAGATGGGGTCTTGGAGATAGTCTACTCCTTGAAGAGGTCTTGAAATCCACAAGGATTCTTCCCTAGGGGGTCTTGATTCCACAAGGGAAGGTAGAAAGGAGTAAAGCTCACAAATATCTCATCTAATACTTTGCTAACCCTAAACAAGGTCTTTGGTACGGAATATATAGCCTAGGGGTCGAAGGAGACGAACTGGAGTCGAAGAAGCCATCTCAGCCGGCCATCCTGGGAGGCCCGTGCGCACGGGGTAAGTTGGGCCCGTGCGCACGGGGTGCTCCAGCGCCCACTCCCTGAGTAGCCCGTGGGCACGGGGACTCGGGGGCCCGTGCGCACGGGGTGCTCCAGCGCCCACTCCCTGAGTAGCCCGTGGGCACGGGGACTCGGGGGCCCGTGCGCATGGGGTGCTCCAGCGCCCACTCCCTGAGTAGCCCGTGGACATGGGGACTCGGGGGCCCGTGCGCACGGGGTCGCCTGGAGCTTCCTGTGCAGCTGTTGTAGCCCTTCTTCTTGGTTCGCGTGGCCTCGGGGTAGTCCTCCCTCTCCTTGGTGATGCTCCTGAGTGTCTTGGTGATGTTCCTCTTCATACCTAAGGAGGCATAGCACATTATGGTGAGGTAGTAAACATGTTCCACTCGTGTCCATATGCAAATCTAGTAGGAAGGAGTTCACCTCGATTTCCAAAGCACGTGCTCTTGCTCTTGTGATCGGTCCACGTGGGGCTTGATGTGTTTGTGTAGGGTCCATGGGGATGATGGAAGGATGCTCCGCATCATCTCCCCTCCCTTGGGAGAGATCCGACCTCGGATCAAAATCTTCATCTCCATGGTATGGCGTGAGATCTTTGACGTTGAAGATGTCGCTCACATTGTACTTGTCTCGAGGTAGGTCGATCTTGTAGGCCTTGTCGTTGTAGCGTGCTAGCACCTTGAAAGGTCCATCGGCTCGAGGTAGAAGCTTGGACTTGCGTTAGTTGGGGAAGCGGTCCTTGCGAAGGTGTAGCCACACAAGATCACCAATGTTGAAGACCATGGGTCGCTTGTCGATGTTGAGCTTGGTCGCTAGTCGTTGTACTTGGCGCTCGATGGCGTGCCTTCTATCTTGATGTAGCTGGCTCGTGCACTCGCATCCATGTTGGTGCGCTCTTGTAGAGGAATAGGTAGGATGTCCAATGGGGACAACGGGTTGAAGCCGTAGACGACCTCGAAGGGGGACTTGCCGGTAGTCGAATGTCTTGCATGATTGTAGGCGTACTCAGCGATGGGTAGACATTCCTCCCACTCCTTGATGTTCTTCTTAATCAACACGCGAAGTAGAGTGGATAGTGTCCGGTTTGTCACCTCCGTTTGGCCGTCGGTTTGCGGATGGTATGCGGATGAGAACAAGAGCTTGATTCCGAGCTTGGTGCATAGGGTCTTCCAAAAGTAACTCAAGAACTTGACGTCACGATCGGAGACGATTGTCTTTGGTACTCCATGGAGGCGCAAGATTTCCCTACAAAACAGATTTGCAACATGTGAAGCATCGTCTATCTTGTTGCAAGGAATTAAATGTGCCATCTTAGAAAATCTATCCACAACAACAAACACGGAATCCTTTCCATTTTGAGTTCTAGGCAAACCAAGTATAAAATCCATGCTAATGTCTTCTCAAGGTTGATAGGGAATAGGAAGAGGCATATAAAGACCATGAGATTGAGCTTTAGACTTAGCTTTGCGACATGTAGAGCATCGGTTGGTGAAGCGTTGGACGTCGCGGAACATCTTGGGCCAAAAGTAGTTCTTGGAGAGCGTGGCGAACGTCTTGTCGCGTCCAAAGTGTGCCATGAGTCCGCCTCCATGAGCCTCTTGCAAAAGGAGCAAACGAAGAGAAGACTCGGGAATGCATAGTTTGTTAGCTCTCATAAGATAACCATCCTTAATGTAATAGTGTTCCCAAGATGTATGCATCAAACATCTAGCATAAGGAGTCGCAAAAGATGAATCATTAGCATACAAGTCTTTTATGTGCTCAAAGCCAATAACATTCAACTCAAGTTTGGTGACAAGCGTGCATATGCGTGAAAGTGCATCGACAACTACATTTTCCTTACCCTCAATGTACTTGATCACATTTGGGAAAGATTCAATGAATTCACTCCATTTGGCATGATGCTTGTTCAACTTAGTTTTGCCTTTTAAGTACTTAAGTGTTTCATGATCGGTATGGATGACAAACACATGAGGTCTAAGATAATGTTCCCAAGCATGTAGCGCACGCACTAATGCATACAACTCTTTGTCATAGATGGGATAGTTAAGTTGAGCACCGGAGAGTTTTTCACTAAAGTAAGCAATTGCTCGTTTTTCTTGCATCAAAACTCCGCCAATTCCGGTACCACTTGCATCACAATGAACCTCAAAAGTTTTGTCAAAATTGGGCAAAGCAAGAATTGGAGCATGAGTAAGCAAAGACTTGAGCTCATCAAAAGCGGTGGATTGCAAAGATCCCCAAACAGAAGGAGTATTCTTCTTGCTCAAAGCATGCAAAGGAGCGGCAATAGTGCTAAAATCTTTCACAAAGCGACGATAAAAACCCGCAAGACCAAGAAAGCTACGTACTTGTTGCAAATTGGTGGGTTGGGGGCCAAGTTTTGATTGCTTCAATTTTAGCTTCATCAACATGGACACCCTTGGAAGAGACAACAAAACCCAAGCAAACCACTTTGTCAACACCAAATGTGCATTTTTTTCATGTTTGCATAAAGACGTTCCTTGCGAAGGGTTTGCAAAACAGCCCTAACATGATCAAGATGCTCTTTCATGGTTTTGCTAAACACAAGAATATCGTCGAAGTAGACCACAACAAATACTCCAATATAAGGGCGAAGCACATGATGCATAAGGCGCACGAAAGTACCGGGAGCGTCCGATAAACCCATAGGCATCACTAACCACTCATACAAGCCAAATTTGGTTTTGAAAGCGGTTTTCCATTCATCACCCTCTTGAATGCGGATTTGATAATAGCCACTTTTAAAATTAATTTTTGAGAAAAAGTTGGCTCCACTAAGTTCATCAAGCATATCATCTAAGCGAGGAATGGGATGCCTATAGCGAACGGTGATAGCATTTATAGGTCTACAATCGGAACACAAGCGAAAACTTCTGTCAGATTTAGGCACAAGAATAACCGGAACGGCACAAGGGCTTAAGCTTTCACGTACACGACCGTTGTCGATGAGTTGTTGTACTTGCCTTTGAATCTCCTTAGTTTCTTCGGGGTTGACACGGTATGGAGCTTTGTTTGGAAGTGGCGCTCCGGGGATGAGGTCGATCCGGTGCTCAATGCCTCGTAAGGAAGGTAGACCCGGAGGTAGCTCATCGGGGAAAACATCTTGGAATTCCTGCAAAAGAGATTGAAACACTAATGGTAGCTCGTGAGAGGTGTTAGTTTTTGGTTCTCCATCCTTGCACACAAGGACAAAGTGCATCACACTTGATGGGTTCTCACACACTTCTCTCATCTCACTTTTTGTGACAAATAGGATGAGGTTTTTCTCTCTAGGCGAAGAGGCGCTCAAGTTTGGCTTGTGGCTCTCACTCACTTTTTGGTGGATCACTTTCTCACTCTTCTCTCCATGATGGGTGGCTTGCTTGTCGGCTATCACTTGACTAGGAGACATAGGTCGTAGCACATACTCCTTCCCTTTCATCTTGAGGCTACAGTGATTGGTACGCCCATTGTGGATGACACCGCGGTCGAATTGCCATGGTCGACCAAGAACGAGGTGGCACACGGTCATTGGAACCACATCACACTCCAAAGTGTCCTCATATGCACCGATTTCGAAGGAGACTTGGACCGTATGCTCGATTCGTATAGTCTTAGTCGCTTAGCCATTGAACCTTGTATGGGCGGGGGTGCTTCCTCTTGACCAATTGAAGCTTGGAGCAAATTTCTTCACTTGCCAAGTTGTGGCAACTACCTCCATCGATGATGACCTTGACGGACCTTCCATTGATGCCGGCCTTTGTATGGAAGATGTGGCATCGTTGGTCTTCGTCTTGTTGATGTTGAAGAGTCAAGACCTTGGAGACAACAAGAGCGGGACTTGAATCTTCATCACGAAAGATTTGATCATCTTCGTCGTCATTGTTCACTTGTCGGTGCATGGCCACTTGCTCAAGGACTGCCATTTCTCCTTCACTCATGGAGTCGTAGGTGCCGTCGTCGTTGAAGATCATGGTGCGCCTGTTTGTGCACTCAAAGGACTTGTGGCCTTGTCCGCCGCAAGTGAAACACTTGAAGGAGCTTGTCTTGATGGTCTCATCGGTCGGAGTAGAGGACGAAGCATGCGGCTTGAAGTTGCTTGAAGTAGGAGGAGGACGACTTGAACTTGTCAAACTTTTCTGGTAGCTTGACTTGTCGCCGGTACTTGGTGAGGCTCTAGTTGATGTAGGAGTTGCCGGAGTCGCGGGAGATTGATAAGAGGAGCCGTAGGTCTTGGACGAGTACTTGGTGTATTTGAAGTCATCTTGGACTTGTCCCTCGGCCTTGGTCGCTTGATGAACTAGCTCGAGGAGGTTTGAGTATGGTTGGAAGTCGGCAATCCGCTTGATTGGATTGTTGAGGCCGTTCAAGAAGCGTGCCATTGTTTGCTCGTCGTCTTCCTTGACATTGGCTCGTATGATGGCAATCTCCATTTCTTGGTAGTATTCTTCCACCGTCTTCGTGCCTTGTTTGAGAAGTTGCAACTTCTTGAAGAGATCACGATTGTAGTGAGTAGGCACGAATCGAGTTCTCATGACATCCTTCATAGTCGTCCAAGTTGTGATTGGTGGCTCGCCTCTTGTACGTCGTCGCTCAATCACTTGTTCCCACCAAATGAGAACGCAGTCTTGGAACTCGAGTGATGCCATAGCGATCTTCTTCTCTTCATCGTAGTTGTGCAACCGGAAGATTTTTTCGACCTTCAATGCCCATGAGAGGTACTCTTCGGGGTCATTGCTTCCGTTGAACTTGGGCATGGTGAACTTTAGCTTGCCGTAGCGGAGTTCTTGGTCGAAGTAGCGGTTTTGATGTCGCTTGTCATGGAGGAGGATCCTCAAATGCTTGCTACTCGAGATGTCGCTCTTGGCATGGAGGAAGTCCATGATCCACTTGCTCTTGTTGAACTGGAGGTTGAGGAGGAGCTTGACGAGCTTGTGGAGTAGCTTGAGGAACTTGACGTTGCACGCGTGGTTGGTAGTTCCTCTCGTGGATTTCTTCTCGAAGGGCTTCCTCTTGATTGCGCCGTTCGCGATTGCGGTTGGCGATGGCTCGACTTGATTCTTGAAGGGTACGTTGCGCCTCAAGAGCTTGCGCTTCTCGTTGTTGTTTTTGAAGACGTTGAGCCTCGGCGTCTTGTTCTTCTTGGTGTAGTCGCGCTCGTTCTTCCTCTTGGCGCCATAGTCGTTGTCGTTCTTGAGCTTGAGCAAAAGCGTCCTGGTTTGAACGCGGACGAGGAACTTGTTCATCGACTTGCTCGTGTGAATGCTTGGCGTGAAGTGGATTTCGGGATGCATGACGGTCATGACGCGCGGCTCGACGAAGAGTGTTCGATGACGGTGTACTTGAGCCGGAGAAGGTGTCGTCGGAGTGTCGACTTGAGTGGCTCTGTCTTGAGTAGGAAGAAGTTGAAGGAGGCCGGTTGACCAACAACGCACGGATCTCGTCCATTCTTGCATTGTTCTCTTGCTTGTGCGCGCCGAGCTTGTTGTCGAAGTAGTCTCGTGTACGTTGCTCGGAGAGTCGCAAGTCGGTGGCGAGGTTGTCGATGCGGTCGTTCATGGCTTGTTGCTCTTGATGTAGCGCATGTTGTGCACCAAAGAGGTGGCTCTTGGTGACGAATGATGACATGTCGTCGTCTTGCTCGATGAAGAGTGGGTTGGTAGAGGTACTTGGCCTATCCATCATATGAAAGTGGTGGTGAGTAGGAAAATGAGAGAACAAAACCAAAGTTACCTTTTCCGAAGATTGTGGATGCAACAAGTATGATCCAACGTAATGTTACAATAGGGGAATTGGTACCGGGAAATGTTTCTCACACCTACAAGTAAATGGTCTATGGAGGAGCTTGGTTAGGATGGTGGCAAAACTTTCAAGCAAATGTTAGTCAAGATATTGATAAAGTTGAGAAGATTCACAAATGGCAAGTAAGACAAATAGATCAAACCCAATGATATCACTAGGAACACACACACGGAAGATAAATGGGATCCACACAACCAAGGGGTGAGCTCAAATGTGCAACCACGGAAAATGCTCTTGTTGTGCGAATACTAGAGAGACGCTAGCTCGATTGCACTAATGGGCTAGATACGCTAGTGCACCAACCTAATAGAGAAACCGGTCGTCTCACAATCCCAAGTATGCTTATGTATGTAATGACCAAGATGATGCACGTATGCTAAGAGGCTCGATTCTATTGCTTATAAGCTCTTTGCTTCTCTGCTCTTTTGCTTAAAAGCTTTTCTTGTTTTTTTTACTATGCCACAAAGCTTGATATGCGAGCCACACAATGAGGTAACAGGTAGTAAATGCACGGGATGGACGGAACACTAAATGGTGCACTAAGGCGTGGCCCGGCAATACTCAACAAGCTAGTCTTGATGGGTAAGCTACGCAAAAGGGCTCGAAGCTATCAAGTTAATGGCAAGGTGATGCGGAGCATCCCACGATCATCCCCATGGATCGACAATCGTCTCATCAAGAGCCAAGAGGACCCATGAGACGAGCTAGAGCTAGAGCTCTCGAGAACGAGGTGACTTCCTTCCTTAGTGATATCACATATGATCCACTCGAGACATGGCTACTACCTAAGTTCGATATGCTATGCATCATTAGGTGTCAAGAGGAGCAGTCCGAAGATGCACGTGAAGACCAGACGAGCCGCCAAGTCCACGGATGAAGAGGACCACGGAAGCGGACAAGTTCACCCTCCAGGCCCCGGACATCCGGCCAAGGACCCGGACATCCGGCCCCTGGAGACGCCAGCACCACAGCCGAAGCCCAGCCAGAAACTCTACAGGGCCCGGACATCCGGCCTCCATGCCCCGGACATCCGGCCCCCCAGCCCGGATATCCGGCACCTGTCCTGGGAATCCGGCACCCCATAACCGAATCGGCAGAAGTGGCCGCACCAGCCCGGACATCCGGCCGAATAGCCCGGACATCCGGTGCCTCGCGAAGGCCCGGACATCCGGCCCAACGCCCGGACATCCGGCCTCCCCTGCCTGCGTGCAGTGTATCCGGGACGAGTCCCTTGTACCCCTTCGCCCCCTAGACTATATGTACTCCATCCCCTTCCTCTTTCTAGGTTAGCATTGGATTAGCTCATATTTTGTGTGATAGCCTTTGCTCATCCACTTGGCTACTTCTCCTCGGAGCTCCGGACCTCTACGGAGAAGATCCCCCAAGCGGATTCAAGACCCCCTTCTAGGGTGGACCCCATCAAGGCCTCCTCACGGAGAAGAACGGCTACCGTTTGTATCTTTCCTTTGTTGTTTTTGAATCTTGTGCCACCTTATGTGATCGGTGATCTAGCACTTGTGTGATTGATCTCTTGTTGGTTAAGTGATTTCTCTCTCGTTTTCCCCGTGTTTCCCTCTTGTTCTTCCACGTGTTCTTCGTGATTCCCCATAGGATCCGCTCCAACGTGAAAGATCATCCACGTAGGGTTCCACCCTACATCATCTTATCATGAGCCACGTTGATCACGTTTTTGGAGCCCCTACCCCTCTTTTTCTAGCTTGATTTTGTTGTTCTTGTCCTAATTCCGAAAATTCCCCACCAAAAATAGCCCCAAATTTTTTTTGTGATTTGTTAGTGTGATGAAGTTTTGTTGGATTTGATCCGCGGATTTCGTGTGTTGCAGGTAGATCTAGCATTTCCCCACCATTTCCACAATTTCCATCCACAAAATCGCCCGAATTTTGCCCCGGATTTGACCTCCCCACGCGGTGTTCATCAAGTTCATCCACGGACACAGAGCCCGGACATCCGGCCCGAACAGCCCGGACATCTGGCACCCCGGACATCTGGCCCGACCAGCCCGGACATCCGGCGCCCCGGACATCCGGCTTCCTGCCCGGAAATCCGGCTCCTGGCAACAGCAATCCCCATCCACCTCCCCGTTTACCGCCTAACTCTCGCCAAATTTTGTCCCGGTGCCCACATACACTTCCATATACCTCCACCACTTCCGCATAACACCACCATAGCCTTTCCCACTACCAATTCCGACAATGTTGCCAAATTTTGCTTTGAGAATTTGAGTTGGGGTTTCCGTATCCTTTTGTGTTTCGGCTATCTAGGTACGGTTCAACATCAACATCACCACCGCTCATCTTCGCCAAGGACGGTAACATCGTCGACATCCTTCTCATTACTTGCAATTGCGTTGATAACCATCATAGCCCATCTTTTGCGTTGCTTACCCATCGAGACTAGCCATTGAGTATTGCCGGCAATGTGACTTGTGCACATTAGTGATCATACTCCATAGCATACATACCATACCAAAGTGGTGCATATCTTGGCATCAACTTGTGTGTCACAAAGTTGTCATCGCATACACAATTGCTATCTTGGTGCGTGAAGTTTTGCATGAGAAAAGAGCTCAAAAGAGAAAGAGCCAATCAAGCTTCTAAGCAAAGAGAGAAAGATAAGCAAAGACCTTATGAGCAAGAACCATAGCATCATACAACATTAAGATTGTCAGACTTGATCATCTTGGATCAACACATCGAAACACCATACATATAGCATACTTGGGATAGAAGTCGTTGCGTTTTTGCTTAGTAGGTTGTGCACAAGTTCGTATCCGCCTATTGTGCAATCGTGCTAGCGTCTCTCTAGTGTTGTGCAACAAGAGCATCTTGGTGAATTCCACATTTTGGCTCATCCTTGGTTGCATAACCCCATATTATCTATTTGCGTGTGTGTTTCCGTGTACCATATCTTGCTATTGGTCTACTTGTTGCATTTGCAAATTTGTGAATCATTTCCAACATTATTGAGTCTCACTTACAATTGCATCAAATTTTGTGCCACCATCCTAACCGAGCTCCACCATAAGCTTTTATTGGTGTAGGTGTGAGAACCGACAAGAATCGGTACCAATAGTGCTATTTCATTGTCCGCATTTGAGTGAACTTGATTCATCATCAACATCGGTCAAAGGTACATTGGTATAAGTTCTTTTCCGTTCTACCACTCACATTTTGCTTGGAATGATGGATAGGCCAAGTACTTCTACCAACCCACTGTTCATCGAGCAAGACGACGACATGTCATCATACGTCACCAAGAGCTACCTCTTTGGTGCACAATGATCGTTGCACCAAGAACAACAAGCAATGAGCGACCGCATCGACAACCTCGCCACCGACTTGTGACTCTCCGAGCAACGTACAAGGGACTACTTCGACAACAAGTTCGACGCTCACAAGCAAGAGAATGATGCAAGAATGGATTTAGATACGCCGCCTTGATGAGAAGCCGACATCATTCTACTTCTTCATCATCAAGACGGAGCCACTCGAGTCGACACTCCGACGATACCTTCTACGACTCAAGTACACCTACTTCGAACACTCTTCGTCGTGCCGCTCGTCAAGACCGTCATGCATCTCGCAACCCGCTACATGACAAGCATTCACAAGAGCAAGTTGATGATCAAGTTCCTCGTCCTCAATCAAACCAAGACGCTTTTGCTCAAGCTCAAGAACGACAACGTCTTCGTCGCCAACAAGAGGAAGAACGAGCGCGTCTTCACCAAGACGAACAAGACGCCAAGGCTCAACGTCTTCAACAACAACAACGTGAAGCGCAAGCTCTTGAGGCGCAACGTGCCCTTCAAGAATCAAGTAGAGCCTTCGCCAACCGCAATCGCGAACGGCGCAATCAAGAGGAAGCCCTTCGAGAAGAAATCCAAGAGAGGAACTACCAACCGCATGTACAACGTCAAGTTCCTCAAGCCCCTCCACAAGCTCGTCAAGCTCCACACCAACCTCAAGTTCAACAAGGGCAAGTTGATCATGGTCTTCCTCCACGCCAAGAGCAACATGAAGACGATTACAATCCACGCCAAGGACGTCATCATCAACATCGCCAACAACACAATGAAGAGCAACGCTATGGCAAGCTAAAATTCACCATGCCCAAGTTCAATGGAAGCAATGACCCCGAAGACTACCTCTCATGGGCATTGAAGGTTGACAAAATCTTCCGGTTGCACAACTACGATGAAGCAAAGAAAATCACTATGGCATCACTTGAGTTCCAAGACTATGTGCTCATATGGTGGGAACAAATCATTGAGCGACGACAAGCAAGAGGTGAACCTCCAATCACCACTTGGGCTCAAATGAAGGATGTCATGCGAGCACGTTTTGTGCCAACCTACTACAACCGCGACCTTTTCAAGAAACTCCAACTACTCAAGCAAGGAACAAAGAGTGTTGAAGAATACTACAAGGAAATGGAGATAGCCATGATTCGAGCCAATGTCAAGGAAGATGATGAGCAAACTATGGCACGTTTCTTGAATGGACTAAATTATCCCATCAAGAAGATCGCCGACTTCCAACCATACTCAACCCTCATTGAGCTCGTGCATCAAGCTACAAAGGCGGAACGTCAAGTGCAAGATGACTTCAAATGCGCCAAGTACTCATCCAAGACCCTCTGACTTCTCCAACAACCAAGCTTCAACGACTCCTCCAACATCTACATCAACCAAACCTTCTACAAACAACGACGACAAGTCGAGTTACAAGAGAAAGTCAACAAGTTCAAGTCGTCCTCCTCCTACTACAAGCAACTTCAAGCCGCGTGCTTCATCATCTACTCCAACCGATGAGACCATCAAAACAAGCTCCTTCAAGTGTTTCACTTGCGGCGGCCAAGGCCACAAGTCCTACGAATGCACCAACAAGCGCACCATGATCCTCAACGACGACGGCACCTATGACTCAATGAGTGATGAGGAGATGGAAGCCCTTGAGCAAGTGGCCATGCACCGACAAGTGAACGAAGATGAAGATGATCAAGTCTTTTGCGATGAGGATTCGAGCCCCGCTCTCGTTGTCTCCAAGGTCTTGACCCTTCAACATCAACAAGAAGAAGGCGACCAAAGATGCCACATCTTCCATACAAAGCGAGCATCAACGGAAGGTCCGTCAAGGTCATCATCGATGGAGGTAGTTGCCACAACTTGGCAAGTGAAGAACTATGTTCCAAACTTCAATTGGTCAAGAGGAAGCACCGCACCCTACAAGGTTCAATGGCTAAGTGACTCCGGCACTATCTGAGTCGAGCATACGGTCCAAGTCTCCTTCAAAATTGGTGCTTATGAAGACACGTTGGAATGTGATGTGGTCCCAATGACCGCTTGCCACCTACTTCTAGGGCGACCATGGCATTTCTACCGTGGTGTCATCCACTATGGGTGCACCTATCACTATAGCTTCAAGATGAAAGGGAAGGAATATTTGCTACGACCTATGTCTCCTACTCAAGTGATAGTCGACAAGCAAGCCACACATCATAGAGACAAGAGTGAGAAAGTGATCCACCCAAAAGTGAGTGTGATAGAGGCACAGGTGTCCCGATGTTTCGATGAGATGGTGGCTATCGTTTCTGTGGGAGTCGACCTTGACGATCCGACTACGTACGTGCGAGACGTCGCGCCTTAGCAATCGCTAAACCAACTTCCGAGGGTTATTGACCACGCCGAGCACGATCAACTGACCACGAGGGCCTGTTTCCTGCGAGCAAACGAAGAACAAGCAAGAAACTAAGATTGCAATCTGGATATTGCGAATATAAGAGGAAAGCTTTATTAATGAAGGTGGGGTTACGAGACGCCTTGGTCCAGTGGTTGAACACAAACGGCACGATGTTGTAGCTATGGCGAACTTTTGATCTAAACAAAACCCAAAGTCTAAACGACGCCCTAAGGGCTGTATATATGGAGAAAGAGGAGGGAATTTCGTGGCCCTTGAGGGAGGGGTCCGAAACCAACCCTAACTCTTGTTTCCCCACACATACGGACTCTAAAACAGCCTACACTTAAGTATTTCGAAATTACATGGGCCTGGCCCAATAATAAGGTGACGCAGCACCTAGAATAGCCTATGGACGAATATTATGAAGTGGCATCTTGTATATTTCGTCCAAGGCCTCATGCTCTCATTAGGGTGGTTTCAAAGTCCTGGAATCATCACTTGTAACTCCGTTCTTGTTTCCCTTATGCATGCCAACATCTCCATGCTTGAACTTGCTCCAAGGTTCATCTTTCTTGTCCATGGTAGGCCCTTCATTTGTAAGCAAAACAAATGTATCCAATTTAGGCAGCATCATATTCTCATGAACATTGGAATCGTTACCAAGAAACGAAAGTACCGATAATTCAATTGGCGTCTGCGAGCTCTAGTAATTGGCCCAAGATGTATAGCAGCAGGGTTGTGGGTGTAACGATGGTATTGATGTCCTCATCATCCTCCCCTTCTTGAAATGAAGTCGTCCTCGACGGAAACTCATCTTCCTCACCCAAATAAGGCTTCAAATCTGCAATGTTAAAAGTGGGACTAACCCCAAAATCTGCAGGCAGCTCAAGTTTATATGCATTATCATTTATTTTCTCTAACACCTTAAATGGACCATCAGCATGTGGCATTAGCTTTGATTTGCGCAAATTAGGAAACCTATCCTTACGCAAATGTAACCAAACAAGATCTCCAGGTGCAAAGACAACATGTTTTCTACCCTTATCTCCAAAGAAGTTTATATTTAGCATTCATACGCTCAATGTTTTCCTTAGTTAACTCATGCATTTTTAAAATCAATTCAGCACGTTCTTTAGCATCAAAATTAACCTTCTCCGAAGATGGAAGAGGCAACAAATCAATAGGTGCACGAGGTAGGAAGCCATACACAATTTCAAAAGGGCACATCTTAGTAGTAGAATGCAATGAACGATTATAAGCAAATTCAATATGAGGCAAGCATTCTTCCCACATTTTCTTATTATTCTTCAAAACAGCCCTAAGCATAGTAGACAATGTTCTATTGACTACTTCAGTTTGTCCATCAGTTTGGGGGTGACAAGTAGTACTAAAAAGCAGTTTAGTCCCCAACTTAGCCCATAAACATCTCCAAAAGTGGCTAAGAAATTTAGTATCACGATCTGAAACAATAGTATTTGGCACACCATGCAAGCGAATAATTTCACGAAAGAACAAATCAGCAACATTAACAGATCATCGCTTTTATGACATGGTATAAAGTGTGCCATTTTCGAGAATCTATCCACGACAACAAATATGCTATCCCTCCCTTCTTTGTTCGAGGTAAACCTAAAACAAAGTCCATAGATATATCCTCCCAAGGAACACTAGGTACAGGCAAAGGCATATATAAACCATGAGGATTGAGTCGTGACTTAGCTTTTTGACATGTAGTGCAGCGAGCAACAAAACGCTCAACATCCCGCCTCATCTTTGGCCAAAAGAAATGTGTAGCATGTATATCCTCCGCCTTCTTCACGCCAAAGTGTCCCATTAATCCTCCTCCATGCGCCTCCTGCAACAACAAAAGACGAACAGAGCTAGCAGGAATGCATAGCTTGTTAGCACGAACACAAAACCATCCTTAATAACAAACTTGTTCCATGTTCTTCCTTCTTTACAATTCTGCATTACATTTTTAAAATCAGCATCATGCACATATTGATCTTTGATGGTCTCCAAACCAAATATTTTGAAGTCAAGTTGTGAAAGCATAGTATAGCGACGAGACAAAGCATCAAGAATAACATTTTCTTTACCCTTCTTGTGTTTAATGACATAAGGGAAAGTCTCAATGAATTCAACCCATTTAGCATGTCTACGATTCAGTTTAGCTTGACTTTTAATATGTTTCAAAGATTCATGATCGTAATGTATAACAAATTCTTTGGGCCATAAATAATGTTGCCATGTCTCTAAAGTCCTAACAAGAGCATATAATTCTTTGTCATAAGTAGAATAGTTCAGACTAGGCCCACTCAATTTTTCGTAAAAGTATGCAACAGGTTTGCCATCTTGTAATAACACACCTCCTAATCCAATTCCACTAGCATCACATTCAAGCTCAAAAGTCTTATTAAAGTCGTGAAGTTGGAGTAAAGGAGCATGTGTCAACTTATCTTTCAATACCGTGAAGGCTTCTTCCCATGCGGTACCCCAAACAAAAGGCACATCCTTCTTTGTAAGTTCATTGAGAGGTGCAGCAATGGTGCTAAAGTCTCTCACAAAGCGCCTATAGAAACCAGCGAGTCCAAGAAAACTCCTCACTTGTGTGACCGTTTTGGGTTGCGGCCAACTCTCAATAGCTTCAATCTTGGCTTTATCAACTTCAATTCCCTGTGGTGTAACAACATAGCCAAGAAAAGATACTCGGTCGGTGCAAAAGGTGCACTTCCCAAGGTTACCAAACAAACGTGCATCACGTAGAGCATTAAAAACAAGACGTAAATGTTCCAAATGTTCTTCCAAAGATTTGCTATAAATCAGATATCATCAAAATAGACTACCACAAATCGTCCAATGAAAGCACGTAAAACTTCGCTCATTAGTCTCATGAAAGTACTAGGTGCATTAGTTAACCCAAAAGGCATGACTAACCACTCATATAAACCAAACTTAGTTTTAAATGCTGTTTTCCATTCATCTCCCAATTTCATACGAATTTGATGGTATCCACTACGCAAATCAACTTTGGAGAATATTGTAGAGCCACTCAATTCATCAAGCATATCATCTAGCCTAGGAATAGGATGACGATAACGAATAGTAATATTATTAATGCCTCTACAATCAACATACATACGCGACGTACCATCCTAGGCACTAGTATAATAGGAACAGCACAAGGACTAAGAGATTCGCGTATATAACCTTTGTCGAGCAGCTCCTGTACTTGACGCATAATCTCCTTCGTCTCCTCAGGATTGGTACGGTATGGTGCACGGTTGGGTAGCGATGCACCGAATTAAGTCAATTTGATGCTCAATCCCTCGAATAGGTGGTAATCCGGTGGCACGCCTTGTGGGAAGACGTCAATGAACTCCCGCAAAATGTTAGTGACAAAGAGGGGCAAAGAGGAAGGCACGTCCTCGAATGAAAATAATGCCTCTTTGCACACAAAAGCATAGCAAACAGATTTGCTAGAATCTAGCTCCTCAATATCAGATTTGGTGGCAAGTAAACATGCACTTTTCAGTTTAATTTCGAAGCAACATTAGATGGTTTATTATTAGGCTTCATTTGTTGCTCAAATTCTTTTGCCACAATCTGATTTTCACTCTTATTTTTCTCCTGTTTTGCTTTATTAGCTCTATTAATATCATCTTTCAAAATTGAATCAGGAGTCATAGGAAGCAAAGTAATATTTTTATCCTTGTGAACAAGAGTATACTGATTGTTTCTACCATGGTG
Source organism: Aegilops bicornis (assembly GCA_021605145.1). NCBI lineage: Eukaryota > Viridiplantae > Streptophyta > Magnoliopsida > Poales > Poaceae > Aegilops > Aegilops bicornis. The sequence continues at coordinate 345,978,959 of CM038674.1, read as the reverse complement.
TACAGAATTTTTATCAAATTGCCATGGTCTACCAAGTAATAAGGAACATGCTTGCATAGGTACCACATCACAATCAACATAATCAGCATATGTAGAGATACTAAAATACACACTAACAAAGACGTGTTACCTTAACCTTGCCGCTGTTGTTGAACCATTGGATGTAGTAAGGATGTGGATGTGGTCTTGTGGTGAGAGAAAGCTTCTCCACCATATCCATGCTAGCCAAGTTGTTGCAGCTCCCTCCATCTATGATGACGCTTGAATAGAACGCTCCTTCACAACTCCCTTTGTATGGAACAAGTTATGCCTCCGATTTTGCTCAGCTTGTGTAACCTGCACACTCAAAACACGTTGAGCAACTAAACATTCATACACCGCCAAGATCTTCAGAGCCATGTATTGCGTCTCATGATCGTAATCCTCTCCACCGTGTTCTTCATGCGTAATAAGAGCCAAAGTCTCTTCATCATAGTCACTAGCGGACTCATACCCACCATCCTCGTGAGCAATCATCACACGCTGAGATTGGCATTCTCTCATAAAGTGTCCTCTTCCCTTACAACGCACGACAAATAATATCACTTGTGTGTCCTGTTGACGCCATGGAAGAAGAAGAGCTCGTAGACCCAGCAGTGTGCTCTTGGCGAGATAGTGGTGGTTGTGCACGCTTTCTTGTATCACGGTTGGAGGTGGCAGCCGATGGAGGTGCCGTGTAGTAGAACGTGTGGAAGTAGATGATGCACGTGGTGTCCATGATGAAGGTCGACCTGCGAGAAAAGTTAGTCCGCGCCAACGCTCGTTGATCCCCTGCACTTCACGTTCAGCTTTACAAGCAAGATGGAATAATCGAGTGATATTAGTATAATCCTTGTAGTCTAGAATGGTCTGAATATCTCTATTTAATCCACCCGTAAAACGTGCAAGCATAGCTTCATTCTCCTCAACAATACCACATCTAATCAAGCCAGTTTGTAATTCCCGATAATATTCTTCAATCGAATTTTTCCTTGTCTTAAGCGCTGCAATTTTTGGAGTAATTCACGTTGATAATATGGTGGAACCCAACGAGTACGCATAGCAGTTTTCAAAGCAGTCCAAGTAGCTGGAACAGGATATAATCTACAATGTTCGTACCACCAAACACATGCAAAGCTAGTGAAAGCACAAAATGTAGCCGGGAACACGCCTCTCCTCGTGATATTGTAAACATGTAAATCGTTGTTCAGTTTCTAACTCCCAAGTAAGATATAGATCAGGAACATATCTACCCTCAAATGGTGGAATATTCAACTTCAGCTTTAGGGAGATGGTCATGATCTCGCACTGAGGGGAGCCCTAACATTGCCATTATTTGCATGTGGACGACCGGGTGGTTGTGGTGCCGGTGGTTGCACTTGCACGTAGTTCTGAAGTTGATCAACCTCATCCTCGTACTCTCTCACATAATCATCCTCCCCACATCGCCAGCAGGAGCCACGAAGTATCAACAAGCAGCACCAAGCAGCTTGGCCAGTGAAGAGGGACACGGCTCGCTTCGGCGGAGGGTTGCTTCGCGATGTGGAGGTAGTCGTTGGTGTTGTTGTAGAGGTGCATTAGGTGCAGCCGGTGGTGGTGGTGGTAGACGCCAAGCAATTCATTAAACTTGTTATCGAGCTTTGTTTGACGCCTTCTCAATGCCATCTATCTTCTCCATGGCCTCTTCAAATCTATTTAGAACATCTTCCACCTGCCCACTCATCATTTGTTGAAACTTATCATGTAGCGCTTTGTTTGTCATGTTCTCCCGCCTCTCGTCGGCTTGTGATCCTGCCATGGTTAGCAGCAATAGAAACACACAAGAATATGATTCGACAGACTACTAGGAAGTGGTGGTGGTGGTGTGGTGGACAGTCACAAATCCGTCAAGCAAATCTCAAATTCTTACCAGTTCTTACCCGATGGCAGCGGTGATCTAAGCAACCGATGTAGTCAAAACTCTCAAAGCTTGGATAGAGCGATTACCAAGGAGAGTCAAACGCATACGATGTAGATGTATGTGGAGCTGGGAAGGCTTATAATATGGTGGCAAAAAGGGTCAAGAATAATCAAATCGAGATGCAAAGTTGAATAAACGCTCAACGACGGTCTTGTCTTTGGTCCTAGGCTAGACCGTGCTAGAGACGCGAGCCTAGAACACTAACAAAATCACGGCGCTGCGGAAACAACGGAAAAGCACACTGGAAAAAAATTCCGCTCTTTTTTTTTTTTGCGCTGCTTTTTTTTTTTGCGCTGCTTTTTTTTTTTGCGAAAAATCACTATAATGGCGAGTGTCTCAAAACTCTTCCCAGGTCAAACTGACAGGATGGGCACGAAATTTTTTCGACCAAAATTTTTTTTTCGATCGCCCGGACCCAAAAACTGAAACGGGTCAAAAAACTTTCTATAATGGCGATCGTCTCAATACGCTTAGAAACACCTAAAATAGGATAGCCGTAAAAATTTTCGACAAGTGCGTTTCGGAAAATTTTGGGCCTAAACGGAGGGTGGTTTCAGACTTTTTTTTCCGAAACCTACTCCGGCTAGGAAACTCGAATCGGAAACTAGATGGATCTCAAAACTAACCTAATATGAGAAGAACTCGGATTGGTGGTGGATATATGGTTGTGGTATATGGCAGCGGTGGTGGTATATGGCAGCGGTGGTGGTATATGGCTACGGATTGGTGGTGGATAAGAAGGGTGGTAGATGGCAAGGCGATGATGATGGTGCGCGGCAAGTGACAACTTATGACCGTAACTCGAAACTCTAAAAGACTAGACTCTAAGACCAGAACTTGACACGACGATGCAACCGAAATTCAACAAAGCAAAACCCCAAAAAGATTATGTGAAGGCTCAGATTGGTTCGGATATGATGAACTAACCCTAATTTTTTTGTGGCTTTTTCGTGGACTTTAGGTATGAAGAACAGACTCGATCTAATCTACGAAAAACTGTAAAATCTCACCGAGCAACCTGAAAATCTGATACCACTTGATAGAGGCAAAGGTGTCCCGATGTTTCGATGAGATGGTGGCTATCGCTTCGTGGGAGTCGACCTTGACGATCCGACTACGTGACGTCGCGAGACGTCGGCGCCTTAGCAATCGCTAAACCAACTTCCGAGGGTTATTGACCACGCCGGAGCACGATCAACCTGACCACGAGGGCCTGTTTCCTGCGAGCAAACGAAGAACAAGCAAGAAACTAAGATCTAAACAAACGAAGTACGCGAAGTTGCAGCTATGGCGAACTTTTGATCTAAACAAAACCCAAAGTCTAAACGACGCCCTAAGGGCTGTATATATGGAGAAAGAGGAGGGAATTTCGTGGCCCTTGAGGGAGGGGTCCGAAACCAACCCTAACTCTTGTTTCCCCACACATACGGACTCTAAAAACAGCCTACACTTAAGTATTTCGAAATTACATGGGCCTGGCCCAATAATAAGGTGACGAGCACCTAGAATAGCCTATGGACGAATATTATGAAGTGGCATCTTGTATATTTCGTCCAAGGCCTCATGCTCTCATTAGGGTGGCTTCAAAGTCCTGGAATCATCACTTGTAACTCCGTTCTTGTTTCCCTTGCGCATGCCAACATCTCCATGCTTGAACTTGCTCCAAGGTTCATCTTTCTTGTCCATGGTAGGCCCTTCATTTGTAAGCAAAACAAATGTATCCAATTTAGGCAGCATCATATTCTCATGAACATTGGAATCGTTACCAAGAAACGAAAGTACTGATAATTCAATTGGGCGTCTTGAGCTATAGTAATTGGTCCAGTATGTATAGCAGCAGGGGCTGTGGGTGTAACAATGGTATTGATGTCCTCATCAGAGTGAGAGCCACAAGCCAAACTTGAGCGTCTCTTCGCCTAGAGAGAAAAACCTCATCCTATTTGCCACCAAAAGTGAGATGAGAGAAGTGTGTGAGAACCCATCGAGTGTGATGCATTTTGTCCTCGTGTGCAAGGATGGAGAACCAAAAACTAACACCATTCACGAGCTACCTTTGGTGTTTCAATCTCTTTTGCAGGAATTTCAAGATGTTTTCCCCGACGAGCTCCCTCCGGGTCTACCTCCTCTTCGAGGCATTGAGCATCGAATCGACCTCATCCCCGGAGCGCCTCTACCAAAGAAAGCTCCATACCGAGTCAATCCCGAAGAAACCAAGGAGATTCAACGGCAATTACAACAACTAATCGACAACGGTCATGTACGTGAAAGCTTAAGCCCTTGTCGTTTCCTCGTTATACTCGTGCCTAAGCCCGATGGAAGTTTTCGCTTGTGTTCCGATTGTAGACCTATAAATGCTATCACCGTCCGATATAGGCATCCCATTCCTCGCTTAGATGATATGCTTGATGAACTTAGTGGAGCCAACTTTTTCTCAAAAATTGACCTTAAAAGTGGCTATTATCAAATCCGCATACAAGAGGGTGATGAATGGAAAACTGCTTTCAAAACCAAATTTGGTTTATATGAGTGGTTAGTGATGCCTATGGGTCTTTCGGAGGCTCCCAGTACTTTCGTGCGTCTTATGCATCATGTGCTTCGTCCTTACATTGGAGTCTTTGTTGTGGTTTACTTTGATGATATTCTTGTGTTTAGGAAAACAATGAAAGAGCACATCAATCATGTAAAATCTGTGTTGCAAACTCTTCGCAAGGAAAGCCTTTATGCAAACTTGAAAAAATGCACTTTTGGAGTTGACAAAGTGGTTTTCTTGGATTTTGTAGTATCCTCAAAGGGTGTCCATGTTGATGAATCTAAAATTTAAGCAATTAAAACTTGGCCCCAGCCCACCAATTTGCAACAAGTGCGAAGTTTTCTTGGTCTTGCGGGTTTTTATCGTCGCTTTGTGAAAGATTTTAGCACAATTGCCGCTCCTTTGCATGCCTTGAGCAAGAAGAATACTCCCTTTGTTTGGGGAACTTTGCAATCAACCGCTTTTGATGAGCTCAAGTCTTTGCTTACTCATGCTCCGATTCTTGCTCTGCCCAACTTTCACAAAACTTTTGAGGTTCATTGTGATGCAAGTGGTACCGGAATTGGCGGAGTTTTGATGCAAGAAAAACGAGCCATTGCTTATTTTAGTGAAAAACTCTCCGGTGCTCAACTTAATTATCCCATCTATGACAAAGAATTGTATGCTTTAGTGCGTGTGCTACATGTTTGGGAACATTACCTTAGACCTCATGAGTTTGTCATCCATACCAATCATGAAACGCTTAAGTACCTCAAAGGTCAAACTAAATTAAACAAGCGTCATGCAAAATGGAGTGAGTTCATTGAATCTTTTCCTTATGTGATCAAGTACATTAAGGGTAAAAAAAATGTAGTTGCCGACGCGCTTTCACGCATAAGCATGCTTGTCACTCAACTTGAGTTGAATGTTATTGGTTTTGAGCATATAAAAGACTTGTATGAGCATGATCCATCTTTTGCTTCTCCTTATGCTAAGTGTTTGACGCATACTTCTTGGGAACAATATTACATCAAGGATGGTTATCTTATGAGAGCTAACAAACTTTGCATTCCCGAGTCTTCTCTTCGTTTGCTCCTTTTGCAAGAGGCTCATGGAGGCGGACTCATGGGACACTTTGTACGTGACAAGACATTCGCCACGCTCTCCAACAACTACTTTTGGCCCAAGATGTTCCGCGACGTCTCACGCTTCACCACCCAATGTTATACATGTCGCAAAGCTAAGTCTAAAGCTCAATCTCATGGTCTTTACATGCCTCTTCCTATTCCTTATCAACCATGGGAAGACATTAGTATGGATTTTGTACTTGGTTTTCCTAGGACTCAAAATGGCAAGGATTCCGTATTTGTTGTTGTGGATAGATTTTCTAAGATGGCACATTTCATCCCTTGCAACAAGATAGACGATGCTTCACATGTTGCAAATCTATTTTGTAGGGAAATCTTGCGACTCCATGGCGTACCAAAGACAATCGTCTTCGATCGGGACGTCAAGCTCTTGAGTTACTTTTGGAAGACCCTATGCGCCAAGCTCGGAATCAAGCTCTTGTTCTCCTGGGCATACCATCCTCAAACTGACGGCCAAACGGAGGTGACGAACCGCACACTATCCACTCTACTTCGTGTCTTCATCAAGAAGAACATCAAGGAGTGGGAGGCATGTCTACCCATCGCCGAAAGTACGCCTACAACCGCAAGACACTCGACTACCAAAGTCCCCCTTCGAGGTCGCTTCACGGTTTCAACCCGTTGTCCCCATTGGACATTCTACCACTTCCTCTCCAAGAGCACACCGACATGGATGCGAGTGCACGAGCAAGCTACATCAAGAAGATGCACGAAGATACAAGGCACACCATCGAGCGCCAAGTACAACGACAAGGAACCAAGCTCAACGCCAACAAGCAACACATCGTCTTCAACATTGGTGATCTAGTGTGGGTACACCTTCGCAAGGACCGCTTCCCCAAAGAACGCAAGTCCAAGCTTCTCCCTCGAGCCGATGGACCTTTCAAGGTGCTAGCATGCTACAACGACAACGCTTACAAGATCGACCTACCTCGAGACAAATACAACGTGAGCGACATCTTCAACGTCAAGGACCTCGCACCATTCCATGGAGATGAAGCTTTTGATCCGAGGTCGGATCTCTCCAAGGGGGGAGATGATGCGGAGCATCCCACGATCATCCCCATGGATCGACAATCGCCTCATCAAGAGCCAAGAGGACCCATGACACGAGCTAGAGCTAGAGCTCGAGAACGAGGTGACTTCCTTCCTTAGTGATATCACATATGATCCACTCGAGACAAGGCTACTACCTAAGTCCGATATGCTATGCATCATTAGGTGTCAAGAGGAGCATTCCGAAGATGCACGTGAAAACGGACGAGCCGCCAAGTCCACGGATGAAGAGGACCACGGAAGCGGACAAGTTCACCCTCCAGGCCCCGGACATCCGGCCAAGGACCCGGACATCCGGCCCCTGGAGACGCCAAAGACCACGCCAAGCCCAGCCAGAAACTCTACAGGTCCGGACATCCGGCCCATGCCCTGGACATCCGGCCCCAGCCCGGATATCCGGCACTGCCCGGAAATCCGGCACCCGCAACCGAATCGGCGAAGTGGCGCACCAGCCGGACATCCGCCGGATAGCCCGGACATCCGGCGCCATGGCGTCTTGACATCCGCCCGACGCCTCGAAATCCGGCCTCCGCTCAAGGCAAGGTATCCGGACGAGTCCCATGTACCCCTTCGCCCCCTAGACTATATATACTCCATCCCCTTCCTCTTTCTAGGTTAGCATTGGATTAGCTCATATTTTGTGTGATAGCCTTTGCTCATCCACTTGGCTACTTCTCCTCGGAGCTCAGGACCTCTACGGAGAAGATCCCCCAAGCGGATTCAAGACCCTCTTCTAGGGTGGACCCCATCAAGCCTCCTCACGGAGAAGAACGGCTACCGTTTGTATCTTTCCTTTGTTGTTTTTGAATCTTGTGCCACCTTATGTGATCGGTGATCTAGCACTTGTGTGATTGATCTCTTGTTGGTTAAGTAATTTCTCTCTCGTTTTCCCCGTGTTTCCCTCTTGTTCTTCCACGTGTTCTTCGTGATTCCCCGTAGGATCCGCTCCAACATGAAAGATCATCCACGTAGGGTTCCACCCTACATCACAAGGTATACAAGGTGTCGTCGAGGTTACCGTCCTTGCTTACGGTGGTGGTTTAGATGTGTTGTCCGAGTTGATGATTGCTTGGCGGTGATGATGATGTCCCAAATGCGCCTAAGTAGCCGAAACACCTTAGGACACAAGAGAAACCGCGGTCCGAAACTCAAACAAACACGTGGAGTGGTGCGGAAGGACACAAGAGTGGTGGGGAAACCAAAAGGAAGAAAAAGAAAATGGGCGAAACCTCCCTGGATAGCCCGTGCGCATGGGGTAAGTGAGGCCCGTGTGCACGGGGTCTCGGGGGCCTGTGTGCACGGTGTACTCCGTGGGCGGATGAACAGCTCGGGATCCAAGGTGATTTTCAAACTTGAGGTCAAATTCGTGGATTTGGTGGGTGGAGAAGATGGTGGGGGGGGGGGCGTAGATCCACTTGCCAAACACCAAATTCGTGGATCAAAACAACCAAATCTCACAAGATCAAACAAATTGCAAGAAAATTTTTGGGGCTATTTTTGGTGGGGATTTTCGGATTAGGACGAAAAACAACGAAATCAAGCTAGAAAGTGGATGGTAGGGACTCCAAGATGTGTAACGTGGCTCATGATACCAAGATGATGTAGGGTAGAACCCTAGGAGGGATCTTTTCACACTTGGAGGGGGAAAAGGAGAGAAACAACAAGAACACAACAAGAACACAAAGAGGAAATCACTCCAACAATTCCCGATTACACATCCACTAGAGTAACAACACAAGATCCACAGGTCACAAACACAATCAAAGGAAAGATACAATGGCAAAGTTCATCCCAAATCCAAAGGAGATGGGGTCTTGGAGATAGTCTACTCCCTGAAGAGGTCTTGAAATCCACAAGGATTCTTCCCTAGGGGGTCTTGATTCCACAAGGGAAGGTAGAAAGGAGTAAATCTCACAAATATCTCATCTAATACTCTGCTAACCCTAAACAATGTCTTTGGTACGGAATATATAGCCTAGGGGTCGAAGGAGACGAAGTGGAGTCGAAGAAGCCATCTCACGGCCATCTCTGGAGGCCCGTGCAAGACGGGGTAAGTTGGGGTCTGCAAGACGGGTGCTCCAGCCCACTCTCGAGTAGCCCGTGGGCACGGGACTCGGGGCCCGTGGCGACGGGTGCTCCAAATACCACTCCCTGAGTAGCTCGTGGACATGGGGACTCGGGGGCCCGTGCGCACTCCCTGATCTTACGGTAATAGTGAAGTTGTTGAAGTCGATGTGTTGCCCGAGTTGATGCTTGGTGGGGATGATGATGTCCAAATGCACCTAAGTAGCCGAAACACCTTAGGACACAAGAGAAACCGCGGTCCGAAACTCAAACAAACACGTGGAATGGTGCGGAAGGACACAAGAGGTGGTGGGGAAACAAAAGGAAGAGAAAAGAAAATGGCCGGAACTCCCTGGATAGCCCGTGCGCACGGGGTAAGTGAGGCCCGTGTGCACGGGGTCTCGAGGGCCCGTGTGCACGGGGTGTTCTGGGAGCGGATGAACACGTCGAGATCCATGGGGATTTTGCAAAGGGAGGTCCAATTGAAGGATTTGGGGGGTGGGGAAGATGTTAGATGGGTAGATCCACTTGCCAAACTCCAAATTCGTGGATCAAAACAACCAAATCTCACAAGATCAAACGAATTGCAAGAAAAATTTTGGGGCTATTTTTGGTGGGGATTTTTGATTAGGACGAAAAACAACGAAATCAAGCTAGAAAGTGGAAGGTAGGGACTCCAAGATGTGAATCAACGTGGCTCATGATACCAAAATGATGTAGGGTAGAACCCTAGGAGGGAACTTTTCACACTTGGAGGGGGAAAAGGAGAGAAACAACAAGAACACAACAAGAACACAAAGAGGAAATCACTCCAACAATTCCCGATTACACATCCACTAGGGTAACAACACAAGATCCACAGGTCACAAACACAATCAAAGGAAAGATACAATGGCAAAGTTCATCCCAAATCCAAAGGAGATGGGGTCCTGGAGATAGTCTACTCCTTGAGGAGGTCTTGAAATCCACAAGGATTCTTCCATAGGGGGTGTTGATTCCACAAGGGAAGGTAGAAAGGAGCAAAGCTCACAAATATCTCATCTAGTACTTTGCTAACCCTAAACAAGGTCTTTGGTACGGAATATATAGCCTAGGGGTCGAAGGAGACGAAGTGGAGTCGAAGAAGCCATCTCACCGGCCATCTGGGAGGCCCGTGCGCCTGGGTAAGTTGGGCCCGTCTTGCAAGATGGGCCCTGTGCACGGTACAAGCCCGGGCGCACGGGGTGCTCCAGCGCCCACACCCAGAGTAGCCCCGGGGCACGGGGTCTCGGGGGCCCGTGCGCATGGGGTCGCCTGGAGCTTCTGTGCACTGTTGTAGCCCTTGTTCTTGGTTCATGTGGCCTCGGGTGGTCCTCCCTCTCCTTGGTAATGCTCCCCGAGTGTCTTGGTGATGTTCCTCTTCATACCTAAGGAGGCATAGCACATTATGGTGAGGTAGTAAACATGTTCCACTCGTGTCCATATGCAAATCTAGTAGGAAGGAGTTCACCTCGGTTTCCAAAGCACGTGCTCTTGCTCTTGTGATCGGTCCACGTGGGGCTTGATGTGTTGGTGTAGAGTCCATGGGGATGATGGAAGGATGCTCCGCATCAGTCACTCATCTCACTCATGGGTTGGTGGCTCTCCTCACATGGCAATTGGGTCATCTCATGATATGTGGGTGTCGGAGAGGTGTTGGTGCAAATGTCTCCATCCGCGGTCGCGTAGCTTGACTCGGAGAATGATCCAATATGGGCGCCGTCTTGATGTTGTAGAAGAGATTCGCGCTCGTTGCCGTGGTCGAAGGGGATGGCCCTTGCTCGACCGTATTCCTTGAGGGGCTTCCGAAGATGGAAGTGTCTCCCTCGCTTAGTGGTCGCCTTGTTGTTGAGGATGTCGATGTAGGCGAACATATGGGAAGTAGGCAAAGATGTCGTACTTCCAAAGGCGAAGATGCCTTGGGAACACTTGGCGAAGATGCCGAAGTGGTTGATGTAGCCGTAGCGCCGTCTTGGTGTGTTCGTCTCGCGGTCTTCTCTTTTGATATTGAAGCGTCGACTTGGTGCGAGGTAGAGCTTGTTGGGACTTGTGCACTTGCGCTTGTGGATTATCTTCATGATGATGATGTCGTTGTCGTGCTTGAGCTCGTAGTAGATGTCGTTCATCGTCGTCGTGCACATGGTGCTTGGAGGTGACTTGCCCTTCATGACGATGTTGATGACGAAAGTGATGGTGGTCGCCATGGAGATGTGGACGTGGACGACTTGCGCTTGCATCGCTTGGGCGCTCCAAAGACTTGTGGCTTGAACGTCGTCGTCTTGAAGATGACGAAGTGTAAGATGACTTGATCAAGGCCCGAATCTCCTCCATCCTTGCTCCTCCTTTTGTGCGGAAAGCTTGTTGTCGATGTAGTCTCTTTTCCTTGCTTCGGAGAGATGAATGTCGACGGAGAGGTTCTCGATGCGCTCTTGCAAGGTAGATTGTGCTCCTTGCATTTCGTGTTGTAGTACGAAGATGGACATTTTGGTGATGTAGTTGTTCACGCCGTCGTTGTTGTCGAAGACCGGAGATGAAATGCCTTGCCTATCCATCACAAGACTCGAGCAAATATGAGTGGGAGAAAGAGAAGAACTTATACCAAATGTACCTTGACCGATGTTGAAAATGGATCAATGATCACTCAATGTGTAACAAGGAAATAGCACAATTGGTACCAATTCTTGTCGATTTCTCACACCTACACAAGTAAAGCTTTTGGTGGAGCTCGGTGAGGATAGTGGCACAAAAATTTGATGCAAAATGTTAGCAAGAGTCAATAATGTTGAAAGAGATTCACAAATTCGCAAGTGAAACAAGTAGACCAATAGCAAAGAATGGACACAGAAACACACACACACGGATAGATAAATGGGGTCGTGCAACCAAGGAATGAGCTCAAAATGTGGAATCCACCAAAACGCTCGTGTTGCACAACTCAAGAGAGACGCTAGCACGATTGCTCAATAGGCGGATACGACACTTGTGCATAACCTATAAGATGCAAAATGGATAAACTTCTATCCCAAGTATGCATGTATGGTTCCCGGTGTTTGATCCAAGATGATCGGATATGACAATCTTATATGCAATGTTGTATGATGCTATGGCACTTGCTTACAAGCTTTTTGCTCTCTTTTCTTTTGCTTAAAAGCTTTTTTTTGTGTGGCCAATTTGCACAATGCACAAACCAAGATAGCAATTGTGTATATGCGGGAACAAACTTCTTGGCACACGAGATGATATGGTACCAATATGATATGGTACGTATGCAATGGGAGGTATGATCACTAATGTGCACAAGTAACGTGGCCCGGCAATACTCAAATGGCTAGTCTTGATAGGCAAGTAACGCAAAATGGGCTAGGGGTTATCAATGCAATTGCAAGGGGAATGTACAATGGTGTCATCGAGGTTACCATCCTTTGCGATGATGATTGGCGGTGTTCTTGATGTAGATACCAAGATGATGTATACTCGTCCCTAAGTAGCCGAAACACCTTAGGAAACGAAAAAACCGCGAACTCAAAATCTCAAGGACAAAAGTCAAATGGTGGTAGCGGAAAGCGGTGGTGTTGCACTAGGCAATGCGGAAGTGGATGTTATGGTGGTGGACTATACACGGTGTCGGAGTTGGAGGTCACCGTCCCAAAGTAGCCGAAACACCTTAGGAGACACAACTCACAACTCAAAGAATCACAAATAATAAATGGAGCAAAATGGGTTAGGTTGCGGAAGACTATGGTGGTTTTGCGGATGATATGGTGGAAGGCCTAGGCAAAGATGCCAAAATGTCAAAATTTTGATGGAGTCAAACGGTGTTGGAACCTATCTAGGTGGATGGGGGATGTCAATAGCTACTCAATGAGCTAAAGAACGCGAAAATCAGACTCCGGATGTGGAAGATATGGCCGAAATGGTGAAGTCTTTGGCGGTGACACAGGGGGCCGTGCGCCGAGATAGAGCCCGTGGAGCACGGGGTCCCGTCTTGCAGTACACACACCGAGGGCACGGGGTCACCTGGGACATGCGGGTTTTGGCGAATATTTTTGGCGATTTGGGCGGCAAAGTGAAGGATCTCGTGGCTGGTGTGTAGCTGGGGGTAGGGGTGGTATGGGAGGACGAAGGGACTACGGAAGAAACGCACTGGAAGGGCCGTGCGCACGGGGTCTGTCTGGCCCGTGGGCACGGGGTCCCGTGTGCATGGGGTCTCGATGGCCCGTGCGCACGGGGTCCTCTGAGAGCGGACGAACTGCTCCGGATCCATGGCAAAACTCGAATTTGAGGTCAAAATCGAGGGATGGAAGGTAGGGGAAGGTGGTAGAGGGGTGGATCTACTTGCTAAACACCGAATCCATGGATCAAATCCAACAAAATCAACACTAAACCAACAAATCACAAAAAAATTGGGGCTATTTTTGGTGGGGAATTTTCGAATTTAGGACAAAAACAACAAAATCAAAATTTGGAAAGCACGGGGTAGGGGCTCCAAAAACGTGATCAACGTGGCTCATGATACCATATGATGTAGGGTGGAACCCTATGGGGTCGATCTTTCCCGTTTGGAGAGGATCCCTACGAGGAACACGAAGAGCGAGCGGGAGAGCACGAGGTAAATCACGAGGAAAACACAAATGAATCACTTAAACCAACAAGATTCGATTACACATGCGCTAGATCGATGAACACAAAGAGAGATACACGATCCACGATCAACAAAGGACGATACAAGAGGTAACCGGGTTCTTCTCCGTGAGGAGGTCTTGATAGGGGCCACCCAAGAGGGGGTCTTGAGCTAGGTCGCTCCAAGAGGAGGTCTTGATCTCCTAGTGGAGTGGATCCATGGAGCAAAGCTCACAAATGTGTATCAACTACTTTGCTAACCCCAAACATTGCCCTAGGTACGGAATATATAGTCTTGGGGACGAAGTGGAGGAAGAGAGGCTCGGGTTGGAGATAACGGCCGTCCATCCTGGAGAGCTCGTGCGCACTGGGTAAGTTGGGCCCGTGTGCACGGGTACAGGCCTGTGCGCACGGGGTGCTCTAGCGCCAACTCCCTGAGTAGCCCGTGGGCACGGGGTCTTGGGGGCCCGTGCGCACGGGGTCACCTGGGACTTCCAGTTTTGCTGTTGTAGCACTCCGTCTTGATCCTTGGGGCCTTGGGGTCCTTCTCCTAGTCCTTTGGGGTGTTCCTCACCAGCTTGTGGTCGTCGGTCTTTGTATCTAAGGGCACATAGAGCTCTTTGGTGAGGTAGCAAGCAAGTCCAATGGATATTCATGATATTCTCGAAGAAGAGCGGGTTCACCTTAATTCCGATAGGACCGCTTGGGGCTTGATGTGCTATGAAGGTGTACATGGAGATGACCGTAGGATACTCCACATCATTGGGGTTGGTGCTACGGTGCACGACAGGGCGAGTGAGTGTGTGCGTTAGGCTCCTGGGGGCTTCCTGAGCACGGTGACACGCCTCACAGAGCTTGCGCTGTCAGGCTACACGGGCGACGGCATGGCCGGCGGCGAGATGCTCTCGGACGCGGTGGGAAATGGATCTAGGGGACGAGCGCGAGCACGAGAGAAGAGGGGAAAGGAAGAGGGGCTCACGGCGAGTGCAGAGGGCGTCGAAACGGGCTCGGGGAATGGTTGGACTTGGCGGGGCGGCGAAGTCAATCTCGCCGTCGGGAGGTTGAAAACAAGCTCGGTGAGGACGTTTGGGGGCTTCCAGCGGTGCGTGGCTCGGTGAGGGGGTCGAGGACGAAGTGGCAGAGCTTCTGGGCTGCTCGAGACGATGAGGGAGAGGCGTTGACCGCGGTGGTGCTCGTCGGCGGCGGCGGGCGTACTCGGTGAGGGGGGGAACAGCGACGGAGAGAGCAGGGGGGAGAGTGAGCGAGCTGGAGGGATTGGGACGATACCGAGGAAGTCGGCCACGCTGGCCCAAAGGTTCGTCGGCCAGCAGGAGGTGGCGCTGGAGCGTGCTCAAGACAAGTTGGGCACACGCTACCGTCCTCCTGGCGCCGTGGAGAAGATGACTTGCACTGGGCCAGCACTATGCTAGGCCAGCCAGTGGGCTACTAGGTAAGTTAGGTGGGTTTCTCTCTCTGTGTTTTATTTCTGTTTTCTATTTTTTTGCAGTATGTTTTGATTTAGTTCAAAGACCAAACAACTTTCATAACTCCTAAAATTGTTTGTGGGTGCAAACTATATTATTACAGAGCCCGACCTCAAGTTTCAGAATGTTTAGAGCAATAAATATATTTATAGGATTTATTTGCTCCAACTCAAATAGGTATTGTGTTATTCAAATACCAAAAATGTCATGGAAAAATATGCATCATCTCTGGATATGGCTTTCACCCTTTTCCATAAAGCATAAACATTTTTGCAGACCAATTTGGGATCATTGAAAATATTTTTAAGTTGAACCTATTTGCATTGTTTGGTGCTAGGGGTTTGATCAATCCCCATTTCAAAATTATTGAATTTAGACATGATGCAACACCATATGCTAGCACTACGCATTACCAGAACTAGGGATGTGACACTTAATGTCCGATTTTGTGTTCGGAGGACTGGGAGTGTCCTCTCGAGGATGGGCATCCGACTCTCCGGGCTCGAAAATCTGAACAAAGTTTGTTCTCAACGTAGGAGAAGAGATATCTTCGGCTTGTTCCTCCACAACCGCTACCTGATGGGTGATGATAGAGGCGGGGGTGTCCCGATCTTTCGATGAGATGATAACTATCGATTTGGTGGAGTCGACTTTTACGATCCGACTACAAACGTGCACGACGTTGCGCCTTAGCAATCGCTAAACCAATCTCCTGAGGTTACTGACGATGCCGAAAGCACGATCACCGACCACGAAGGTCTATTCCTGCAAGCAATCAAGAACGAGCAAAATATGATAAAGCAATCTGAATATTGCGAATATATATGAAGTATTTATAATGGTGGGGATCCGTAAGCGGTCTTGGTCCGGTCGTTGGACACAAACGAAGTACACGGTTGCAATGGCTAACTTTTAACTAAACAAATCCCAAGGAAAAATCTACTAGATGGATCTACTTATATAGGAGCAAGGGGTGGCGGCCAAGGAGGTGGGAGGACGTCCCAAGGCAGCCTAAAACTAACCCTAGGTCGTACAAGGCCAATGGGCCCAAGTGGAGGTGACGTAACACCTTTGGACTTGTAGTTTGACTCGGATTCTGCTGCAGATCAGATTGTTTCGTCCATAACTCAACGCTCCGGACGAATTTGAAGGTGAATTCAATTGGGTTGGAAGGTGCACGAAATCTATTTTCCAACAAAAAAGAATCACCCAATTTGGAGTCCGGATGAAAAAGTTATTGACGTTTTGAGTCGTATGTCTGCAGTAGTCCGAATCTGAGTCCGTAACGTGAGAGACTTGGACTCTATCTTCTCTTGGGCCAAAAGTGACGTGAGAGAACTTTTTGAATAGCAAGTAAACATCTCTTTCTCCCTTATCTTCATATGTGGATTGTACAAATGTCCCATACACCTGCAACTAGACATGGCACAAAAGTTTGTGAAGTATTTTTGTCCAGATGATATAAATAAATTATTGCATAGTTTGTGTTAGAAATCACCTCACAAATATACAAGTATGCAATATTTTTGGTCGTATCGAAGGTAGCCATGTCCTCATCATCCTCCCTTCTTGAAAACAAAGCCGCCCTCGGCGTTGCTTAATCTGAAATGTGGCTAACAAACGAGACAAGGTGTACATGTTGTATATGTATATGTCATCCATTTTACTTCCCTTGATTTTTGCACATATGACACATGAATAGATGAGTAACTTACATAGTTCATAAAATCTAAAGCCAAAACATTATCGTAAGAAGTAGAAGGCATGAAAATATTGCAACTCAGTTTGCACATATAAGTGAATCTCTTATTCATTTCAAAAGATTGACAATGTTCATCATTAAACCATCCCAACATTGGTGAATAAACCTTACTTGCATCAAATTTACATGCTACAACATGCTTAAATAAGCAAACATGCAATACGTCATTTGACACAGAATCATCACTAAGATTAGAGGTCATATCAAAATGATTAAACATTGCTTCTTTTGCATCAATAGTTAATTCATTGGGTGCACTCAAAATTGTTGGTATTTCAGTTGTTTGATCACATGACGCATTCATGAGAGTAACATGATTCTCTAAAATAGGTGATGCGCTCAAATCAACAGGTAACTCAACACATGATGTATTCAAGTTAACTAGGCATGCATCATTCTCATGTGAAGTTATATCATCAATACCTTTACAGGTACCTTGTTGCAAAGATGTAGCTGATGTAAGTACGGATGATGGCAATGTACCATACTCTTGAGATGATGTCGTGCTCATAATCCGAGGTGTGGCTGCTCTAGTAGGTGCACCGTGGAGGAACCAAGCGGTGGTGGTGAGCATGAACTAGAATAGTAGGTGTTGTAGTCATCCAATGCATCCTCCTCAGAATCGTCTCTCAAAGGTACAAGCACGAACATACATACCAAGAATGCAACGAGGAATATACTGAAATCGCGGCTGAATATCATGGTTCAAACCACCAAAAAATCTATCCATTGTATCATTCTCAGATTCTTCTATGTCACAATGATGAATATAAGATTTGAACTCTTGGTAGTAAGCATGAACAGTGTTACTGCCTTGTTTTAATTGTTCCAATTTGTGAAGCAATTCACCATTTATAGTAAGGAGGAAAAAATTGTTGTCTCATTACAGCTTTCAAAACTTTCCAAGTTGTGGGTTGGTTATCAATGTTTTTCTTACAATGTACACTCCACCAAATGTAAGCAAAACCAGTAAATGCTCTAGTGGTAGCTCGTACTCTCTCAAGTTCAGAAAAATCATGGTGACTAAAAACTTCTTCTAATTCAAGCTCACAAGCTAGATAAATAGCAGGATTAAATCTACCCTCAAATGATGGTAAAGACATAACCTGACCATACGCTTGTGTGTGTTGTCCCAACTCTCGTGATGGTGAAGATGTGTCCGTCGTCCAAGAACTTCTATCTCCTAACTCTGTCATGATTAGTAGAAACAAGAAACAAAATTCGAGAATAATGTTCCTATGAACTACTAGGATGTGGTTGTAAAGTGCTCACAAGAAAGCAAATATCAATATCTTACAAGTTCTTACCATGCGGCGGTGGTGACAGCAACCAGCGGTGTCAAGTAACTCTAAAGATTGTGTAAAGCGACCGCTGTGGGAACGACGTATACACGGTGTAGAAATATGTGGAGCTGGGTTGGCTATATATGGTAGCAAAAAATAGCAATAATCAATTCAAAGATGCAATGTTGAATAAACGCTCAACGACGGTATCAGGCCGGGTCCTAGGCTACACCGGACTAGAGACGCGAGCCTAGAACACTAATGAGGTCACGGCGTAGCACAACTAGCATCAATGAAGGATAATAAGTAGCTCTGGACAGCAAGATATAAGTGAAGATCACAACGGCAGTAAAGATAATGATGAAAAACAACTGCCAAGCAGGATATACAACAACTCTCTCTCCAATTTTCCTCTTGAAAAGTTTGAGCCAATTTTCTGATAAATTTTTTCAAAGAATGCTACTAACTCAAGCTTTCCAATGCAAAATGAACCACTCAATTCCGAGTTGATATGAGGAGTCAAAAATTCTAAAACTGGTTTGAAAAACTGGAATAAGCTGTGTTCACGAACTTCGGAGGGCAAAAGACCTATTTAGAAGCCGATTTTGAGGTGCCAAATATTGAACTAGCTTCTGCAACTATTTAGATGCGGCTCGTCTCTAGCTTTAATTTGAGTACTCATGAGCCAAAACGGACTTCAGATGAGGAAGTTATGCCTGTTTTACTGAACAGTGCACAAAACAGATTCCAATCCGAATTCAGCTACGAGATTGAGTCTAGATAGATCCAAACTTTGTTTTTTTTATTCTCTCTTTTTTTTTCTCACACTTTTTTTCCTTTTTCTTTCTCTTTTTTTTCTCTGACTTTTTTTTTACTTTTTTTTTCTCTTTTTCCAAAACAAACTAGATAAGATGCAGATTGGATCAAGCGAAGATGTGAATGACCTCAACTATGATTATGACAATGAATAGTGCGTAGCACGTGGTGGAAATTGATGGATGGTATGGTGGACAGCGGAAGGGATAATGATGCAGCGGCGGCATGACTAATGTGAACAGAACTCGAAACTCTAAAGGAACTAGACACTAAGACCAGCAACTCGACACGACGATGCAACCGATAATTCAATAATGCAAACAATGAAAAGAAAATTGCAAAGGCTTGGACTGGCTAGGACAAATGATGAATAGATCTAACTTTTCTGGTGGCCTTTTCTTGGACAATAGGTAAGAAAATAAATCGAATCTAGGGATAACTGGAAAATCTCACCTAGCAACCTGAAAACTGATACCACTTGATAGAGGCGGGTTGTCCCGATCTTCGATGAGATGATAACTATCGATTTGGTGGAGTCGACTTTACGATCCGACTACAAACGTGCACGACGTTGCGCCTTAGCAATCGCTAAACCAATCTCCACGAGGTTACCGACGATGCCGAAGCACGATCATCACCGACCACGAAGGTCTATTCCTGCAAGCAATCGAAGAACGAGCAAAAATATGATAAAGCAATCTGAATATTGCGAATATATATGAAGTATTTATAATGGTGGGGATCCGTAAGCGGTCTTGGTCTGGTCGTTGGACACAAACGAAGTACACGAAGTTGCAATGGCTAACTTTAACTAAACAAATCCCAAGGAAAAATCTACTAGATGGATCTACTTATATAGGAGCAAGGGTGGCGGCCAAGGAGGTGGGAGGACGTCCCAAGGCAGCCTAAAACTAACCCTAGGTCGTACAAGGCCAATGGGCCCAAGTGGAGGTGACGTAACACCTTTGGACTTGTAGTTTGACTCGGATTCTGCTGCAGCATCAGATTGTTTCGTCCATAACTCAACGCTCCGGACGAATTTGAAGGTGAATTCAATTGGGTTGGAAGGTGCACGAAATCTATTTTCCAACAAAAAAAGAATCACCCAATTTGGAGTCCGGATGAAAAAGTTATTGACGTTTTGAGTCGTATGTCTGCAGTAGTCCGAATCTGAGTCCGTAACGTGAGAGACTTGGACTCTATCTTCTCTTGGGCCAAAAGTGACGTGAGAGAACTTTTGAATAGCAAGTAAACATCTCTTTCTCCCTTATCTTCATATGTGGATTGTACAAATGTCCCATACACCTGCAACTAGACATGGCACAAAAGTTTGTGAAGTATTTTTGTCCAGGATGATATAAATAAATTATTGCATAGTTTGTGTTAGAAATCACCTCACAAATATACAAGTATGCAATATTTTTGGTCGTATCGAAGGTAGCCATGTCCTCATCATCCTCCCCTTCTTGAAAACAAAGCCGTCCTCGGCGTTGCTTAATCTGAAATGTGGCTAACAAACGAGACAAGGTGTACATGTTGTATATGTATATGTCATCCATTTTTACTTCCCTTGATTTTTGCACATATGACACATGAATAGATGAGTAACTTACATAGTTCATAAAATCTAAAGCCAAAACATTATCAGAAGAAGTAGAAGGCATGAAAATATTGCAACTCAGTTTGCACATATAAGTGAATCTCTTATTCATTTCAAAAGATTGACAATGTTCATCATTAAACCATCCCAACATTGGTGAATAAACCTTACTTGCATCAAATTTACATGCTACAACATGCTTAAATAAGCAAACATGCAATACGTCATTTGACACAGAATCATCACTAAGATTAGAGGTCATATCAAAATGATTAAACATTGCTTCTTTTGCATCAATAGTTAATTCATTGGGTGCACTCAAAATTGTTGGTATTTCAGTTGTTTGATCACATGACGCATTCATGAGAGTAACATGATTCTCTAAAATAGGTGATGCGCTCAAATCAACAGTAACTCAACACATGATGTATTCAAGTTAACTAGGCATGCATCATTCTCATGTGAAGTTATATCATCAATACCTTTACAGCTACCTTGTTGCAAAGATGTAGCTGATGTAGGTACGGATGATGGCAATGTACCATACTCTTGAGATGATGTCGTGCTCATAATCCGAGGTGTGGCTGCTCTAGTAGGTGCACCGTGGAGGAACCAAGCGGTGGTGGTGAGCATGAACTAGAATAGTAGGTGTTGTAGTCATCCAATGCATCCTCCTCAGAATCGCTCTCAAAGGTACAAGCACGAACATACATACCAGTAATGCAACGAGGAATATACTGAAATCGTGCCTGAATATCATGGTTCAAACCACCAAAAAATCTATCCATTGTATCATTCTCAGATTCTTCTATGTCACAATGATGAATATAAGATTTGAACTCTTGGTAGTAAGCATGAACAGTGTTATCGCCTTGTTTTAATTGTTCCAATTTGTGAAGCAATTCACGCATTTATAGTAAGGAGGAAAAAATTGTTGTCTCATTACAGCTTTCAAAACTTTCCAAGTTGTGGGTTGGTTATCAATGTTTTTCTTACAATGTACACTCCACCAAATGTAAGCAAAACCAAGTAAATGCTCTAGTGGTAGCTCGTACTCTCTCAAGTTCGTAAAAATCATGGTGACTAAAAACTTCTTCTAATTCAAGCTCCCAAGCTAGATAAATAGCAGGATTAAATCTACCCTCAAATGATGGTAAAGACATAACCTGACCATACGCTTGTGTGTGTTGTCCCAACTCTCGTGATGGTGAAGATGTGTCCGTCGTCCAAGAACTTCTATCTCCGGAACTTGTCATGATTAGTAGAAACAATAAACAAAATTCGAGAATAATTTTCCTATTAACTACTAGGATGTGGTTGTAAAGTGCTCACAAGAAAGCAAATATCAATATCTTACAAGTTCTTACCATGCGGCAGTGGTGACAGCAACCAGCGGTGTCAAGTAACTCTAAAGATTGTGTAAAGCGATCGCTGTGGGAACGACGATACACGGTGTAGAAATATGTGGAGCTGGGTTGGCTATATATGGTAGCAAAAAAATAGCAATAATCAATTCAAAGATGCAATGTTGAATAAACGTTCAACGATTTGATCAGGCTGGTCCTAGGCTACACCGGACTAGAGACGCGAGCCTAGAACACTAATGAGGTCACGGCGTAGCACAACTAGCATCAATGAAGGATAATAAGTAGCTCTGGACAGCAAGATATAAGTGAAGATCACAACGGCAAGAAAGATAATGATGAAAAACAATCGCCAAGCAGGATATACAACAACTCTCTCCAATTTTCCTCTTGAAAAGTTTGAGCCAATTTTCTGATAAATTTTTTCAAAGAATGCTAAGCTTTCCAATGCAAAAAGAATCACTCAATTCCGAGTTGATATGAGGAGTCAAAAATTCTAAAACTGGTTTGAAAAACTGGAATAAGCTGTGTTCACGAACTTCGGAGGGCAAAAAGACCTATTTAGAAGCCGATTTTGAGGTGCCAAATATTGAACTAGCTTCTGCAACTATTTAGATGCGGCTCGTCTCTAGCTTTAATTTGAGTACTCGCGGAGCCAAAACGGACTTCGTATGAGGAAGTTATGCCTGTTTTACTGAACAGTACACAAAACAGATTTCAATCCGAATTCAGCTACGAGATTGAGTCTAGATAGATCCGAACTTTGTTTTTTTTTCTTCTCTCTTTTTTTTCTCACACTTTTTTTTCCTTTTTCTTTCTCTCTTTTTTTTCTCTGACTTTTTTTTACTTTTTTTTCTCTTTTTTTTCTCTCTTTTTTTCTCTTTTTCCAAAACAAACTAGATAAGATGCAGATTGGATCAAGCGAAGATGTGAATGACCTCAACTATGATTATGACAATGAATAGTGCGTAGCACGTGGTGGAAATTGATGGATGGTATGGTGGACAGCGGAAGGGATAATGATGCAGCGGCGGCATGACTAATGTGAATGTAACTCGAAACTCTAAAGGAACTAGACACTAAGACCAAAGAACTCGACACCATTTACGATGCAACCGATAATTCAATAATGCAAACAATGAAAAGAAAATTGCAAAGGCTTGGACTGGCTAGGACAAATGATGAATAGATCTAACTTTTCCGGTGGCCTTTTCTTGGACAATAGGTAAGAAAATAAATCGAATCTAGGGATAATCGGAAAATCTCACCGAGCAACCCGAAAACCGATACCACTTGATAGAGGCGGGGTGTCCCGATCTTTCGATGAGATGATAACTATCGATTTGGTGGAGTCGACTTTACGATCCGACTACAAACGCAGCACGACGCTGCGCCTTAGCAATCGCTAAACCAATCTCCCGAGGTTCTTGACGATGCCGAAAGCACGATCACCGACCACGAAGGTCTATTCCTGCAAGCAATCGAAGAACGAGCAAAAATATGATAAAGCAATCTGAATATTGCGAATATATATGAAGTATTTATAATGGTGGGGATCCGTAAGCGGTCTTGGTCTGGTCGTTGGACACAAACGGCGAAGTACACGGTTGCAATGGCTAACTTTTAACTAAACAAATCCCAAGGAAAAATCTACTAGATGGATCTACTTATATAGGAGCAAGGGGTGGCGGCCAAGGAGGTGGGAGGACGTCCCAAGGCAGCCTAAAACTAACCCTAGGTCGTACAAGGCCAATGGGCCCAAGTGGAGGTGACGTAACACCTTTGGACTTGTAGTTTGACTCGGATTCTGCTGCAGCATCAGATTGTTTCGTCCATAACTCAACGCTCCGGACGAATTTGAAGGTGAATTCAATTGGGTTGGAAGGTGCACGAAATCTATTTTCCAACAAAAAAAGAATCACCCAATTTGGAGTCCGGATGAAAAAGTTATTGACGTTTTGAGTCGTATGTCTGCAGGCAGTCCGAATCTAAGTCCGTAACGTGAGAGACTTGGACTCTATCTTCTCTTGGGCCAAAAGTGACGTGAGAGAACTTTTTGAATAGCAAGTAAACATCTCTTTCTCCCTTATCTTCATATGTGGATTGTACAAATGTCCCATACACACCGCAACTAGACATGGCACAAAAGTTTGTGAAGTATTTTTGTCCAGGATGATATAAATAAATTATTGCATAGTTTGTGTTAGAAATCACCTCACAAATATACAAGTATGCAATATTTTTGGTCGTATCGAAGGTAGCCATGTCCTCATCAGGTGATCAGTGGTGATTTAATTTCTCTCTGATCGGGTTTAAGCCCGATCCGATCATAGTCAGTCGAGACCCCCAGCGCGGCGATGCGATCTGGCAGCTCGTTCAAAGATGATAGATCTGCCGGATCCATCTTATCGGAGTATTCGGGGCTGATACGGAGGGTGTTTTCGACGACTTGGGGGTTGCCTTTGGCCTAAAGGCCGAACAGGCACTCATGGTGCAGCCACCAAGCTGGAGGGTTTGCCCTGAAACTAGGGCTCCTCCGGAAGTGATACTGTCCTTGATGACAAGGCGAGCCATCGATCCTTCTGTCGACGCCGCGGAGGAACTCTCAACGAAAGCACCCATGTCGTTGTCAAAATCGGCAGATCTCGGGTAGGGGGTTCCGTGTCTAAGGATCGAGGGTAACAGGAGGCAGGGGACATAATGTTTACCCAGGTTCGGGCCCTCTTAATGGAGGTAATACCCTACTTCGTGCTTGATTGACTTTCATGAGTATAGGGGTTACAAGAGTTGATCTACCTCGAGATCGTAATGGCTAAACCCTAGATGTCCAGTCTGTATAATTATGATTGCCTCTACGGACTAAACCCTCCGGTTTATATAGACACTGGAGGGGGCTAGGGTTGTACAGAGTCGGTTTACAGAGAAAGGAATCTTCATATCCGCACGCCAAGCTTGCCTTCCACACCAAGGAGAGTCCCATCCGGACACGGGGGAAAGTCTTCCGTCTTGTACCTTCATGGCCCATCAATCCGGCCCACGTCACATAGCCTGGACGCCTGAGGACCCCATAATCCAGGACTCCCTCGGGGAACAAGCGCAGCGAAGACGTTGTGTAGGAAGAAGGGATAGAAGTTCCCCCCCAAGGTCCCCGGATCGGCGGGGCCAACGCGGAGCATCGTCTCCCCTCCATCCTTAGCACTGTCGGCCGTCAGCGGGAGTGTAGTAGCAAGATGTTTCTCCTTGGTGACGAAGGATGCACCAAGGGCAGGCTCGAACGAGGCGGTTCGCCGCAGAGCAAGGCAGGTTTCGCCTTGTTGGAGGCCATCGGCGGCGAGCTCGGGGAAGGGATTCGGCAGATCTGGAGGTTTTCTGAGCAGAGGGAGAAGGGGGTCTGGAGCAAGACGGAGGGAAGGCAATGAAGGCATAGTGGCAGGCGCCAGCCTTTTTTCAGACCTGGACGGTTGCCGAGGCGGCATGGGGAAGCAGGGACGCCCATGTCCCATCGATCGCCACGCATCGCCCAAGGACACAGGCGGTTAGGGCCCGCGGTGCTCCGCACTTGCCCTTTGGCTTCGCCTCGAAGCCAAGTTTGAGCGCGCCTTGGGCCCAGGGGCTACTATCGGTGTTCTGGGAACGGTGGTACCAAGACTTGCGTGCCTGCAGCCCATGGCATGGCTCCACCGACGGCCTGGTACGGCCCACCTTCAGCACCAACAACTCAAGACCCTCGCGAGGGGCCAAGCCTCGCGAGGCAGACGACACCAAGACATCCAAAAGGAGAGGCCTCCTTAGGCTGGCTCCTGAGGAGCGGAGATCTCTATGCAAGCCACATCTCGAGAGATTCAGATGACATGAGCCATGACGACCAAGGCCAGGCGGGCGCCAGCGGGTGCAGGATAGTAGCTTCCTCTTTGGTGCTAAAGAGGCAAGCGCAGGCGCGGAGTCCCGAGGAATCAGCCAAAGGTTTCTATTCCCGTGCAACAAGACCAAGACCGCCAGGCCAGCAGGACGGAGGTCATCGTCGAGCTCACCATGGCGTCACGACCAGAGGCTTTGTAGGCAAAGACTACTTCTGTCAGGATAGGATGTACTAGTTGTCTCCCTTCGAATTTGGCCGTTGTGGGATCCCTTCCCGCCTTCATTTGGGAAGAGGTCCAAGGCCACTATAAATAGGGCCTAGCTTCCACCATAGAATAGATCCGAATCCCAGAGATCATCCATACACCCACCAGCTCACTCAAGCACAAGAACACGCCTCGTCCTAAGGTTGTTCGCCCACTATACTAGTTCATCATCAGCCCCTTGGGGACAATCCACCACAAAGCAGGAGTAGGGTTTTACACCGCAAGGTGGCCCGAACCTCGGTAAACGGTCGTGTCACGTTTCCTTCCTGTTCATCGAGCTAGGCCATGAGATTGGCGAGTAGGCAGACTGGGGAGGTTCAGTTCTTCGCACGCACCACAGAGTTCGAACCTCTCAAGGGTCTGCGGAACCCGAAATTTGGACAGCGGTTTGTGAACTAGGTGTCGTTGTCGGTAACCACCCTGTTGTGTACTCAAAAATGACACACCAATCCCTTGAAGAACTTGATAGCTGACTGTGCCGTCACCTTTCTCAGTGGCTCTACTTTGGGCCACTTTGTAAACTTGTCTATAGCCACGTACAAGAATTCAAAGCCCCCGGTAGCATGGGGAAAGGGGCCCAAAATGTCGATCATCCGCACTGCGAAGGGCCAGGATAAAGAGATGATCTGCAAGGCTTGAGCTGGTGACAAATATTCTTGGAGTGGAACTAGCACGCTTCACACTTAGTAACGAGCCTGGGCTTGCACCCCGTAGGGTGGTGGGCCAGTAGAATCCTTGCCAGAAAGCTTTTCCGACAAGTGCTCTTGATCCTAGATGCGAGCCACACACACCTCAACGTAACCGAACAACACTATTCCATCTTCTTGACTGATACACTTCAGCTTTACGCCGTTTGTTGGGGTACACAAACAGGGGTGTATGTTTCCCCTGAATTGTGCATGGACGACGGGCCTCCGCCTCTACAGCCAAGCCTTGACAGAGGGATAACGAGCTCCAACAATGATATGCAAGGCCAAGGCCAGAGAAGCAACTCTTCATGATATCAAAGAGCGGATAAAGAAGACCAAGCCAAACAATATAGCAGAGCACTACCTTGGGAAAGCCTTCCTTGCTGGGCAGGAGTGCCGGTCAGGTCGAGGCCGCTCCAAGGACGAATCCAAGACTTCCGCGGCAGGCATGCCGGGGCCGCCAAGGGCGAATCTCCCCACCAAGGCACCACCGCTTCACCGCTCCACCTCGTAGCGACACAAATCACTTATCAATGCGGTGTCGAGCCCTCAAGGTGATTAAGTGGCTTCCACTAGGCATGTGGCAGCCCTTCGGGACACAGATTACCTACACGTGACACCCGTCCAGAGGCGCCTCAAGCAGATAAGCAGAAGATGATTAAGCGGCACGACAGGCTTGCCGAGCTGCATCCTCAGTGTGACACCTAGCAGTGCATTTAATGCACTTGTCCTAACTGCCACATTAGGTATGATAGCACTGTTAGCTATCTAACCATTAGATAATTACTGTTTTGCCACTGTGGTTACCCATTGAGCTATAAAAGGAGGTCCAAGACAACAGATGAAAGGATTCAGACCCTTCACACTGGTATGCGCGTAGCTGCTCTTCCCCCAAGGCAACCTTGTTGGGCTCGAGCGTTGCGTGCCGTTGTGCTCCTCCACTCAATTCACCAAAGCGGGAGTAGGGTTTTACGCCTCACGGCGGCCCGAACCTGGGTAAAAATCACCTCTGTCATCGTCGTCGTGTTGTTTCATTGCTTCCGCTCTTTGTGCAATGTGATCATCCCGCTTGCCGAACCACAAGGGTCTCATAGCCCCATAGGTGATCGTGTCCACCCATGACATCTTTGGCGCGCCAGGTAGGTGGGAAATCGCTTGCGTGAACCCGAGGCTATGCACAGCGCGTCAAGTTTCATCCGCATCGCCATTGTCACGGCCAGGATGATGCAACATTGTGACCTTGCCCCTTTCGAATTATCTCGTTCATCTCTGCCACAGTGGAGGTGACGGCGAGGACGAGGGATGGCTACCTCGCACGGGTACCATAGTTGGTACAAGTGATGTGGCCACCATGTTGCCATTGGTCAAAAGAAGGCGCGAGGCATGCGGTGGCGCTGCCCTCCTCGCGATCTTCCGTCAGAGCACTTCCGACCCCAAAGGATGTTGCTTAGACGGACGAATAAGAGAATCGGTGCATGTTGGCCTCCCCCTTTCTTCACACTCACTAATGATCGGGTTGAACATTGGTGATGTCACCAGCTTCGATGAGCTTGCGTAGAACTCGGTCCTGTATTTATTCCGCCAATGATAAGTCCTGAGTGGAACGTTACTGTGAATCTGTTGATTGACGTCCCGACAAGTATCCCCCCACAAGGCCTTGTTGCGCTGGCGTGCCCTTCGCACCATTTGTCGGGAGGTCATTGGCAGTAGAAGAAAAGGAGGGAGAGGTCGGTCCTTCCCCTCTTCGCTGTATATCATTAGCTATAAACATTTTTGCTGATTCCCTCAGTGCTTGTCGGGACGAGGTGTGAAACTAATGAACTGCCAAGTTTTTCCCTTGTGTGCCTTCTCGTTTGTTGTCTTAGCAAAACAAAGGTAGATACGCGAGCACTATCTCCCTAAGGCAAAGCAAATGTGAGAAGCGATCGTGGATCGAGGAAGAAGATGCTATGCGTGGCCGAATGCACACCCCGGCAAAGGGGGGGGAGCATGAACGAAAGCTAACTTAACATGTTCATTTGCTTTTCTTCAGAGCTTGCGCTTGTTTATCCCTCGAACAACCAGGATTTTCATTTGACAAGCCTTTTGTATGATGGTACCCTACTGTATTTGTTTGTGCCCCCACTTTATTTCGAGACTGCTCAACAAAGTGGGTGGCTACGTCAAAGACTGCTAAGGAAAAACCTGCCGGCGGCATATCCTCGCCAGCTGAATGCTAAGGACCTGTTCCTCATAGCAATCGCGACAGCATGCTACTAGCAGGAAACCAAAGTACGCAAAAGAAACTAACCATACGAATGTCGATGTGTAAACACGATAGGGATAACACACACTAACTTAATCAAGCATCAGTTCGATAAGAACCAAAGCAAGCCACATATTATGTTTTGTTTCGGGGCACCACGGCAATAAGAATCACTCAAGGCTGGGTGAGTTGGTCTTCGGTGACCCTTGGGATGGAGAGAACCTTGTCAACAAGAGGACGGGTTTTTGCTTCGGCAGCTGAAACATCAGCGCCCTCTGGAAGCTTCTTGAAGCTGTCAGAGAGGTTGAGATCCGGATGGTGATATGCAAGGTTGCTGAAGACCAGAAAGAGGGTGTCGCGAGCAAGATTTCGGGACTCATTTGCAATGCAAGGAGCCCTGTCATCCTCATACGTCTTCAGCCCTTCAATCAAGCCTTCAAATAAGAGCGTTAGCTTGAAGATTGGAACCTCATGCTTGCGACGGTGAAGGCTCGACTCTTAATGTCCATTGTTGCAATCTGGGCAGTGAGGCGCTCGGCGATATCAACCAAAATTTTGTTCCAGAGGTCATGATGCTTGATTTTGGCTTGCTAGTTTGTCCTCTGCATCTTTTCGGAGATTTCTTGCATTATCCAAGTCCTTTATCAGCAACTTCTCGCGAGCTCCGGTAGATTCAATTTCCATTTCCAGAGTGCCAAGCCTTGCTTTCATGTCAGAGATGGGGCCATTGGCAATATCAACATCCTGGCTCTCTGCTTTTTGTACTTCCTCTTTGAGAGCCACAGTCTCCTCGGTATTCCCGGCAAGGTCCTCTGTCAGCTTGGCTACCTGTTGGTCAAGATCAGTCTCGGCAGCAGAGGCAGCAGCTAGCTCATCGGTAACTTTCTTCAACTTGGTTGAGGATTGAAGGGTGAGCGAATCCAATGTGGCCTTGTGCTTGTCCTCCAGATCCTTGGTACTCACCGGACAAGAGCCTCCAGTTCTTCATTCTTGTCATGAAGGTGTCTTCAAGTTTCCCTTCCTGTAGAGATGTCCTTCTCCTTGGCATTCAGAAGTGCTTCGCGCTCCTCCAGGTGGACCTCCCAGGAAGCAACATCCTCCTTGTCCATGGTTACACCTCATGTTGCCACAGAAGGGACTCAAACTACTTGCTATGCCACTCATGCAGCTTGTTGCCTTTGTCCCCTAGTTTCTACTCCATCAGACCAGCAGAGTTACGCTGCTCCTTGATCGTTTGCCATTTCAGGCTATGTCTACTCTGCATGTCCTTGATACCTGCAGCCACAGACTCCAAAAAGGACAAGTCCATGGCTCCATCAACAGAATCATCAGCCTCTTCGACTCTCTGGGACAACGGTTCCAAGATGTGCCTGATCTCTTCATCAAAATGTGCACCCACTGCAACGGATGAGCTGGAGGCTGCAAGCCCCATTCGGGCAAGGACCGGCGCCAATTTGCTTGAGGATAGCTGTGGGCTTGCGGTTAGTGTGCCAAATAGGGGGAAAGGGCCCATAGTTTGGAGAGGAGTTTTCTCCTCAATCACTGCCTCTGAACTTGATGAGCTGCCGGAGGTTTTCTCTGCTTCCTTTGGGGATTCTTGGATATCCCCAGCAGTATACTCGTGGCCTTCCGCGGCAGCAATTTTGGCGGCCTCTTCGGCAGCATCCTTTCTAATGCTAGCCACTTCTTCCAACAGATCAGGTTCCTCGGTCGACGAAGTTGCAGACAAGGTTAATAAGCAAGGATTATGAGATGCTACAAAACCGTTGAGCCAGAGACCTGGAAGAAAAGCAATTCGAATAAAAAGAAAAAGACAAGGACAAGCAGATCACCCAGTGATGATTGCCGCGGAGGTGCGTCGGTCTCCCTGGTAACATCAGTTGCCAGGACATGGTCCATGTCCACTCCCTCAGTGGTCGTGACCTCACTATGGGCAGACCCCTTGGTGGTGGCCCTGGACGGTGACTTCTCTGCTTGAAGCTTGCATGGGGTGGACCTCTCTTGGTGGGCTCCACCCTGGTGGCTCTCCTCTTCTTCCTTGGTGGGGGATGGGACATGTTCTTCTGCGTCTCTCCGTGCAGGCAAAACTTGCCCCATACCTTTACGCCGGGGGCTGGGCTGGGGGCTAGGCACATGATCATCTCTACTATCTCCTGCCAGACCTGTGCTCGCCAAGAGCCCCGACGCTGCCGCTTACTTGGTTCGTTCGTCCCGGTGGATGAGGGGTTCTTCATCTCTATCAAATCGACAAACAAGAATGGATCAGCAAATTGTCAAGTACATCATACCTCAACAAGAGAGATCGGTTGTTCTCCTCACTCTGGGTCGATGAGCATGGTGCCTAGCGCGTATCCCGTAGGTGGCGGGGTCGCTCTACCCCTATTCAGAGTCGAGGGATCAGAACTTCCCGGCAGCTTCGAGCTCTTTGGTGAAGCCGAGGGTTCCGGCCGGTTGAGTTGTGCAAAGAAGCTGGGCTTGACTGGAGGCTGGGGTCAACCCCTGTAACCGCTCGTCGCTTGGCGGGGGAGTCTTGGCCTCGGAAAAGCGGGAGGAATGATGACGTATCACATCTCCTTGTCACTCTTGGAAGCGATCTTCTTCACCCTCTTGGTGGTCAAGTGGGGAGCAGGGCCACTGTTCCCGGTTGACCTGGCCCGTCTGTGGGGGCGCTGGTCTAGATCTGGCTCTGGGGCTTGAGGATCCATTGCAAGCCATTCCTCCTTAGGCTGCTCCGCTTCCTCGGCTCCGCCTCCTCCTTGGGCCTCTACTGCCGCGGCATGAAGAATTTCGGCCCTGGCCGGATCAATCCCGGCAGCCTCTTCCACGGTATGATCCTCACTCCTTTCATGTGAAAACCCTTCGCCTTCGGCCTCCTCCTCCTCTTCTTCGGGCCTCGCCTTCCCGGCAGCCTGGAGCGCTTTGTCCTCTTCGATCCGCTTCCTGATAAATTCTGCCTCCGCTTGGAGGTACCCTTGAACATGTTGCTCTTCACCTTGGAAGCCCTTTCTTCCAGACTAGAGACCCACTCGATCTATGCATCCAGCTCAGGCAGTTGTGAATCAGCTCTGACTCCATAAGCATTGCAGTATGGCATCCACTTTAGAATTTGGTCCCGAGCAGAGTTGATGTGCAGCGGGACGACCTTTTCCGGCAAATGAAATGGACCAAGGCTGCCGAAGAGCTATTCGCACAGCTAGCCATAGCCATATATCCACAAATTGTTGGCAAGGCACGGATACAGACGCATCCTATCGGTGGCATACCCATACTCCCAGGCGAATCTATCCCTCTTCTGCAGTGGCGCGATACGGCGCTGGAGGTCGTCCCCCACCTGTTCAATGGTTAGCCCAACAGCTTTAAGGTGGGCAATTCTATTCAGCGCCGGGCGAAGCCTATCATCGGTGAGGCCCGACTTACTCCATTCGCTGCCGCGTACGATGCATTTCGTCCGGCCATGCAGAACTCCGACGAAATTTTCACACAGATGGGCAAAGATTGCCATGCATTGGGTGCGAAATCCAGAAGATGGAATCCATACACCACCATCATGGCTTCGAAGAAATCAGAGAAGTGGGAGGAGAGACTGTAGAGAAAGTATGCGCCGAAGAAATGGTACGAGTTTGGTGGAACCTTGTTCCCCTCCGGCAAGACCACATGCGCTTTGTGCCCCTTCGGAACTTCCCTCCCCAACATATATGCGTACCTTGCGATCAGAATGTTGGAAGAAAACCACATCCTCTTGCCACTTCCTGTCTAGGTCTGGTGCTCTTTTCTTCTTCGCCTCTGCTGCTCCATCCTTCGCGATGCCCGCCCGCTTCCCCCTCGCGGCGACGGCTTTCTTTCCGTCTTGGGATCACAGGAGAATAGAAAATCTAGCAGGGCATTGGAGGCGAATGTTGGCGTGAGAGCAGTTGCTTGGCTTTTGAAGGAGATGATGGGAGAGGAGATGACACGAATGAGCAGCACCCCTTCGCATTTTTTCTTTTATTGGGAACGGCACGGGCTCATTGTTCGCTATCTTTCCTCAAAAAGTTACCGTTTCTGCGGACGCATTACCCATTAACTGCTACTGTTCCACGACCCCACAACCTGCGGTAATTACGCGGAGTGGACATTGGATTGACTGGGTGATGCGGAGCATCCTATGGACATCACCATGTCAAGAGTCCGTTTGGCAAGTGACACGTGCGACCTCTACTTCACATACACAAAGGTGAATCATTACACGTGCTCACTTGACCCCTTCGAGGATGGTATACTACTTGACACTCCACTCGTGTGCATGCATAGGTATTGCCGGAGCTTCACGGACGACGAGGAGGAGTGCAAGCGCCAAGGAACACCTACACCATCCGCGAGGGAAGCCTGGAAACGTAGACGCAAGAAGAAAAGTTGTCGAAGAAGCTCCAGCCACCGGACGACCGGTTGGGTCCGGACGTCCGGCGCCGAAGATCCACCGGACGACCGGCCAGGACCGGACGACCGGCGATCACGCACCCGGGCCAAATGAGCGGACGTCCGACGCCAGCGGACGACCGACGACCGGACGACCGCCCTCCGGAATCCGGCGCCTCAAGGCCCGAGCCAAATCGAGCGGACGTCCGACGTCTTCCGGAAGTCTGGCCACCCATGAGTCTCCGGACGTCCGACCCCTGGCTGTGTCCAGTTGCGGGCTGAGTCCCATGTACCCCTTCACTTCACCCCCCATTTGCACTAAGACTATAAATAGACCACCTCCCCCTCCTTTCTAGGGTTAGCAAAGTGATAGCTCATTTGTATGTGAGCTTTGCTCCTACCTTCCTCTACTCTTGAGAGAGAGAGACCACTACTCCATTGGAGGCCAAGACCTCCATCTAGGAGAAGATCCTGCGGGATATATCATCAAGACCCCCTCTTGGGCGGCCCCCTTCAAGACCTCCTCACGGAGATGAACTCTACCTTATATCTTTCCCTTTGTTGTTCATGTACCTTGTGGATCTTGTGTGTCTGATTGTCTAGTGGATGTGTGATTGGACTTGTTCTTGAGTGTTTCCCCTTGTGATTTCTCTCCATTCTTCCCCGTGTTCTTCGTACTCTTCGAGGGATCCCACTCCAAACGTGAAAGATCGGCCTACACCGGGTTAGCCCCGTATCATCTTGGATCAGAGCAAGGTTGATCACGTTTTTGGAGCCCCTACCCCGTGTTTTCTAGCTTGATTTTGTTGATTTCGTCCTAAATCTGAATATCTCCGCCAAAAATAGCCCCAAATTTTTTTGTGATTTGTTGGTTAGATGAAGTTTTGTTGATTTTGATCCATGGATTTGCTTGGTTTCGAGTGGATCTAGAATTTCCCCAAGTTTCCCCATCTTTCATCCACGAAATCTCTTCAATTTTGACCCCAAAATCCCAAAATTCCGCCCAAAATCGCATCCCGGAACTCGCATCTCGCATTGACCCCGACCTACCGGACGACCGACGCTTTACGGACGTCCGGAACCCCAGGAACGACCGGGCGTCCCACCTTTCCGGACGATCGGAACCCCTAACCATAGTTAAATTTACGGATTTCCGACTTTCCCGGACGTCCGACGCCCCGGACATCCGACCTTTACGGACGTCCGTAACCTGTAGTTTCAGACTTCGGCTGATTCTTGTTTTGTCCATAACTAATTCATCCGAACTCCGATTTTGACGTTCTTTAGCTCGTTTTGAAGCTATTTACATCCCCCTTCCCACAAAAATACCACCAACACCATTTGACTTCATCAAAGTTTCCAAAATTTCGCAAGTTTGCCTAGGCCCTCCACCATATCATCCGCATAGCCACCACCGACTTCATAACCTAACCAATTTTATTCCCCATTGTATATGTGGTTGCTTGAGTAGTGATTCGAGTCTCCTAAGGTGTTTCGGCTACTTAGGGACGATTGCTTCTTCTTCAACCACCACCACCACTTCCGCATAGGCCTACCCACCATACACTTCCACCCCAACTTAACCCAATTTTGTTTGAGCTTTTTTTGAGTTGTGGCTTGTGTCTCCTAAGGTGTTTCAGCTACTTGGGGACGTCAATTCAACTCCGACACGTGTATAGCCCATCATTCCACTTCCGCATCACCAAGTGCAAACCACCACCGCTTTTTCGCTACCACCATTTGACATTTGTCATTTGAGATTTTGAGTTCGTGGTTTTTCCGTTTCCTAAGGTGTTTCGGCTACTTAGGGACGAGTTTCCATCATCTTGGTATCTACATCAAGAACACCGCCACTCATCATCGCAAAGGACGGTGACCTCGACGACACCATTGTATATTCCCTTGCAATTGCATTGTTAACCCCTAGCCCATTTTGCATCACTTGCCTATCGAGACTAGCCATTTGAGTATTGCCGGGCCATGCTACCTGTGCACATTAGTGATCTACACCACCCATTGCATACCTACCATATCATATTGGTATCATATCTTGTGTCACAAGTTTGTTCCCGCATGTACACAATTGTTATCTTGGTTTGTGCATTGTGCAAAGTGGCCATATGAAAAAAAAATTAGAATAAGCTTTTAAGCAAAAGAGAAAGAGAGCAAAGAAGCTTGTAAGCAATAGCCATAGCATCATACCACATTGCATATATCATATGGTATCATATTTGATCATCTTGGATCATTGTGTGAGAAACACCGGGACCCATACATACATAGCATACTTGGGATAGAGAGTTTATCCATTTTTCATCTTATAGGTTGTGCACAAGTGTCGTATCCGCCTATTGAGCAATCGTGCTAGCGTCTCTCTTGAGTTGTGCAACACGAGTGTTTTCCGTGGATTCCACATTTGGAGCTCATTCCTTGGTTGCACGACCCCATTTACCTATCCGTGTGTGTGTTTCCGTGTGCCACATATTGCTATTGGTCTACTTGTTTCACTTGCGAATTTGTGAATCTTTTTCAACATTATTGACTCTTGCTAACATTTTGCGTTAAATTTTTGTGCCACTATCCTCACCGAGCTCTACCATAAGCTTTACTTGGTAGGTGTGAGTGAACAAGTCCGGTACCAATTCCACTATTCTTTCATCTCACATTGAGTGAAACGGGATACATCCTCAACTTTGGGAAAAGGTAACTTGGTATTGTTTATCTCATTTCCTACTCACCTCTACTCGAGTCTTGTGATGGATAGGCAAGGCATTTCACCTTCGGTCTACAACAACAACGACTAGTTTGATGCCACGAACAACAACTCCGACGCCAAGATGCAAGCTTAAATGGAGGAGAACAAAGCCCTCATCAAGTCCTACAAGCGATCTTCCTCATCTTCGAGAAGACGCTCAAGAGCACATGCTTCCGAGCTACCATCTCCGGCAAGATCACATCGGCATCGACACCATCACCACCAAGAACGTGAAGGTCAAGAGCTCTACATCAACAACCGCTCAATGACTTCACCATCTCCCTTGGCATCTTCGCCAAGCGACTTCAAGGCATCTTCGCCTACGGACATACGGCATCTTCGCCAACAAGCACCCCAAGACTACGCTCAAGAGAAGCTCCCCAAGCTCAAGTCTGCGACTTCCATGAGCTACTATGACCTCGACATGGACCACGTGATTCCTTTCTATGGGACTCACGAACCCGAGCAGTATCTCTAGTGGGAGCGCTTAATGGACGACTACCTCAAGCTACATCAAGTTCCTCCCGAAGATCAAGTGAAGTGCGCCACAAGAAACTTCCACGACTACGCCTCAACTTGGTGGCTTCACACACCTTCGGAGTACTACGACATGAGTTGGCCCAAAACGAAGAGAGCTTTGCGGCGAGAGTTTGGGCCTCCAACATACATGGAACAACTTCTTCGCCAAGTGGAGAACACCATCCAAGGATCCAAGTCCATCGACAAGTACTTCAAGGAGATGAAGATTGCCTTGCGATGAGCTGGCGTGGA
The DNA here is from genome assembly GCA_021605145.1 of Aegilops bicornis. Classification (NCBI taxonomy): domain Eukaryota; kingdom Viridiplantae; phylum Streptophyta; class Magnoliopsida; order Poales; family Poaceae; genus Aegilops; species Aegilops bicornis. Next base: position 345,942,278 of record CM038674.1, on the reverse strand, counting down.
CGACCCCATTTCGATGAAGTTCCACTTCATGATGGGATTGAACAACGACATCTCCAAGACTATCTTCCTCGAGAACTACAAATCCATCGACGACTACTACATTCGTGCTCTCAAGGCGGAACAAGAACTCATGAAGGCCAAGGCTTCTCCACCCCAAGCAAACTTCGCGGCGACCAAGCTCTACAACAAGCATGAGGCTAGTACCACCACGATGTCCAAGCCCGACAAGCTCCAAGACGATGCTCCCAAGTGCGACTTCACCGCCATCCCTCTTTGTGGCATTGATGATGCCGAGTCTACCTTGACTCTTTTTCAAGATGGTGCGACGACAAGTACGACCACGAAGACCTTCAAGGACCAAGCTCTGGAGGCGAGCGACAAGGTGGCGAGCAAGGATGATGCTTCCATCCTAGGAGGCGAGAGTGATGATGTGCCATCTTCGACCTTCATCCACGACGATGATGACGAGATGATCGAGCATGGGATTTTCCCTTCGGTCATGGAGGAGAGTGATGTTGTGCCATCTTCGGCCTTCATCCATGGCGACGGCGATGAGAAGGTTGAGTATTTCACCTCGACCACGGCGTCGTATGATGACTTGAGTGACTTGTGCCACCATATTGAGAGTGAGAGTGCCTTCACCACTAGCCCTATATATGATGTGTTGCCACAAATCCCATGTGAGGAGAGCCACAACCCCCACCACTTGAGTGAGATGAGTGACTCCACCATATGCGACTTTGAGTACACCTATTTTGAGGGAGTGAGTGAACCACCACATTGAGAGAGTGAGATAGTTGATAGGTCTCGTGAGGCCATTTCCATTTCTAACAACTTGACCTCTACCTCTATTGTGTCTTCTCATTTGGTGCTAGGTCCCATTTATGATGACGCCACGATCCTCGATTTACTTCGTCCTCCCTTTGGACAAGACGATGGCCATGGTGGACTATGATGCACCCCCCCACATGGTTCCATCAAGATCAAGATGAACACCATTTGGTCTTTCCCACCTCACCTACACCACTTGAGTGGAATGAACAAGGTAACATAGGTGAAGGTGATTCTCTCGTCCCACTAGTGGACTATTTTGACATTGATTGCTTGCATGATGTTGACCACCCTATTGACATGCTACATTCTAGTATGATTTCCCCATGCGATGATTTACCCATTTATGATGAATATGATGATTCTCATGTGGAGTCTCTTAGTCGTGATGCCATGTTACATAGGATTTCTTGTGACAATTCTTTAGGTCACATCATGTTTGCTAATCCGTTTGACTTGTCATATGCTATGCATGAGATCCATCATATGTCTTATTTGCAATCTCTTCATAGTGACTATGCATATGCCATTAAAATAATTCCAATTTGCACTTATGGCATAGATGACAAGCCCATGGTTATTGGCATTTGTTTTTCTTGTGATGATATTGATATGCTCCCTTTGCATCATTTATCTCATATGCCATGCCATGCCCACCTAGCTTCGGATATGCATTGTTTTGGATGTTATCCATTTTCTCCAAATGATGTTTCCAATATTGCTCATGAGGAGACCCCATAGTTTCCTCATACATGTTAGGAGATTTTGATCCATCCCATCCATTGCATGATCCCAATAATTATGTGCACAATATGCTCCCCATGCATCATAATGATATTGATGTGCCATATACTTGTATGCTAAATTTGCATCCCCATCGTGCCATACACAATAACTATTCTTTCACGATGGATGACATGTTCTTATACCATGCATCAAATTTCTTTGAGCATTTCTTATCTTGTGCTAACTCACACGTGCACATACACATCATGATGGATGATGTGTACATTTACCACGCCACAATTTCTTTGGTTTGTGTCTCTTTTGTGTAGGTACCCATGAATACTTGTCGACCTCGCAATCCCACGAGTTGACAAAACGAGCTCTAGAGAGCAACGATGATTTGGGATCCCATGGATTTCCTTTCCCACCGCTCTCTTCACGCGAAGTCTTCGCGCATCTCTTCTACATGTCCCTCACTTGGCTATGGGTTATTGTCCGTTACATATTATATGCCCATCTTGCCATGTTCTCTTTGCATGATATGCTCATTACTATGCCATTGACATGCATTTGTGACCCATGCTTGGCTTTACACATGATGCTTGATTCTCATACTTGTATGTGTATTTGCAAGCTTGGTGGAGATATTGCTTGTTCTTGCCATGTTCCTTTTGTGCACCATTCCTATGATGATACTTCCATCTTGCTTTGTGTTCGTGCTTGCGATATGTCATGTGCATCCCTATGCCTATTATTTGCTCACATGACATGATTGCCATGATTTACTCTAGTGTGTTGCATCTTCGCTCCACTAGTTTGCACGACTTGATCTATATGCTTGCTCATGTTGCATCACCCATGATTCATACTTGCTCATCTCATGCGGTTGATGACAACCATCTACATGCTTTGCACATGATTGTTATTGCTCCTTGTCACATATCTCCATATGTTGCCTCTCTCATGCTAGATTTGCCATGTATTGAGTGCAACCTTGTTATTAGTCTTGCTCATGAGTTTGCCCCCATAGCATTCTCACATATGTTTGGAGATTTTGACATATTACTTGTGAAGCATGCTTGTCTTACTTCTTTGCACCATATACCTAGTGCTATGAATATTGCCATTGTTGCATCATATTATTCATGCACTTGTGCTTCTAATGGTTATGTGCAAAAGATGAGAACCATCATGATGGATGATGTGTTTGTCTACCATGCGCATACTTTCTTTGTTTTGTTTTGTGCATGTGTAGGATACTTGGACTTTGTGTCGACTTCTACTTCACGTGAGTTGACCATTCTAGCTCTTGAGAGCGAGCCTCTTACATTCTAGCACGACTCGCTTCTACACCACATCCTCCACCACTTCGGCATTGTGAAGAATGCACAAGGACATGCCTTCAAGGTGACATCTTTCTTGAGCATGGATATTGCGGATCATACTACTTGTGTTGCTTGCCCCATGAGACTTATTGTTCATCTTGGACCACTTGATTGCACACAAGTTAGAGATCTTGCTTCAACTTGTCATTTTCACCATTCCATGCATCTTGATATATATGCCTTGTGTGTTGCATCCAATTCTTGGTCTACTTGCTACTATCATATGATTGGTTGCACCAATATCATTTCTTCACATATGCCATGTCCCTTTACTTTTCACATGATTCCCTTGATTGCCTCACACATGATGAACAATTGCTCTTTCTATTGTGTTGAGTGCCACACTATATTCACTACACCCTATGCACATTATGCTCGGATTGTCTTGCACTTGACCCATGTGTTTAGACATCTCATCTTATTTGGTGTTGTGAATGATTCCTATGCCTACCATCGACCATTTGTCGAGCACTTTATGCATGTTTGCTATGATCTTGAGGTAGATGCTTATTCTCTTGTCACACATATTTGCATCACTACCTCACATTTACATGCTTGTTTCCTGATGACCTTGATTTTGCTCAATTCATATGCTTACATGCCATGTCACAATCCTTTGTCACACCCTATGCTATGCTTGATGACAACACTTGTTTGGTGAATCACCTCTTGAATGCTTGGTTTTGCACTAACGCTAACCACATTTGTTTTTCCAAGTGTTTGTTCTATTTGCTCCTTTTGAAGGAATCACAAGACGGTGCGACATTGGAGAGTGCCCACTTCAAGCTTGAAGATGATGACTACTTGGTGAACGCCCACTTCTACACAAATGCCATCTCTTTCCCATGGTGATTTGGTTTTCGATCCGAGGTCGGATCTTTCCCAAGGAGGGAGATGATGCGGAGCATCCTATGGACATCACCATGTCAAGAGTCCGTTTGGCAAGTGACACGTCGACCTCTACTTCACATACACAAAGGTGAATAATCTCCTTTACACGTGCTCACTTGACCCTTCGAGGATGGTATACTACTTGACACTCCACTCGTGTGCATGCATAGGTATTGCCGGAGCTTCACGGACGACGAGGAGGAGTGCAAGCGCCAAGGAACACCTACACCATCCGCGAGGGAAGCCTGGAAACGTAGACGCAAGAAGAAGAGCTGTCGAAGAAGCTCCAGCCACCGGACGACCGGTTGGGTCCGGACGTCCGGCGCCGAAGATCCACCGGCCGACCGGCCAGGACCGGACGACCGGCGATCACGCACCCGAGCCAAATGAGCGGACGTCCGACGCCAGCGGACGACCGACGACCGGACGACCGGCCCCCTCCTGAAATCCGGCACTCCTGTGTCCGAGCCAAATCGAGCGGACGTCCGACGTCTTCCGGAAGTCTGGCGCCCGTGAGTCTCCGGACGTCCGACCCCTGGCAGTGTCCAGTTGCGGGCTGAGTCCCATGTACCCCTTCACTTCACCCCCCATTTGCACTAAGACTATAAATAGACCACCTCCCCCTCCTTGCTAGGGTTAGCAAAGTGATAGCTCATTTGTAAGTGAGCTTTGCTCCTACCTTCCTCTACTCTTGAGAGAGAGAGACCACTACTCCATTGGAGGCTAAGACCTCCATCTAGGAGAAGATCATGCGGGATATATCATCAAGACCCCCTCTTGGGCGGCCCCCTTCAAGACTTCCTCACGGAGATGAACTCTACCTTGTATCTTTCCCTTTGTTGTTCATGTACCTTGTGGATCTTGTGTGTCTGATTGTATAGTGGATGTGTGATTGGACTTGTTCTTGAGTGTTTCCCATTGTGATTTCTCCCTGCTCTTCCCCATGTTCTTCGTACTCTTCAAGGGATCCCACTCCAAACGTGAAAGATCGGCCTACACCGGGTTAGCCCCGTATCACTGGGAATCATGACAACTGCTACATGGACATCACTCCTTTGACACATGTCCGTGCATAGTTTGGGGCCCAACCCAAAGGTGCCCAAATGACACGTATGGCTCGTGCTCGGGGCTTCGTCAGGTACACAAACAGGTGTATGTTTCCCCTGACTTGTGCATGGACGACGGGCCTCCGCCTCGGCAGCCAAGGCTTGACAGAGGGATAACGAGCTCCAACAATGCTAAGCAAGGCCAAGGCTAGAGAAGCAGCTCTTTGTGATATCAAAGAGCGGATCAACAAGACCAAGACAAACAAGATAGCAGAGCACTACCTTGGGAAAGCCCCTCTTGTCGCAAGCAGAGCAACCAACAGTCGAGCCCCCAAGGATCTAATCCAAGACTTCCTCGGCAGGCTTGCCGGGGACGACAAGGGCGAATCTCCCTGCCAATGCACCACCGCTCCACTTCGCAGCGACGCAAATCACTTATCAATGCGGTGTCGAGCCCTCAAGGTGATTAATTGGCTTCCACTAGGCACGTGGCAGCCCTTTTGGAGACAAATTACCTTCACGTGATACCCGTCGAAGGCGTGTCAAGCAGATAAGCAGAATACAATTAAGCGGCACGACAGGCTTGCCGGGCTGCATCCTTAGCATGACACCTAGCAGTGCATTTAATGCACTTTGTCCTAACTGCCAGAGTTAGCTATGGTAGCACTGTTAGCTATCTAGTTATTAGATAATGATTATTTTGCCACTGTGGTTACCCCTTAAGCTATAAAAGGAGGTCCAAGGCAACAGATGAAAGGATTCGGACCCTTCACACTGGTATGCACGTAGCTGCTCTTCCCCCAAGGCAACCATGTTGGGCTCGAGCGTTGCGTGTCGTTGTGCTCCTCCACTCAATCCACCAAAGCAAGAGTAGGGTTTTACGCCTCACGGCGGCCCGAACCTAGGTAAAAACCGCTTGTATCATCGTCGTCGCATAGTTTTGTTGCTTCTGCTCTTTGTGCAATGTGATCATCCCCCTTACCGAACCACAAGGGGCTCATGGCCCCATTGGTGATCCTGTCCACCCACGACACCGTTCACCCACTTTTTGTAAAGAATGTTTTCCACAAAATGGTATATACTCGATTGCCATGCCACTTCTCAAATTTCTCTGGATCGTCAGGAAGTTCTCCAGTTTGTAAGAATTGGACTATGTGATGTGCCCAGCCGGAGCCTGAGGCTCGATGGCAAGGACTAAAGGCATCTCTTCTGCCATGGGAGTGCTTGCCTTGACAGCAAGAACTTGGGATTCTACTGGTGAACACAACCCGCCAGCTAGCGCAAGGCTTCCCGGCAACCTTCTCACCGGCAGCCTGTGGGGCTCACCTAAAATGTTTGCCGATATTAAGTTTTCTTCTTTTCCAGGCCAAGAATGTCAAAGAAACTGATGGTTGGGTAAGGTGGAGTACAAAAGTTCCTGGTTCCAAAGGAAGCTTTTGCCAAGCGCACTTTGACAGGTGATCAGCGATGTTGTTTTCCTCACGAAGTATGTGCCCTGTTTGCAGTCCGTCAAAGTGTTCCTCTAGCTTCCTTGCCTCTTCCATGTATGCCTGATCAATGGACTCTGATAATCCTTATTCACTTGCTTCACAGCGAGCCGAGAGTCGCCAAGATATGACCAACTTGTTTATTCCCAACTCTACCACGATCCCGAGCCCGGCAAGGAGTCCTTCATACTCATTGTGTTATTGGTGGCATCTTCCCTATGGAAATGCATTTGGATGATATACTTGAGGTGCTCTCCAGTGGGGCAATGAGTAATACTCACCTCAAAGACCTTGGATCAAAAAGCACCATCAAAGTACATGATCCATTCCTTGGGGCCTCCTTGCCAGGGAGGGCCGTTCCCATGATCTCTTCGTCGGGCGTTGGCGTCCATTCTACAATGAATTCTGCCAATGCCCTACTTTGGATAGTTGTCGTGCTTTCAAACTTCATAGCAAAACTTTACTATTCCATAGCCCATTCTACTATCCTTTCGGTGGCTTCAGGGTTCCTCAAGATTCGCTGCAGGGATAGACGAGTCACAACTGTGATCTTGTGAGCTTGAAAGTAATGGCGCAGCTTCCTCGAGGCCATAAGGAAGCTGAAGATCAACTTTTGAACTCCAGAATACCTTGATCTATCCCCCTGCAAGAGGGAGCTAAGAAAGTAAACTGGTCGCTGCACCATCTTCTTTCTAGCTATCCCCTTCTGCTTATCAATGCTGATTTGTGGCTCCCCTTCAACGTTGGTGTCAGGCCTTGCCGGGGGCAAGGCTGGTTCATTACTGGGTGGTTCTGCTGGAGTATCATCTTTCCTATCCACTTCCCTCTGCGCCACCAAGGCAGCACTAACCACTTGATTCGCAGCCGCCATGTACAGCAGCAACGGCTCTTGTGGTTTGGGTGTGACCAGGGTTAGGGCAGAGCAAAGGTAAGCTTTCAGACCCTGCAGCGCAGCCTCTGCCTGTGGGTTCCATTTCCTTGGACCAGCCTTCTTCAATATTTTGAAGAACAGCAAGGCGCGCTCAGCGGGTTTTGAAATGAACCTACTTAGTTCGGCCATTAATTAGTCGACGCCTCACATCCTTGACGGTCTTCGAGGCTTGGATCTGTGCTATCGCCTTGATCTTGTCGGGGTTGGCCACCATCCCTCGCTGAGACACAAAGAATCCAAAGCAGCATGCCAGACGAAACGCCAAATAGACATTTCTTTCGGTTGAGCTTCAAGTTGTTCTTCCGCAAATTTGAAAAGGTCTCTTCTAAATCTGCAATGAGTGTAGATCTGTCCTTGGTTTTCACCACTATGTCATCCATATGTGCTTTAATGTTTCTGTGCAGCTGACGTTGGAAACCAATTTGCACGGCCCTTGCGAACATGGAACCAGCACTTTTAAGCCCGAAAGGCATACGCACAAAGCTGTATGTGCCACATGGGGGTAATAATAGCGGTCTTTTCTCCGTCTTCCTTGGCCATGAAGACGTGGCATGTCTCCCGCGATCGACAAAGCCCATGAATTGACTCTGGATCCTGTCATGATTAATAGAACAAGAAACAAAATCCAAAAATAATGTTTCTATAACTACTAGGATGTGGTGGTAAAACGCTCACAGTAAAGCAAATATCAATGTCTTACAAGTTCTTACCATGCAGCAGGCGGTGACAGCAACCAGCGGTGTCAAGTAACTCAAGATTGTGTAAAGAGATTGCCAGGGGAGCGTACGTATACACGGTGTAGAAATATGTGGAGCTGGGTTGGCTATATATGGTAGCAAAAGATTAGCAATAATCAATTCAAAGATGCAATGTTGAATAAACGCTCAACGATGATGAGGACATGACTACCTTGGATAAGACCAAAAATATTGCATACATGCATATTTGTCAGGTGATTTCCAGTGCAAACTATTCAATAATCTATTTATGTTATCCAGAACAAAAATACATCACATACTTTTGTGTTTTGTCTAATTGTAGGTGTATGGGACATTTGTACAATACACATATGAAGATAAGGAAAAGGAGAAGTTTAGGTGCTGTTCAAAAAGTCCTCTCACGTCACTTTTGGACCAAGAGAAGATAGAGTCCAAGTCTCTCACGTTACGGACTCAGATTCGGACTACTGCATGACATACCTGACTCAAAACGTCAATAACTTTTTCATCCGGACTCCAAATTGGGTGATTCTTTTTTTGTTGGAAAATAGATTTCGTGAACCTTCCAACCCAATTGGATTCACCTTCAAATTCATCCGGAGCGTTGAGTTATGGACGAAACAATCTGATGCTGCAGCAGAATCCGAGTCAAACTACAAGTCCAAAGGTGTTACGTCACCTCCGCTTGGGCCCATTGGCCTTGTACGACCTAGGGTTAGTTTTAGGCTGCCTTGGGACATCCTACCACCTCCTTGGCCGCCACCCCTTGATCCTATATAAGTAGATCCATCTACTAGCTTTTTCCTTGGGATTTGTTTAGTTAAAAGTTAGCCATTGCAACTTCGTGTACTTCGTTTGTGTCCAACGACCAGACCAAGGCCACTTACGGATCCCCACCATTATCAATACTTCATATATATTCGCAATATTCAGATTGCTTTATCATATTCTTACTCGTTCTTCGATTGCTTGCAGGAATAGACCTTCGTGGTCAGGCTGATTGTGCTTCCAAAGATCGCCAAGAACCTCGGGAGATTGGTTTAGCGATTGCTAAGGCACAACGTCAGGCACGCTTGTAGTCGGATCGTCAAAGTCGTCTCCACCAAATCGATAGTTATCATCTCATCGAAAGATCGGGACCCTCGCCTCTATCAAGTGGTATCGGTTTTCAGGTTGCTCGGTGAGAATTTCCAATTGTCCCTAGATTCGATTTATTTTCTTACCTTTTGTCCAAGAATTGGCCACCATAAAAGTTAGATCTATTCATCATTTGTCCTAGCGTTTCCAAGCCTTTGGAATTTTCTTTTCATTGTTTGCATTATTGAATTATCGGTTGCATCGTCGTGTCGAGTTCTTTGGTCTTAGTGTCTAGTTCATTTAGAGTTTCAAGTTCTGTTCACATTAGTCACGCCGCTGCATCATTATCCCTTCCGTTGTCCACCATCCCATCCATCAATTTCCACCACGTGCTATGCACTGTTCATTGTCATAATCATAGTTGAGGTCATTCACATCTTCGCCTGATCCAATCTGCATCTTATCTAGTTTGTCTTGGAAAAATGGAGAAAAAAAAGAGAAAAAAGAAAAAAAAAAGTCAGAGAAAAAAAAAGTGAGAAAGAAAAGGAAAAAAAGTGTGAGAAAAAAAAGAGAGAAGAAAAACCAAGTTTGGATCTATCTAGACTCAATCTCGTAGCTGAATTCGGATTGGAATCTGTTTTGTGCATTGTTCAGTAAAACAGGCATAACTTCCTCATACGAAGTCCGTTTTGGCTCCGCGAGTACTCAAATTAAAGCTAGAGACGAGCCGCATCTAAATAGTTGCAGAAGCAAGTTCAATATTTGGCACCTCAAAATCGGCTCCTAAATAGGTCTTTTTGCCCTCCGAAGTTCGTGAACACAGCTTATTCCAGTTTTTCAAATCAGTTTTAGAATTTTTGACTCCTCATATCAACTCGGAATTGAGTGATTCTTTTTGCATTGGAAAGCTTGAGTTAGTAGCATTCTTTGAAAAAGTTATCAGAAAATTGGCTCAAACTTTTCAAGAGGAAAACTGGAGAGAGAGTTGTTGTATATCCCGCTTGGCGCTTGTTTTTCATCATTATCTTTACCGCCGTTGTGCTCTTCACTTATATCTTGCTGTCTAGAGCTACTCATTATCCTTCATTGATGCTAGTTGTGCTACGCCGTGACCTCATTGGTGTTCTAGGCTCGCGTCTCTAGTCCGGTCTAGCCTAGGACCAAAGACAAGATCGTTGAGCGTTTATTCAACATTGCATCTTTGAATTGATTATTGCTAATCTTTTGCTACCATATATAGCCAACCCAGCTCCACATATTTCTACACCGTGTATACGTGACGCTCCCTGGCAATCTCTTTACACAATCTTGAGTTACTTGACACCGCTCATTGCCCGTCACCTTCTGCATTGTAAGAACTTGTAAGACATTGATATTTGCTTTATCGTGAGCGTTTTACCACCACATCCTAGTATTTATAGAAACATTATTTTTGGATTTTGTTTCTTGTTCTACTAATCATGACAGGATCCAGAGTCAATTCATGGGCTTTGTCGATCGCGGAGACATGCCACCACCTATGCAAATACCACAACCGCCACGAGAGGTGCACAAACATCCAAATGCACATGATCAGGTTCATGTTTCTATACCACCATTTAATGGCCGTTTTAGACCTCCTTTATATATTGAATGGGAGTTAGACATAAATAATATATTTGCTTCCCATAATTTTGATGAACGTAAAAAGTTATGGTTGCGGTTGGTTCTTTCACCGGTTATGCTCTAGTTTGGTGGAGTGAATATTGTCGGTTACACCCTGATTATGTACCTAATACTTGGGATGATTTAAAACATGTCATGAGAGATAGATTAAATCGATGTTTATTATACTCGTGGCATGATTAAAAAGCTGGAACATTTAAAACAAGGTAGTGACACCGTAACAAAATATTATGATGATTTACAAACTACCTTGTTGCACTCATTTTTAGAAGAAAGTGAAGAAGATTTTATGGATAGATTTTGGGGAGGATTAAACCATAATATTCAGGAGATACTAATTCATGAAGAGTGTTATCCTATGGACCAATTGTTTCGTCTTGCTTGCAAAGCTGAACAGGAAATAAAACGATGTGTTGCCCACAAGGAGAACAAGCGCACGGTGTACATTCCAACTGTTGATACAAATGTTTATTCAACTACTAGGCGTACTATGACAACCACATCCGTTGTTGCGAGGACTACATCATCTCCACCATGTGACACATCATCATCGAGAGTGCTCGCATCATCTGAGTTGACTAAAAGAGGTAATGACAAAGGTACAGATTTTCCACTTTTACATGAGAATGATGCATGCCTAGTTAACTTGAATACATCATGTGTTGAGCTACCCACTACTTTGATCACACCACCTATTTTAGAGGATTATATTGATAATTTGACTTTGCCATGTGATCAAACAACTGAAATACCAACAATTTTGAGTGCACCCATTGAATTAATTGTTGATGCAAAAGAATCAATATTTAATCATTTTGATATGACCTCTAATCTTGGTGATGATTACGTGTCGAATGACTTATTATATGTTTACTTATTTAAGCATGTTTTAGCATGTAAACTTGATGCAAGTAAGGTTTATTCACCAATGTTGGGATGGTTTAATGATGAACATTGTCAATCTTTTGAAATGAATAAGAGCTTCACTTATATGTGCAAACTGAGTTGCAATATTTTCATGCCTTCTACTTCTTGTGATAATGTTTTGGCTTTAGATTTTATGAACTATGCAAGTTACTCATCTATTTGAAGGAAATATGCCCTAGAGGCAATAATAAAGTTATTATTTATTTCCTTATATCATGATAAATGTTTATTATTCATGCTAGAATTGTATTAACCGGAAACATAATACATGTGTGAATATATAGACAAACAAGATGTCACTAGTATGCCTCTACTTGACTAGCTTGTTAATCAAAGATGGTTATGTTTCCTAACCATGAACAAGGAGTTGTTATTTGATTAACAAGGTCACATCATTAGTTGAATGATCTGATTGACATGACCCATTCCGTTAGCTTAACAGTTGATCGCTTAGTATGTTAATGCTTTCTTCATGACCCATACATGTTCCTATAACTATGAGATTATGCAACTCCGTTTACGGAGGAACACTTTGGGTACTACCAAACGTCACAACGAATCGGGTGATTATAAAGGAGTACTACAGTGTCTCCAAAGGTACTTGTTGGGTTGGCGTATTTCGAGATTAGGTTTTGTCACTCCGATTGTCGGAGAGGTATCTCGTGCCTTCTCGGTAATGCACATCACTTAAGCCTTGCAAGCATTACAACTAATGAGTTAGTTGTGAGATGATGTATTACGGAACGAGTAAAGAGACTTACCAAGAATTTAGATTGAACTAGGTATTGGATACCGACGATCGAATCTCGGGTAAGTAACATACCGATGACAAAGGGAACAAAGTATGTCGTTATGCGGTTTGACCGATAAAGATCTTCAGAGAATATGTAGGAACCAATATGGGCATCCAGGTTCCGCTATTGGTTATTGACCGAGAATGGTTCTAGGTCATGTCTACATAGTTCTCGAACCCGTAGGGTCCGCACGCTTAACGCTTCGATGACAGCTCATAATGAGTTTATAAGTATTGATGCAATCAAGGTTGTTCGAGTCCGGATGTGATCACGGACATGACGAGGAGTCTCGAAATGGTCGAGACATAAAGATTGATATATTGGAAGCCTATGTTTGGACTTGAATGGTTCCGAGTGAAAACAGGATGTTACCGGAACACCGGGGTTACGGAACCCCGGGGGTATATGGGCCCTCATGGGCCTTGAGGGAGAAGGAGAAGGCCGGCCAGGTGGGCTGCGCGCCTCCCCCTTCCAAATTCGAATAGGACAAGGAGAGGGGGCGCCTTCCCCTTTCCCTCCCCAATCCTACTCCAACTAGGAGAGGGAGTCCTACTCCGGTGGGAGTAGGACTCCTCCTTGCGCGCCTCCTCTAGGGCCGGCCACCTCCCCCTTGTCTCCTTTATATACGGGGGCAGGGGGCACCCCAAGAGACACAAGTTGATCTACGGATCTTTCCTTAGCCGTGTGCGGTGCCCCCTTCCACCATATTCCACTTCGGTCATATCGTCATGAGCTTAGGCGAAGCCCTCGCCGGAGAAGTCATATCGTCATGAGCTTAGGCGAAGCCCTGCGTCGGTGGAGCATCAACATCGTCACCACGCCGTCGTCTTGACGGAACTCATCCCCGACACTTTGCCGGATCGAGTCCGGGATCGTCATCGAGCTGAACGTGTGCGTAACTTCGGAGGTGCCGTCGTTCGGTGCTTGGATCGGTCGGATCGTGAAGACGCATTGACTACATCAACCGCGTTGTTATAACGCTTCCGCTTTCGGTCTACGAGGGTACGTGGACGGACACTCTCCCCTCTCGTTGCTATGCCATCACCATGGTCTTGCGTGATCGTAGGAAATTTTTTGAAATTACTACGTTACCCAACACTATTTATGTGTCATATGTGCAAAAATCAAGGGAAATAAAAATGGATGACATATACATATACAACATGTACACCTTGTCTCTTTTGTTAGCCACATTTCAGACTAAGAACCGCCGAGGACGGCTTTGTTTTCAAGAAGTGGAGGATGATGAGGACATGACTACCTTGGATAAGACCAAAATATTGCATACATGCATATTTGTCGTGTGATTTCTAGTGCAAACTATTCAATAATCTATTTATGTTATCCGTAACAAAATACATCACATACTTTTGTGTTTTGTCTAATTGTAGGTGTATGGGACATTTGTACAATACACATATGAAGATAAGGAAAAGGAGAAGTTTAGGTGCTGTTCAAAAAGTCCTCTCACGTCACTTTTGGACCAAGAGAAGATAGAGTCCAAGTCTCTCACGTTACGGACTCAGATTCGGACTGCACAGACATACCTGACTCAAAACGTCAATAACTTTTTCATCCGGACTCCAAATTGGGTGATTCTTTTTTGTTGGAAAATAGATTTCGTGCACCTTCCAACCCAATTGATTCACCTTCAAATTCGTCCGGAGCGTTGAGTTATGGACGAAACAATCTGATGCTGCAGCAGAATCCGAGTCAAACTACAAGTCCAAAGGTGTTACGTCACCTCCGCTTGGGCCCATTGGCCTTGTACGACCTAGGGTTAGTTTTAGGCTGCCTTGGGACGTCCTACCACCTCCTTGGCCGCCACCCCTTGATCCTATATAAGTAGATCCATCTACTAACTTTTTCCTTGGGGTTTTGTTTAGATTAAAAGTTCGCCATAGCTGCAACTTCGCGTACTTCGTTTGTGTTCAACGACCAGACAAAGGCGTCACAGAACCCCACCTTGATCAATAAAGCTTTCATCTTATATTCGCAATATCCAGATTGCAATCTCAGTTTCTTGCTTGTTCTTCGGTTGCTCGCAGGAAACAGACCCTCGTGGTCAGGTTGATCGTGCTCCGGCGTGGTCAATAACCTCCTGAGTTGGTTTAGCGATTGCTAAGGCGGCGTCCTCGCATCGTTAAGTAGTCGGATCGTCAAAGTCGACTTCCTCCAAAGCGAAAACCAACATCTCATCGAAAGACGGGACACCTTTGCCTCTATCACTGGTGGTACCCAGAGTACGCATCAAGGAAGGAAAGCAAATCACATCCTGAGGTGGAATCAACAATCTGATCAATGCACGGTAAAGGGAAGGGATCTTTGGACAAGCTTTGTTCAAGTCAGTGAAGTCAATACAAAGTCTGATGTGGAGCATCCCACGTACATCCCCATGTACACTCCGACTACTCTCCAAGCCCCAAGGATACATAAGATGAGACCTCGACTATACACCATTGGACACAAGGTGAACTCGCTCCTCTTCGAACCATCACTTTCCATATGTGAGACATGGCTACTACCTCAAATATATGTGCTATGCATGACCAGGAACAAAGAGGAAGACCATGGACAAGACGGCAAGGACACCAAGTACAAGGAGCTGCCAAAGAAGCTCCAGCGAGCGGACGTCCGGCCTCCACCGGACGAACAGCGCCTGAAGCACATCCAACGCCAGCTACAACACCTCCCAGCGAGCGGACGTCCGGCCCCCACCGGACGACCGGTAATATTAACGGATGTCCGAAGACACCGGACGTCTGGTGCCTCTTCACAGAACGTCTTCAGCGAACATCCGACAACTAGCGGGTGACCGGTCCCTCCTGAGCCACCAGACGACCGGTACCCACCGGACGACCGGTGCCTGCCTGTGCCCAGCCGGGCCTTTGGCCTTGTATCCCTCTCCCACTTACCCCTTTGTGGCTCTAGACTATATATACTCCTCCACCTCCTCCATTTGAGGGTTAGCATTGGTTTAGCTCATATGTGAGATAGAGCTTTGCTCATCCATACGGATCTACTCCACGAGAGAGACCGCGGCCCCTCAACGGAGAAGATCCACATTGGATTTAAGACCCCCTCTTGGGTGGCCCCATCAAGACCTCCTCACGGACAAGAACCGGTTACCCTTTGTATCGTCCTTTGTTGATTTTGGATCTTGTATCTCCTCTCGTGTTCTGAGGGTCTAGCATATGTGTGACTATATCTTGTGGATTTGGTGATTCCTCTTGTGTTTTCCCTCGTTTTCCCCTCGTGTTATTCGTGTTCTTGGATGGGAATCGCTCCTTTCGTGAAAGATCGGCCGTATAGAATTCCACCCTACATCATCTTGGATCAGAGCCAGCTTGTCTCGTGATATCTTGGTATCATGAGCCACGTTGATCACGATTTCGGAGCCTCCGCGTTGTGTTTTCTAGCCTAGTTTTGTTGATTGCGTCCTAAATTCGAAAATTCCCCACCAAAAATAGCCCCAATTTTTTTGTGATTTGTTGGTATGATGATGTTTTGTTGATTTTGATCCATGGATTTGCTTGGTTTCGAGTGGATCTAGCATTTCCCTAAGTTTCCCCACTTTCCATCCACAAAATCTCCTCAATTTTGCCCCCCAAATCCCAAAATTCTGCCCAAAATCGCGTCTCGGATCGGAAATCTCGCGTTGACCCCGACCCACCGGACGCCCGGCGTTTTTCCGGACGTCAGGACCCCTCACGAAGCACCGGACGTCCGTCATCCACCGGACGACCAGAACCTGCCAACAGTAGGAAATTTACGGATTTCCGAGCCCGACCGAACGTCCGACGACCGGACCGCCGTCCATTTCTGGACGTCCATAACCTGTAGATATTGACTTCGGCTGATTTCTGTTTTGCCCATAACTAATTCATCCGAACTCCGATTTTGACGTTCTTTAGCTCGTTTTGAAGCTCTTGACATCCCCCTTCCCACAAAAATAGCACCAACATCTTTTGACTCCATCAAATATTTGGAACTTTGGCATCTTTGCCTAGGGCTTCCACCATATCTTTCACATAACCACCACCTACTTCCGCAACCTAACCAATTTTGTTCCCCATGGTTGTTTGAGTTGTGATTCGAGCCTCCTAAGGTGTTTCGGCTACTTAGGGATGGTTGCTTCTTCATCAACCACCACCACCACTTCCGCATAGGCTTACCCGCCATACACTTCCACCCCAACTTAACCCAATTTTGTTTAGTTGTGGCTTGTGTCTCCTAAGGTGTTTCGGCTACTTAGGGACGACAACTTCAACTTCGACTCGCATAACCCATCATTCCACTTCCACATTACCAAGTGCAAAACAACCACCGCTTTCCGCTACCACCATTTGACTCTTGTCCTTGAGATTTTGAGTTGTGGTTTTTTTCGTTTCCTAAGGTGTTTCGGCTATTTAGGGATGAGTCTCCATCATCTTGGAATCTACATCAAGAACACCGCCACTCATCATCGCAAATGACTGTAACCTCGACGACACCATTGTACATTCCCCTTGAAATTGCATTGTTAACCCCTAGCCCATTTTGCGTCACTTGCCTATCGAGACTAGCCATTTGAGTATTGCCGGCAATGTTACTTGTGCACATTAGTGATCATCGATACACCTTCCATTACATACATACCATATCATATTGGTATCATCATATCATCTCTTGTGTCACAAAGTTTGTTCCCGCCTATACACAATTGATATCTTGGTTTGTGCATTTCGCAAAGTGGTCATACAAAAAAAGAATAAGCTTTTAAGCAAAGAGTGAACAAAGAGCTTGTAAGCAATAGCCATAGCATCATACCTGATGTAGGGTGGAACCCTATGGGGTCGATCTTTCACGTTTGGAGAGGATCCCTATGAGGAACACGAAGAACGAGCGGGAGAGCACGAGGGAAATCACGAGGAAAACACAAGAGAATCACTCAAACCAACAAAATTCGATTGCACATGCGCTTGATCGATGAACACAAAGAGAGATACACGATCCATGATCAACAAAGGACGATACAAGGGTAACCGGTTCTTCTCCGTGAGGAGGTCTTGATAGGGGCCACCCATGAGGGGGTCTTGAGGTAGGTCACTCCAAGAGGAGGTCTTGATCTCCTAGTGGAGTGAATCCATGGAGCAAAGCTCTCATATGTCTAACATATCCTTTGCTAACCCTAACAAATGACCTAGGGACGAATTATATAGGTGGCTGGAGGTTAGGGACGAGTGGAGGGCAAAGGGGCAACTCCCGGCCAACTCGCAGTAGGCACTGTGCGCATGGGCTAAGTCAGCCCGTGGGCTGCAGGGTCCTGTCTTGCGCAGAGGTCTTTTGGGGCCCGTCTTGCCGCAGGTATCGAAACTCTCTGGATAGGCCGTGTGCAGGGTCTTTTGGGGCCGTCATGCAGGGTATCCGAAACTCTTGGATAGGCCGTGTGCACGGGTCTTTGGGGCCCGTCTTGCAAGACGGGGACCTCTGAGCCGAGCTTCTTCTTCCATCTTCTCGCCTCCATCTTCCTTCTTGTGGCCTTGTGGTCCTTCTCCCACTCCTTTTGGGGTGTTCCTCGCCAGCTTGTGGTCGCTTGTTCGTGATTCAAGGACACATAGAGCTCTTCTTGAGGTAGCAAGCAAGTCCAATGGATATTCATGATATTCTCGAAGAAGAGCGGGTTCACCTTAAGTCCTAGAGGGTCCACTTGGAGCTTGATGTGCTATGAAGGTGTACATGGGGATGACCGTAGGATGCTCCGCATCATCTCCTCCCCCTTGGGAAAGATCCGACCTCAGATCGTAAACCGTATCGCCATGTACACGGTGGGCATTGATGTACCATAGGTAGATGTCGTGTCATTCCTCAACTTGAAGGTCCAGAGGGTCCATCTCCAATGTCGGTCCTCCATCCAATATATGAATCATGTAGACAAGAAGAAGGAAACAACAATGAAAGTATGGCCCATCCAATATGCATATTTGAAGATGGCTCAAAGGGAAGGAGTTCACCTTTAGGAGATTCTCAGAAATGTTGGTGTTGCACATCATGTACGCCTTCACATAACCAAAATGTGTCTTTATGGCACCGCCTTGTGAATCCTCCAAAATGAAAGAACATGATAAACACTCGGAAAAACAAATGAGGTTAGTGCAAATGCAAGACCTATCATTCGAGGGGTGAGATACCCAACAAGTGTATGCATCAAGCTCATCATAAGAAGGTACAAGGGAGCATTTCATAGTACGGAGGCATATGATGCAAGAACAACCAAATACAAGAGGCTCAATCAAATAAGCATGCTTCCCAAGTAAAGTGTCAAAGTCTCCAAGATGAATAAGCATAGTATGGTTGCACTCAATACAAGTGGATGTGAAAGAGGCAACTAATGGACACAAGAGACAATGATCAAGATATATCATTTGAGAGGCATGAGCATATATGTCATCAACCCAAGAAAGCAAGTAGTGGAACATGGGTGATGCAACATAGCTAGCTATCATAGCGATCAAGTCAAGCATGCTAGTAGTGCGAAGATGCAACATAGTAGAAGGAATCATGACAAGCATGTCATGTGTGCAAATAGTGGGCATGAATAATGCACATGACATATCACAAGCATGAAAGCAAGATATGAGTAGAATGGCATGAATGTATTGGCGAGAGGCCATATGTAAATAGCAATGGGGCATCATGCCTCTCCCAACACAACAAGCATCAATAGCATGGGGCACATGATAAACATGGCAATAGCAACAAGGATCTCCACCAAGCATGCAAATACACATAGAAGTAGCATAATGATGAAACATAGGTAGATGCAAGCAAGGGTCACAATTGCATGGCAAAGGCATAGAAGCAAGCATAGCATGCAAAGTGAACACGGTAAAATGAGCATAAGGTGACAAGTGGTAAATGGCCCATAGCCGTGTGAGAGCCAAGTAAAAGAGATGCGCGTAGTCCTTGCGCGAAGGGAACGGTGGTAAGGATAGTCCACGGGATCCCAAAGCATCGTTACTCTCAAGAGCTCGTTTTGTCAACTCTTGGGATTGAGAAGTTGACGAGTATACATGAGTACCTACACAAAACAAAGACAAAGGAAAAATTGTGTGTGCGTGGTAGATGTACACATCATCCATCATGATGCGCACGTGCTTGTGTTGGTTAGCACTAAATATCCAATGCTCAAATAAATGAGTTGCATGATATAGGAACATGTCATCCATCATGAGAGGTTTGTTATTATGCATGTCATAATGGAGACGCAAAGGATGTAATATGATGAGAAATATCTAGAGCATTGTTATTCATGGAATGCATATGCATGTGGTGCACACAAGGGATGTAATCATGTGATACACAATAATTTTCATGGCATGGCATATGAGATGAATTGCACAAATTTTGCAAAGGAAGCGTAGCAATATCATCGCAAGATAAACAAAAGCCAATGACCATCATCTTGTCATCTATGCCATAAGTGCAAATGGGATTTATTTTAATGGGGAATGCATAGTTACTATGTTGAGATTGAAATGATGTAATATGAGAGATCTCACTCATAGCATATGTCAAGTTCAATGGATTGTCAAACATGATGTGACCAATAGAATTTTCACATGATATCCTATGGAGCATAGCATCACAACTAGGCAACTCAACATGCTCATCATCATATTCATCATAAATAGGTAAGTCAAGGCATGAAGAAGTTTCACTAGCATGAAGCATGGTAATAGGTGGGTCAACATCATGGGAGCAATCATTGTCAAGAGCGTCCACTAGTAGGACAAGAGAAGCACCATTGCCTATGTTACCTTTGGAGCGTCGCTCATGTGTTGTAGGTGAGGTGTTGGAGATCATCTCGTTGTCAACTTCATCTTGATGGAACCATGTGGGGTGCATCATCGTCCACCATGGCCATCGTCGTATCCAATGGAAGGATGGACTCGTCGAGGATAGGCACGTCGTCATGTAGGAGACCTAGCACCATAGAAGAAAACACACTAGGAGTAGAGGTTAAGTCGTTAGAAATCATAGTGGCCTCACATGCCGTGTCAACTACCTCACTCACTAAGTGTAGTGGCTCACTCACTCCCTCAAAGATGCTCTCACTCATATGGTTGGTGGAGTCACTCAAATGGCGCACAACCTCACATAGGATGTGTGGCATGCTCTCATGTGTGGGGCTAGTGGTGGTCACACTCATCCTCTCATAGGAAATGCTCTCAATGTCACATATGGTGGAGTCACTCATGTCACTCATGTGGTGGTGGCTCTCCTCACATGATAAATGGGGCATCTCGTGATATGTGGGTGTCGGAGAGATGTTGGTGCAAATGTCTCCATGCGCGGTCGCGTAGCTTGACTCGGAGTATGAGTCCAATATGGGCGCCGTCTTCATGTTGTAGAAGAGATTTGCGCTCGTCGCCGTGGTCGACGGGGATGGCCCTTGCTCGACCCTCTTGTCACCGTCTTGGTGTTGGAGACCCATATGATGTGGCACCTCGTAGCTCGTCTCACCGAAGGGAATGGCCCATTCTCGGCCATCTTCCTTGAGGGGCTTCTGAAGATGGAAGTGTCGCCCTCGCTCGTAGGTGGTCGCCTTGTTGTTGAAGTTGTCAATGTAGGTGAACTCACGGGAAGTAGGCGAAGATGATGTATGTCCAAAGGCGAAGATGCCTTGATAGCACTTGGCGAAGATGCCGAAGTGGTTGGTGTATCCGTAGCTCCGTCGTGGTGGTGCTCGTCTCGCGGTCTTCTCTTTTGCTCTTGAAGCTTGGACTTGGCGTGAAGTAGGGCTTGTTCGGACTTGTACGTTTGCGCTTCTTGAGCATCTTCATGATGATGGTGTCGATGTCGCACTTGAGCTTGTAGTAGGTGTCGTTCATCCTCGTCGTGCACATGGTGCTTGGAGGTGACTTGCCCTTCATGACGATGTGGATCAAGAACGCGATGGTGGTCGCCATGGAGATGTGGACGTGGACGACTTGCGCTTGCATCGCTTGGGTGCTCCGAAGACTTGTGGCTTGAACGTTGTCGTCTTGAAGATGACGAAGTGGAAGATGACATGATCAAGGCCCGAATCTCCTCCATCCTTGCATCTTGCTCCTCCTTTTGTGTGGAAAGCTTGTTGTCGATGTAGTCCCTTTTCCTTGCTTCGGAGAGATGAATGTCAATGGAGAGGTTCTCATGCGCTCTTGCAAGGTAGATTGTGCTCCTTGCATTTCGTGTTGTAGTCCGAAGATGGATATTTTGTTGATGTAGTTGTTCACGCCGTCGTCGTTGTCGTGGAAGACCGGCGATGAAATGCCTTGCCTATCCATCACAAGACTCGAGCAAATATGAGTGGGAGAAAGAGAAGAACTTATAACAAATGTACCTTGACTGATGTTGGAAATGGATCAATGATCACTCAATGTGTAACAAGGAAATAGCACAATTGGTACCAATTCTTGTCGGTTTCTCACACCTACACAAGTAAAGCTTTTGGTGGAGTTCGGTGAGGGTAGTGGCACAAAAATTTGATGCAAAATGTGATGCGGAGCATCCTACGGTCATCACCATGTCAAGAGTCCGTTTGGCAAGTGACACGTGCGACCTCTTCTTCACATATACAAAGGTGAATCTTCTCCTTTACACGTGCTCACTTGACCCCTTCGAGGATGGTATACTACTTGACACTTCCCCCGTGTGCATGCATAGGTATTGTCGGAGCTTCTCGGATGTCAAGGAGGAGTGCAAGCGCCAAGGAACGACTACACCATCCGCGAGGGAAGCATGGAAGCGGCAACGGAAGAAGACGGAGCTGCTGAAATTAGGCCGGACATCCGCCATAGGCGGACATCCGGCGCCTCACCAAAGCTTGGACATCCGGCCAACCGCCTCGGACATCCGGCGTCTCCCGAGAGCCCGGATATCCGGCCTCAAGCCCGGAAATCCGGCACCCCTCTCCCGATCCGGCTGAAACAGTTGCCACAGCCCGGACATCCGGCCTCCCATGAAGCCCCGGATATCCGGCTCCCCACCGAAATCGGCGCCTCTCCCGTTCTTTGAAGCAGTCGCTCTAGCCCGGACATCCGGCTGAGAGCCCGGACATCCGGCGCCTCGCGAAAGGACATCCGACCCGACGGACGTCCGGCCTCCCACACTGCGTCAAGTGCCTCCGGACTCGTCCCTTGTACCCTTCGCCCGAGACTATAGATACTTGATCCCCTCCTCTTTCTAGGGTTAGCGTTGATTTAGCTCATCGATAGAGCTTCGCTCATCCATACCGGATCTACTCCACGAGAGAGACCGCGGCCCCTCTTCAGAGACGATCCACCTTGGATTCAAGACCTCCCTTTGCGGAGAAGACCATCATCAAGACCTCCTCACGGAGAAGAACGGCTACCGTTTGTATCGTCCTTTGTTGACCTTGAATCATGTATCTCCCTTTTTGTTCTTTGATCTAGCATTTGTGTGACCGATTCCTTGTTGGTTGAGTGTTTTCCCTCGTTCCTCCCCGTGATTTCCTCGTGTTCTTCCGCTCGTTCTTCGTAATCCACCGTAGGATCCGCTCCAACGCGAAAGATCGCCCACGTAGGGTTCCACCCTACATCATCTATGGATCAGAGCTTAGGTTGATCACGTTTATGGAGCCCCTACCCCTCTTTTTCTAGCTTGATTTTGTTGATTTCGTCCTAAATCCGAAAATCCCCACCAAAAATAGCCCCAAATTTTTTGTGATTTGTTAGTTTTGATGATGTTTTGTTGATTTTGATCCATGGATTTGCTTGGTTTCGAGTGGATCTAGCATTTCCCCAAGTTTCCCCACTTTCCATCCACGAAATCTCTCCAATTTTGACCTTGAAATCATCAATTTCCGCCCCCAATTCGAAAATTTCCGTCCCAAACGAGATCGGGATCCTTCGGGCCGGACATCCGGGCCTCAGGCCGGACATCCGGGCCCCAAGCCGGACATCCGGGCCCTGGAGCACCAAAATCGCTCGGTTATGGACATTCACCCCCGGAAATCCGGCCCCGAGCCCCGAATATCCGGCCCCTGTACATTTCAGCTTTCCCATTTCACCGTTTTGTCCATAACTAATTCATCCGGAGTCCGATTTTGACGTTCTTTAGCTCGTTTTGAAGCTATTGACATCCCCCTTCCCACAAAAATACCACCAACACAATTTGACTCCATTAAATTTTGTGAATTTTGGCATCTTTGCCTAGGGCTTCCGCCACATCCTCCGCATAACCACCACCGACTTCCGCAACCTAACCCATTTTGTTCCCCATAGCATTACTGGTTGCTTGAGTAGTGATTCGAGTCTCCTAAGGTGTTTCTTGCCACTTAGGGACGATTGCTTCTTCATCAACCACCACCACCACTTCCACATAACCTTGCCCACCATACACTTCCGACCACCTCAACTTAACCCAATAGTTGATTGAGCTTTTTCGAGTTGTGACTTGTGTCTCCTAACGTGTTTCGGCTACTTAGGGACGGCAACTTCAACTCCGACACGTGTATAGTCCATCATTCCACTTCCGCATTGCCAAGTGCAAACCACCACCGCATTCCCGCTACCACCATTTTGACATTTGACGTTTGAGATTTTGAGTTCGCGGTTTTTCCGTTTCCTAGGGTGTTTCGCTAACTAGGAACGGCTATACATCAAGAACACCGCCACTCGTCATCGCCAAGGACGGTAACCTCGACGACACCATTGTATTTTCCCATTGCAAATTGCATTGATAACCCCTAGCCCATTTTGCGTTACTTGCCTATCGAGACTAGCCATTTGAGTATTGCCGGCAACGTTACTTGTGCACATTAGTGATCATATGATGCGGAGCATCCTACAGTCATCACCATGTCAAGAGTCCGTTTGGCAAGTGACACGTGCGACCTCTTCTTCACATACACAAAGGTGAATCTTCTCCTTTACATGTGCTCACTTGACCCCTCGAGGATGGTATACTACTTGACACTTCCCCTATGCATGCCTAGGTACCAAGGAGACCCTCTCGAGATGCTCTAAGGACGGACAAGTCCCCAAGTACAAGGATGAAGGAACTCGACGAGAGGAACCGGAGAAATCTGCAGAGCCGGACATCCGCCAGACCCCGGACATCCGGCCCCTGAGGCACCAACACACCCGCAACTCAGCCACGAAGCTTACAGGTCTTGACATCCGCCCCCAGCCCCGGACATCCGGATCTTCACGATGCCCGGAAATCCGGCCCCAGCCGGAAATCCGGCCTCACCCGCACCAATCGGCAGAACCAGCCCCAGCCCGGACTTCCGGCCCCCTTGCCCGGACATCCGGCGTCTCAGGATAGCCCGGACATCCGGCCCGACGCCTTGGACATCCGGCCTCCCCTGCCTTGTGATGCATCCGGACTCGTCCCTTGTACCCCTTCGCCCGAGACTATATATACTTGATCCCTCCTCTTTCTAGGGTAGCTTAGGTTTTAGCTCATGTTTGTGTGAGAGTTTTGCTCATCCACTTGGTTACTTCTCCTCGAGCCTGTGACCTCTTGGAGAAGATCCCCAAGCGGATTCAAGACCCCTTCTAGGGTGGACCCCATCAAGACCTCCTCTCGGAGATGAACCTTACCTTGTATCTTTCCTTTTGTTGTTCATGTACCTTGTGGATCTTGTGTGTTTGATTGTCTAGTGGATGTGTGATTGGACTTGTTCTTGAGTGTTTCCCCTTGTGATTTCTCTCCGCTCTTCCCCGTGTTCATCGTGATTCCCGTAGGATCCGCCTCCAACGTGAAAGATCGCCCCACGTGGGGTTCCACCCTACATCATCTATGGATCGAGCTTAGGTTGATCACGCTTATGGAGCCCCTACCCCTCTTTTTCTAGCTTGATTTTGTTGATTTCGTCCTAAATCCGAAAATCCCCACCAAAAATAGCCCCAAATTTTTTTTGTGATTTGTTAGTTTTGATGATGTTTTGTTGATTTTGATCCATGGATTTGCTTGGTTTCGAGTGGATGTAGCATTTCCCCAAGTTTCCCCACTTTCCATCCATGAAATCTCTCTAATTTTGACCTTGAAATCATCAATTTCCGCCCCCAATTCGAAAATTTCCGTCCCAAACGAGATCGGGATCCGTCGGGCCGGACATCCGGGCCAGCCGGCCGGACATCCGGGCCCCAAGCCGGACATCCGGGCCCTGGAGCACCAAAATCGCTCGGTTCTGGACATTCACCCCCGGAAATCCGGCCCCGAGCCCCGGATATCCGGCCCCTGTACATTTCAGCTTTCCCATTTCACCGTTTTGTCCATAACTAATTCATCCGGAGTCCGATTTTGACGTTCTTTAGCTCGTTTTGAAGCTATTGACATCCCCCTTCCCACAAAAATACCACCAACACAATTTGACTCCATTAAATTTTGTGAATTTTGGCATCTTTGCCTAGGGCTTCCGCCACATCCTCCGCATAACCACCACCGACTTCCGCAACCTAACCCATTTTGTTCCCCATAGCATTAGTGGTTGCTTGAGTAGTGATTCGAGTCTCCTAAGGTGTTTCGGCTACTTAGGGACGATTGCTTCTTCATCAACCACCACCACCACTTCCACATAACCTTGCCCACCATACACTTCCACCACCCCCAACTTAACCCAATTGTTGATTTAGCTTTTTCGAGTTGTGACTTGTGTCTCCTAAGGTGTTTCGGCTACTTAGGGACGGCAACTTCAACTCCGACACGTGTATAGAAAAAAAAAGAGAAGATAATAAGCTTTTAAGCAAAAGAGAAAGAGCAAAGAGCTTGTAAGCAATAGCCATAGCATCAAATATATCATATGATATCATACTTGATCATCTTGGATCATTGTGAGAGAAACACCGGAACCATACATACATAGCATACTTGGGATAGAAAGTTTATCCATTTTGCATCTTATAGGTTGTGCACAAGTGTTGTATCCGCCTATTGAGCAATCGTGCTAGCGTCTCTCTTGAGTTGTGCAACACGAGCATTTTGGTGGATTCCACATTTTGAGCTCATTCCTTGGTTGCAAGACCCCATTTATCTATCCGTGTGTGTTTCCGCAGCCACATATTGCTATTGATCTACTTGTTTCGCTTGCAATTTGTGAATCTCTTTCAACATTATTGACTCTTGCTAACATTTTGCATAAAATTTTGTGCCACTATCCTCACCGAGCTCTACCATAAGCTTTCATTGATAGGTGTGAGTGAACAAGTCCGTACCAATTCCACTATTCTTTCATTTCACATTGAGTGAAGCAGGATACATCCTCAACTTTGGGAAAAGGTAACTTGGTATTGTTTATCTCATTTCCTACTCACCTCTACTCGAGTCTTGTGATGGATAGGCAAGGCATTTCACCTTCGGTCTACAACAACAACGACGAGTTCGATGCCACGAACAACAACTCCGACGCCAAGATGCAAGCTCAAATGGAGGAGATCAAAGCCCTCATCAAGGCCTACAAGCGATCTTCCTCATCTTCGAGAAGACGCTCAAGAGCACATGCTTCCGAGCTACCATCTCCGGCAAGATCACATCCGCATCGACACCATCACCAACAAGAACGTGAAGGTCAAGAGCTCTACATCAACAACCGCTCAATGACTTCACCATCTCCCTTGGCATCTTCGCCAAGCGACTTCAAGGCATCTTCGCCTACGGACATACGGCATCTTCGCCAACAAGAACCTCAAGGCTACGCTCAAAAGAATCTCCCCAAGCTCAAGTCCGTGAATTTCACGAGCTACTACGACCTCGACATCGACCACGAGATTCCTTTCTATGGGACTCAAGAACCCGAGGAGTACCTCGAGTGGGAGCGTTTGATGGACGACTACCTCAAGCTACATCAAGTTCCTCCCAAGATCAAGTTAAGTGCGCCACAAGAAACTTCCACGACTACGCCTCGACATGGTGGCTTCACACACCTTCTGAGTGCTACGAGATGAGTTGGTCCAAGATGAAGAGAGCTTTGCGGCGAGAGTTCGTGCCTCCAACCTACACGGAACAACTTCGACGCCAATTGGAGAACACCACCCAAGGATCCAAGTCCATCGACAAGTACTTCAAGGAGATGAAGATTGCCTTGCGACGAGCCGGCGTGGACGACCCCATGTCAATGAAGTTCCACTTCATGATGGGATTGCACAACGACATCTCCAAGACCATCTTCCTCGAGAACTACAAGTCCATCAACGACTACTACATTGGTTCTCTCAAGGCGGAACAAGAACTCATGAAGGCCAACGCTTCTCCACCCCAAGCAAACTTCGTGGAGACCAAGCTCTCGACAAGCATGAGGCTAGTACCACCATGATGTCCAAGCCCGACAAGCTCCAAGACGATGCTCCCAAGTGCGACTTCACCGCCATCCCTCTTTGTGGCATTGTTGATGCCGAGTCTACCTTGACTCTTTTTCAAGATGGTGCAGCGACAAGTACGACTACGGAGACCTTCAAGGACCAATCTTTGGAGGCAAGCGACAAGGTGGCGAGCAAGGATGATGCTTCCATCTTAGGAGGCGAGAGCGATGATGTGCCATCTTGGCCTTCATCCACGGCAGCGACTACGAGACGGTTGAGCATGGGATTTTCCCTTCGACCACGGGCGACGTCCGATGACTTGAGTGACTTTTGCCACCATATTGAGAGCGAGAGTGACTTCACCACTAGCCACATACATGATGAGTTGCCCCAATTCTCATGTGAGGAGAGCCACAACCACCACCCGAGTGAGATGAGTGACTCCACCATACGTGAGTTTGAGTGCACCTATTTTGAGGGAGTGAGTGAACCACCACATAGAGAGAGTGAGATAGTTGATAGGTCTAGTGAGGCCACTTTCAACACTAACGACTTGACCTCTACCTCTATTGTGTCTTCTCATTTGGTGCTAGGTCCCATATATGATGACGCGCCGAAACTCGACGACTTCGTCCTCCCTTTGGACAAGACGATGGCCATGGTGGACTATGATGCACCCCCACATGGTTCCATCAAGATGAAGATGACCACCATTTGGTCTTTCCCACCTCACCTACACCACTTGAGTGGAACGACAAAGGTAACATAGGTGACGGTGATACTCTAGTCCCACTAGTGGACATTCTTGACATTGATTGCTTGCATGATGTTGATCACCCTATTGACATGCTTCATTCTAGTATGATTTCCCATGTGATGATTTGCCCATTTATGATGAATATGATGATTCTCATGTGGAGTCTATTAGTTGTGATGCCATGTTACATAGGATTTCTTGTGACAATTCTTTAGGTCACATCATGTTTGCTAATCCGCTTGACTTGTCATATGCTATGCATGAGATCCATCATATGTCTTATTTGCAATCTCTTCATAGTGACTATGCATATGCCATTAAAATAAACCCAATTTGCACATATGGCATAGATGACAAGCCCATGGTTATTGGCATTTGTTTTTCTTGTGATGATATTGATATGCTCCCTTTGCATCCTTTATCTCATATGCCATGCCATGCCCTCCTAGCTTCGGATATGCATTATTTTGGATGTTGTCCATTTTCTCCATGTGATAGAGGCAAAGGTGTCCCGATGTTTCGATGAGATGGTGGCTATCGTTTCTGTGGGAGTCGACCTTGACGATCCGACTACGTACGTGCGAGACGTCGCGCCTTAGCAATCGCTAAACCAACTTCCGAGGGTTATTGACCACGCCGAGCACGATCAACCTGACCACGAGGGCCTGTTTCCTGCGAGCAAACGAAGAACAAGCAAGAAACTAAGATTGCAATCTGGATATTGCGAATATAAGAGGAAAGCTTTATTAATGAAGGTGGGGTTACGAGGCGCCTTGGTCCGGTCGTTGAACACAAGCGAAACGGCACGAAGTTGCAGCTATGGCGAACTTTTGATCTTAACAAAACCCAAAGTCTAAACGGTGCCCTAAGGGCTGTATATATGGAGGAAGAGGGGGGAATTTCGTGGCCCTTGGTGTAGGGGTCCGAAATCAACCCTATCTCTTGTTTCCCCACACATACGGACTCTAAAAATAGCCTATACTTGTGTATTTCGAAATTACAAGGGCCTGGCCCACTAATAAGGTGACGCAGCACCTAGAATAGCCTCAGAACGACATTTATGAAGTAGCATCTTGTATATTTCGTCCAAGGCTTCATGCACCCATTATGGTGGCTTCAAAGTCCTGAAATCATCACTTGTAACTCCGTTCTTGTTCCCCTTGCGCATGGCATCATCTCCATGCTTGTTCTTGCTCCAATGTCCATCCTTCTCCAAGCTAGGCCCTTCATTTGTAAGCAAAACAAATGTATCCAATTTAGGCAGCATCATATTCTCATGAACATTAGAATCATTACCAAGAAACGAAAGTACCGATAATTTAATTGGCGTCTTGCGAGCTCTAGTAATTGGTCCAAGATGTATAGCAGCAGGGGCTGTGGGTGTAACAATGGTATTGATGTCCTCATCATCCTCCCTTCTTGAAATGAAGTCGTCCTCGACGGAAACTCATCTTCCTCACCCAAATAAGGCTTCAAATCTGCAATGTTAAAAGTGGGACTAACCCCAAAATCTGCGAGGCAGCTCAAGTTTATATGCATTATCATTTATTTTCTCTAACACCTTAAATGGACCATCGACGCGTGGCATTAGCTTTGATTTGCGCAAATTAGGAAACCTATCCTTACATAAATGTAACCAAACAAGATCTCCAGTGCAAAGACAACATGTTTTCTACCCTTATCTCTAGCAAGTTTATATTTAGCATTCATACGCTCAATGTTTTCCTTAGTTAACTCATGCATTTTTAAAATCAATTCAGCACGTTCTTTAGCATCAAAATTAACCTTCTCCAAGATGGAAGATGCAACAAATCAATAGGTGCACGAGGTAGGAAGCCATACACAATTTCAAAAGGGCACATCTTAGTAGTAGAATGCAATGAACGATTATAAGAAAATTCAATATGAGGCAAGCATTCTTCCCACATTTTCTTATTATTCTTCAAAACAGCCCTAAGCATAGTAGACAATGTTCTATTGACTACTTCAGTTTGTCCATCGCTTTGGGGGTGACAAGTAGTACTAAAAGCAGTTTAGTCCCCAACTTAGCCCATAAACATCTCCAAAAGTGGCTAAGAAATTTAGTATCACGATCTGAAACAATAGTATTTGGCACACCATGCAAGCTTAATAATTTCACGAAAGAACAAATCAGCAACATTAACAAGATCATCGCTTTTATGACATGGTATAAAGTGTGCCATTTTCGAGAATCTATCCACGACAACAAATATGCTATCCTCCCCTTCTTTGTTCGAGGTAAACCTAAAACAAAGTCCATAGATATATCCTCCCAAGGAACACTAGGTACAGGCAAAGGCATATATAAACCATGAGGATTGAGTCGTGACTTAGCTTTTTGACATGTAGTGCAGCGAGCAACAAAACGCTCAACATCCCGTCTCATCTTTGGCCAAAAGAAATGTGTAGCAAGTATATCCTCCGTCTTCTTCACGCCAAAGTGTCCCATTAATCCTCCTCCATGCGCCTCCTGCAACAACAAAAAACGAACAGAGCTAGCAGGAATGCATAGCTTGTTAGCACGGAACACAAAACCATCCTTAATAACGAACTTGTTCCATGTTCTTCCTTCTTTACAATTCTGCATTACATCTTTAAAATCAGCATCATGCACATATTGATCTTTGATGGTCTCCAAACCAAATATTTTGAAGTCAAGTTGTGAAAGCATAGTATAGCGACGAGACAAAGCATCAAGAATAACATTTTCTTTACCCTTCTTGTGTTTAATGACATAAGGGAAAGTCTCAATGAATTCAACCCATTTAGCATGTCTACGATTCAGTTTAGCTTGACTTTTAATATGTTTCAAAGATTCATGATCAGAATGTATAATAAATTCTTTGGGCCATAAATAATGTTGCCATGTCTCTAAAGTCCTAACAAGAGCATATAATTCTTTGTCATAAGTAGAATAGTTCAGACTAGGCCCACTCAATTTTTCGAAAAGTATGCAACAGGTTTGCCATCTTGTAATAACACACCTCCTAATCCAATTCCACTAGCATCACATTCAAGCTCAAAAGTCTTATTAAAGTCAGGAAGTTGGAGTAAAGGAGCATGTGTCAACTTATCTTTCAATACCGTGAAGGCTTCTTCCGTGCGGTACCCCAAACAAAAGGCACATCCTTCTTTGTAAGTTCATTGAGAGGTGCAGCAATGGTGCTAAAGTCTCTCACAAAACGCCTATAGAAACCAGCGAGTCCAAGAAAACTCCTCACTTGTGTGACCGTTTTGGGCTGCGGCCAACTCTCGATAGCTTCAATCTTGGCTTTATCAACTTCAATTCCCTGTGGTGTAACAACATAGCCAAGAAAAGATACTCGATCGGTGCAAAAGGTGCACTTCCCAAGGTTACCAAACAAACGTGCATCACGTAGAGCATTAAAAACAGCACGTAAATGTTCCAAATGTTCTTCTAAAGATTTGCTATAAATCAGTATATCATCAAAATAGACTACCACAAATCGTCCAATGAAAGCACGTAAAACTTCGCTCATTAGTCTCATGAAAGTACTAGGTGCATTAGTTAACCCAAAAGGCATGACTAACCACTCATATAAACCAAACTTAGTTTTAAATGCTGTTTTCCATTCATCTCCCAATTTCATACGAATTTGATGGTATCCACTACGCAAATCAACTTTGGAGAATATTGTAGAGCCACTCAATTCATCAAGCATATCATCTAGCCTAGGAATAGGATGACGATAATCTAATAGTAATATTATTAATGCCTCTACAATCAACACACATACGCCGATGTACCATCCTTTTTAGGTACTAGTATAATAGGAACAGCACAAGGACTAAGAGATTCGCGTATATAACCTTTGTCGAGCAGCTCTGTACTTGACGCATAATCTCCTTCGTCTCCTCTGGATTGGTACGGTATGGTGCACGGTTGGGTAGCGATGCACCGGGAATTAAGTCAATTTGATGCTCAATCCCTCGAATAGGTGGTAATCCGGTGGGACGTCTTGTGGGAAGGCGTCGTGAACTCCTGCAAAATGTTAGTGACAGCAGGGGCAAAGAGGAAGGCACGTCCTCGAATGAAAATAACGCCTCTTTGCACACAAAAGCATAGCAAACAGATTTGCTAGAATCTAGCTCCTCAATATCAGATTTGGTGGCAAGTAAACATGCACTTTTCAGTTTAATTTCAGAAGCAACATTAGATGGTTTATTATTAGGCTTCATTTGTTGCTCAAATTCTTTTGCCACAATCTGATTTTCACTCTTATTTTTCTCCTGTTTTGCTTTATTAGCTCTATTAATATCATCTTTCAAAATTGAATCAGGAGTCATAGGCAGCAAAGTAATAATTTTATCCTGGTGAACAAGAGTATACTGATTGTTTCTACCATGGTGTACAGAATTTTTATCAAATTGCCATGGTCTACCAAGTAATAAGGAACATGCTTGCATAGGTACCACATCACAATCAACATAATCAGCATATGTAGAGATACTAAAATACACACGAACAAGACGTGTTACCTTAACCTTGCCGCCGTTGTTGAACCATTGGATGTAGTAAGGATGTGGATGTGGTCTTGTGGTGAGAGAAAGCTTCTCCACCATATCCATGCTAGCCAAGTTGTTGCAGCTCCCTCCATCTATGATGGCCTTGAATAGAATGTTCCTTCACAACTCCCTTTGTATGGAACAAGATATGCCTCTGATTTTGCTCAGCTTGTGTAACCTGCACACTCAAAACACGTTGAGCAACTAAACATTCATACCTGTCGGCATCCTCAGCAGCCATGTATTGCGTCTCATGATCAGAATCATCTCCACCATGTTCTTCATGTGTAATAAGAGCCAAAGTCTCTTCATCATAGTCACTAAGCGGACTCATACCCACCATCCTCGGTAGCAATCATCACACGCTGAGATTGGCATTCTTCGGCAAAATGTCCTCTTCCCTTACAACGACGACAAATAATATCACTTGTGTGTCCTGTTGACGCCATGGAAGAAGAAGAGCTCTGTGTAGGCCCAAAGGTGTGCTCTTGGCGAGATAGTGGTGGTTGTGCCTGCTTTCTTGTATCACGGTTGGAGGTGGCAGTAAGCGGAGGTGCCGGTGTAGTAGAACGTGTGGAAGTAGATGATGCACGTGGTGTCCATGATGAAGGTCGACCTACGAGAAAAGTTAGTCCGCGCCAACGCATCGATCCTGCACTTCACGTTCAGCTTTACAAGCAAGATGGAATAATCGAGTGATATTAGTATAATCCTTGTAGTCTAGAATGGTCTGAATATCTCTATTTAATCCACCCGGAAAACGTGCAAGCATAGCTTCATTCTCCTCAACAATACCACATCTAATCAAGCCAGTTTGTAATTCACGATAATATTCTTCACCGAATTTTTCCTTGTCTTAAGCGCTGCAATTTTTGAAGTAATTCACGTTGATAATATGGTGGAACCCAACGAGTACGCATAGCAGTTTTCAAAGCAGTCCAAGTAGCCGAACAGGATATAATCTACAATGTTCGGACCACCAAACACATGCAAAGCTAGTGAAAGCACAAACTGCAGCGGGAACACGTCTCTCCTCAGGATATTGTAAACATGTAAATCGTTGTTCAGTTTATAACTCCCAAGTAAGATATATATCAGGAACATATCTACCCTCAAATGGTGGAATATTCAACTTCAGTTTAGGGAGATGGTCATGATCTCGCACTGAGGGAGCCCTAACATTGCCATTATTTGCATGTGGACGACCGGGTGGTTGTGGTGCTGGTGGTTGCACTTGCACGTAGTTACGAAGTTGATCAACCTCATCCTCGTACTCTCTCACATAATCAT
This sequence comes from Aegilops bicornis, assembly GCA_021605145.1. Classification (NCBI taxonomy): domain Eukaryota; kingdom Viridiplantae; phylum Streptophyta; class Magnoliopsida; order Poales; family Poaceae; genus Aegilops; species Aegilops bicornis. The sequence continues at coordinate 345,907,917 of CM038674.1, read as the reverse complement.
CCTCCCCACATCACAGCAGGAGCCACGAAGTATCAACAAAGAAGCACCGGCAGCCTTGGCCAGTGAAGAGGGACACGGCTCGCTTCGGCGGAGGGCTGCTTCGCGATGTGGAGGTAGTCGTTGTTGTTGTTGTAGAGGTGCATGAGGTGCAGCCGGTGGTGGTGGTGGTAGACGCGCGAGCAATTCATTAAACTTGTTATCGAGCTTTGTTTCAAACGCCTTCTCAATGCCATCTATCTTCTCCATGGCCTCTTCAAATCTATTTAGAACATCTTCCACCTGCCCACTCATCATTTGTTGAAACTTATCATGTAGCGCTTTGTTTGTCATGTTCTCCCAGTCGGTCTAAATCGGCTTGTGATCCTGCCATGGTTAGCGGCAATAGAAACACACAAGAATATGATTCGACAGACTACTAGGAAGTGGTGGTGGTGGTGTGGTGGACGATCACAAAATCCGTCAAGCAAATCTCAAATTCTTACCAGTTCTTACCCAAAGAAGAAGCGGTGATCGGCAACCGATGTAGTCAAAACTCTCAAAGCTTGGATAGAGCGATTACGGGGAGAGTCAAACGCATACGATGTAGATGTATGTGGAGCTGGGAAGGCTTATAATATGGTGGCAAAAAGGGTCGGCAATAATCAAATCGAGATGCAAAGTTGAATAAACGCTCAACGACAGATCTTGTCTGGTCCTAGGCTAGTCCGTGCTAGAGACGCGAGCCTAGAACACTAACAAAATCACGGCGCTGCACGGAAACAACGGAAAAGCACACTCTGGAAAAAATTTTTTCGCTCTTTTTTTTTGCGCTGCTTTTTTTTTTTGCGCTGCTCTTTTTTTTTTTTGCGAAAAATCACTACAATGGCGAGTGTCTCAAAACTCTTCCCAGGTCAAACTGACAGGATGGGCACGAAATTTTTTCGACCAAATTTTTTTTTTTCGACTGCCCGGATCCAAAAGCTGAAGCGGGTCAAAAAACTTTCTATAATGGCGATTGTCTCAATACGCTTTGAAACACCTAAAAATAGGATAGCCAGAATTTTTTTTGACAAGTGCGTTTTTGGAAAATTTTCGGAATTTTTTTTTTCGAAACCTACTACGGCTAGGAAACACGAATCGGAAACTAGATGTATCTCGAAAACAAACCCTAATACGAGAAGAACTTCGGATTGGTGGTGGATATATGGTGGTGGTATATGGCAGCGGTGGTGGTATATGGCGTGGTCTTTGGTATATGGCTACGGATTGGTGGTGGATAAGAAGGGTGGTAGATGGCAAGGCGATGATGATGGTCTGCGGTGGCGTGACAACTTATGACCAGAACTTCGAAACTCTAAAAGACTAGACTCTAAGACCGGCAACTTGACACGACGATGCAACCGCAAATTCAACAAAGCAAAAACCCCAAAAGATTATGCGAAGGCTCAGATTGGTTCGGATATGATGAACTAACCCTAATTTTTTTGTGGCTTTTTCGTGGACTTTAGGTATGAAGAACGGACTCGATCTAATCTCTGAAAAACTGTAAAATCTCACCGAGCAACCTGAAAATCTGATACCACTTGATAGAGGCAAAGGTGTCCCGATGTTTCGATGAGATGGTGGCTATCGTTTACGTGGGAGTCGACCTTGGCGATCCGACTACGTCGTCGTGCGAGGCGTCGGCGCCTTAGCAATCGCTAAACCAACTTCCGAGGGTTATTGACCACGCCGAACACGATCAACGACCACGAGGGCCTGTTTCCTGCGAGCAAACTAAGAACAAGCAAGAAACTAAGATTGCAATCTGGATATTGCGAATATAAGAGGAAAGCTTTATTAATGAAGGTGGGGTTACGAGGCGCCTTGATGCAGTCGTTGAACACAAGCGAAGTCTGTGAAGTTGCAGCTATGGCGAACTTTTGATCTAAACATGACCCAAAGTCTAAGCGGTGCCCTAAGGGCTGTATATATGGAGGAAGAGGGGAATTTCGTGGCCCTTGGTGTGAGGGTCCGAAATCAACCCTATCTCTTGTTTCCCCACATACGGACTCTAAAAATAGCCTATACTTGTGTATTTCGAAATTACAAGGGCCTGGCCCAATAATAAGGTGTGACACCTAGAATAACATCGGGACGAAATTTATGAAGTAGCATCTTGTATATTTCGTCCAAGGCTTCATGCACCCATTATGGTGGCTTCAAAGTCCTGAAATCATCACTTGTAACTCTGTTCTTGTTCCCCTTAGCATGGCATCATCTGCATGCTTGTTCTTGCTCCAATGTCCATCCTTCTCCAAGCTAGGCCCTTCATTTGTAAGCAAAACAAATGTATCCAATTTAAGCAGCATCATATTCTCATGAACATTAGAATTATTACCAAGAAGCGAAAGTACACGATAATTTAATTGGCGTCTTGTGAGCTCTAGTAATTGGTCGGTATGTATAGCGGCGAAGGGTGGGTGTAACAATGGTATTGATGTCCTCATCACCATGTGATGTTTCCGCTATTGCTCATGAGGAGGCCTGATGAGGACATCAATACCATTGTTACACCCATTCTTACCTACTGGACCAATTACTAAGTCATGAAACATGAGCAGCGGATGAAGTGTGAAAATGCCATGTTCAACATGCCTGAAACAAGCTGTTAGGCTGGCTATTCTCGTGCTGAAAGCGTCTGAACGAGAGATTGTTTAGCGATTGATAACGCGACGACGTCTAGCTGGGCTAAGCGATCTACGTGTCAGATAAATCCATCGACTTCCTCCAAAGCGAAAACCAACATCTCATCGAAAGACGGGACACCTTTGCCTCTATCAAGGCCCCCATAGTTTCCTCATACATTTTAGGAGATTTTGATCCATCCCATCTATTGCATGATCCCAATAATTATGTGCACCATATGCTCCCCATGAACAAACATGCTATTGATCTGCCATATACTTGCATTCTCAATTTGTGTCCCCATCGTGTCATGCATAATAACTATTCTTTCATGATGGATGACATGTTCTTATACCATGCATCAAATTTCTTTGGCGATGCTTATCTTGTGCTAACTCACATGTGCACATACACATCATGATGGATGATGTGTACATTTACCACGCCGCACAATTTCTTTTGGTTTGTGTCTCTTTTGTGTAGGTACCAATGAATACTTGTCAAACTTCGCAATCCACGAGTTGACAAAACGAGCTCTAGAGAGCACCGATGAATTGGGATCCCATGGATTGACTTTCCCACCGCTCTCTTCACGCGAAGTCTTCGCGAATTTCTTCTACATGGCCCTCACTTGTGATGCGGAGCATCCTACAGTCATCACCATGTCAAGAGTCCGTTTGGCAAGTGACACGTGCGACCTCTTCTTCACATACACAAAGGTGAATCTTCTCCTTTACACGTGCTCACTTGACCCCTTCGAGGATGGTATACTACTTGACACTTCCCCCTATGCATGCCTAGGTACCAAGGAGACCCTCTCGGAGATGCTCGGAAGGATGGACAAGTCCCCAAGTACAAGGATGAAGGAACTCGACGAGAGGCAGGAGAAATCTGCAGAGCCGGACATCCGGCGTCGGCCCGGACATCCGCCCTGGAGGCACCAACACAGCCCATAACTCAGCCACGAAATCTCAGGCCCGGACATCCGGCCCCAGCCCCGGACATCCGGATCTTCCACGATGCCCGGAAATCCGGCCCCCAGCCCGGAAATCCGGCCTCACCAAGACCAATCGGCCGGAACCAGCCCGCCAGCCCGGACATCCGGCCCCCCTAGCTCGGACATCCGGCGTCTCGGGAAAGCCGGACATCCGGCCCGGCCGGACATCCGGCCTCCCCACACTGCGTGCAGTGCATCAGGACTCGTCCTTGTACCCCTTCGCCCCGAGACTATATATACTTGATCCCCTCCTCTTTCTAGGGTTAGCTGAGGTTTAGCTCATGTTTGTGTGAGAGCCTTGCTCATCCACTTGGTTACTTCTCCTCGGAGCCCAGGACCTCTTCGGAGAAGATCCCCCAGCCAGTTCAAGACCCCCTTCTAGGGTGGACCCCATCAAGACCTCCTCTCGGAGATGAACCTTACCTTGTATCTTTCCTTTTGTTGTTCATGTACCTTGTGGATCTTGTGTGTTTGATTGTCTAGTGGATGTGTGATTGGACTTGTTCTTGAGTGTTTCCCCTTGTGATTTCTCTCCGTTCTTCCCCGTGTTCATCGTGATTCCCCGTAGGATCCGCTCCAACGTGAAAGATCGCCCACGTAGGGTTCCACCCTACATCATCTGTGGATCAGAGCTTAGGTTGATCACGTTTTTGGAGCCCCTACACCTCTTTTTCTAGCTTGATTTTGTTGATTTCGTCCTAAATCCGAAAATCCCCACCAAAAATAGCCCCAAATTTTTTTTGTGATTTGTTAGTTTTGATGATGTTTTGTTGATTTTGATCCATGGATTTGCTTGGTTTCGAGTGGATCTAGCATTTCCCCAAGTTTCCCCACTTTCCATCCATGAAATCTCTCCAATTTTGACCTTGAAATCATCAATTTCCGCCCCCAATTGAAAATTTCCGCTTCAAAGCGAGATCTGGAATCGTCGGGCGGACATCAAGACCTCGGGCGGACATCCGCCATCCGGCCGACATCCGCCCCAAGCCGGACATCCGGGCCCTGGAGCACCAAAATCGCTCGGTTACGGACATTCACCCCGGAAATCCGGCCCCGAGCCGGATATCCGGCCCTGTACATTTCAGCTTTCCCATTTCACCGTTTTGTCCATAACTAATTCATCCGGAGTCCGATTTTGACGTTCTTTAGCTCGTTTTGAAGATAGTGACATCCCCCTTCCCACAAAAATACTACCATCACCATTTGACTCCATCAAATTTTGTGAAATTTGGCAAGTTTGCCTAGGCCTTCCACCATATCATCCGCATTACCACCACCGACTTCCGCAACCTAACCCATATTGCACCCCATTACATTTGAGGTTGTTAGAGTAGTGATTCGAGTCTCCTAAGGTGTTTGACTACTTAGGGACGATTGCTTCTTCATCAACCACCACCACCACTTCCACATAACCTTGCCCACCATACACTTCCACCACCCCAACTTAACCCAATTGTTGATTGAGCTTTTTGAGTTGTGACTTGTGTCTCCTAAGGTGTTTGACTACTTAGGACGGCAACTTCAACTCCGACACGTGTATAGCCCGTCATTCCACTTCCGCATTGCCAAGTGCAAACCACCACCGCATTTCCGCTACCACCATTTTGACATTTGTCATTTGAGATTTTGAGTTCGCGGTTTTTCCGTTTCCTAAGGTGTTTGACTGCTTAGGGACGAGTTTCCATCATCTTGGTATCTACATCAAGAACACCGCCACTCATCATCGCATGAGGGCGGTAACCTCGACAACACCATTGTATATTCCCCTTGCAATTGCATTGATAACCCCTTATCTCATTTTGCGTCACTTACCTATCGAGACTAGCCATTTGAGTATTGCCGGCAACGTTACTTGTGCACATTAGTGATCTACACCATCCATTGCATACATACCATATCATCTTGGTATCATCATATCATCCATTGTGTCACAATATCGTTCCGCATATACACAATAGCTATCTTGGTTTGTGCATTGAGCAAAAGTGGCCATACATAGAAAAAAAAGAGAAGATAATAAGCTTTTAAGCAAAGAGAAAGAGCAAAGAGCTTGTAAGCAATAGCCATAGCATCAAATATATCATATGATATCATACTTGATCATCTTGGATCATTGTGAGAGAAACACGGAACCATACATACATAGCATACTTGGGATAGAAAGTTTATCCATTTTGCATCTTATAGGTTGTGCACAAGTGTCGTATCCGCCTATTGAGCAATCGTGCTAGCGTCTCTCTTGAGTTGTGCAACACGAGCATTTTGGTGGATTCCACATTTTGAGCTCATTCCTTGGTTGCACGACCCCATTTATCTATCCGTGTGTGTGTTTCCGTGTGCCACATATTGCTATTGATCTACTTGTTTAAACTTGCGAATTTGTGAATCTCTTTCAACATTATTGACTCTTGCTAACATTTTGCATAAAATTTTGTGCCACTATCCTCACCGAGTTCTACCATAAGCTTTCATTGATAGGTGTGAGTGAACAAGTCCGGTACCAATTCCACTATTCTTTCATTTCACATTGAGTGAAGCAGGATACATCCTCAACTTTGGGAAAAGGTAACTTGGTATTGTTTATCTCATTTCCTACTCACCTCTACTCGAGTCTTGTGATGGATAGGCAAGGCATTTCACCTTCGGTCTACAACAACAACGGCAGTTCGATGCCACGAACAACAACTCCGACGCCAAGATGCAAGCTAAAATGGAGGAGATCAAATCCCTCATCAAGTCCTACAAGCGATCTTCCTCATCTTGAGAAGGCGCTCAAGAACACATGCTTAGAGCTACCGTCTCCGGCAAGATCACATCGGCATCGACACCATCATTAACAAGAACGTGAAGGTCAAGAGCTCAACATCGACAACCGCTCCACGACTTCACCATCTCCCTTGGCATCTTCGCCAAGCGACTTCAAGGCATCTTCGCCTTTGGATATTCGGCATCTTCGCCAACAAGCACCCCAAGACTACGCTCAAGAGAAGCTCCCCAAGCTCAAGTCCGCGACTTCCACGAGCTACTACGACCTCGACATCGACCATGCGATTCCTTTCTATGGGACTCAAGAACCCGAGGAGTACCTCGAGTGGGAGCGTTTGATGGGCGACTACCTCAAGCTACATCAAGTTCCTCCCGAAGATCAAGTGAAGTGCGCCACAAGAAACTTCCACGACTACGCCTCGACATGGTGGCTTCACACACCTTGGTGCTACGAGATGAGTTGGTCCAAGATGAAGATAGCTTTGCGGCGAGAGTTCGTGCCTCCAACATACACCGGAACAACTTCGGCGCCAATTGGAGAACACCACCCAAGGATCCAAGTCCATCGACAAGTACTTCAAGGAGATGAAGATTGCCTTGACGAGCAGGCGTGGGCGACCCCATGTCAATGAAGTTCCACTTCATGATGGGATTGCACAACGACATCTCCAAGACCATCTTCCTCGAGAACTACAAGTCCATCGGCGACTACTACATTGGTGCTCTCAAAGGCGGAACAAGAACTCATGAAGGCCAACGCTTCTCCACCCCAAGCAAACTTCGTGGAGACCAAGCTCTCGACAAGCATGAGGCTAGTACCACCATGATGTCCAAGCCCGACAAGCTCCAAGGCGATGCTCCCAAGTGCGACTTCACCGCCATCCCTCTTTGTGGCATTGTTGATGCCGAGTCTACCTTGACTCTTTTTCAAGATGGTGCGGCGACAAGTACGACTACGGAGACCTTCAAGGACCAAGCTTTGGAGGCAAGCGACAAGGTGGCGAGCAAGGATGTGCTTCCATCTTAGGAGGCGAGAGTGATGTTGTGCCATCTTCGGCCTTCATCCACGGCGAGAGTGATGTTGAGCCATCTTCGCCTTCATCCACGGCGAGAGCGATGATGTGCCATCTTCGGCCTTCATCCACGGCAGCGACTACGAGGCGGTTGAGCATGGGATTTTCCCTTCGACCACGGCGTCCAGATGACTTGAGTGACTCTTGCCACCATATTGAGAGTGAGAGTGACTTCACCACTAGCCCCATATATGTGTTGCCCCAATTCCCATGTGAGGAGAGCCACAACCCCCACCACTTGAGTGAGATGAGTGACCCCACCATACGTGAGTTTGAGTGCACCTATTTTGAGGGAGTGAGTGAACCACCACATAGAGAGAGTGAGATAGTTGATAGGTCTAGTGAGGCCATTTGCATTTCTAACAACTTGACCTCTACCTCTATTGTGTCTTCTCATTTGGTGCTAGGTCCCATTTATGATGACGCCAGCGATCCTCGACGACTCCGTCCTCCCTTTGGACAAGACGATGGCGATGGTGGAATATGATGCACCGCCCACATGGTTCCATCAAGATGAAGATGACCACCATTTGGTCTTTCCCACCTCACCTACACCACTTGAGTGGAATGACAAGGGTAACAAAGGTGACGGTGATGCTCTCGTCCCACTAGTGGACTATTTTGACATTGATTGCTTGCATGATGTTGATCACCCTATTGACATGATTCATTCTAGTATGATTTCCCATGTGATGATTTGCCCATTTATGAATATGATGATTCTCATGTGGAGTCTATTAGTAGTGATGCTATGTTACATAGGATTTCTTGTGACAATTCTTTAGGTCACATCATGTTTGCTAATCCGCTTGACTTGTCATATGCTATGCATGAGATCCATCATATGTCTTATTTGCAATCTCTTCATAGTGACTATGCATATGCCATTAAAATAAACCCAATTTGCACATATGGCATAGATGACAAGCCCATGGTTATTGGCATTTGTTTTTCTTGTGATGATATTGATATGCTCCTTTGCATCCTTTATCTCATATGCCATGCCATGCCCTCCTAGCTTCGGATATGCATTGTTTTGGATGTTGTCCATTTTCTCCAAATGATGTTTCCAATATTGCTCATGAGGAGACCCCATAGTTTCCTCATACATGTTAGGAGAATTTGATCCATCCCATTCATTGCATGATCCCCATACTTGTGTGCACCACATGCTCCCCATGAATGAAAATGCTATCGATCGCCATATACTTGCATTCTCAATTTGTGTCCCCATCGTGTCATACATAATAACTATTCTTTCATGATGGATGACATGTTCTTATACCATGCATCAAATTTCTTTGAGCGATGCTTATCTTATGCTAACTCACACGTGCACATACACACCATGATGGATGATGTGTACATCTACCATGCGCATACGTTCTTTGTTTTGTTTTGTGCATGTGTAGGACACTTGGACTTTGTGTCGACTTCCACTTCACGTGAGTTGACCATTCGAGCTCTTGAGAGCGAGCCTCATACATTCTACCACGAATCGCTTCTACACCGCATTTGCTTCCACTTCGGCATTGTGAAGAATGCACAAGGACATGCCTTCAAGGTGACATCCTTCTTGAGCTTGGATATTGTGGATCATACTTCATGTGTTGCTTGCACCATTTGCCCGCATGTTCGAGATATTTCTTTCACCAATGATTGCCACATTTCCATGCTTCATGATATATATACCTTGTGTGTTGCATCCAATTCTTGGACTACTTGCTACTATCATATGGTTGGTTGCACCAATATCATTTCTTCACATATGCCATGTCCCATTGATTGCTACATGCTTGACTTGATTGCCTCACACATGATGAACAATTGCTCTTTCTATTGTGTTGAGTGCCTGATGAGGACATCAATACCATTGTTACACCCACAGCCCCTACTGCTACATATACTGGACCAATTACTAGAGCTCGCGCACGCCAATTAAATTATCGGTACTTTCGTTTCTTGGTAATGATTCTAATGTTCATGAGAATATGATGCTGCCTAAATTGGATACATTTGTTTTGCTTACAAATGAAGGCCCTAGCTTGGAGAAGGATGGACATTGGAGCAAGAACAAGCATGGAGATAATGCCATGCGCTAAGGGGAACAAGAACGGAGTTACAAGTGATGATTTCAGGACTTGAAGCCACCATAATGGGTGCATGAAGCCTTGGACGAAATATACAAGATGCCACTTCATAATATTCGTCCATAGGCTATTCTAGGTGTTCGTCACCTTATTATTGGGCCAGGCCCATGTAATTTCGAAATACTTAAGTATAGGCTGTTTTTAGAGTCCGTATGTGTGGGGAAACAAGAGTTAGGGATGGTTTGGACCCCTCCCTCAAGGGCCACGAAATTCTCCTCTTCCTCCATATATACAACCCTTAGGGCGTCGTTTAGATCATGGGTTTTGTTTAGATTAAAAGTTCGCCATAGCTGCAACCGGCGTGCTTCGTTTGTGTTCAACGACTGCACAAAGGCGTCACGTAACCCCACCTTGATCAATAAAGCTTTCATCTTATATTCGCAATATTCAGATTGCAATCTCAGTTTCTTGCTTGTTCTTCGTTTGCTCGCAGAAACAGGCCCTCGTGGTCGTTGATCGTGCTCCGGCGTGGTCAATAACCCTCGGAAGTTGGTTTAGCGATTGCTAAGGCGCGACGTCTCGCGACGTTCGTAGTCGGATCGTCAAGGTCGACTCCCACGAAGCGATAGCCACCATCTCATCGAAACATCGGACACCTTAGCCTCTATCAAGTGGTATCAGATTTTCGGGTTGCTCGGTGAGATTTTACAGCTTTTCCGTAGTTTAGATCGAGTCTGTTCTTCATACCTATAGTCCACGAAAAAGCCACAAAAAAATTAAGGTTAGTTCATCATATCCGAACCAATCTGAGCCTTTGCATAATCTTTTTAGGGTTTTGCTTTGTTGAATTTGCGGTTGCATCGTCGTGTCTAGTTGCTGGTCTTAGCGTCTAGTCTTTTAGAGTTTCGAGTTCTGTCATAAGTTGTCACGCCGCCACCGCACCATCATCATCGCCCCTGCCACCTACCATCACCGCTCCGAATCCGTATCCATATACCACCACCAATCCGTGTCCATATACCACCACCGATCCATATCCATATACTACCACCGCTACCACCACCGGCCGCCATATACCACCACCATATATCCACCACCAATCCGAGTTCTTCTCATATTAGGTTTGTTTTCGAGATCCATCTAGTTTCCGATTCGTGTTTCCTTGCCGGAGTAGGTTTCGGAAAAAAAAAAGAGTCTGGAAACCACCCTCCGTTTAGGCCCAAAATTTTCCGAAAACGCACTTGTCGAAAATTTTTCTGGCTATCCTGTTTTTAAGTGTTTCTAAGCGTATTGAGACAGTCGCCATTATAGAAAGTTTTTTTTGACCCGTTTCCAGTTTTTGGGTCCGGGCAGTCGAAAAAAAAAATTTGGTCGAAAAATTTCGTGCCCATCCTGTCGATTTGACACTGGAAGAGTTTTGAGACACTCGCCATTATAGTGATTTTCGCAAAAAAAAAAAAAAAAAGCGCAAAAAAAAAGCAGCGCAAAAAAAAAAGCGAAAAAAAATTTCCAGAGTGTGCTTTTCCGTTGTTTCCGTGCGGTACGTGATTTTGTTAGTGTTCTAGGCTCGCGTCTCTAGCACGGTCTAGCCTAGGACCAAAGACAAGACTGCTGTTGAGCGTTTATTCAACTTTGCATCTCTGAATTGATTATTGTCAATTCTTTTGCTACCATATTATAAGCCTTCCCAGCTCCACATACATCTACATCGTATGCTTGACTCTCCCCTGTAATCGCTCCATCCAAGCTTTCAGAGTTTTGACTACATCGGTTCGATCACCTTTCTTCTTTGGGTAAGAACCGGTAAGAATTTGAGATTTGCTTGACGGATTTGTGATCGCCCACCACACAACCACCACCACTTCCTAGTAGTCTGTCGAATCATATTCTTGTGTGTTTCTATTGTCGCTAACCATGGCAGGATCACAAGCGACGAGACCGACCGGGAGAACATGACAAACAAAGCGCTACATGATAAGTTTCAACAAATGATGAGTGGGCAGGTGTGGACGATGTGCTAAATAGATTTGAAGAGGCCATGGAGAAGATAGATGGCATTGAGAAGGCGTTGAAACAAAGCTCGATAACAAGTTTAATGAATTGCTCGCGTCTACCACCACCACCACCGCGGCACCTAACGCACCTCTACTACAACAACAAGGACTACCTCCACATCGCGAAACAGCCCTCCGCCGAAGTTTCCGTGTCCCTCTTCACTGGCCAAGTCTTTGGTCTTCTTTGTTGATACTTCGTGGCTCCTGCCGCTGCGGTGGGGAGGATGATTATGTGAGAGATTACGAGGATGAGGTTGATCAACATCGAACTACGTGCAACCACCAAAGCACCACAACCACCGTGTCGTCCACATGCAAATAATGGCAATGTTCGGGCTCCCCTTCAGTACGAGATCATGACCATCTCCCTAAACTGAAATTGAATATTCCACCATTTGAGGGTAGATATGTTCCTGATATATATCTTACTTGGGAGTTAGAAACTGAACAACGATTTACATGTTTACAATATCCTGAGGAGAGACGTGTTCCTGCTGCTCTTTGTGCTTTCACTAGCTTTGCATGTGTTTGGTGGTCTGAACATTGTAGATTATATCCTGTTCCAGCTACTTGGGCTGCTTTGAAAACTGCTATGCGTACTCGTTGGGTTCCACCATATTATCAACGTGAATTACTTCAAAAATTGCAGCGCTTAAGACAAGGAAAAATTCGGTAGAAGAATATTATCGGGAATTACAAACTGGCTTGATTAGATGTGGTATTGTTGAGGAGAATGAAGCTATGCTTGCACGTTTTACGGGTGGATTAAATAGATGATTCAGACCATTCTAGACTACAAGGATTATAATAATATCACCGATTATTCCATCTTGCTTGTAAAGCTGAGCGTGAAGTGCTTGAGGATCGTAGGCGTTGGCGAACTAACTTTTCTCGCAGGTCGACCTTCATCATGGACACCACGTGCATCATCTACTTCCACACGTTCTACTACACGGCACCTCCGTCGGCTGCCACCTCCAACCGTGATACAAGAAAGCAGGCACAACCACCACTATCCGCCAAGAGCACACTGCAGGGCCTACACATGAGCTCTTCTTCTTCCATGGCGTCAACAGGCACACAAGTGATATTATTTGTCGTTGTAAGGGAAGAGGACATTTTGCGAGAGAATGCCAATCTCAGCGTGTGATGATTGCTCACGAGGATGGTGGGTATGAGTCCGCTTAGTGACTATGATGAAGAGACTTTGGCTCTTATTACACATGAAGAACACGGTGGAGATGATTCTCGATCATGACACGCAATACATGGCTGCTGAAGATGTTGACAGGTATGAATGTTTAGGTGCTCAACGTGTTTTGAGTGTGCAGGTTACACAAGCTGAGCAAAATCAGAGACATAACTTGTTCCATACAAAGGGAGTTGTGAAGGAACGTTCTATTCGCGTCATCATAGATGGAGGGAGCTGCAACAACTTGGCTAGCATGGATATGGTGGAGAAGCTTTCTCTCACCACAAGACCACATCCACATCCTTACTACATCCAATGGTTCAACAACAGCGGCAAGGTTAAGGTAACACGTCTTTGTTCGTGTGTATTTTAGTATCTCTACATATGCTGATTATGTTGATTGTGATGTGGTACCTATGCAAGCATGTTCCTTATTACTTGGTAGACCATGGCAATTTGATAAAAATTCTGTACACCATGGTAGAAACAATCAAGATACTCTTGTTCACAAGGATAAAAATATTACTTTGCTTCCTATGACTCTCGATTCCATTTTGAAAGATGATATTAATAGAGCTAATAAAGCAAAACAGGAGAAAAATAAGAGTGAAAATCAGATTGTGGCAAAAGAATTTGAGCAACAAATGAAGCCTAATAATAAACCATCTAATGTTGCTTACGAAATTAAACTGAAAAGTGCATGTTTATTTGCCACCAAATCTGATATTGATGAGCTAGATTCTAGCAAATCTGTTTGCTATGCTTTTGTGTGCAAAGAGGCATTATTTTCATTCGAGGACGTGCCTTCCTCTTTTGCCCCTCTTTGTCACTAACATTTTGCGGGGAGTTCACGACGTCTTCCCACAAGGCGTGCCACCGGGATTACCACCTATTCGAGGGATTGAGCATCAAATTGACTTAATTCCCGGTGCATCGCTACCCAACCGCGCACCATACCGTACCAATCCGGAGGAGGAGACGAAGGAGATTATGCGTCAAATCTGAGGAGCTGCTCGACAAAGGTTATATACGCGAATCTCTTAGTCCTTGTGCTGTTCCTATTATACTAGTGCCTAAAAAGGATGGTACGTCGGCGTATGTGTGTTGATTGTAGAGGCATTAATAATATTACTATTCGTTATCGTCATCCTATTCCTAGGCTAGATGATATGCTTGATGAATTGAGTGGCTCTACAATATTCTCCAAAGTTGATTTGCGTAGTGGAGACCATCAAATTCGTATGAAATTGGGAGATGAATGGAAAACAGCATTTAAAACTAAGTTTGGATTATATGAGTGGTTAGTCATGCCTTTTGGGTTAACTAATGCACCTAGTACTTTCATGAGATTAATGAACGAAGTTTTACGTGCTTTCATTGGACGATTTGTGGTAGTTTACTTTGATGATATACTGATTTATAGCAAATCTTTGGAAGAACATTTGGAACATTTACGTGCTGTTTTTAATGCTCTACGTGATGCGCGTTTGTTTGGTAACCTTGGGAAGTGCACCTTTTGCACCGACCGAGTATCTTTTCTTGGCTATGTTGTTACACCACAGGAATTGAAGTTGATAAAGCCAAGATTGAAGCTATCGAGAGTTGGCCGCAGCCCAAAACGGTCACACAAGTGAGGAGTTTTCTTGGACTCGCTGCTTTCTATAGGCGTTTTGTGAGAGACTTTAGCACCATTGCTGCACCTCTCAATGAACTTACAAAGAAGGATGTGCCTTTTGTTTGGGGTACCGCATACGGAAGAAGCCTTCACGGTATTGAAAGATAAGTTGACACATGCTCCTTTACTCCAACTTCCTGACTTTAATAAGACTTTTGAGCTTGAATGTGATGCTAGTGGAATTGGATTAGGAGGTGTGTTATTACAAGATGGCAAACCTGTTGCATACTTTTCTGAAAAATTGAGTGGGCCTAGTCTGAACTATTCTACTTATGACAAAGAATTATATGCTCTTGTTCGGACTTTAGAGACATGGCAACATTATTTATGGCACAAAGAATTTGTTATACATTCTGATCATGAATCTTTGAAACATATTAAAAGTCAAGCTAAACTGAATCGTAGACATGCTAAATGGGTTGAATTCATTGAGACTTTCCCTTATGTCATTAAACACAAGAAGGGTAAAGAAAATGTTATTGTTGATGCTTTGTCTCGTCGCTATACTATGCTTTCACAACTTGACTTCAAAATATTTGGTTTGGAGACCATCAAAGATCAATATGTGCATGATGCTGATTTTAAAGATGTAATGCAGAATTGTAAAGAAGGAAGAACATGGAACAAGTTCGTTATTAAGGATGGTTTTGTGTTCCGTGCTAACAAGCTATGCATTCCTGCTAGCTCTGTTGCCTTTTGTTGTTGCAGGAGGCGCATGGAGGAGGATTAATGGGACACTTTGGCGTGAAGAAGACGGAGGATATAATTGCTACACATTTCTTTTGGCCAAAGATGAGACGGGATGTTGAGCGTTTTGTTGCTCGCTGCACTACATGTCAAAAAGCTAAGTCACGACTCAATCCTCATGGTTTATATATGCCTTTGCCGATTGCCTAGTGTTCCTTGGGAGGATATATCTATGGACTTTGTTTTAGGTTTACCTCGAACAAAGAAGGGAGGGATAGCATATTTGTTGTCGTGGATAGATTCTAAATGGCACACTTTATACCATGTCATAAAAGCGATGATGCTGTTAATGTTGCTGATTTTTTCTTTCGTGAAATTATTCGCTTGCATGGTGTGCCAAAAACTATTGTTTCAGATCGTGATACTAAATTTCTTAGCCACTTTTGGAGATGTTTATGGGCTAAGTTGGGGACTAAACTGCTTTTAGTACTACTTGTCACCCCCAAACTGATGGACAAACTGAAGTAGTCAATAGAACATTGTCTACTATGCTTAGGGCTGTTTTGAAGAATAATAAGAAAATGTGGGAAGAATGCTTGCCTCATATTGAATTTGCTTATAATCGTTCATTGCATTCTACTACTAAGATGTGCCCTTTTGAAATTGTGTATGGCTTCCTACCTCGTGCACCTGTTGATTTGTTGCCTCTTCCATCTTCGGAGAAGGTTAATTTTGATGCTAAAGAACGTGCTGAATTGATTTTAAAAATGCATGAGATAACTAAGGAAAACATTAAGCGTATGAATGCTAAATATAAACGTGCTGGAGATAAGGGTAGAAAACATGTTGTCTTTGCACCGAGATCTTGTTTGGTTACATTTATGCGTAAGGATAGGTTTCCTAGTTTGCATAAATCAAAGCTAATGCCACGTGCTGATGGTCCATTTAAGGTGTTAGAGAAAATAAATGATAATGCATATAAACTTGAGCTACCTGCAGATTTTGGGGTTAGTCCCACTTTTAACATTGCAGATTTGAAGCCTTATTTGGGTGAGGAATATGAGCTTCCGTCGAGGGCGACTTCATTTCAAGAAGGGGAGGATGATGAGGACATCAATACCATTGTTACACCCACAACCCCTCGCTACATATCTTTGGACCAATTACTAGAGCTCACAAGACGCCAATTAAATTATCGTGTACTTTCGTTTCTGGGTAATGATTCTAATGTTCATGAGAATATGATGCTGCCTAAATTGGATACATTTGTTTTGCTTACAAATGAAGGCCCTAGCTTGGAGAAGGATGGACATTGGAGCAAGAACAAGCATGGAGATAATGCCATGCATAAGGGGAACAAGAACGGAGTTACAAGTGATGATTTCAGGACTTGAAGCCACCATAATGGGTGCATGAAGCCTTGGACGAAATATACAAGATGCCACTTCATAATATTCGTCCATAGGCTATTCTAGGTGCTCGTCACCTTATTATTGGGCCAGGCCCATGTAATTTCGAAATACTTAAGTATAGGCTGTTTTTAGAGTCCGTATGTGTGGGGAAACAAGAGTTAGGGATGGTTTCGGACCCCTCCCTCAAGGGCCACGAAATTCCCTCCTCTTCCTCCATATATACAGCCCTTAGGGCGTCGTTTAGATCATGGGTTTTGTTTAGATTAAAAGTTCGCCATAGCTGCAACTTCGTGCATTTCGCTTGTGTTCAACGACTGCATAAAGGCGTCACGTAACCCCACCTTGATCAATAAAGCTTTCATCTTATATTCGCAATATTCAGATTGCAATCTCAGTTTCTTGCTTGTTCTTCGTTTGCTCACGTGAAAGCAGGCCCTCGTGGTCGGAGTTGATCGTGCTCCGCGTGGTCAATAACCCTCGGAAGTTGGTTTAGCGATTGCTAAAGGCGCGACGTCTCGCACGTTCGTAGTCGGATCGTCAAGGTCGACTCCCACGTAAACGATAGCCACCATCTCATCGAAACATCGGGACACCTTAGCCTCTATCGATTGCCATACTATCTTCACTACACCCTATGCACATTATGCTTGGATTGTCTTGCACTTGACCAATGTGTTTAGACACTTCATTTTATTTGGTGTTGTGAATACTTCCTATGCCTACCATCGACCATTTGTCGGCGCTTTATGCATGCTTGCTATGACCTTGAGGTGGATGCTTATGCTCTTGTCACACATATTTGCATCTCTACCTCACATTTACATGCTTGTTCCCATGATATTTTTGCTTGTGCTCGATTGATATTCTTACATGCCATGTCACAATCCTTTGTCACACCCTATGCTATGCTTGATGACAACACTTGTTTGGTGAATCACCTCTTGAATGCTTGGTTTTGCACTAACGCTAACCACATTTGTTTTTCCAAGTGTTTGTTCTATTTACTCCTTTTGAAGGAATCACAAGATGGTGCGACATTGGAGAGTGCCCATTTCGAGCTTCACGATGACGAGAATTTGGTGATCGACCACTTTGACACGGCACCGCCATCTCTCTCCCATGGTGATTTGGTTTTCGATCCGAGGTCGGATCCTTTCCAAGGGGGAGGGGATGATGCGGAGCATCCTACAGTCATCACCATGTCAAGAGTCCGCTTTGGCAAGTGACACGGCGACCTCTTCTTCACATACACAAAGGTGAATCTTCTCCTTTACGTGCTCACTTGACCCCTTCGAGGATGGTATACTACTTGACACTTCCCCTATGCATGCCTAGGTACCAAGGAGACCCTCTCGGTGATGCTCGGAAGGATGGACAAGTCCCCAAGTACAAGGATGAAGGAACTCGACGAGAGGAACC
The DNA here is from genome assembly GCA_021605145.1 of Aegilops bicornis. Lineage (NCBI taxonomy): Eukaryota > Viridiplantae > Streptophyta > Magnoliopsida > Poales > Poaceae > Aegilops > Aegilops bicornis. Next base: position 345,889,906 of record CM038674.1, on the reverse strand, counting down.
GAGAAATCTGCAGCCCGGACATCCGTCGGCCACCGACATCCGCCCCGGAGGCACCAACACAGCCAAGAACTCAGCCACGAAAGCTACAGGGCGCGGACATCCGGCCCCCAGGCCCCGGACATCCGGATCTTCACGATGCCCCGGAAATCCGGCCCCCCCAGCCCGGAAATCCGGCCTCACCCGCACCCGAATCGGCAGAACCAGCCCTGCCAGCCCGGACATCCGCCCCCTAGCCCGGGACATCCGGCGTCTGGAAAGCCCGGACATCCGGCCCGACGCCGGACATCCGGCCTCCCCCTGCCTTGTGATGCATCCGGGACTCGTCCCTTGTACCCCTTCGCCCCGAGACTATATATACTTGATCCCCTCCTCTTTCTAGGGTTAGCTGAGGTTTAGCTCATGTTTGTGTGAGAGCCTTGCTCATCCACTTGGTTACTTCTCCTCGGAGCCCAGGACCTCTTGGAGAAGATCCCCAAGCCAGTTCAAGACCCCTTCTAGGGTGGACCCCATCAAGACCTCCTCTCGGAGATGAACCTTACCTTGTATCTTTCCTTTTGTTGTTCATGTACCTTGTGGATCTTGTGTGTTTGATTGTCTAGTGGATGTGTGATTGGACTTGTTCTTGAGTGTTTCCCCTTGTGATTTCTCTCCGTTCTTCCCCGTGTTCATCGTGATTCCCCGTAGGATCCGCTCCAACGTGAAAGATCGCCCACGTAGGGTTCCACCCTACATCAACTTGGCTATGGGTTATTGTCCATTACATATTCTATGCCCATCTAGCCATGTTCACTTTGCATGATATGCCCATTCCTATACCTTTGACATGCATTTGTGACCCATGCTTTGCATTACACATGATGATTGATTCTCATACTTGTATGTGTATTTGCAAGCTTGGTGGAGATATTGCTTGTTATTGCCATGTTTCTTTTGTGCACCATTCCTATGATGATACTTTCATCTTGCTTTGTGTTCGTGCTTGCAATATGTCATGTGCATTTTATTTGCCTATTATTTGCTCACATGACATGATTGCCATGATTTATCCTAGTGTGTTGCATCTTCGCTCCACTAGTTTGCACGACTTGATTACTATGCTTGCTTATGTTGCATCACCAATGATTCATACTTTCTCATTTCATGCGGTTGATGACAACCATCTAAATGCTTTGCACATGATTGTTATTGCTTCTTGTCATATATCTCTATGTGTTGCCTCCCTCATGCTAGATGATTTGCCATGTATTGAGTGCAACAATGATTCTCTTCTTGCTCATGAGATTGCCCCCATAGCATTCTCGCATATATTTGGAGATTTTGACATAATTCTTGTGAAGCATGCTTGTCTTAACTCTTTGCACCATATACCTAGTGCCATGAATATTGCCATTGTTGCATCATATTATCCATGCACTTGTCCTTCTAATGGTTTTGTGCAAAAGATGAGAACCATCATGATGGATGATGTGTTTATCTACCATGCGCATACGTTCTTTGTTTTGTTTTGTGCATGTGTAGGATACTTGGACTTTGTGTCGATGTCCACGTCACGTGAGTTGACCATTCGAGCTCTTGAGAGCGAACCACCTTCCACCACGACGATTCTACATCGCACTTGTTTGTGCTTGACATTGTGAAGGACGCACAAGGACACACTTTCAAGGTGACATCCTTCTTGAGCTTGGATATTGTGGATCATACTTCATGTGTTGCTTGCACCATTTGCCCGCATGTTCGAGATATTGCTTTCACCAATGATTGCCATATTTCCATGCTTCATGATATATATACCTTGTGTGTTGCATCCAATTCTTTGACTACTTGCTACTATCATATGGTTGGTTGCACCAATATCATTTCTTCACATATGCCATGTCCCATTGATTGCTACATGCTTGACTTGATTGCCTCACACATGATGAACAATTGCTCTTTCTATTGTGTTGAGTGCCATACTATCTTCACTACACCCTATGCAAATTATGTTTGGATTGTCTTGCACTTGACCAATGTGTTTAGACACTTCATTTTATTTGGTGTTGTGAATACTTCCTATGCCTACCATCGACCATTTGTCGAGCGCTTTATGCATGCTTGCTATGACCTTGAGGTGGATGCTTATGCTCTTGTCACACATATTTGCATCTCTACCTCACATTTACATGCTTGTTCCCATGATATTTTTGCTTGTGCTCGATTGATATGCTTACATGCCATGTCACAATCCTTTGTCACACCCTATGCTATGCTTGATGACAACACTTGTTTGGTGAATCACCTCTTGAATGCTTGGTTTTGCACTAACGCTAACCACATTTGTTTTTCCAAGTGTTTGTTCTATTTACTCCTTTTGAAGGAATCACAAGATGGTGCGACATTGGAGAGTGCCCATTTCGAGCTTCACGATGACGAGAGTTTGGTGATCGACCACTTTGACACGGCACCGCCATCTCTTTCCCATGGTGATTTGGTTTTCGATCCAAGGTCGGATCCGCTCCAAGGGGAGGGATGATGCGGAGCATCCTCTGATCATCACCATGTCAAGAGTCCGTTTGGCAAGTGACACGTGCGAGCTCTTCTTCAAATACACAAAGGTGAATCTTCTCCTTTACATGTGCTCACTTGACCCCCTCGAGGATGGTATACTACTTGACACTTCCCCCTATGCATGCCTAGGTACCAAGGAGACCCTCTCGGAGATGCTCGGAAGGAGGGACAAGTCCCCAAGTACAAGGATGAAGGAACTCGACGAGAGGAACCGGAGAAATCTGCAGAGCCCGGACATCCGGCCAGGACCCCGGACATCCGGCCCCTGGAGGCACCAACACAGCCGCCGCAACTCAGCCACGAAAGCTACAGGGCGCGGACATCCGGCCCCCAGGCCCCGGACATCCGGATCTTCACGATGCCCCGAAATCCGCCCCCAGCCCGAAATCCGGCCTCACCGCACCAATCGGCAGAACCAGCCCGCCAGCCGGACATCCGGCCCCTAGCCGGACATCCGGCGTCTCGAAAGCCGGACATCCGGCCCGACGCCTTGGACATCCGGCCTCCCACTGCTTGTGATGCATCCGGGACTCGTCCCTTGTACCCCTTCGCCCCGAGACTATATATACTTGATCCCCTCCTCTTTCTAGGGTAGCTTAGGTTTTAGCTCATGTTTGTGTGAGAGCCTTGCTCATCCACTTGGTTACTTCTCCTCGGAGCCAGGGGACCTCTTCGGAGAAGATCCCCAAGCCGGATTCAAGACCCCTTCTAGGGTGGACCCCATCAAGACCTCCTCTCGGAGATGAACCTTACCTTGTATCTTTCCTTTTGTTGTTCATGTACCTTGTGGATCTTGTGTGTTTGATTGTCTAGTGGATGTGTGATTGGACTTGTTCTTGAGTGTTTCCCCTTGTGATTTCTCTCCGTTCTTCCCCGTGTTCGTCGTGATTCCCCGTAGGATCCGCTCAACGTGAAAGATCGCCCATGTAGGGTTCCACCCTACATCATCATACCTTCCATTACATACCATACCATATCATATTGGTATCATATCATCCATTGTGTCTCAAGTTTGTTCCTGCATATACACAATTGCTATCTTGGTTTGTGCTTTGTGCAAAGTGGCCATAGAAAAAAAGAGAATAAGCTTTTAAGCAAAGAGAAATAGCAAAGAGCTTGTAAGCAAGTGCCATAGCATCATACCATATCGCATATAAAATTGTCATATCCGATCATCTTGGATCACCTTGAGAGGAACACCGGGAACCATACATACATAGCATACTTGGGATAGAAGTTTATCCATTTTGCATCTTATAGGTTGTGCACAAGTGTCGTATCCGCCTATTGAGCAATCGTGCTAAGCGTCTCTCTTGAGTTGTGCAACACGAAGCGTTTTGGTGGATTCCACATTTTGAGCTCATTCCTTGGTTGCGCGCCCCATTTATCTATCCGTGTGTGTGTTTAGTGTGCCTCATATTGCTATTGGTCTACTTGTTTCGCTTGCGAATTTGTGAATCTCTTTCAACATTATTGACTCTTGCTAACATTTTGCATCAAATTTTTGTGCCACTATCCTCACCGAGCTCTACCATAAGCTTTACTTGTGTAGGTGTGAGAACCGAGAGGATTGGTACCAATAGTGCTATTTCATTGTCCGCATTTGGGTGAACTTGATTCATTTTCAACATCGGTCAAGGTACATTGGTATAAATTCTTCTCTTTCTCCCACTCATATTTGCTCGAGTCTTGTGATGGATAGGCAAGGCATTTCACCTTCGGTCTACAAGAACAACGACGAGTTCGATGCCACGAACAACAACTCCAACGCCAAGATGCAAGCTCAAATGGAGGAGATCAAAGCCCTAATCAAGTCCTACAAGCGATCTTCCTCATCTTCGAGAAGACGCTCAAGAGCACATGCTTCCGTGCTACCATCTCCGGCAAGATCACATCGGCATCGACACCATCATCAACAAGAACGTGAAGGTCAAGAGCTCAACATCAACAACCGCTCAATGACTTCACCATCTCCTTGGCATCTTCGCCAAGCGACTTCAAGGCATCTTCGCCTACGGACATACCGGCATCTTCGCCAACAAGCACCCCAAGACTACGCTCAAGAGAAGCTCCCCAAGCTCAAGTCCGCGACTTCCACGAGCTACTACGACCTCGACATCGACCACGAGATTCCTTTCTATGGGACTCAAGAACCCGAGGAGTACCTCGAGTGGGAGCGTTTGATGGACGACTACCTCAAGCTACATCAAGTTCCTCCCAAGATCAAGTGAAGTGCGCCACAAGAAACTTCCACGACTACGCCTCGACATGGTGGCTTCACACACCTTCTTGAGTGCTACGAGATGAGTTGGCCCAAGATGAAGAGAGCTTTGCGGCGAGAGTTCGTGCCTCCAACCTACACGGAACAACCCGACGCCAATTGGAGAACACCATCCAAGGATCCAAGTCCATCGACAAGTACTTCAAGGAGATGAAGATTGCCTTGCGACGAGCCGGCGTGGACGACCCCATTTCGATGAAGTTCCACTTCATGATGGGATTGAACAACAACATCTCCAAGACTATCTTCCTCGAGAACTACGAGTCCATCGACGACTACTACATTGGTGCTCTCAAGGCGGAACAAGAACTCACGAAGGCCAACGCTTCTCCACCCCAAGCAAACTTCGTGGAGACCAAGCTCTACGACAAGCATGAGGCTAGTACCACCATGATATCCAAGCCCGACAAGCTCCAAAACGATGCTCCCAAGTGCGACTTCACCGCCATCCCTCTTTGTGGCATTGATGATGCCGAGTCTACCTTGACTCTTTTTCAAGATGGTGCGGCGACAAGTACGACTACGGAGACCTTCAAGGACCAAGCTTTGGAGGCAAGCGACAAGGTAGCGAGCAAGGATGATGCTTCCATCTTAGGAGGAGAGAGTGATGTTGTGCCATCTTCGGCCTTCATCCACGACGAGAGTGATGTTGAGCCATCTTCGGCCTTCATCCACGACGACGACTACGAGACGGTTGAGCATGGGATTTTCCCTTCGACCACGGCGACATCCGATGACTTGAGTGACTTGAGCCACCATATTGAGAGTGAGAGTGACTTCACCACTAGCCCCATATATGTGTTGCCCAAATTCCCATGTGAGGAGAGCCACAACCCCCACCACTTGAGTGAGACGAGTGACTCCACCATACGTGAGTTTGAGTGCACCTATTTTGAGGGAGTGAGTGAACCACCACATAGAGAGAGTGAGATAGTTGATAGGTCTAGTGAGGCCATTTGCATTTCTAACAACTTGACCTCTACCTCTATTGCGTCTTCTCATTTGGTGCTAGGTCCCATTTATGATGACGCGCCGATCCTCGACGACTCCGTCCTCCCTTTGGACAAGACGATGGCCATGGTGGAATATGATGCACCCCCACATGGTTCCATCAAGATGAAGATGACCACCATTTGGTCTTTCCCACCTCACCTACACCACTTGAGTGGAATGACAAGGGTAACAAAGGTGACGGTGATGCTCTCGTCCCACTAGTGGACTATTTTGACATTGATTGCTTGCATGATGTTGATCACCCTATTGACATGATTCATTCTAGTATGATTTCCCCATGTGATGATTTGCCCATTTATGAATATGATGATTCTCATGTGGAGTCTATTAGTAGTGATGCTATGTTACATAGGATTTCTTGTGACAATTCTTTAGGTCACATCATGTTTGCTAATCCGCTTGACTTGTCATATGCTATGCATGAGATCCATCATATGTCTTATTTGCAATCTCTTCATAATGACTATGCATATGCCATTAAAATAAACCCAATTTGCACATATGGCATAGATGACAAGCCCATGGTTATTGGCATTTGTTTTTCTTGTGATGATATTGATATGCTCCCTTTGCATCCTTTATCTCATATGCCATGCCATGCCCTCCTAGTTTCGGATATGCATTGTTTTGGATGTTGTTCATATTCTCCATATGATGCTTCCACTATTGCTCATGAAGAGACCCCCATAGTTTCCTCATACATTTTAGGAGATTTTGATTAATCCTATCCATTGCATGATCCCACTACTTGTGTGCACCATATGCTCCCCATGAATAAACATGCTTTCGATGTACTATCTACTTGCTTGCTCAACTTGTGTCCCCACCGTGTCATACATAACAACTATTCTTTCATGATGGATGACATATTCATATACCATGCCTCAAATTTCTTTGAGCATTGCATATCTTGTGCTAACTCACTCGTGCACATACACATCATGATGGATGATGTGTACATTTACCACGCGCACAATTTCTTTGGATTGTGTCTCTTTTGTGTAGGTACCCATGAATACTTGTCAACCTCGCGATGCATGCGAGTTGAAAAAACGAGCTCTAGAGAGCAATGATGACTTGGGATCCCATGGATTGCCTTTCCCACCGCTCTCTTCACGCGAAGTCTTCGCGCATTTCTTCTACATGGCTCTCACATGGTTATGGGTTATTGTCCATTACATATTATATGCCCATCTTGCCATGTTCACTTTGCATGATATTATCATTCCTATGCCTTTGCCATGCATTTGTGACCCATGCTTTTCATTACACATGATGATTGTTTCTACTACTTATATGTGTATTTTCAATCTTGGTGGAGACATTGCTTGTTATTGCCATGTTCTATTTGTGACCCATACCTATGATGATACTATGATCTTGCTATGTGTTCGTGCTTGCGACATGTCATATGCATTGTCTATGCCTCTTATTTTCTCACATGACATGATTGCCATGATTTCCTCTAGTATGTTGCATCGTCGCACTACTAGCTTGCACGACTTGATTCCTATGATTGCTTGCTTTGTTGCATCACCAATGATTCATACTTGCTTATTTCATGCGGTTGATGACAACCATCTACATGTTTGTCACATGATTGACTTGATTGCCTCACACATGTTGAACAATTGCTCTTTACTTTGTGTTGACTGCCACGATATCTTCACTACACACTATGCCCACTATGCTTGGATTGTCTTGCACTTGCCCCATGTGTTTAGACATTTCGCTATATTTGGTGTTCTGAATGATTCCTATGAATACCATAGACCATTTGTTGAGCACTTTATGCATGATTTCTATAACCTTGAGGTAGTTTCTTGTTCACTTATCATATATATTTGCATCTTGACCTCCCATTTGCATGCTTGTTCCCATGATGTACTTGATTGTGCTCACTTTATATGCTCAAATGCCATGCCACACTTCTTTGTCAAACCATATGCTATGCTTGATGACAACGCTTGTTGGGTGAATCACCTCTTGAATCCTTGGTTTTGCTCTTAAGACAACCACATTTGTTTTTCCAAGTGCTTGTTATCTTTGCTCCTTTTGAAGGAATTACAAGGCGGTGCGACATTGGAGAGTGCCCATTTGGAACTACAAGATGACGAATGCTTGGTGATCGTCCACTTCTACACGACGCCATCATCTCTTTCCCATGGTGATTTGGATTTCGATCCGAGGTCGGATCTTTCCCAAGGGGGAGGGGATGATGCGGAGCATCCTATGGACATCACCATGTCAAGAGTCCATTTAGCAAGTGACACGTGCCACATCTACTTCATACATACAAAGGTGAATCATCTCCTTTACACATGTCCACTTGTACATCTCGAGGATGGTATACTACTTGACCCCTCTCTCGTGTGCCTACATAGGTGTGAGCGGAGCTACACATTCATCGAGAAGGAGTCCAAGAAGAAGAGAACATCTACACCATCCAAGAGGGAAGCCTGGAAGCGGAGAAGGAAGCACCAAGAAGAAGGTAGCAGCTCCCAGGCGACCCCGTGCGCACGGGCCCCTCCGACCCCGTGCCCACGGGCCTCCCATGCTGGCGGTCCTGAAGACCCCGTGCGCACGGGCATGTACCGTGCCCCCGGGACCCCCGTGTCCACGGGCCTCACGGACCCCGTGCGCACGGGCCCTTGCTCAGGTCTCTGGATACCCCGTGCGCACGGGCTCCACTTACTTCGTGCGCACGGGCTCATGCGTCAGGTCTCTGGATACCCCATGCGCACGGGCTCCACTTACCCCGTGCGCACGGGCCCTCCTGCGTGTGGCTGTTGGGCTTTGCCTTGTATTCCCATTTCGCCCCTCCTTACCCCTTCATCCCTTGGACCTATATATATATTCCTCTCCCTCCTCCATTTAGACTTAGCTAAGGATAGACACAAATCATAGAGCTTAGCTCATGTACCTCCCCTTGTGGGATTTCTCTTGAGAGAGACACTCCATTGGAGTTCAAGGCCTCCATTGGAGAAGATCCCTAGTGGATACATCAAGCCCTCATCTCCTTCATAGGATTTGGGATGAACTCTACCATGTATCTTATTTCCCTTTGTTGTTCATGTACCTTGTGGATCTTGTGCGTTTGATTGTCTAGTGGATGTGTGATTGGACTTGTTCTTGAGTGTTCCTCTTGTTTTCCCTCTTGTGTTGATCTTGTTCTTGGGGATTCCCCCTCCAATTCGTGAAAGATCTCCCCATAGGGTTCCACCCTACATCACTAAGCGGAAAAGGTGGTGGTGGTTGATGAAGAAGCAATCGTCCCTAAGTAGCTGAAACACCTTAGGAGACTCACGTCATCACTCAAACAACCACTAAATGGAGCAAAATGGGTTAGGTTGCGGAAGGCTATGGTGGTTTTGCGGATGATATGGTGGAAGGCCTAGGCAAAGATGCCAAAATGTCAAAAAATTTATGGAGTCAAATGGTGATGGAGCCTATCTAGGTGGATGGTGTATGTTAATAGCTACTCAACGAGCTAAAGAACGCGAAAATTGGACTCCGGATGTGGAAATTATGGGCGGAATGTTGAAGTGCACGCGGCTGCTGAAGGGGGGCCGTGCGCACGGGGGCTAGGGCCCGTGGGCATGGGGTCCCGTGCGCACGGTACACACACCGAAGGCACGGGGTCACCTCGGACTCGCGGGTTTGGCGGATTTCTTGGTGATTTGGGCGGTAAAATGAAGGATCTTGTGGCTGGTGTGTAGCTGGGGTGGAAGGGGGTGGTATGGGGGGTGGGAGGTCGAAGGGACAGCGGTAGGAACGCACTGGAAGGGTCGTGCGCACGGGGTCTGTTTGGCCCGTGTGCACGGGGTCCCGATGGCCCGTGCGCACGGGGTCCTCTTAGAGCGGACGAACTGCTCCTGATCCGTGGCAAAACTTGAATTTGAGGTCAAAATCGAAGGATGGAAGGTAGGGGAAGGTGGTAGAGGGGTGGATCTACTTGCCAAACACTAAATCCATGGATCAAATCCAACAAAATCAACACTAAACCAACAAATCACAAAAAAATTGGGGCTATTTTTGGTGGGGAATTTTCGAATTTAGGACAAAAATAACAAAATCAAGCTAGAAAACACGGGGTAGGGGCTCCAAAAACGTGATCAACATGGCTCATGATACCATATGATGTAGGGTGGAACCCTATGGGGTCGATCTTTCACGTTTGGAGAGGATCCCTACGAGGAAGACGAAGAACGAGCGGGAGAGCACGAGGGAAATCACGATGAAAACACAAGAGAATCACTCAAACCAACCAGATTCGATTACACATGCGCTAGATCGATGAACACAAAGAGAGATACACGATCCACGATCAACAAAGGACGATACAAGGGGTAACCGGGTTCTTCTCCGTGAGGAGGTCTTGATAGGGGCCACCCATGAGGGGGTCTTGAGGTAGGTCGTCTTGATCTCCTAGTGGAGTGGATCCATGGAGCAAAGCTCTCATATGTCTAACATATCCTTTGCTAACCCTAACAAATGACCTAGGGACGAATTATATAGGTGGCTGGAGGTTAGGGACGAGTGGAGGGGCAAAAGAGGCAACTCCCGGCCAACTCATGAGTAGGCCCCTGCGCCGCAGGCTAAGTCAGCCCCAGGCAGGGGTTCCGTCTTGCGACAGGTCTTTTGGGGCCCGTGCACACGGGGTATCCAGAAACTCTCTGGATAGGCCGTGCGTACGGGGTCTTTTGGGGCCCATGCGCACGGGGTCCTCTGAGCCGAGCTTCTTCTTCCATCTTCTCGCCTCTGTCTTCCTTCTTGTGGCCTTGTGGTCCTTCTCCCACTCCTTTTGGGGTGTTCCTCACCAGCTTGTGGTCGTCGGTCTTCGTATCTAAGGACACATGGAGATCTTCGGTGAGGTAGCAAGAAAGTCCAATGGATATTCATGATATTCTCGAAGAAGAGCGGGTACACCTTAAGTCCGGTAGGTCCACTTGGAGCTTGATGTGCTATGATGGTGTACATGGAGATGACCGTAGGATGCTCCGCATTAATACCACATTGCATAAAATTGTCATATCCGATCATCTTGGATCAAACACCGGGAACCATACATAGCATAGCATACTTTGGATAGAAAGTTTATCCATTTTGCATATCATAGGTTGTGCACAAGTGTCGTATCGGCCTATAGAGCAATCGTGCTAGCGTCTCTCTTGAGTTGTGCAACACGAGCGTTTTCCGTGGATTCCACATTTTGAGCTCATTCCTTGGTTGCACGACCCCATTTATCTATCTGTGTGCGTGTGTTTCCTTGTGCCATTCATTGCTATTGGTCTACTTGTTTCACTTGCGAATTTGTGAATCTCTTTCAACATTATTGACTCTTGCTAACATTTTGCATAAAATATTTGTGCCACTATCCTCACCGAGCTCCACTATAAGCCTTATTTGTGTAGGTGTGAGAAATTGACAAGATCGGTACCAATTGTGTTATTTCCTTGTTACATCATTGAGTGATCATTGATCCATTTTCAACATCGGTCAAGGTACATTTGGTATAAGTTCTTCTCTTTCTCCCACTCATATTTGCTCGGGTCTTGTGATGGATAGGCAAGGCATTTCATCTCCGGTCTTCGACAACAATGACGACGCGAACAACTACATCTGATAGAGGCAAAGGTGTCCCGATGTTTCGATGAGATGGTGGCTATCGTTTCTGTGGGAGTCAACCTTGACGATCCGACTACGTACGTGCGAGACGTCGCGCCTTAGCAATTGCTAAACCAACTTCCGAGGGTTATTGACCACGCCGAGCACGATCAACCTGACCACGAGGGTCTGCATTTCCTGCGAGCAAACGATGAACAAGCAAGAAACTAAGATTGCAATCTGGATATTGCGAATATAAGAGGAAAGCTTTATTAATGAAGGTGGGGTTACGAGACGCCTTGGTCCGGTCGTTGAACACAAGCGAAATCTGTGAGTTGCAGCTATGGCGAACTTTTGATCTAAACAAAACCCAAAGTCTAAACGACGCCCTAAGGGCTGTATATATGGAGGAAGAGGAGGGAATTTCGTGGCCCTTGAGGGAGGGGTCTGAAACCAACCCTAACTCTTGTTTCCCCACACATACGGGCTCTAAAAACAGCCTATACTTAAGTATTTCGAAATTACATGGGCCTGGCCCAATAATAAGGTGACGCAGCACCTAGAATAGCCTATGGACGAATATTATGAAGTGGCATCTTGTATATTTCGTCCAAGGCCTCATGCTCTCATTAGGGTGGCTTCAAAGTCCTGGAATCATCACTTGTAACTCCGTTCTTGTTCCCCTTGCGCATGCCAACATCTACATGCTTGAACTTGCTCCAAGGTTCATCTTTCTTGTCCATGGTAGGCCCTTCATTTGTAAGCAAAACAAATGTATCCAATTTAGGCAGCATCATATTCTCATGAACATTGGAATCGTTACCAAGAAACAAAAGTACCTGATAATTCAATTGGCGTGCGCGAGCTCTAGTAATTGGTCCAGTATGTATAGCAGCAGGGGCTGTGGGTGTAACAATGGTATTGATGTCCTCATCAACATCACCAAATCGTCAATCTTCGATCTACAACGACAAGTGCAAGGCGCATAATCAAGATTGCTAGAGCGCATCGAGAACCTCTCCATTGACATTAGTCACTCCGAAGCAAGGAAAAGGGACTACATCAACAACAAGCTTTCCGCACAAAAGGAGGAGCAAGATGCAAGGATGGAGGAGATTCGGACCTTGTTGATCAACCGTTCTTCCCCTTCATCATCCTCAAGGGGGCGACATTCAAGTCACAAGTCTTTGGAGCGCAAAAATGATGCAAGCGCAATTCGTCCACGTCCACATCTCCATGGCGACCACCATCACATTCGTGATCCACATCATCATGAAGGGCAAGTCACCTCCAAGCAACATGTGCACGACGACAACGAACGACATCTACTATGAGCTCAAGTGAGACAACGACAACAACAACATGAAGATGCTCCAAAAGCGCAAATGCACAAGTTCGAACAAGCTCTACTTCACGCCAAGTCCAAGCTTCATGAGCAAAAGAGAAGACCGCGAGACGAGCAACACAAAGATGGAGCTACAGCTACACCAACCACTTTGGCATCTTCGCCAAGTGTTCTCAAGGCATCTTTGCCTTTGGACGTACGGCATGATGAGGACATCAATACCATTGTTACACCCACAGCCCCTACTGCTACATATACTGGACCAATTACTAGAGCTCGCGCACGCCAAATAAATTATCAAGTACTTTCGTTTCTTGGTAATGATTCTAATATTCATGAGAATATGATGCTGCCTAAATTGGATACATTTGGTTTGCTTACAAATGAAGGGCCTAGCTTGGAGAAGGATGAACATTGGAGCAAGAACAAGCATGGAGATGATGGCATGCATAGGGGAACAAGAACAGAGTTACAAGTGATGATTTCAGGACTTTGAAGCCACCATAATGAGTGCATGAAGCCTTGGACGAAATATACAAGATACCACTTCATAAATTTCGTCCAGAGGCTATTCTAGGTGCTGCGTCACCTTATTATTGGGCCAGGCCCATGTAATTTCGAAATACATAAGTATAGGCTATTTTTAGAGTCCGTATGTGTGGGGAAACAAGAGATAGGCGTAGTTTCGGACCCCTCCACCAAGGGCCATGAAATTCACCCCTCTTGCTCCATATATACAGCCCTTAGGGCACCGTTTAGACTTTGGGATTTGTTTAGATTAAAAGTTCGCCATAGCTGCAACTTCGCCTATTTCGTTTGTGTTCAACGACCAGACAAAGGCGTCACAGAACCCCACCTTGATCAATAAAGCTTTCCTCTTATATTCGCGATATCCAGATTGCAATCTTAGTTTCTTGCTTGTTCTTCGTTTGCCTGCAGGAAACAGACCTTCGTGGTCAGGTTGATCGTGCTCCGGCGTGGTCAATAACCTCTCGGAGTTGGTTTAGCGATTGCTAAGGTGCGACGTCCTCACACGTTCGTAGTCGGATCGTCAAAGCCGACTTCATCCTAAACGATAGCCACCATCTCATCGAAAGACGGGACACCTTTGCCTCTATCAAGTGGTATCAGATTTCCAGGTTGCTCGGTGAGATTTTACAGTTTTTCGTAGTTTAGATTGAGTCGGTTCTTCATACCTACAGTCCACGAAAAAGCCACAAAAAATTAGGGTTAGTTCATCATATCCGAGCCAATCTGAGCCTTTGCATAATCTTTTTAGGGTTTTGCTTTGTTGAATTTGCGGTTGCATCGTCGTGTCTAGTTGCTGGTCTTAGCGTCTAGTCCTTTAGAGTTTCGAGTTACATCACGATTTGTCACGCCGCCGCACCATCTTCATCGTTGTTGCCATATACCACCACCGCTGTCATATGCCACCAACGCTGCCTTATACCACCACCGCTGCCATATACCACCACCGCTGCCATATCCCACCAACGCTGCCATATCCCACCGATCCATATCCTACCACCATATATCCACCACCAATCTGAGTTCTTTTCGTATTAGGTTTGTTTCCGAGATCCATCTAATTTTCGATTCGTGTTTCCTTGCCTGAGTAGGTTTCCGAAATTATTTTTTCCCTATCCTATTTTTAGGTCCCCACGAGTGTTTTGAGACATTCGCCATCATAGTGATTTTTTGTCGCACTTTTTCGTCGTCGCTCCCCTGATTTCCGAAAAAAAAAATTGTCAAAAAAATTTCGTGCCCATCCTGTCAGTTTGACCTGGGAAGAGTTTTGAGACACTCGCCATTATAGTGATTTTTCGCAAAAAAAAGCAGCGCAAAAAAAAGAGCAGCGCAAAAAAACAGAGCAAAAAAAAAGTTCCAGAGTGTGCTTTTCCCTTGTTTATGTGCAACGCCGTGATTTTGTTAGTGTTCTAGGCTCGCGTCTCTAGCACGGTCTAGCCTAGGACCATCATAGTATCGTCGTTGAGCGTTTATTCAACTTTGTATCTCTGAATTGATTATTGCTGACCCTTTTTGCTACCATATTATAAGCCTTCCCAGCTCCACATACATCTACGTCGTGCGTTTGACTCTCCCTGGTAATCGCTTTATCCAAGCTTTGAGAGTTTTGACTACAACGGTTGCCGATCACCTCCTGCTGCTGGGTAAGAACTGGTAAGAATTTGAGATTTGCTTGACGGGTTTGTGATACACCACCACCTATTCCTAGTAGTCTATAGGATCATATTCTTGTTTGTTTCTATTTGCTGCTAACCATGGTAGGATCACAAGCCGATGAGACTGATTGGGAGAACCTGACAAACAAACAGCTACATGATAAATTTCAGCAAATGATAAGTGGACAGGTGCAAGATGTGCTAAACAGATTTGAAGAGGCCATGGAGAAGATAGATGGCATTGAGAAGACGTTCGAAACAAAGCTTGATAACAAGTTTAATGAATTGATCGCGCGTTTTCCACAACCACCGCCGGCTGGACCTATCGCACCTCTGCAACGACAACAACAACGCCACCTTCCGAATCAGTATGGACGAGCGCAGCGTGTTCCTCTTGAGGATGGCCAAACTTCTTGATGTACGGGGGAACCCTAGAACGTCGATCTTTCACGTTTGGAGTGGATCCTACGGGGGAATCACGAAGAAGACGCGGAAGCACAAAGGGATACACGGGGAAAACGAGAGAGGATCTCTAAACCGACATAGAATCAATCACACGAGTGCTAGATCATCACACACATAAGGTAGCACAAGGTTCAAGATCAACAAAGGAAAGGATACAACGGAACCGTTCTTCTCCGAGAGGAGGCCTTGATGTTCTTCCCTAGAAAGGGGTCTTGAATCCGCTTGGGGATCTTCTCCGAAGAGGCCGTGAACTCCGAGGAGAAGTAACCAAGTGGATGAGCAAAGGCTCTCACACAAATATGAGCTAATCCAATGCTAACCCTAACTAGGAGGTCGGGGAGTTCTATTTATAGTCTTAGTGCAAAAGGGGCGAAGTGAAGGGGTACATGGGCCTCATGCCCGAGCCCTGTCTTGTGAACAGCAGTTGTTCCGGTCGAGGTGGCGGTTGTACCGCTGGCGATCCGGGGTGAGCGGAAGTACCGGTCAAGGAAGGCGGTACTACCGCCGGGGTCAGGTGTTGGCTTCTGCTGCTGGTCGTCGGGGTCCCCAGCGGTTGTACCAGTCGTGGGGCCGGTAGTTCCGGTCATTTGGGATTTACCGGTACATCCGGTCTTTGTCAGCCTTGCACCGCTTGATCACCGAATGGCGGCGGTTGTTGGCGGTAGTAGGCGGTTGTTCCGCCCGGCCGGTTGTTGGGCGGTTGTCTTGGTCCTTCGAGTTGGGCGAATGCTTCCTTGATCTTGATGTCCGTCTTGCACCGTTCCTTCTCCTTGGTTGCTTACCTGGTACCTGAGCACACAAAGCATCTCCGTTTGAGGTAGTAGCCATGTCTCAAGTGGGTCAAAGTGAAGTTCAACAAGGAGAGAGTTAACCTCGGATTGAATAGCACGTGCTCCAGCTCTCGTCGTGGGTCCTCGTGTGGTTGGATGTGTCGATGTAGAGTCCATGGGGATGATGGAAGGATGCTCCGCATTACTTCTGGTGCTGCTGTACCTGTTGTTGATGCTTCTTTGGCTCCTGCTGCTGCTGGTGGTACCCAGGAGGATGATGAGTATGCGGGCGATTATGAGGATGAGGTTGATTCAAATCAGAACTACGTGCAGCCACCAGCACAACCACCAGCAGGTCGACCTCAGGTATATAATCACAATGGTAGGCCTGCACCACCACCTCAGGTATGAGATCATGACCATGTTCCTAAACTGAAATTGAATATTCCACCATTTGAGGGTAGATATGTTCCTGATATATATCTTACTTGGGAGTTAGAAACTGAACAACGTTTTACATGTTTACAATATCCCGAAGAGAGACGGGTTGCTGCCGATGTTTGTGCTTTCACTAGTTTTGCATGTGTATGGTGGTCTGAACATTGTAGATTATATCCTATTCCAGCTACTTGGGCTGCTTTGAAAATCGCTATGCGTACTCGTTGGGTTCCACCATATTATCGACGTGAATTGCTTCAAAAATTGCAGCGTTTAAGACAAGGAAAAAATTCTGTAGAAGAATATTATCAGGAATTACAAACTGGCATGATTAGATGTGCTATTGTTGAGGAGAATGAAGCTATGCTTGCACGTTTTACGAGTGGATTAAATAGAGAGATTCAGACCATTCTAGAGTATAAGGAGTATACTAATATCACTCGTTTATTCCATCTTGCTTGTAAAGCTGAACGAGAAATGCAGGATCGACAAGCAATGGCGCACACTAACTTTTTCGCAAGTCCACCTTCCTCATGGACACCGCGTGCATCTTGATGCGGAGCATCCTTCAGTCATCCCCATGGACCTTCCATCAACTATCCAAGCTCCAAGTGGACCCATGACAAGAGCAAGAGCTCGTGCTATTCAAGCCGAGGTGAAATCACTCCTATTCAATTTCCCTTTTCCTTCCAGTGAGACATGGCTACTACCTAAGTCCGAGACACTATGCGTGATCAGGTACAACGTTCAAGCCAAGGAATCAGGAGCTGAAGAAGAAACGACAAGCGTCAACACTCTGGACAGCCCGGAACTTCCGGCCACAGCCCTGAACTTTCGGCCTCCGACGACTTCGACCAGCCCGGGCGTGCCAACTTTCTGGTTAGCCCGGAACCTGCCCAGAACCCGGCCCGGAACATCCGGCCCGCCCGGACCTTCCGGCCCCCGAAAGCCAGCCCAGCTCCACCCGCGCCAACTCTCGGCTTAGGCCGGACCCTGCCCGGACCTTCCGGCGCCCGGAACTTCCGGCCTGGCGGAACTTCCGGCCACTGCGTCATAGCCACTTGGGCCGCGGCCCGTGTACCTTTCGTCCTGTAAACTATAAATACTCTCCAACCTCTTCCTAGTTAGGGTTAGCATTGGTTTAGCTCATCTTTGGTGTGAGAGCCCTTGCTCATCCACTTGGTACTTCTCCTCGGAGTTCACGGCCTCTTCGGAGAAGATCCCCGAAGCGGATTCCAGACCCCCTCTAGGGTGGACCCCATCAAGACCTCCTCTCGGAGAAGATCGGTTACTCGTGTATCTTTCCTTTGTTGATTTTGAATCTTGTGCTACCTTATGTGTTCGGTGATCTAGCCCTTGTGTAATCGAAACTTGTCGGTTTAGTGTTCCTCTTGTGTGTGTTTCCTTGTGTTCTTCCGCCCGTTCATCGTGTTTTCCCCGATTAGGGTTCCACCCTACATCATATGGTATCATGAGCCACGTTGATCACGTTTTTGGAGCCCCTACCCCGTGTTTTCTAGCTTGATTTTGTTGTTTTCATCCTAAATCCAAAAATTCCCCACCAAAAATAGCCCCAATTTTTTTTTGTGATTTGTTGGTGTGATGAAGTTTTGTTGAATTTGATCCGTGGATTTGCTTTGCTTCGAGTGGATCTAGCATCCCTACCCTTCTTCCCTTCGAATTCCTTCTTTTCCCCTCAGGATTTGGGTTTTCCCCCTATTTTTTCCGCCCAAACCCTCGATCCCGAAGTTCCTGTTCTTGGCAGATTCCCGACCCCCGGAACTTCCGGCCCCCGGACCTTCCGGCCAAGCCCGGAACTTCCGGACCCCGGATCTTCCGTCTTGCCCGGAACTTCTGGCCTAGACAGAAAGGTCGCGCATCTCCGGTGACCCCCCGCTTCTTCCGCAAATTCAACCTCGGTGCAGTGGCATCTTCGCCAACGTACTGAAGACCATGCATCACATCGTCGTCCACATTCGCATACATTCGGAACCTCTACCGTAAGCAAGGACGGTAATCTCGATGACATCTTTGTCCAAACCTTGCCTTTGCATTGATAAACATCATAGCCATCTTTTGCATTGCTTACCCATGAGACTAGCCATTGAGTATTGCAGGCAACGTGACTTGTGCACATTAGTGATCATACTCCATAGCATACATACCATACCACCGTGGTGCATATCTTGGGATCCATTTGTGTGTCACAAAGTTGTCATAACATACACAAGTGCTATCTTGGTTCGTGAAGTTTGCATGAGAAAAGAGCTCAAAAGTGAAAGAGCCACCCAAGCTTTTAAGCAAAGAGCTTATGAGCAAGAACCATAGCATCATCTTACATTAAGATTGTCATATTGGATCATCTTGGATCATAGCACCGAAATACCATACATATAGCATACGTGGGATAGAGATAGTTACATTTTTGCCTAGTAGGTTGTGCACAAGTTCCGTATCCGCCTATTATGCAATCGTGCTAGCGTCTCTCTAGTATTATGCAACAAGAGCATTTTCGTGGATTCCACATTTTGGCTCACTTTTGGTTTGCACAATCCCACTTATCTATTTGCGTGTGTGTTTCCGTGTACACCTAATTGCTTGGTCAACTTGTTGCATTTGCAAATTTGTGAATCTTTTCCAACATTATTGAATCTCACTTACAATTGCATCAAATTTTGTGCCACCATCCTCACCAAGCTCCACCATAAGCTTTTATTTGTGTAGGTGTGAGAACCGAGCAAGGATTGGTACCAATAGTGCAATTTCATTGTCCGCATTTGGGTGAACTTGATTCATCATCAACATCGGTCAAAGGTACATTGGTATAAGTTCTTCTCCTTCTACCACTCACATATTTTACTTGGAATGACGGATAGGCCAAGTACCTCTACCAACCCACTCTTCATCGAGCAAGACGACGACATGTCTTCATTCGTCACCAAGAGCCACCTCTTTGGTGCACAACGAGCGTTACATCAAGAGCAACAAGCAATGAGCGACCGCATCGACAACCTCGCCACCGACTTGCGACTCTCCGAACAACGTACAAGGGACTACTTCGACAACAAGTTCGAAGCGCATAAACAAGAGAATGATGCAAGAATGGACGAGATCCGCACATTGATGAGGAAATGACATCATTCCACTTCGTCATCTTCAAGACGGAGCCGCTCGAGTCGACACTCCGACGACACTTTCTACGACTCAAGTACACCGTCATCAAACACCCTTCGACGAGCCGCGCGTCAAGACCGTCATGCATCTCGCAACCCGCTACATGACAAGCATTCACAAGAGCAAGTTGATGAACAAGTCCCTCGTCCTCAGTCCAATCAAGCTGCTTTTGCACAAGCTCAAGAACGACAACAACTAAGGGGCCAAGAGGAAGAACGAGCGCGTCTACACCAAGACGAACAAGATGCCGAGGCTCAACGTCTTCAACAACAACAACGCGAAGCGCAAGCTCTTGAGGCCCAACGTGCCCTTCAAGATTCAAATCGAGCCATCGCCAACCGCAATCGCGAACGACGCAATCAAGAGGAAGCCCTTCGAGAAGAAATCCAAGAGAGGAACTACCAACCACGTGTGCACCGTCAAGTTCCTCAAGCTCCTCAGCAAGCTCGTCAAGCTCCACCTCAACCTCAAGTTCAACACGAGCAAGTTGATCATGGACTTCCTCCACACCAAGAGCAACAAGAAGATGATTGTCATCCACGTCAAGGGCGTCATCATCCTCGACCACAACAAAATGAAGAGCACCGATATGGAAAGCTCAAATTCACCATGCCCAAGTTCACCGGAAGCAATGACCCCGAAGATTACCTCTCATGGGCATTAAAGGTCGACAAAATCTTTCGTTTGCACAACTATGAGGAAGAGAAGAAGATCGCTATGGCCTCACTTGAGTTCCAAGACTATGTGCTCATATGGTGGGAACAAATCATTGAGCGACGGCAAGCAAGAGGTGAACCTCCAATCAACACTTGGGCTCAAATGAAGGATGTCATGAGAGCATGTTTTGTGCCAACATACTACAACCGCGACCTCTTCAAGAAACTCCAACTTCTCAAGAAAGCAACAAAGAGTGTTGAAGAATACTACAAGGAAATGGAGGTAGCCATGATTCGAGCCAATGTGAAGAAAGATGATGAGCAAACAATGGCACGTTTCTTGAATGGACTCAATCATCCCATCAAGAAGATAGCCGACTTCCAACCGTACTCCACTCTCATTGAGCTCGTGCATCAAGCTACAAAGGCGGAACGTCAAGTGCAAGATGACTTCAAGTACGCCAAGTACTCGTCCAAGACCTACGGCTTCTCCAACAACCAATCTTCAACAACTCCTTCAACATCTACATCAACCAAACCTTCTACAAGCAACAACGACAAGTACACGTACAAGAAAACTTCGGCAAGTTCAAGTCGTCCTCCTCCTACTACAAGCAACTTCAAGCCGCGTGCTTCATCATCTACTCCAAACGATGAGACCGTCAAGTCAAGCTCCATCAAATGTTTCACTTGCGGCGGCCGAGGCCACAAGTCCTACGAATGCACCAACAAGCGCACCATGATGCTCAATGACGATGGTACCTATGACTCAATGAGTGAAGAGGAGATGGAAGCACTTGAGCAAGTGGCCATGCACCGGCGGGTGAACGAAGATGAAGATGATCAAGTCTTTTGTGATGAGGATTCGAGCCCCGCTCTCGTGGTCTCCAAGGTCTTAACTCTTCAACATCAACAAGAAGACGACCAAAGATGCCACATCTTCCACACAAAGGCCGGCATCAAGGGGCGATCCGTCAAGGTCATCATCGACGGAGGTAGTTGCCACAACTTGGCAAGTGAAGAACTATGCTCCAAGCTTGAATTGGTCAAGAGGAAGCACCCGCATCCATACAAGGTTCAATGGCTAAGTGACTCCGGCACTATACGCGTCGAGCATACGGTCCAAGTTCCCTTCAAAATCGGTGCATATGAGGACACTTTGGAGTGTGATGTGGTCCCAATGTGATAGAGGCAAAGGTGTCCCGTCTTTCGATGAGATGTTGGTTTTCGCTTTGGAGGAAGTCGACTTTGACGATCCGACTACGAACGTGCGAGGACGTCGCGCCTTAGCAATCGCTAAACCAACTCCGAGAGGTTATTGACCACGCCGAGCACGATCAACTCCGACCACGAGGGTCTGCTTCTCGCGAGCAAACGAAGAACAAGAAAGAAACTGAGATTGCAATCTGGATATTGCGAATATAAGATGAAAGCTTTATTGATCAAGGTGGGGTTACGTGGCGCCTTTGTGCAGTCGTTGAACACAAAGCGAAATGCACGAAGTTGCAGCTATGGCGAACTTTTAATCTAAACAAAACCCAAAGTCTAAACGACGCCCTAAGGGCTGTATATATGGAGGAAGAGGAGGAATTTCGTGGCCCTTGAGGGAGGGGTCCGAAACCATCCCTAACTCTTGTTTCCCCACACATACGGACTCTAAAAACAGCCTATACTTAAGTATTTCGAAATTACATGGCCTGGCCCAATAATAAGGTGACGCAGCACCTAGAATAGCCTATGGACGAATATTATGGAGTGGCATCTTGTATATTTCGTCCAAGGCTTCATGCACCCATTATGGTGGCTTCAAAGTCCTGAAATCATCACTTGTAACTCCGTTCTTGTTCCCCTTGCATGGCATTATCTCCATGCTTGTTCTTGCTCCAATGTCCATCCTTCTCCAAGCTAGGGCCTTCATTTGTAAGCAAAACAAATGTATCCAATTTAGGCAGCATCATATTCTCATGAACATTAGAATCATTACCAAGAAACGAAAGTACCGATAATTTAATTTTATGCGTCTTGAGCTCTAGTAATTGGTCCAAAGATATGTAGCAAGAGGGGCTGTGGGTGTAACAATGGTATTGATGTCCTCATCATCCTCCCCTTCTTGAAATGAAGTCGTCCTCGACGGAAGCTCATATTCCTCACCCAAATAAGGCTTCAAATCTGCAATGTTAAAAGTGGGACTAACCCCAAAATCTGCAGGTAGCTCAAGTTTATATGCATTATCATTTATTTTCTCTAACACCTTAAATGGACCATCAGCACGTGGCATTAGCTTTGATTTTGCAAACTAGGAAACCTATCCTTACGCAAATGTAACCAAACAAGATCTCCAGTGCAAAGACAACATGTTTTCTACCCTTATCTCCAGACGTTTATATTTAGCATTCATACGCTCAATGTTTTCCTTAGTTATCTCATGCATTTTTAAAATCAATTCAGCACGTTCTTTAGCATCAAAATTAACCTTCTCCGAAGATGGAAGAGGCAACAAATCAATAGGTGCACGAGGTAGGAAGCCATACACAATTTCAAAAGGGCACATCTTAGTAGTAGAATGCAATGAACGATTATAAGCAAATTCAATATGAGGCAAGCATTCTTCCCACATTTTCTTATTATTCTTCAAAACAGCCCTAAGCATAGTAGACAATGTTCTATTGACTACTTCAGTTTGTCCATCAGTTTGGGGGTGACAAGTAGTACTAAAAGCAGTTTAGTCCCCAACTTAGCCCATAAACATCTCCAAAAGTGGCTAAGAAATTTAGTATCACGATCTGAAACAATAGTATTTGGCACACCATGCAAGCGAATAATTTCACGAAAGAACAAATCAGCAACATTAACGGCATCATCGCTTTTATGACATGGTATAAAGTGTGCCATTTTCGAGAATCTATCCACGACAACAAATATGCTATCCTCCCCTTCTTTGTTCGAGGTAAACCTAAAACAAAGTCCATAGATATATCCTCCCAAGGAACACTAGGCACCGCAAAGGCATATATAAACCATGAGGATTGAGTCGTGACTTAGCTTTTTGACATGTAGTGCAGCGAGCAACAAAACGCTCAACATCCCGTCTCATCTTTGGCCAAAAGAAATGTGTAGCAAGTATATCCTCCGTCTTCTTCACGCCAAAGTGTCCCATTAATCCTCCTCCATGCGCCTCCTGCAACAACAAAAGACGAACAGAGCTAGCAGGAATGCATAGCTTGTTAGCACGGAACACAAAACCATCATTAATAACGAACTTGTTCCATGTTCTTCCTTCTTTACAATTCTGCATTACATCTTGAAAATCAGCATCATGCACATATTGATCTTTGATGGTCTCCAAACCAAATATTTTGAAGTCAAGTTGTGAAAGCATAGTATATCGACGAGACAAAGCATCGGCAATAACATTTTCTTTACCCTTCTTGTGTTTAATGACATAAGGGAAAGTCTCAATGAATTCAACCCATTTAGCATGTCTACGATTCAGTTTAGCTTGACTTTTAATATGTTTCAAAGATTCATGATCAGAATGTATAACAAATTCTTTGGGCCATAAATAATGTTGCCATGTCTCGAAAGTCCGAACAAGAGCATATAATTCTTTGTCATAAGTAGAATAGTTCAGACTAGGCCCACTCAATTTTTCAGAAAAGTATGCAACAGGTTTGCCATCTTGTAATAACACACCTCCTAATCCAATTCCACTAGCATCACATTCAAGCTCAAAAGTCTTATTAAAGTCAGGAAGTTGGAGTAAAGGAGCATGTGTCAACTTATCTTTCAATACCGTGAAGGCTTCTTCCGGTGCGGTACCCCAAACAAAAGGCACATCCTTCTTTGTAAGCTCATTGAGAGGTGCAGCAATGGTGCTAAAGTCTCTCACAAAACGCCTATAGAAACCAGCGAGTCCAAGAAAACTCCTCACTTGTGTGACCGCTTTGGGCTGCGGCCAACTCTCAATAGCTTCAATCTTGGCTTTATCAACTTCAATTCCCAGTGGAGTAACAACATAGGCAAGAAAATATACTCGGTCGGTGCAAAAGGTGCACTTCCCAAGGTTACCAAATAAACGTGCATCACGTAGAGCATTAAAAACAGCACGTAAATGTTCCAAATGTTCTTCCAAAGATTTGCTATAAATCAGTATATCATCAAAGTAAACTACCACAAATCGTCCAATGAAAGCACGTAAAACTTCGTTCATTAATCTCATGAAAGTACTAGGTGCATTAGTTAACCCAAAAGGCATGACTAACCACTCATATAATCCAAACTTAGTTTTAAATGCTGTTTTCCATTCATCTCCCAATTTCATACGAATTTGATGGTATCCACTACGCAAATCAACTTTGGAGAATATTGTAGAGCCACTCAATTCATCAAGCATATCATCTAGCCTAGGAATAGGATGACGATAACGAATAGTAATATTATTAATGCCTCTACAATCAACACACATACGCGACGTACCATCCTTTTTAGGCACTAGTTTAATAGGAACAGCACAAGGACTAAGAGATTCGCGTATATAACCTTTGTCGAGCAGCTCCTGTACTTGACGCATAATCTCCTTCGTCTCCTCTGGATTGGTACGGTATGGTGCGCGGTTGGGTAGCGATGCACCGGGAATTAAGTCAATTTGATGCTCAATCCCTCGAATAGGTGGTAATCCCGGTGGCACGTCTTGTGGGAAGACGTCAGCGAACTCCTGCAAAATGTTAGTGACAACAGGGGCAAAGAGGAAGGCACGTCCTCAAATGAAAATAATGCCTCTTTGCACACAAAAGCATAGCAAACAGATTTGCTAGAATCTAGCTCATCAATATCAGATTTGGTGGCAAATAAACATGCACTTTTCAGTTTAATTTCAGAAGCAACATTAGATGATTTATTATTAGGCTTCATTTGTTGCTCAAATTCTTTTGCCACAATCTGATTTTCACTCTTATTTTTCTCCTGTTTTGCTTTATTAGCTCTATTAATATCATCTTTCAAAATGGAATCAGGAGTCATAGGAAGCAAAGTAATATTTTTATCCTTGTGAACAAGAGTATACTGATTGTTTCTACCATGGTGTACAGAATTTTTATCAAATTGCCATGGTCTACCAAGTAATAAGGAACATGCTTGCATAGGTACCACATCACAATCAACATAATCAGCATATGTAGAGATACTAAAATACACACGAGCAAAGACGTGTTACCTTAACCTTGCCGCTGTTGTTGAACCATTGGATGTAGTAAGGATGTGGATGTGGTCTTGTGGTGAGAGAAAGCTTCTCCACCATATCCATGCTAGCCAAGTTGTTGCAGCTCCCTCCATCTATGATGACGCAAATAGAACGTTCCTTCACAACTCCCTTTGTATGGAACAAGTTATGTCTCTGGTTTTGCTCAGCTTGTGTAACCTGCACACTCAAAACACGTTGAGCAACTAAACATTCATACCTGTCAGCATCTTCAGCAGCCATGTATTGCGTGTCATGATCAGAATCATCTCCTCCGTGTTCTTCATGTGTAATAAGAGCCAAAGTCTCTTCATCATAGTCACTAGCGGACTCATACCCACCATCCTCAGTAGCAATCATCACACGCTGAGATTGGCATTCTCTCGCAAAATGTCCTCTTCCCTTACAACGACGACAAATAATATCACTTGTGTGCCCTGCTGACGCCAAGGAAGAAGAAGAGCTCGTAGGCCCAGCAGGTGTGCTCTTGGCAGATAGTGGTGGTTGTGCCTGCTTTCTTGTATCACGATTGGAGGTGGCAGCCGACGGAGGTGCCGGTGTAGTAGAACGTGTGGAAGTAGATGATGCACGTGGTGTCCATGATGAAGGTCGACCTGCAGAAAAGTTAGTTCGCGCCAACGCCTGTCGATCCTGCACTTCACGTTCAGCTTTACAAGCAAGATGGAATAATCGAGTGATATTATTATAATCCTTGTAGTCTAGAATGGTCTGAATCTCTCTATTTAATCCACCCAGGAAACGTGCAAGCATAGCTTCATTCTCCTCAACAATACCACATCTAATCAAGCCAGTTTGTAATTCCTGATAATATTCTTCTACCGAATTTTTTCCTTGTCTTAAGCGCTGCAATTTTTGAAGTAATTCACGTTGATAATATGGTGGAACCCAACGAGTACGCATAGCAGTTTTCAAAGCAGCCCAAGTAGCTGGAACAGGATATAATCTACAATGTTCACACCACCAAACACATGCAAAGCTAGTGAAAGCACAAACAGCAGCAGGAACACGTCTCTCCTCAGGATATTGTAAACATGTAAATCGTTGTTCAGTTTCTAACTCCCAAGTAAGATATCTATCAAGAACATATCTACCCTCAAACGGTGGAATATTCAATTTCAGTTTAGGGAGATGGTCATGATCTCGCACTGAAAGGGAGCCCGAACATTGCCATTATTTGCATGTGGACGACCTGGTGGTTGTGGTGCCGGTGGTTGCACGTAATCGATGTTGATCAACCTCATCCTCGTAATCTCTCACATAATCATCCTCCCCACCGCAGCAGCAGGAGCCACGAAGTATCAACAATGAAGCACCGGCAGCTTGGCCAGGTGAAGAGGGACACGGGAAGCTTCGGCGGAGGGCTGTTTCGCGATGTGGAGGTAGTCCTTGTTGTTGTAGTAGAGGTGCGTTAGGTGCCGCCGGTGGTGGTGGTGGTAGACGCGAGCAATTCATTAAACTTGGTATCGAGCTTTGTTTCAACGCCTTCTCAATGCCATCTATCTTCTCCATGGCCTCTTCAAATCTATTTAGCACATCGTCCACCTGCCCACTCATCATTTGTTGAAACTTATCATGTAGCGCTTTGTTTGTCATGTTCTCCCAGTCAGTCTCGTCGGCTTGTGATCCTGCCATGGTTAGCAGCAATAGAAACACACAAGAATATGATTCGACAGACTACTAGGAAGTGGTGGTGGTTGTGTGGTGGACAGTCACAAATCCGTCAAGCAAATCTCAAATTCTTACCAGTTCTTACCCAAAGAAGAAAGGTGACCGCAACCGATGTAGTCAAAACTCTCAAAGCTTGGATAGAGCGATTACGGGGAGAGTCAAACGCACGATGTAGATGTATGTGGAGCTGGGAAGGCTTATAATATGGTAGCAAAAGGGTCAAGAATAATCAATTCGTAGATGCAAAGTTGAATAAACGCTCAACGACGGTCTTGTCTTTGGTCCTAGGCTAGACCGTGCTAGAGACGCGAGCCTAGAACACTAACAAAATCACGGCGCTGCACGTAAACAAGGGAAAAGCACACTCTGGATTTTTTTTTCGCTCTTATTTTTTTTTTTTTGCGCTGCTCTTTTTTTTTTTTTTTTTTTTTGGAAAAATAACTATAAAGGCGAGTTTGTCAAAAATATTACGAGGTACAACTGACAGGATTGGCACGAAAAAAAATTTAGAACAATTTTTTTTTTTTCGACCGCCGGACCCAAAAAGCTGAAACGGGTCAAAAAACTTTCTATAACGGCGACTGTCTCAATACACTTAGAAACACTTAAAAACAGGATAGCCAGAAAATTTTTCGACAAGTGCGTTTTCGAAAAATTTTGGGCCTAAACGGAGGATGGTTTCCGGACCAATATTTTTTTTTTTCCGAAACCTACTCCGGCAAGGAAACACGAATCGGAAACTAGATGGATCTCGAAAACAAACCTAATATGAGAAGAACTCGGATTGGTGGTGGATATCTGGTGGTGGTATATGGCAGCGGTGGTGGTAGCGGTGGTAGTATTTGGATATGGATCGGTGGTGGTATATGGACACGGATTGGTGGTGGTATATGGATATGGATGCGGAGCGGTGATGGTAGGTGGCGAGGCGATGATGATGGTGCGGTGGCGGCGTGACAACTTATGACCTTAACTCGAAACTCTAAAAGACTAGACGCTAAGACCAGCAACTAGACACGACGATGCAACCGCAAATTCAACAAAGCAAAACCCTAAAAAGATTATGCAAAGGCTCAGATTGGTTCGGATATGATGAACTAACCCTAAATTTTTTTGTGGCTTTTTCGTGGACTATAGGTATGAAGAACAGACTCGATCTAAACTACGGAAAACTGTAAAATCTCACCGAGCAACCTGAAAATCTGATACCACTTGATAGAGGCAAAGGTGTCCCGTCTTTCGATGAGATGTTGGTTTTCGCTTTGGAGGAAGTCGACTTTGACGATCCGACTACGAACGTCCGAGGACGTCGCGCCTTAGCAATCGCTAAACCAACTCCGAGAGGTTATTGACCACGCCAGAGCACGATCAACTCGACCACGAGGGTCTGCATTTCCTGCGAGCAAACGAAGAACAAGCAAGAAACTGAGATTGCAATCTGGATATTGCGAATATAAGATGAAAGCTTTATTGATCAAGGTGGGGTTACGTGGCGCCTTTGTCCGGTCGTTGAACACAAAGCGAAATGCAGCGAAGTTGCAGCTATGGCGAACTTTTAATCTAAACAAAACCCAAAGTCTAAACGACGCCCTAAGGGCTGTATATATGGAGGAAGAGGAGGGAATTTCGTGGCCCTTGAGGGAGGGGTCCAAACCATCCCTAACTCTTGTTTCCCCACACATACGGACTCTAAAACAGCCTATACTTAAGTATTTCGAAATTACATGGGCCTGGCCCAATAATAAGGTGATTTAGCACCTAGAATAGCCGATGGACGAATATTATGAAGTGGCATCTTGTATATTTCGTCCAAGGCTTCATGCACCCATTATGGTGGCTTCAAAGTCCTGAAGTCAGCACTTGTAACTCCGTTCTTGTT
Source organism: Aegilops bicornis (assembly GCA_021605145.1). Lineage (NCBI taxonomy): Eukaryota > Viridiplantae > Streptophyta > Magnoliopsida > Poales > Poaceae > Aegilops > Aegilops bicornis. Next base: position 345,860,622 of record CM038674.1, on the reverse strand, counting down.
CCCTTGCGCATGGCATTATCTCCATGCTTGTTCTTGCTCCAATGTCCATCCTTCTCCAAGCTAGGGCCTTCATTTGTAAGCAAAACAAATGTATCCAATTTAGGCAGCATCATATTCTCATGAACATTAGAATCATTACCAAGAAACGAAAGTACCTGATAATTTAATTTGCGTGCGCGAGCTCTAGTAATTGGTCCAGTATATGTAGCAGTAGGGGCTGTGGGTGTAACAATGGTATTGATGTCCTCATCACAATGACCGGTTGCCATCTCCTTCTTGGTCGACCATGGCAATTCGACCGTGGTGTCTTCCACAACGGGCGTACCAATCACTATAGCTTCAAGATGAAAGGGAAGGAATATGTGCTACGACCTATGTCTCCTAGTCAAGTGTTAGCCGACAAGCAAGCCACCCGTCATGGAGAAAAGAGTGAGAAAGTGATCCACCAAAAAGTGAGTGAGAGCCACAAGCCAAACTTGAGCGCTTCTTCGCCTAGAGAGAAAAACCTCATCCTATTTGCCACCAAAAGTGAGATGAGAGAAGTGTGTGAGAACCCATCTAGTGTGATGCACTTTGTCCTTGTGTGCAAGGATGGAGAGCCAACAACTAACACATCTCATGAGCTACCTTTAGTGTTTCAATCTCTTTTGCAGGAATTCCAAGATATTTTCCCCGATGAGCTACCTCCGGGTCTACCTCCTCTTCGAGGCATTGAGCATCGAATCGACCTCATCCCCGGAGCGCCTCTCACAAACAAAGCTCCATACCGAGTCAATCCCGAAGAAACCAAGGAAATTCAACGGCAAGTACAACAACTCATCGACAACGGTCATGTATGTGAAAGCTTAAGCCCTTGTGCCGTTCCCGTTATACTTGTGCCTAAACCCGATGGAAGTTTCCGCTTGTGTTCCGATTGTAGACCTATAAATGCTATTACTGTCATTATAGGCATCCCATTCATCGCTTAGATGATATGCTTGATGAACTTAGTGGAGCCAACTTTTTCTCAAAAATTGATCTTAAAAGTGGCTATTACCAAATTCGCATACAAGAGGGTGATGAATGGAAAACTGCTTTCAAAACGAAATTTGGATTGTATGAGTGGTTAGTGATGCCTATGGGTCTATCGGAGGCTCCCGGTACTTTCGTGTGTCTTATGCATCATGTGCTTCATCCTTATATTGGAGTCTTTGTTGTGGTTTACTTCGACGATATTCTTGTGTTTAGCAAAACCATGAAAGAACATCTTGATCATGTTAGGGCTGTTTTGCAAACCCTTCGCTAGGAAAGTCTTTATGCAAACATTAAAAAAATGCACATTTGGTGTTGACAAAGTGGTTTTCTTGGGTTTTGTTGTATCCTCAAAGGGTGTCCATGTTGATGAATCTAAAATTGAAGCAATTAAAACTTGGCCCCAACCCACCAATTTGCAACAAGTGCGTAGCTTTCTTGGTCTTGTGGGTTTTTATCGTCGCTTTGTGAATAACTTTAGCACAATTGCCGCTCCTTTGCATGCCTTGAGTAAGAAGAATACTCCTTTTGTTTGGGGATCTTTGCAATCCACCGCTTTTGATGAGCTCAAGTCTTTGCTTACTCATGCTCCGATTCTTGCTTTGCCCAATTTTGACAAAACTTTTGAGGTTCATTGTGATGCAAGTGGTACCGGAATTGGCGGAGTTTTGATGCAAGAAAAACGATCAATTGCATATTTTCGTGAAAAACTCTCCGGTGCTCAACTTAACTATCCCATCCATGACAAGGAATTATATGCTCTAGTGCGTGTGCTACATGTTTGGGAACACTACCTTAGACCTCATGAGTTTGTCATCCATACCGATCATGAAACGCTTAAGTACTTAAAAGGTCAAACTAAGTTGAACAAGCGTCATGCCAAATGGAGTGAATTTATTGAATCTTTTCCTTACATCATCATATACATCAAGGGTAAGGAAAATGTAGTCGTCGATGCACTTTCACGCATATGCACGCTTGTCACTAAACTTGAGTTGAATGTTATTGGCTTTGACCACATAAAAGACTTGTATGCTAATGACCCATCTTTTGCTATTCCTTATGCTAAGTGTTTGACGCATACGTCTTGGGAACAATACTATATCAAGGATGCTTATCTTATGAGAGCTAACAAACTATGCATTCCCGAGTCTTCTCTTCGTTTGCGCCTTTTGCAAGAGGCTCATGGAGGCGGACTCATGGGACACTTTGGACGCGACAAGACATTCACCACACTATCCAAGAACTACTTTTGGCCCAAGATGTTCCGCGACGTCTCATGTTTCACCAACCGTTGTTCTACATGTCTCTTCCTACTCCCTATCAACCTTGGGAAGACATTAGCATGGATTTTGTACTTGGTTTGCCTAGAACTCAAAATGGAAAGGATTCCGTGTTTGTTGTTGTGGATAGATTTTCCAAGATGGCACATTTCATTCCTTGCAACAAGATAGACGATGCTTCACACATTGCAAATCTCTTTTGTAGGGAAATCTTGAGACTCCATGGAGTACCAAAGACAATCGTCTCCGATCGTGACGTCATGTTCTTGAGTTACTTTTGGAAGACCCTATGCGCCAAGCTTGGAATCCAGCTCTTGTTCTCATCCGTATACCATCCTCAAACCGACGGCCAAATGGAGGTGACGAACTGCACCGTCTCCACTCTACTTCGCGTCTTGATCAAGAAGAATATCAAGGAGTGGGAGGCATGTCTAGCCATCGCAGAGTACACCTACAATCGCGCAACACACTCGACTACCGGCAAGTCCCCTTTCGAGATCGTCTACGGCTTCAACCCGTTGTCACCATTGGATATTCTACCACTTCCTCTCCAAGAGCACACCAACATGGATGCAAGTGCACGGGCAAGCTACATCAAGAAGATGCATGAGGATACAAGACAAACCATCGAGCGCCAAGTACAACGACTAGCGACCAAGCTCAACGTCAACAAGCAACCCATGGTCTTCAACATTGGTGATCTAGTGTGGCTACACCTTCGCAAGGACCGCTTCCCCAACAAACACAAGTCCAAGCTTCTCCCTCGAGCCGATGGACCTTTCAAGGAGCTCGCACACTACAACGACAACGCCTACAAGATCGACCTACCACGAGACAAGTACAATGTGTGCGACATCTTCAACGTCAAGGACCTCGCGCCGTACCATGGTGATGAAGATCTTGATCCGAGGTCGGATCTTTCACAAGGGGGGGGGGGATATGATGCGGAGCATCCTTCAGTCATCCCCATGGACCTTCCATCAACTATCCAAGCTCCAAGTGAACCCATGACAAGAGCAAGAGCTCGTGCTATTCAAGACCAATATCATCTTTGTTGATTGTAGAGGCATTAATAATATTACTATTCGTTATCATCATCCTATTCCTAGGCTAGATGATATGCTTGATGAATTGAGTGGCTCTACAATATTCTCCAAAGTTGATTTGCGTAGTGGACACCATCAAATTCGTATGAAATTGGGGGATGAATGGAAAACAGCATTTAAAACTAAGTTTGGATTATATGAGTGGTTAGTCATGCCTTTTGGGTTAACTAATGCACCTAGTACTTTCATGAGATTAATGAACGAAGTTTTACGAGCTTTCATTGGACGATTTGTGGTAGTTTACTTTGATAACATATTGATTTATAGCAGAACTTTGGAGGAACATTTGGAACATTTACGTGCTGTTTTTATTGCTCTACGTGATGCACGTTTTTTTGGTAACCTTGGGAATTGCACCTTTTGCACCGACCGAGTGTCTTTTCTTGGCTATGTTGTTACTCTACAGGGAATCAAAGTTGATAAAGCCAAGATTGAAGCTATTGAGAGTTGGCCACAGCCCAAAACGGTCACACAAGTGAGGAGTTTTCTTGGCCTTGCTGGATTCTATAGGCGTTTTGTGAGAGATTTCAGCACCATTGCTACACCTCTCAATGAGCTTACAAAGAAGGATGTGCCTTTTGTTTGGGATACCGCACAGGAAGAAGCCTTCACGGTATTGAAAGATAAGTTGACACATGCTCCTTTACTCCAACTTCCTGATTTTAATAAGACTTTTGAGCTTGAATGTGATGCTAGTGGAATTGGATTAGGAGGTGTGTTATTACAAGATGACAAACCTGTTGCATACTTTTCTGAAAAATTGAGTGGGCCTAGTCTGAATTATTCTACATATGATAAAGAATTATATGCTCTTGTTCGGACTTTAGAGACATGGCAACATTATTTGTGGCCCAAAGAATTTGTTATACATTCTGATCATGAATCTTTGAAACATATTAAAAGTCAAGCTAAACTGAATCGTAGACATGCTAAATGGGTTGAATTCATCGAGACTTTCCCTTATGTTATTAAACACAAGAAGGGTAAAGAAAATGTTATTGCTGATGCATTGTCTCGTCACTATACTATGCTTTCACAACTTGACTTCAAAATATTTGGTTTGGAGACCATCAAAGATCAATATGTGCATGATGCTGATTTTAAAGATGTATTGCAGAATTGTAAAGAAGGGAGAACATGGAACAAGTTCATCGTTAATGATGGATTTGTGTTTCGTGCTAACAAGCTATGCATTCCAGCTAGCTCTATTCATCTTTTGTTGTTGCAGGAGGCGCATGGAGGGGGATTAATGGAACACTTTGGCGTTAAGAAGACGGAGGACGTACTTGCTACACATTTTTTTTGGCCAAAGATGAGACAGGATGTTGAGCGTTTTATTTCTCGCTGCACTACATGTCAAAAAGCTAAGTCACGACTCAATCCTCATGGTTTATAAATGCCTTTGCCTGTACCTAGTGTTCCTTTCGAGGATATATCTATGGACTTTGTTTTAGGTTTACCTCGAACAAAGAAGGGGAGGGATAGCATATTTGTTGTCGTGGATAGGTTCTCGAAAATGGCACACTTTATACCATGTCATAAAAGCGATGATGCCGTTAATATTGCTGATTTGTTCTTTCGTGAAATTATTCGCTTGCATAGTGTGCCCAATACTATTGTTTCAGATCGTGATACTAAATTTCTTAGCCACTTTTGGAAATGTTTATGGGCTAAGTTGGGGACTAAACTGCTTTTAGTACTACTTGTCACCCCCAAACTGATGGACAAACTGAAGTAGTCAATAGAACATTGTCTACTATGCTTAGGGCTGTTTTGAAGAATAATAAGAAAATGTGGGAAGAATGCTTGCCTCATATTGAATTTGCTTATAATCGTTCATTGCATTCTACAACTAAGATGTGCCCTTTTCAAATTGTGTATGGTTTCCTCCCTCGTGCACCTATTGATTTGTTGCCTCTTCCATCTTCGGAGAAGGTTAATTTTGATGCTAAAGAACGTGCTGAATTGATTTTAAAAATGCATGAGTTAACTAAGGAAAACATTGAGCGTATGAATGCTAAATATAAACTTGCTGGAGATAAGGGTAGAAAACATGTTGTCTTTGCACCTGGAGATCTTGTGTGGTTACATTTGCGTAAGGATAGATTTCCTGATTTGCGCAAATCAAAGTTAATGCCACGTGTTGATGGTCCTTTTAAGGTGTTGGAGAAAATAAATGATAATGCATATAAACTTGAGCTGCCTGCATATTTTGGGGTTAGTCCCACTTTTAACATTGCAGATTTGAAGCCTTATTTGGGTGAGGAAGATGAGCTTCCACGAGGATGACTTCATTTCAAGAAGGGGAGGATGATGAGGACATCAATACCATTGTTACACCCACAACCCCTGCTGCTATACATACTGGACCAATTACTAGAGCTCGCGCACGCCAATTAAATTACTTTGCTTCCTATGACTATTGATGTAATATTGTTCATAAGGATAAAAATATTGGTACAGGAAATGGGTTGAATTCATTGAGACTTTCCCTTATGTCATTAAACACAAGAAGGATAAAGAAAATGTTATTGTTGATGCATTGTCTCGTTGTTATACTATGCTTTCACAACTTGACTATAGAATATTTTGTTTGGAGACCGTCAAAGTCAATATGTGATGTATTGCAGAATTGTAAAGAAGGGAGACATGGAACAAGTTCGTCGTTAACGATGGATTTGTGTTTCGTGCTAACAGGCTATGGAGTCCAGCTAGCTCCGTTCGTCTTTTGTTGTTGCAGGAGGTGCATTGAGGAGGATTAATGGAACACTTTGGCGTGAAGAATATGGAGGATATACTTGGTACACATTTATTCTCGCCAAAGATGAGACATGATGTTGAGCGTTTTGTTGTTCGCTCACTACATGTCAAAAAGCTAAGTCATGACTCAATCCTCATGGTTTATATATGCCTTTTCCTGTACCTAGTGTTCCTTGGGAGGATATATCTATGGATTTTGTTTTAGGATTACCGCGAACAAAGAAGGGGAGGGATAGCATATTTGTTGTCGTGGATAGATTTTTGTAAACAGCACACTTCATACCATGTCATAAAAGCGATGATCTTTGCTAATGTTGCTGATTTGTTCTTTCGTGAAATTATTCGCTTGCATGGTGTGCCAAATACTATTGTTTCAGATCGTGATACTAAATTTCTTAGCCACTTTTCGAGATATTTATGGGCTAAGTTGGGGACTAAACTGCTTTTTAGTACTACTTGTCACCCCCAAACTGATGGACAAACTGAAGTAGTAAATAGAACATTGTCTACTATGCTTAGGGTTGATTTTAAGAATAACAAAAAAATGTGGGAAGAATGCTTGTCTCATATTAAATTTTCTTATAATCGTTCGCTGCATTCTACTACTAAGATGTGCCCTTTTGAAATTGTGTATGGTTTCCTACCTCGTGCACCTATTGATTTGTTGCCTCTTCCATCTTCGGAGAAGATTATTTTTTATACTAAACAACAAGTTGATTTGAACTTAAAAATGCATGAGTTAACTAAGGAGAACATTGAGCGTATGAATGCTAAATATAAACTTATTGGAGATAAGGGTAGAAAAAATGTTGTGTTCACCTGGAGATCTTGTTTGGTTAAATTTGTGTAAGGATAGATTTCCTAATTTGTGCAAATCAAAGCTAATGCCACGTGCTGATGGTCCTTTTAAGGTGTTAGAGAAAATAAATGATAATGCATATAAACTTGAGCTGCCTGCAGATTTTGGGGTTAGTCCCACTTTTAACATTGCAAATTTGAAGCCTTATTTGGGTGAGGAAGATGAGCTTCCGTCGAGGACGACTTCATTTCAAGAAGGGGAGGATGATGAGGACATCAATACCATTGTTACACCCGCAGCCCCTGTTGCTATACATACTGGACCAATTACTAGAGCTCGTGCACGCCAATTGAATTACCAGGTACTTTCGTTTCTTGGTGACAATTCTAATGTTCATGAGAATATGATGCTGCCTAAATTGGATATATTTGTGTTGATTACTAATGAATGGCCTAGCATGGACAAGAGGGATGAACATTGGAGCAGGATCAAGCATAGAGATGAAAGCGCGCGCGAAGGGATCCAGAATGGCATTTCTTGTGCCTATTTGAGCACTTTTGAAGCCTCCGTGATGACCTACATGGACATGGAAGAAATATACGAGATGACCCTTCATAAATTTCATCCATGGCTTATTTTAGGTGCTACACCACCTTATTTTTGGGTCAGTCCCATGTAATTTCGAAATACTTAATTATAGGCTGTTTTTAGAGTCTGTATGTGTGGTGAAACAAAGTTAGGGTTGCTTTCGGACCCCTCCTACAAGGGGTCACGAAATTCCCCCCTACTCCTCCATATATACAGCCCTTAGGGCATCATTTAGACTTTGGGTTTTGTTTAGATTAAAAATTTGCCATAGCTGCAACTTCGTGTACTTCGTTTGTGTTCAACGACCAGACCAAGACATCACAGAACCCCACCTTGATCAATAAAGCTTTCATCTTATATTCGCAATATCCAGATTGCAATCGTAGTTTCTTGCTTGTTCTTCGTTTGCTTGCAGGAAATAGACCCTCGTGGTTAGGTTGATCATGCTCCGGCGTGGTCAATAACCTCTCGAAGTTGGTTAGCTATTGCTAAGGCGCGACGTGCTACCTCTTGAGCACTGCATTGGTTTTCCCATGAAGAGGAAAGGGTGATGCAATAAAGTAGCGTAAGTATTTCCCTCAGTTTTTGAGAACCAAGGTATCAATTGATGAGGACATCAATACCATTGTTACACCCACAACCCCTACTGTTGCATATACTGGACCAATTACTAGAGCTCGCGCACGCCAATTAAATTACCAGGTACTTTCGTTTCTTGGTAATGATTCTAATGTTCATGAGAATATGATGCTGCCTAAATTTGATACATTTGTTTTGCTTACAAATGAAGGGCCTAGCTTGGAGAAGGATGAACATTGGAGCAAGAACAAGCATGGAGTTGATGGCATGCGCAAGGGGATCAATAACGAAGTTACAAGTGATGATTTAAGGACTTTGAAGCCATCATAAGGAATGCATGAAGCCTTCGACGAAATATACAAGATGTCACTTCATAAATTTTGTCCAGAGGCTATCCCAGGTGTTGCGTCACCTTATTATTGGGCCAGGCCCATGTATTTTCGAAATACTTAAGTGTAGGTTGTTTTTAGAGTCCGTATGTGTGGGGAAACAAGAGTTAGGGTTGGTTTCGGACCCCTCCTCCAAGGGCCATGAAATCCCCCCCTCTTCCTCCATATATACAACCCTTAGGGCGTCGTTTAGACTTTGGGTTTTTCTGTTTAGATTAAAAGTTCGCCATAGCTGTAACTTCGCATACTTCGTTTGTGTTCAACGACCAGACCAAGACGTCACAGAATCCCACCTTGATCAATAAAGCTTTCCACTTATATTCGCAACATCCAGATTGCAATCTTAGTTTCTTGCTTGTTCTTCGTTTGCCTGCAGGAAACAGACCTTCGTGGTCAGGTTGATCGTGCTCCGGCGTGGTCAATAACCTCTCGGAGTTGGTTTAGTGATTTCTAAGGCGCGACTTCCTCGCGCGTTCGTAGTCGGATCGTCAAAGTCGACTTCCTCCAAAATGATAGCCACCATCTCATCGAAAGACGGGACACCTTTGCCTCTATCAAGTGGTATCAGATTTCCAGGTTGCTCGGTGAGATTTTACAGTTTTTCGTAGTTTAGATTGAGTCTGTTCTTCATACCTACAGTCCACGAAAAAGCCAAAAAAATTTAGTGTTAGTTCATCCTGTCCGAACCCATCTGAGCCTTTGCATAATCTTTTCTGTATTTGCTTTGTTGAATTTGCGGTTGCATCGTCGTGTCAAGTTGCTGGTCTTAGCGTCTAGTCCTTTAGAGTTTCAAGTTTTGTTCACAGGTTGTCACGTCGTTGCTGCCATATATCACCACCGCATCATCATCATCGCTGCTGACGTATACCACCACCGCACCAACTTCATCGCCGCTGCCATATACCACCACTACATATTCGCCGGCAATCCGAGTCCATATACGCCACCACCTATCCACCGCCATCACGCCAATCCGAGTCCACCTGCAACATATATCCGCCACCAGTCTGAGTTCCACCAGATTCATCGCCGCCACCAGTTCGAGTTCCACCAGATTCATCTCCGCTACCAGTCCTAGTCCGAGTCCAGTATTTGTTCCTTTATTTTCGAGTTCCAGATCACGCGATACTAAGAGTCGTGACCAAGTCGGACTCCCCAACTTATGTGCTACCAGCAGTAGAAAAATAGTTCAAGTTTAAAAAAAAACTAAGTCTGGAAAATTCTGGCTAGGCAGTTTTTAGACCATTTGTAGACTTTTTCGAAAAAAAATGTTGCGGAGCAAAAAAAAGAGGAAAAAAGTGCAAAAAAAAGAGAAAAAAAATTCAGAGTGTGCTCCTCCCTTGTTTACATGCAGCACCGTGATTTTGTTAGTGTTCTAGGCTCGCGTCTCTAGCACGGTCTAGCCTAGGACCAGCACAGTACCGTCCTTGAGCATTTATTCAACTTTGCATCCCTGAATTGATAATTGCTGACCCTTTTTGCTACCATATTATAAGCCTTCCTAGCTCCACATACATCTACGTCGTGCGTTTGACTCTCCCTGGTAATCGCTCTATCCAAACTTTGAGAGTTTTGACTACAAAGATTGCCGATCACCGCCTGCTGCTGGGTAAGAACTGGTAAGAATTTCAGATTTGCTTGACGGATTTGTGACTGTCCACCACACCACCACCACCATTTCCTAGTAGTCTGTAGGATCATATTCTTGTCTGTTTCTATTGCTGCTAACCATGGCAGGATCACAAGCCGATTTAGACCGACCGGGAGAACTTGACGAACAAGGAGCTTCATGATAAGTTTCAGCAAATGACGAGTGGACAGGTGGAAGATGTGCTAAACAGATTTGAAGAGGCCATGGAGAAGATATATGGCATTGAGAAGGCGTTCGAAAAAAAGCTCGATAGCAAGTTTAATGAATTGCTCGCGCGTCTTCCACAACCACCGCCCGCTGCACCTGTCGCACATCTACAACAGCAACAACAACATCGCCTTCCAAATCAAGTGGGACGAGCACAGCGCGTTCCCCTTGAGCTTGGTCAAACTTATGGTGCCGCTGTACCTCTTGTTGATGCTTCTGTAGCTCCTGCTGTTACTGCAGAGGTGGAGGACCATTACGAGGATGAGGTTGATCAAAATCAGAACTACGTGCAACCACCAGCACCACCACCACCAGGTCGTCCTCATGCATATCATCGCAACGGTAGGGCTGCTCCACCACCCGAGGTACGAAATCATCATGACCATCTTCCTAAACTAAAGTTGAATATTCCATCGTTTGAGGGTAGATATGTTCTTGATATATATCTTACTTGGGAGTTAGAAACTGAACAACGTTTTACATGTTTACAATATCCTGAGGAGAGACGTGTTCCTGCTGCTGTTTGTCCTTTCACTAGTTTTGCATGTGTTTGGTGGTCTGAACATTGTAGATTATATCCCATTCCAGCTACTTGGGCTGCTTTGAAAACTGTTATGCGTACTCGTTGGGTTCCACCTTATTATCAACGTGAATTACTTCAAAAATTGCAGCGCTTAAGACAAGGAAAAAATTATGTAGAAGAATATTATCAGGAATTACAAACTGGCATGATTAGATGTAGTATTGTTGAGGAGAATGAAGCTATGCTTGCATGTTTTATGGGTGGTATAAATAGAGAGATTCAGACCATTCTAGAGTATAATAATATCATTCGTTTATTCCATCTTGCTTGTAAAGCTGAACGTGAAGTTTAGGATCGACAGGCATTGGCGCGAACTAACTTTTCTGCAGGTCAACTTTCATCATGGACACCACGTGCATCCTCTACTTCCACTACACCAGCACCTCCATCAGGTGCCACCTCCAACCGTGATACAAGAAAGCAGGCACAACCACCACTATCTTCCAAGAGCACACCTGTCGGGCCTGCACAGAGCTCTTCTTCTTCCATGGCATCAACAAGGCCCGCAAGTGATATTATTTGTCGTCGTTGTAAGGGAAGAGGACATTATGTGCGAGAATGCAAATCTCAGCGTGTGATGATTGCTACTGAGGATGGTGGGTATGAGTCCGCCAGTGACTATGATGAGGAGACTTTGGCTCTTATTACACGTGAAGAACACGTTGGAGATGATTCTGATCATGAGACGCAATACATGGCTCCTGAAGACACTGACAGGTATGAATGTTTAGTTTCTCAATGTGTTTTGAGTGTGCAGGTCACACAATCTGAGCAAAATCAGAGGCATAATTTGTTCCATACAAAGGGAGTTGTGAAGGAACGTTCTGTTCGCTTCATCATAGATGGAGGGAGCTGTAACAACTTGGCTAGCATGGAGATGGTGGAGAAGCTATCTCTCACCACAAGACCACATCCACATCCTTACTACAGCCAATGGTTCAACAACAGCGGCAAGGTTAAGGTAACATGTACTGTTCGTGTGCATTTTAGTATCTCTACATTTGTTGATTATGTTGATTGTGATGTGGTACCCATGCAAGCATGTTCCTTATTACTTGGTAGACCATGGCAATTTGATAAAAATTCTGTACACCATGGTAGAAACAATCAGTATACTCTTGTTCATAAGGATAAAAATATTACATTGCTTCATATGACTCCTCATTCCATTTTGAAAGATGATATTAATAGAGCTAATAAAGCAAAATAGGAGAAGAATAAGAGTGAAAATCAGATTGTGGCAAAATAATTTGAGCAACAAATGAAACCTCATAATAAACCATCTAGTGTTGTTTCTAAAATTAAATTGAAAAGTGCATGTTTACTTGCCACAAAATATGATATTGATGAGCTAGATTTCAGCAAATCTGTTTGCTATGCTTTTGTGTGCAAAGAAGCATTATTTTCATTCAAGGACGTGCCTTCCTCTTTGCCTCCTGCTGTCACTAACATTTTGCAGGAGTTCACTGACGTCTTTCCATAAGACGTGCCACCGGGATTACCACCTATTCAAGGGATTGAGCATCAAATTGACTTAATTCCCGGTGCATCATTACCCAACCGTGCACCATACCGTACCAATCCAGAGGAGAAGAAGGAGATGATGCGTCAAGTACAAGAGCTACTCGACAAAGGTTATATACGCAAATCCCTTAGTCCTTGTGTTGTTCCTATCGTTTTAGTGCCAAAAAAGGATGGTACGTCGCGTATGTGCGTTGATTGTAGAGGCATTAACAATATTACCATTCTTTATCATCATCATATTCCTAGGCTAGATGATATGCTTGATGAATTGAGTGGATCTACAATATTCTCCAAAGTTGATTTGCGTAGTGGATACCATCAAATTCGTATGAAATTGGGAGATGAATGGAAAACAACATTTAAAACTAAGTTTCGATTATATGAGTGGTTAGTCATGCCTTTTGGGTTAACTAATGCACCTAGTACTTTCATGAGATTAATGAACGAAGTTTTACGTGCTTTCATTGGACGATTCGTGGTGCTAGTGAATTGGATTAGGATGTGTGTTATTACAAGATGGCAAACCTACTTCATACTTTACTGAAAAATTGAGTGGGCCTAGTCTGAACTATTCTACTTATGATAAAGAATTATATACTCTTGTTCGGAACTTAGAAACATGGCAACATTATTTATGGCCCAAGGAATTTGTTATACATTCTGATCGTGAATCTTTGAAACACATTAAAAGTCAAGCAAAACTGAACCATAGACATGCTAAATGGGTTGTATTCATTGAGACTTCCCCTTATGTCATTAAACACAAGCAGGGTAAAGAAAATGTTATTGCCGATGCATTGTCTCGTCGTTATACTATGCTTTCACAACTTGACTTTAAAATGTTTGGTTTGGAGACCATCAAAGATCAATATGTGCATGATGCTGAATTTAAAGATGTATTGCAGAATTGTAAGGAAGGGAGAACTCGGAACAAGTTCGTTCTTAACGATGGACTTGTGTTTCGTGCTAACAAGCTATGCATTCCAGCTAGCTCCGTTCGTCTTTTGTTGTTGCAGGAGGCGCATGGAGGAGGATTAATGGGGCACTTTGTCGTCAAGAAGATGGAGGATATACTTGCTACACATTTCTTTTGGCCAAAGATGAGACGTCATGTTGAGCGTTTTGTTGCTCGCTGCACTACATGTCAAAAAGCTAAGCCACGTCTCAATCCTCATGGTTTATATATGCCTTTGCCTGTACCTAGTGTTCCTTGGGAGGATATATCTATGGACTTTGTTTTAGGTTTACCTCGAACAAAGAAGGGGAGGGATAGCATATTTGTTGTCGTGGATAGATTTTTGAAAATGGCACACTTTATACCATGTCATAAAAGCGATGATGCTGTTAATGTTGCTGATTTGATCTTTCGGGAAATTATTCGCTTGCATGGTGTGCCAAATACTATTGTTTCAGATCGTATATATTGAGGAAGAGGGGGGAATTTCGTGGCCCTTGGAGGAGGGGTCCGAAACCAACCCTAACTCTTGTTTCCCCATACATACGGACTCTAAAAATAGCCTATACTTAAATATTTCGAAAATACATGGGCCTGGCCCAATAATAAGGTGCCGCAGCACCTAGAATAGCCTCTGGACGAAATTTATGAAGTGGCATCTTGTATATTTCGTCCAAGGCTTCATGCACTCCTTATGGTGGCTTTAAAGTCCTGAAATCATCACTTGTAACTCCGTTATTGATCCCCTTGCACATGCCATCAACTCCATGCTTGTTCTTGCTCCAATGTTCATCCTTCTCCAAGCTAGGCCCTTCATTTGTAAGCAAAACAAATGTGTCCAATTTAGGCAGCATCATATTCTCATGAACATTAGAATCATTACCAAGAAACGAAAGTACCTGATAATTTAATTGGCGTCATGAGCTCTAGTAATTGGTCCATTATATGTAACAGTAGGGGCTGTGGGTGTAACAATGGTATTGATGTCCTCATCATGCTCCCCTTCTTGAAATGAAGTCGTCCTCGACGGAAGCTCATCTTCCTCACCCAAATAAGGCTTCAAATCTGCAATGTTAAAAGTGGGACTAACCCCAAAATCTGCAGGCAGGTCAAGTTTATATGCATTATCATTTATTTTCTCCAACACCTTAAAGGGACAATCAGCACGTTGCATTAGCTTTGATTTGCGCAAATCAGGAAATCTATCCTTACGCAAATGTAACCAAACAAGATCTCCAGGTGCAAACACAACATGTTTTCTACCCTTATCTCCAAGCAAGTTTATATTTAGCATTCATACGCTCAATGTTTTCCTTAGTTAACTCATGCATTTTTAAAATCAATTCAGCACGTTGTTTAGCATCAAAATTAACCTTCTCCGAAGATGGCAGAGGCAACAAATCAATAGGTGCACGAGGTAGGAAACCATACACAACTTCAAAAGGGCACATCTTAGTAGTAGAATGCAATGAACGATTATAAGCAAATTCAATATGAGGCAAGCATTCCTCCCACATTTCCTTATTATTCTTCAAAACAGCCCTAAGCATAGTAGACAATGTTCTATTGACTACTTCAGTTTGTCCATCAGTTTGGGGGTGAAAGTAGTATTAAAACGCAATTTAGTCCCCAACTTAGCCCATAAACATCTCCAAAAGTGGCTAAGAAATTTAGTATCACGATCTGAAACAATAGTATTTGGCACACCATGCAAGCGAATAATTTCACGAAAGAACAAATCAGCAACATTAACAGATCATCGCTTTTATGACATGGTATAAAGTGTGCCATTTTCGAGAATCTATCCACGACAACAAATATGCTATCCCTCCCTTCTTTGTTCTAGGTAAACCTAAAACAAAGTCCATAGATATATCCTCCCAAGGAACACTAGGTACGAGTAAAGGCATATATAAACCATGAGGATTGAGTCGTGACTTAGCTTTTTGACATGTAGTGCAGCGAGCAATAAAGCGCTCAACATCCCGATGCGGAGCATCCCACGATCATCCCCATGGACTTACAACCGTCTCATCAAGAGCCAAGAGGACCCATGACACGGGCTAGAGCTAGAGCTCTCGAGAACGAGGTGACCTCTTTCCTTATTGATATCACATACGATCCACTCGAGACATGGCTACTACCTAAGTACGATATGCTATGCATGATTAGGTGTCAAGGGAACCTCCGAGGACGCACGTGAAGATGGACAAGCCACCAAGTCCGCGGATGAAGAGAACCATCGGAGAAGGCCAAGAGCACCTTCCGGGCCCGGACATCCGGCCATGGCCCCGGACATCCGCCCTGAGCTTCTACCTCAACAGGATCCAATCTGGCCAAGTCTCCAGACCTGCACATCCGGCGTCCAAGCCGGACATCCGCCCCAGCCGGATATCCGGCCCCACCGAAATCTGGCGCCCCTTTCCCGATTCTGAAGCAGTCGCCCCGGCTGGACATCCGCCCTTGGCCGGACATCCGGCTCTTCCGGAAGCCCGGATATCCGGCCCCTCGCCCGAAATCCGCCCCTTCACCGATTGCGTTTGGAAGATCCGCCAGCCGGACATCCGCCCCTAGTCCGGACATCCGGCGTCTCGAAAGCCCGGACATCCGCCCGACGCCTCAACGTCCGGCCTCCCTCGTCAAGCAGATGCCTCGTGGCCTTGTCCCTTGTACCCTTCTCGCCGAGACTATATATACTTATTCCCTTTCCTCTTTCTAGGGTTAGCATTGGATTAGCTCATATTCTTGTGTGAGAGCCTTTGCTCATCCACTTGGTTACTTCTCCACCGAGATCGGGACCTCTCCGGAGAAGATCCCCAAGCGGATTCAAGACCCCCTTCTAGGGCGGACCCCTCAAGGCCTCCTCACGGAGAAGAACGGCTACCGTTTGTATCTTACCTTTGTTGATCTTGAATCTTGTGCCACTCTATGCGTCGATAATCTAGCACTTGTGTGATTGATCTCTTGTCGGTTTCGTGATTTCTCTCTCGTTTCTCTCGTGTTCTTCCGCGTGTTCCTCGTGATTCCCCGTAGGATCCGCTCCAACGTGAAAGATCGTCCACGTAGGGTTTTGCCCTACATCATCTATGGATCAGAGTTTAGGTTGATCACGTTTTTGGAGCCCCTACCCCTCTTTTTCTAGCTTGATTTTGTTGTTTTTGTCCTAATTCCGAAAATTCCCCACAAAAATAGCCCCAAATTTTTTGTGATTTGTTCGTGTGATGAAGTTTTGTTGGATTTGATCCGTGGATTTCGTGTGTTGCAGGTAGATCTAGCTTTCTCCCACCATTTCCACAATTTCCATCCACAAAATCCCCCAAATTTTGCCCCGGTTCCCACCTTCCCCCGCGGTGTTCATCGAGCCCGGACATCCGGCCCGAGCAGCCCGGACATCCGGCAGCCCGGACATCCGGCGCCCCGGACATCCGGCTTCCGGCCAGTTTCCGCCCCGGTAACAACAATCCTTCCACCACCCCGATCACCGCCTAGCTTTCGCCAAATTTTGTCCCGAGCCCACATACACTTCCACTTACCTCCACCACTTCCGCATAACACTACCATAGCCTTTCCCACTTCCAATTCCGACAATGTTGCCAACTTTTCCCTTGAGAATTTGAGTTGTGGTTTTCCGTAGCCTTTTGTGTTTGACTATCTAGGTACGGTTCAACATCAACATCACCACCGCTCATCTTCGCTAAGGACGGTAACATCGTCGACACCTTTGACATTACTTGCAATTGCATTGATAACCATCATAGCCCGTCTTTCGCGTTGCTTACCCATCGAGACTAGACATTAAGTATTGCCGGCAACGTGACTTGTGCACATTAGTGATCATACTCCATAGCATACATACCATACCAAAGTGGTGCATATCTTACCATCAACTTGTGTGTCACAAAGTTGTCATCGCATACACAATTGCTATCTTGGTTCGTGAAGTTTTGCATGAGAAAAGAGCTCAAAAGAGAAAGAGCCATTCAAGCTTTTAAGCAAAGAGAGAAAGATAAACAAAGAGCTTATGAGCAAGAACCATAGCATCATACAACATTAAGATTGTCATACTTGATCATCTTGGATCAACACATCGAAACACCATACATATAGCATACTTGGGTAGAAGTCGTTGCATTTTGCTTAGTAGGTTGTGCACAAGTTCGTATCCGCCTATTGTGCAATCGTGCTAGCGTCTCTCTAGTGTTGTGCAACAAGAGCATCTTGGTGAATTCCACATTGTGGCTCATCCTTGGTTGCATAACCCCATATTATCTTTTATGTGTGTGTTTCCGTGTACCTTATCTTGCTAGTGGTCTACTTGTTGCATTTGCAAATTTGTGAATCATTTCCAACTTTATTGAGTCTCACTTACAATTGCATCAAATTTTGTGCCACCATCCTAACCGAGCTCCACCATAAAGCTTTTACTTGTGTAGGTGTGAGAACCGACAAGAATCGGTACCAAGAGTGCTATTTCATTGTCCGCATTTGAGTGGACTTGATTCATCTTCAACATCGGTCAAAGGTACATTGGTATAAGTTCTTTTCCGTTCTACCACTCACATTTTGCTTGGAATGATGGATAGGCCAAGTTCTTCTACCAACCCACTCTTCAACGAGCAAGACGACGACATGTCTTCATCGTCACCAAGAACCACCTATTTGGTGCACAACGAAGCGTTGCACCAAGAACAACAAGCAATGAGCGACCAGATCGACAACCTCGCCACCGACTAGCGACTCTCAGATCAACGTACAAGATACTAATTCGACAACAAGTTCGATGATCACAAGCAAGAGAATGATGCAAGAATGGACGAGATCTGCGCGTTGATGAGAAACCGGCGTCATTCAACTTCTTCATCATCAAGACGGAGCCGCTCGAGTCGACATTCCGACGACACCTTCTACGACTCAAGTACACCGTCATCAAACACTCTTCGACGGGCCGCGCGCCAAGACCGTCATGCATCTCGCAACCCGCTACATGTCAAGCATTCACAAGAGCAAGTTGATGATCAAGTTCCTCGTCCTCAATCTAATCAAGAGGCTTTGCTCAAGCTCAAGAACGACAACGTCTTCATCGTCAACAAGAGGAAGAACGAGCACGTCTTCACCAAGACGAACAAGACGCCAAGGCTCAACATCTTCAACAACAACAACGTGAGGCGCAAGCTCTTGAGGCGCAACGCGCTCTTCAAGAATCAAGTAGAGCCTTCGCCAACCGCAATCGCGAACGGCGCAATCAAGAGGAAGCCCTTCGAGAAGAAATCCAAGAGAGGAACTACCAACCTCATGCACAACGACAAGTTCCTCAAGCTCCTCCACAAGCTCGTCAAGCTCCACCGCAACCTCAAGCTCAACAAGGGCAAGTTGATCATGGTCGTCCTCCGCGCCAAGAGCAACATGAAGATGAATACAATCCACGCCAAGGACGTCATCATCAACATCGCCAACAACACAATGAAGAGCAACGCTTCTGACAAGCTAAAATTCACCATGCCCAAGTTCAATGGAAGCAATGACCCAAGACTACCTCTCATGGGCATTGAAGGTTGACAAAATCTTCCGCTTGCACAACTATGATGAAGCGAAGAAAATCGCTATGGCATCACTTGAGTTCCAAGACTATGTGCTCATATGGTGGGAACAAATCATTGAGCGACGACAAGCAAGAGGTGAACCTCCAATCACCACTTGGGCTCAAATGAAGGATGTCATGCGAGCACGTTTTGTGCCAACCTACTACAACCGCGACCTCTTCAAGAAACTCCAACTGCTCAAGCAAGGAATAAAGAGCGTTGAAGAATATTACAAGGAAATGGAGATAGCCATGATTCGAGCCAATGTCAAGGAAGATGATGAGCAAACTATGGCACGTTTCTTGAATGGACTCAATCATCCCATCAAGAAGATCGCCGACTTCCAACCATACTCATCCCTCATTGAGCTCGTGCATCAAGCTACAAAGGCGGAACGCCAAGTACAAGATGACTTCAAGTCGCCAAGTACTCATCCCAGACCTACGGCTTCTCCAACAACCAAGCGTCAACGACTCCTTCAACATCTACATCAACCAAACTTTCTTCAAGAAACGACGACAAGTCAAGTTACAAGAAGACTTCGACAAGCTCAAGTCGTCCTCCTCCTACTACAAGCAACATCAAGCCGCGTGCTTCATCCTCTACTCCGACCGATGAGACCATCAAGACAAGCTCCTTCAAGTGTTTCACTTGCGGCGGCCGAGGCCACAAGTCATACGAATGCACCAACAAGCGCACCATGATCCTCAACGACGATGGCACATATGACTCCATGAGTGAAGAGGAGATGGAAGCTCTTGAGCAAGTGGCCATGCACCGGCAAGTGAACGAAGAAGAAGATGATCAAGTCTTTTGTGATGAGGATTCGAGCCCCGCCCTCATTGTCTCCAAGGACTTGACTCTTCAACATCAACAAGAAGAAGACCAACGATGCCACATCTTCCACACAAAAGCCGGCATCAATGGACGGTCCATCAAGGTCATCATCGATGGAGGTAGTTGCCACAACTTGGCAAGTGAAGAACTATGCTCCAAGCTCCAATTGGTCAAGAGGAAGCACCCGCACCCCTGCAAGGTTCAATGGCTAAGTGACTCCGGCACTATACGAGTCGAGCATACGGTCCAAGTCTCCTTCAAAATTGGTGCTTATGAAGACACGTTGGTATGTGATGTGGTCCCAATGACCGTTTGCCACCTACTTCTAGGTCGACCATGGCAATTCGACCGTGGTGTCATCCACAATGGGCGTACCAATCACTATAGCTTCAAGATGAAAGGGAAGGAATATGTGCTAGGACCTATGTCTCCTACTCAAGTGATAGCCGATAAGCAAGCCACACATCATAGAGAAAATAGTGAGAAAGTGATCCACCCAAAAGTGAGTGAGAGCCACAAGCCAAATTTGAGCGACTCTTCGCCTAGAGAGAAAAACCTCATTCTATTTGCCACCAAAAGTGAGATGAGAGAAGTGTGTGAGAACCGATCGAGTGTGATGCACTTTGTCCTTGTGTGCAAGGATGGAGAACCAAAAACTAACACCATTCACGAGCTACCTTTGGTGTTTCAATCTCTTTTGCAGGAATTGCAAGATGTTTTTCCAGATGAGCTACCTCCGGGTCTACCTCCTCTTCGAGGGATAGAGCATCGAATTGACCTCATCCCCGAGCACCTCTACCAAACAAAGCTCCATACCGAGTCAATCCGGAAGAAACCAAGGAGATTCAACGGCAAGTACAACAACTCATCGACAACGGTCATGTACGTGAAAGCTTAAGCCCTTGTGCCGTTCCTGTTATTCTTGTGCCTAAGCCCGATGGAAGTTTCTGCTTGTACTCCGATTGTAGACCTATCAATGCTATTACCGTTCGATATAGGCATCCCATTCCTCGCTTAGATGACATGCTTGATGAACTTAGTGGAGCCAACTTTTTCTCAAAAATTGATCTTAAAAGTGGCTATTATCAAATCCGCATACAAGAGGGTGATGAATGGAAAACTGCTTTCAAAACCAAATTTGGATTATATGAATGGTTAGTGATGCCTATGGGTCTTTCAGAAGCTCCCGGTACTTTTGTGCGTCTTATGCATCATGTGCTTCGTCCTTATATTGGAGTCTTTGTTGTGGTTTACTTTGATGATATTCTTGTGTTTAGCAAAACCATGAAAGAGCACATCAATCATGTAAAATCTGTGTTGCAAACTCTTCGCAAGGAAAGCCTTTATGCAAACTTGAAAAATGCACTTTTGGAGTTGACAAAGTGGTTTTCTTGGGTTTTGTAGTTTCCTCAAAGGGTGTCCATGTTGATGAATCTAAAGTTGAAGCAATTAAAACTTGGCCCCAACCCACCAATTTGCAACAAGTGCGAAGTTTTCTTGGTCTTGCGGGTTTCTATCGTCGCTTTGTGAAAGATTTTAGCACAATTGCCGCTCCTTTGCATGCTTTGAGCAAGAAGAATACTCCCTTTGTTTGGGGAACTTTGCAATCAACCGCTTTTGATGAGCTCAAGTCTTTGCTTACTCATGCTCCGATTCTTGCTTTGCCCAATTTTGACAAAACTTTTGAGGTTCATTGTGATGCAAGTGGTACCGAATTGGCGGAGTTTTGATGCAAGAAAACGAGCCATTGCTTATTTTAGTGAAAAACTCTCCGTGCTCAACTTAATTATCCCATCTATGACAAAGAATTGTATGCTTTAGTGCGTGTGCTACATGTTTGGGAACATTACCTTAGACCTCATGAGTTTGTCATCCATCTTGATCATGAAACGCTTAAGTACCTCAAAGGTCAAACTAAATTGAACAAGCGTCATGCCAAATGGAGTGAATTCATTGAATCTTTTCCTTATGTGATCAAGTACATTAAGGGTAAAGAAAATGTAGTTGCCGACGCGCTTTCACGCATATGCATGCTTGTCACTCAACTTGAGTTGAATGTTATTGGTTTTGAGCATATAAAAGACTTGTATGAGCATGATCCATCTTTTGCTTCTCCTTATGCTAAGTGTTTGACGCATACGTATTGGGAACAATATTACATCAAGGATGGTTATCTTATGAGAGCTAACAAACTTTGCATTCCCGAGTCTTCTCTTCGTTTGCTCCTTTTGCAAGAGGCTCATGGAGGAGGACTCATGGGACACTTTGGACGCGACAAGACATTCGCCACGCTCTCCAACAACTACTTTTGGCCCAAGATGTTCATGACGTCTCACGCTTCACCAACCGATGCTACACATGTCGCAAAGCTAAGTCTAAAGCTCAATCTCATGGTCTTTACATGGCCCTTCCAATTCCATATCAACCATGGGAAGACATTAGTATGGATTTTGTACTCGGTTTGCCTAGGACTCAAAATGGCAAGGATTCCGTTTTTGTTGTTGTTGATAGATTTTCTAAGATGGCACATTTCATACCTTGCAACAAGATAGACGATGCTTCACATGTTGCCAATCTCTTTTGTAGGGAAATATTGCGACTCCATGGCGTACCAAAGACAATCGTCTCCGATCGTGACGTCAAGTTCTTGAGTTACTTTTGGAAGACCCTATGCGCCAAGCTCGGAATCAAGCTCTTGTTCTCCTCGGCATACCATCCTCAAACCGATGGCCAAACGGAGGTGACGAACCGCACACTATCCACTCTACTCCGTGTCTTGATAAAGAAGAACATCAAGGAATGGGAAGCATGTCTACCCATCGCCGAGTACGCCTACAATCGTGCAAGACATTCAACTACCGGCAAGTCCCCCTTCGAGGTCGTCTACGGTTTCAACCCCTTGTCCCCATTGGACATTCTACCACTCCCTCTCCTCGAGCGCACCAACATGGACGTAAGTGAACGAGCAAGCTACATCAAGAAGATGCACGAAGACACAAGGCACACCATTGAGCGCCAAGTACAGCGTCAAGCAAACAAGCTCAACGCAAACAAGCAACCCATCGTCTTCAACATTGGTGATCTCGTGTGGCTACACCTTCGCAAGGACCGCTTCCCCAAAGAACGCAAGTCCAAGCTTCTCCCTCGAGCCGATGGACCTTTCAAGGTGCTAGCACGCTACAACGATAACGCCTACAAGATCGACCTACCTCGAGACAAATATAACGTGAGCGACATCTTCAACGTCAAGGACCTCGCACCATTCCATGGAGATGAAGCTTTTGATCCGAGGTCGGATCTCTCCCAAGGGGGAGATGATGCGGAGCATCCCACGATCATCCCCATGGACTTACAACCGCCCTCATCAAGAGCCAAGAGGACCCATGACACGGGCTAGAGCTAGAGCTCTCGAGAACGAGGTGACCCCTTTCCTTATTGATATCACATACGATCCACTCGAGACATGGCTACTACCTAAGTCCGATATGCTATGCATGATTAGGTGTCAAGGGAACCTCCCGAGGACGCACGTGAAGATGGACAAACCACCAAGTCCGCGGATGAAGAGAACCATCGGAGAAGGCCAAGAGCACCTTCCGGGCCCGGACATCCGGCCATGGCCCGGACATCCGCCCCTGAGCTTCTACCTCAACAGATCCAATCGGCCAAGTCTCCAGACCCGGACATCCGGCGTCCAAGCCCGGACATCCGCCCCCGCCGGATATCCGGGCCCCTGACCGAAATCCAGCGCCCCTTTCCCGATTTGAAACGGTCGCCCAGCCGGACATCCGGCCCTTGGCCCGGACATCCGGCTCTTTCGGAAGCCCCGGATATCCGGCCCCCTCGCCCGGAAATCCGGCCCCCCTTCACCGATTGTGTTTGGAAGACCCCGTGATGCGGAGCATCCCACACTCATCCCCATGTACACTCCATCTACTCTCCAAGCCCCAAGGATACATAAGATGAGACCTCGACTATGCGCCATTGGACCTAAGGTGAACTCACTCCTTTCCGAATCGTCCCTTTCCGCATGTAAGACATGGATGCTACTTCAGCGGACATTGTGCATACTCAGTACACCCGAGGAGATCATGGAGAGCCCAAGGACCAAGGCCAAGCGTGCTGGAGCGAGGGAAGGAGAAGGAAGAAAGGGACGAGACAGCCGGACATCCGGCCCTTGGCCCGGACATCCGCCCTTCCCGAAGCCCGGACATCCGCCCCAGCCCGGACATCCGCCCCATCACAAAGAACAAGAAGCTGAGGGCCCGGACATCCGGCCCCAAGCCCGGATATCCGGCCCCTCGCCCGAAATCCGGCCCCCATCACCGATTGCGTTTGGAAGACCCCGCCCGGACATCCGCCCCTAGCCCGGACATCCGGCGTCTCGAAAGTCCGGACATCCGCCCGACGCCGGACTTCCGGCCTCCCTCGCCACGCTAAAGTGCATCCGGACTTGTCCCTTGTACCCCTTCGCCCCAAGACTATATATACTTCATCCCTTCCTCTTTTGGGGTTAGCATTGGATTAGCTCATATTCTTGTGTGAGAGCCTTTGCTCATCCACTTGGCTACTTCTCCACCGAGATCGGGACCTCTCCGAGAAGATCCCCAAGCGGATTCAAGACCCCTTCTAGGGTGGACCCCTCAAGGCCTCCTCACGGAGAAGAACGGTTACCGTTTGTATCTTACCTTTGTTGATCTTGAATCTTGTGCCACTCTATGTGATCGATGATCTAGCATTTGTGTGATTGATCCCTTGTCGGTTTAGTGATTTCTCCCTCGTTTCCACCGTGTTTCCCTCTTGTTCTTCCGCGTGTTCTTCGTGATTCCCCGTAGGATCCGCTCCAACGTGAAAGATCGCCCACGTAGGGTTCCGCCCTACATCATCTATGGATCAGAGCTTAGGTTGATCACGTTTTTGGAGCCCCTACCCCTCTTTTTCTAGCTTGATTTTGTTAATTTCATCCTAAATCCGAAAATCCCCACCAAAAATAGCCCCAATTTTTTTTTGTGATTTGTTAGTTTTGATGATGTTTTGTTGATTTTCATCCATGGATTTGCTTGGTTTCGAGTGGATCTAGCATTTCCCCAAGTTTTCCCACTTTCCATCCACGAAATCTCTCCAATTTTGACCTTGAAATCACCAATTTCCGCCCCCAATTCGAAAATTTTCGCCCAAGCGAGATCGGGATCTGTCGGGCCGACATCCGGCCTCAGTCGGACATCCGCCATCCGGCCGGACATCCGGGCCCCAAGCCGGACATCCGGGCCCTGGAGCACCAAAATCGCTCGGTTCTGGACATTCACCCCGGAAATCCGGCCCCGAGCCCCGGATATCCGGCCCCTGTACATTTCAGCTTTCCCATTTCACCGTTTTGTCCATAACTAATTCAACCGGAGTCCGATTTTGACGTTCTTTAGCTCGTTTTGAAGCTATTCTCATCCCCCTTCCCACAAAAATACCACCAACACAATTTGACTCCATTAAATTTTGTGAACTTTGGCATCTTTGCCTAGGGCTTCCGCCACATCCTCCGCATAACCACCACTGGCTACTGCAACCTAACCAATTTTGTTCCCCATAGCATTAGTGGTTGCTTGAGTAGTGATTCGAGTCTCCTAATGTGTTTCGGCTACTTAGGGACGATTGCTTCTTCATCAACCACCACCACCACCATATCTTCCGTGATAGGCTTGCCCACCATACACTTCAACCACCCCAACTTAACCCAATTTTGTTTGAATTGTGAGTTGTGTCTCCTAAAGTGTTTGACTACTTAGGGACCGCGTGCTTCCAACTCTTACACCGTGTATAGCCCATCATTCCACTTCTGCATTGCCAAGTGCAAACCACCACCGCTACCACCATTTTGACATTTGACGTTTGAGATTTTGAGTTCGGGTTTTTCCGTTTCCTAAGGTGTTTCGGCTACTTAGGGACGAGTCTCCATCATCTTGGTATCTACATCAAGAACACCGCTACTCATCATCGCCGGACGGTAACCTCCATATCATCTTGGTATCGTGGTATCCCTCCATTGTATATTCCCCTTGCCATTGCATTGTTAACCCCTAGCCTTACATTTGCGTTACTTGCCTATCAAGACTAGCCATTTGAGTATTGCCGGCAACGTTACTTGTGCATATAAGATTGTCATATCCGATCATCTTGGATCATCTTGAGAGAAACACCGGGAACTATACATACATAGCATACTTGGGATAGAAATTTATCCATTTTGCATCTTATAGGTTGTGCACAAGTGTCGTATCCGCCCATTGAGCAATCGTGCTAGCGTCTCTCTTGAGTTGTGCAACACGAGCGTTTTGGTGGATTCCACATTTTGAGCTCATTCCTTGGTTGCACGACCCCATTTATCTATCCGTGTGTGTGTTTCCGTGTGCCATTCTTTGCTATTGGTCCATTTGTTTCACTTGCGAATTTGTGAATCTCTTTCAACATTATTAACTCTTGCTAACATTTTGCATTAAATTTTTGTGCCACTATCCTCACCGAGCTCCTCCATAAGCTTTACTTGTATAGGTGTGAGAACCGACAAGGATTGGTACCAATAGTGCTATTTCATTGTCCGCATTTGAGTGAACTTGATTCATTGTCAACATCGGTCAAGGTACATTGGTATAAGTTCTTCTCCTTCTCCCACTCATATTTGCTCGAGTCTTGTGATGGATAGGCAAGGCATTTCCTCTTCGGTCCTCGACAACAACGGCCAGCGTGAACAACTACATCACCAAAGCGTCTATCTTCGATCTACAACAACAAGTGCAAGGCACACAATCAAGATTGCGAGAGCGCATCGAGAACATCTCCATCGACATTCATCACTCCGAAGCAAGGAGAAGGGACTACTTCGACAAGAAGCTTGCCGCACATAAAGAGGAGCAAGATGCAAGGATGGAGGAGATTCGGCCTTGATCAAGTCTTCTTCCCCTTCGTCATCTTCAAGGAGGCGACATTCAAGCCACAAGTCTTGAGCACGCATAAGCGGCGCAAGTGCACATCGTCCTCGTCCACATCTACATGGCGACCACCATCACGTTCGTGATCAACATCGTCATGAAGGGAAAGTCAACTCCAAGCACCATGTGCACGACGACGACGAACGCCGAGGAGCTCAAGCACGACAACGACATCATCATCATGAAGATGCTCCACAAGCGCAAAATGCACAAGTCCCAACAAGCCCTACTTCACGCCAAGTCGAAGCTTCATAAGCACAAGAGAAGACCGCGAGACGACCACCACCAAGACGGCGCTACGGCTACATCAACCACTTCGGCATCTTCGCCTTTGGACGTACGGCATCTTCGCCTACTTCCCACGTGTACGCCTACATCGACTTCATCAAGTCCAAGGCAACCACCTACAAGCGAGGGCGACACTTCCATCTTCGGAAGCCCCTCAAGGAAGAAGGCCGAGCATGGGAAACTCCCTTCGGTCATGGAGACGAGCTATGAGGTGCCACATCATATGGGCCTCCAACACCAAGACGGTGACATGACGGTCGAGCAAGGGCCATCCCTTCGACCACGGCGGCGACGAGCGAACCTCTTCAACAACATGAAGACGACGCCCACTTTGGACTCATACTCCGAGTCAAGCTACGCGACCGCGCATGGAGACATTTGCACCTACACCTCTCCGACACCCATATATGTCGAGATGCCCCAATTGCCATGTGAGGAGAGCCACCACCCCATGAGTGACATGAGTGACTCCACCATACGTGACATTGAGAGCATTTCCTATGAGAGGATGAGTGTGACCACCACTAGCCCCACACATGAGAGCATGCCACACATCCTATGTGAGGTTGAGCGCCATTTGAGTGACTCCACCCACCATACGGTGAGAGCATCCTTGAGGGAGTGAGTGAGCCACAACACTTAGTGAGTGAGGTAGTTGACACGGCACATGAGGCCACTATGATTTCTAACGACTTAACCTCTACTCCTAGTGTGTTTTCTTCTTTGGTGCTAGGTCTCCTACATGACGACATGCCTATCTTTGACGAGTCTATCCCTACACTGGAGACGACGATGGCCATGGTGGACGATGATGCACCCCCCACATGGTTCCATCAAGATGAAGATGACTACGAGACGATCTTCAACACCTCACCTACAACTCATGAGCGAACTTCCAAAGGTAACATAGGTGATGGTACTTCTCTTGTCCCACTAGTGGACCATCTTGACATTGATTGCTCCCATGATGTTGACCCACCTATTACCATGCTTCATGCTAGTGAAACTTCTTCATGCCTGGACTTACCTATTTATGATGAATATGATGATGAGCATGTTGAGTTGCCTAGTTGTGATGCTATGCTCCATAGGACATCTTGTGAAAATTCTATTGGTCACTTCATGTTTGACAATCCATTGAACTTGTCATATGCTATGTGTGAGATCTCCCATATTGCATCTTTACAATCTCAGCATAGTAACTATGCATGCCCCATTAAAATCAATCCCATTTGCACTTATGGCATAGATGATGAGATGATGGTCATTGGCTTTTGCTTCTCTTGTGATGATATTGCACTACTTCCTTTGCGCAATTCGTCTACTATTCCATGCCATGATCACATTGTTCCAAATATGCATTGTTTTGGATGTTGTCTATATTCTCCATGTGATGTTTCCATTAATGCTCATGAGGAGACCCCCATAGTTTCCTCATACATATTAGGAGATCTTGATACATTTCATACTTTGCATGATTCCCATAATTGCTTGAACCATATGCATTCCATGAATAACAATGCTCTAGATATTTCTCATGATGCATTGCACAATTTGAGTCTCCATTATGCCATACATAATAACAAACCTATCATGATGGATGACATGTTTCTATATCACGCATCTCATTTATTTGAGCATTGGCTATTTTGTGCTAACCGACACATGCACGTGCGCATCATGATGGATGATGTGTACCTCTACCACGCACACACAATTTTCCCTTTGTCCTTGTTTTGTGTAGGTACCCACATACACTCGTCAACATCTCAATCCCATGAGTTGATTTAAACGAGCTCTTGAGAGCAACGATGACTTGGGATCACGTGGACTTTCATTCCCACCATTCCTTTTTGCGCAAGGACTACGCACATCTCTTCTACTTGGCTCTCACACGGCTTTGGGCTATTTACCACTTGTTACCTTATGCCCATTCTATCGTGTTCACTTTGCATGTTATGCTTACTTCTATGCCTTTGCCATGCAATTGTGACCCTTGCTTGCATATACCCATGATTCACCATTATGCTACTCCTATGTGTATTTGCATGCTTGGTGGAGATCCTTGTTGCTTTTGCCATGATTATCATGTGCCCCATGCTATTGTTAATTGTTGTGTTGGGAGAGTCATGATGTCCCATTGCTATTTACATACGGCCTCTCGCCAATACATTGATGATAATTTTCTCATATCTTGCTTTCATGCTTGTGCTATGCCATGTGAATTATTCATGCCACCTATTCGCACATATGACATGCTTTCCATGATTCCTTCTAGTATGTTGCATCTTCGCACTACTAGCTTGCTTGACTTGATCGCTATGATTGCTTGCTATGTTGCATCACCCATGTTCCACTATCACTTGCTTTCTTGGGTTGATGACATATATGCTCATGCCTCTCACATGATATATCTTGATCATTGTCTCTTGTGTCCATTAGTTGCCTCTCTCATATCCACTTGTATTGAGTGCAACCATACTATGATTATTGATCTTGGAGACTTTGACATATTACTTGTGATGCATGCTTGTTTGATTGCGCCTATTGCATTTGGTTGTTCTTGCATCATATGCCTCCATACTATGAAACGCTCCCTTGTACTTTCTTATGATATGAATGATGAGAACACTTGTTGGGTATCTTACCACTCGAATGATAGGTTTTGCATTTCCGCTAACCTCATTTGTTTTTCCGAGTGTTTGTCATGTTCTTTCATTTTGGAGGTGACACAAGGCGATGCCGTTATGCGACAACTTGGTCATGCGAAGGCATACACGATGCACAACACCAACATTTGCGAGAACATTCATAAGGTGAAATCCTTCTCTTTGAGCCATCCTCAAATACGCATATTGGATGGGTCACTCTTTCATTGTTGTTTCCTTCTTGTTGTGTACATGTTACATCTATTGGACGGAGGAGCGACATTGGAGATTGGCTCTATGGACCTTTACATTGAGGAGCGCTTGGACTTATGGGATGCACCTTGAACCTCCACTCATGCCACGACATCGAGCATTGGTACATCAACACTCCTTTGACACATTGTACCCACACATCCATATTTGTTGCTTGTGCTCATACATGTCATGCTCGATGGACATATCATACTCACCACAAGTTTGCACCCCATGCATGGATTGACACACATTATGATTGCCTTGTTGCATCTTGTATTCCCATGTCATCCATGATATATGAGCTTGTGCATTTTCTTAGCAAATTTGTTGTGACTCTTCCTTGATGGCATATTCATACATCATGATCATATTGCCAATCATCAATTGCATGATAACATACACATGTTGAGCATCCATTGCCATATTCATGCTATTGATAAACCGTCTCACTATGACATCATTTTGCACCGTGGTTGCATTCATCATATTCACAACACAATTGTGTGCACAATGATTGCATTTGTTCCCATGAATGCTTTACATCTCATTTCATATTATCTTGCTAAGCTTCATGTGCTTTGTCATGAACAATCTTGCCTCACGGACTCATTCTTACATGATGGACACTTTGTGTGCGCTAACCATTGTATTTCCGAGTGTTGCTTGTGTTTGCTCTTTTGCATGTCTATCACTCCGGGGACACCGTGGACTACTTGGATTGCGCCATGTCTTCAACTTCGTCCAACTACAAGTCCGCTTCTCGACAACCGTTTCCATGGTGATGGCGATCACGATCCGAGGTCGGATCTTTCCCAAGGGAGGGAGATGATGCGGAGCATCCCACGCTCATCCCCATGTACACTCCATCTACTCTCCAAGCCCCAAGGATACATAAGATGAGACCTCGACTATGCGCCATTGGACCTAAGGTGAACTCACTCCTTTCCGAATCGTCCCTTTCCGCATGTAAGACATGGATGCTACTTCAAGCGCGGACATTGTGCATACTCAGGTACACCCGAGGAGATCATGGAGAGCCCAAGGACCAAGGCCAAGCGTGCGGAGCGAGGGAAGGAGAAGGAAGAAAGGGACCAGACAGCCCGGACATCCGCCCTTGGCGGACATCCGCCCTTCCAAAGAAGCCCGGACATCCGGCCCCAGCCGGACATCCGCCCCATCACAGCAGCCGCCAAGCTACAGGGCGGACATCCGCCCCAAGCCCCGGACATCCGGCTCTTCCGAAGCCCGGATATCCGCCCTCACCCGGAAATCCGGCCCCCATCACCGATTGCGTTTGGAAGACCCGCTTGGGACATCCGCCCCTAGCCCGGACATCCGGCGTCTCGAAAGCCGGACATCCGCCCGACGCCGACTTCCGCCTCCCCGCCACGCTGCAGTGCATCCGGGACTTGTCCCTTGTACCCCTTCGCCCCCAAGACTATATATACTTCATCCCCTTCCTCTTTTTGGGGTTAGCATTGGATTATCTCATATTCTTGTGTGAGAGCCTTTGCTCATCCACTTGGCTACTTCTCCACCGAGATCAGGACCTCTCCGGAGAAGATCCCCCAAGCGGATTCAAGACCCCCTTCTAGGGTGACCCCCTCAAGGCCTCCTCACGGAGAAGAACGGTTACCGTTTGTATCTTACCTTTGTTGATCTTGAATCTTGTGCCACTCTATGTGATCGATGATCTAGCATTTGTGTGATTGATCCCTTGTCGGTTTAGTGATTTCTCCCTCGTTTCCTCCGTGTTTCCCTCTTGTTCTTCCGCGTTGATGCGGAGCATCCCACGATCATCCCCATGCATCCACAACCGTCTCATCAAGAGCCAAGAGGACCCATGACTAGAGCACGAGCTCGAGCTCTCGAGACCGAGGTGACTTCTCTCCTTAGTGAAATATCATATGACCCTCTCGAGACATGGCTACTACCTCAATCTGGAATGTTGTGCATGCTTAGGTACCAAGGAACCAACCTAGGAGAAGCTGCAGCCCAAGATGGACACCAAGAACAAGAGGAGGAGTTGCAGAGTCGAGAGGGAGCGGTACTACCGCTCAAGCCAAGCGGTACTACCGCCCGGCGGTACTACCGCTCAAGCCAAGCAGTACTACCACGAGCCGAGCCAAGCGGTACTACCGCTCTCCATCCGCCTACTTCCTCAAAACCCGACACACTCCAGAATCCAACAGCGTCGAGGCGGTACTACCGCCCACCAAGCGGCACTACCGCTGGCGGTACTACCGCCATGAAGCAGCAGTACTACCGCCACTGCGTCAAGGCGTTTGGCCGAGGCCCATGTACTCTTTTCGCCCCCAACTTACCCCTTGGAGGTCCTAGACTATAAATAGACCTTCCCCTCATCCTTTCTAGGGTTAGCATGGGATTAGCTCATATTCTTGTGTGAGAGCCTTTGCTCATCCACTTGGCTACTTCTCCACCGAGATCAGGACCTCTCCGGAGAAGATCCCCCAAGCGGATTCAAGACCCCCTTCTAGGGTGGACCCCTCAAGGCCTCCTCACGGAGAAGAACGGTTACCTTTTGTATCTTACCTTTGTTGACCTTGAATCTTGTGCCACTCTATGTGATCGATGATCTAGCATTTGTGTGATTGATCCCTTGTCGGTTTAGTGATTTCTCCCTCGTTTCCTCCGTGTTTCCCCTTGTTCTTCCGCGTGTTCTTCGTGATTCCCGTAGGATCCGGCTCCAACGTGAAAGATCGCCCACGTAGGGTTCCGCCCTACATCATCATGGTATCATGAGCCACGTTGATCACGTTATTGGAGCCCCTACCCTCTCTTTTCTAGCTTAATTTTGTTGATTTCGTCCTAAATCCGAAATTCCCGAACAAAATTATCCCCAATTTTTTTTTTTTGATTTGTTAGTTTTGATGATGTTTTGTTGATTTTGATCCATGGATTTGCTTGGTTTCGAGTGGTTCTTGCATCTCCCAAAGTTTCCCCACTTTCCATCCACGAAATCTCTCCAATTTTGATCCGTAAATCATCCATTTCCGCCCCCAAATCGCGCCCCTCTCCGGATTTGCGTAAAATCCCGACACGAGCGGGACTACCGCCCTTCCAAGCGGTACTACCGCTTAGCACCTCCAAGCGGTACTACCGCCCTTCCAAACGGCACTACCGCCCCTCCCAGAGCCAGATTTTGCGAAAAAACCCGACACGAGCGGTACTACCGCCCATTCCAAGCGGTACTACCGCCTACGAGCGGTACTACCGCCCTCCCAAGCGGCTACCGCCCTCCCAAGCGGTACTACCGCCCAACCCAGTTTCAGCGTTCCGAGTTTCACCATCTTCATCATAACTTTTCACTCCGAACTCCGATTTGAGTGTTCTTTGGCTCGTGTTGAAGCTATCGACGCGTTCAAGTCCTCACCTTGGTTTCACCACCTTTTGACACCATCAAGTTTTCCGAACATCGGCATCTTTGCCTAGGGCTTAAACCACATCATCCGCTATACCACCTCCACTTTCCGCTACCACATTTTCGCTTTTGGTCTTTGAGAATTTGAGTTGTGGTTCCGTGTCCTATTGTGTTTCGGCTATATAGGTACGGTTCGACGTCAACATCACCACCGCTCATCTTCGCCAAGGACTCATCATCGTCAAGGACGGTAACCTCGACGACATCCTTGTCATCTCTCGCAATTGCATTGATAACCACATAGCCTTACTTTTGCGTTGCTTACCCATCGAGACTAGCCATCGAGTATTGCCGACAACGTGACTTGTGCACCTTAGTGATCATACTCCATAGCATACATAGCATACCATAGTGGTGCATATCTTGAGATCAACTTGTGTGTCACAATGTTGTCATAGCATACACAATTGCTATCTTGGTTCGTGAAGTTTGCATAAGAAAAGAGCTCAAAAGTGAAAGAGCCATCCAAGCTTTTAAGCAAAGAGGAAAGATAAGCAATGAGCTTATAAGCAAGAACCATAGCATCATACAACATTAAGATTGTCATATCCGATCATCTTGGATCATAGCAATCGAAATATCATACATATAGCATACTTGGGATAGAGATCGTTGCATTTTTGCCTAATAGGTTGTGCACAAGTTCGCGTATCCGCCTATTGTGCAATCGTGCTAGCGTCTCTCTAGTATTGTGCAACAAGAGCATTCTCGTGGTTTCCACTTTTTGGCTCACTTTTGGTTTGCACAATCCCACTTATCTATTTGCGTGTGTGTTTCCGTGTACCACTACTTGCTTGGTCTACTTGTTACATTTGCGAATTTGCGAATCTTTTTCAACTTTATTGAGTCTCACTTACAATTGCATCAAATTTTGTGCCACCATCCTAACCGAGCTCCACCATAAGCTTTTATTTGTGTAGGTGTGAGAACCGACAAGAATCGGTACCAAGAGTGCTATTTCATTGTCCGCATTGGAGTGAACTTGATTCATTTTCAACATCGGTCAAAGGTACATTGGTATAAGTTTTTTCCGTTCTACCACTCACATCTTGTTTGGAATGATGGATAGGCCAAGTTCTTCTACCAACCCACTCTTCATCGAGCAAGACGACGACATGTCCTCATACGTCACCAAGAGCCACCTCTTTGGTGCACAACGAGCGTTGCACCAAGAACAACAAGCAATGAGCGACCGCATCGACAACCTCGCCACCGACTTGCGACTCTCCGAGCAACGTACAAGAGATTACTTCGACAACAAATTCGAGGCTCACAAGGTTGAGAATGATGCAAGAATGGACGAGATCCGCGCGTTGATGAGAACACGGCATCACTCCACTTCTTCATCATCAAGACGGAGCCGCTCGAGTCGACATTCCGACGACACCTTCTACGACTCAAGTACACCGTCATCAAACACTCTTCGACGAGCCGCGCGTCACGACCGTCATGCATCTCGCAACCCGCTACATGACAAGCATTCACAAGAGCAAGTTGATGATCAAGTTCCTCGTCCTCAATCAAACCAAGAGGCTTTTGCTCAAGCCCAAGAACGACAACGTCTTCGCCGCCAACAAGAGGAAGAAAGAGCACGTCGTCACCAAGACGAACAAGACGCCAAGGCTCAACGTCTCCAACAACAACAACGTGAAGCGCAAGCTCTTGAGGCGCAACGTGCCCTTCAAGAATCAAGTAGAGCCTTCGCCAACCGCAATCGCGAACGGGCGCAATCAAGAGGAAGCCCTTCGAGAAGAAATCCAAGAGAGGAACTACCAACCTCATGTACAACGTCAAGTTCCTCAAGCTCCTCCACAAGCTCGTCAAGCTCCACCTCAACATCAAGTTCAACAAGAGCAAGTTGATCATGGTCTTCCTCCGCGCCAAGAGCAACATGAAGACGAGTACATTCCACGTCAAGGACGTCATCATCAACATCGCCAACAACACAATGAAGAGCAACGCCACGGCAAGCTAAAATTCACCATGCCCAAGTTCAATGGAAGCAATGACCTCAAGACTACCTCTCATGGGCATTGAAGGTTGACAAAATCTTCCGTTTGCACAACTACGATGAAGCGAAGAAAATCGCTATGGCATCCCTTGAGTTCCAAGATTATGTGCTCATATGGTGGGAACAAATCATTGAGCGATTTACAAGCAAGAGGTGAACCTCCAATCACCACTTGGGCTCAAATGAAGGATGTCATGCGAGCACGCTTTTGTGCCAACCTACTACAACCGCGACCTCTTCAAGAAACTCCAACTACTCAAGCAAGGAACAAAGAGTGTTGAAGAATACTATAAGGAGATGGAGATAGCCATGATTCGAGCCAATGTCAAGGAAGATGATGAGCAAACTATGGCACGTTTCTTGAACGGACTTAATCATCCCATCAAGAAGATCACGACTTCCAACCATACTCATCCCTCATTGAGCTCAGACATCAAGCTACAAAGGCGGAACGCCAAGTACAAGATGACTTCAAGTACGCCAAGTACTCATCCAAGACCTACGGCTTCTCCAACAACCAAGCTTCAACGACTCCTCCAACATCTACACCAACCAAGCTT
This sequence comes from Aegilops bicornis, assembly GCA_021605145.1. Lineage (NCBI taxonomy): Eukaryota > Viridiplantae > Streptophyta > Magnoliopsida > Poales > Poaceae > Aegilops > Aegilops bicornis. The sequence goes on along the minus strand of CM038674.1, from coordinate 345,824,587 downwards.
CCTTCAAGAAACAACGACAAGTCAAGTTACAAGAAGACATCGACAAGTTCAAGTCGTCCTCCTCCTACTACAAGCAACCTCAAGCCGCGTGCTTCATCCTCTACTCCGACCGATGAGACCATCAAGACAAGCTCCTTCAAGTGTTTCACTTGCGGCGGCCGAGGCCACAAGTCATACGAATGCACCAACAAGCGAACCATGATCCTCAACGACGATGGCACATATGACTCTATGAGTGAAGAGGAAATGGAAGCCCTTGAGCAAGTGGCCATGCACCAGCAAGTGAATGAAGATGAAGATGATCAAGTCTTTTGTGATGAGGATTCGAGCCCCGCCTCGTTGTCTCCAAGGTCTTGACTCTTCAACATCAACAAGAAGAAGACCAACGATGCCACATCTTCCACACAAAAGCCGGCATCAATGGACGGTCCATCAAGGTCATCATCGATGGAGGTAGTCGCCACAACTTGGCAAGTGAAGAACTATGCTCCAAGCTACAATTGGTCAAGAGGAAGCACCCACACCTACAAGGTTCAATGGCTAAGTGACTCAAGCACTATACGAGTCGAGCATACGGTCCAAGTCTCCTTCAAAATTGGTGCTTATGAAGACACTTTGGAGTGTGATGTGGTCCCAATGACCGCTTGCCACCTCCTTCTTGGTCGACCATGGCAATTCGACCGTGGTGTCATCCACAATGGGCGAACCAATCACTATAGCTTCAAGATGAAAGGGAAGGAGTATGTGCTACGACCTATGTCTCCTAGTCAAGTGTTAGCCGACAAGCAAGCCACACATCATAGAGAAAAGAGTGAGAAAGTGATCCACCCAAAAGTGAGTGAGAGCCACAAGCCAAATTTGAGAGACTCTTCGCCTAGAGAGAAAAACCTCATTCTATTTGCCACCAAAAGTGAGATGAGAGAAGTGTGTGAGCACCCATTGAGTGTGATGCACTTTGTCCTTGTGTGCAAGGATGGAGAACCAAAAACTAACACCATTCACGAGCTACCTTTGGTGTTTCAATCTCTTTGCAGGAATTTCAAGATGTTTTCCCCGATGAGCTACCTCCGGGTCTACCTCCTCTACGAGGCATTGAGCATCGAATCGACCTCATCCCCGAGCGCCGCTACCAAACAAAGCTCCATACCGAGTCAATCCGGAAGAAACCAAGGAGATTCAACGGCAAGTACAACAACTCATCGACAACGGTCATGTACGTGAAAGCTTAAGCCCTTGTGCCGTTCCGGTTATTCTTGTGCCTAAGACCGATGGAAGTTTCCGCTTGTGTTCATTGTAGACCTATCAATGCTATTACCGTTCGATATAGGCATCCCATTCCTCGCTTAGATGACATGCTTGATGAACTTAGTGGAGCCAACTTTTTCTCAAAAATTGATCTTAAAAGTGGCTATTATCAAATACGCATACAAGAGGGTGATGAATGGAAAACTGCTTTCAAAACCAAATTTGGTTTATATGAGTGGTTAGTGATGCCTATGGGTCTTTCGTAAGCTCCGGTACTTACGTGCGTCTTATGCATCATGTGCTTCGTCCTTATATTGGAGTCTTTGTTGTGGTTTACTTTGATGATATTCTTGTGTTTAGCAAAACCATGAAAGAGCATATTAACCATGTTAAATCTGTGTTGCAAACTCTTCGCAAGGAAAGCCTTTATGCAAACTTGAAAAAATGCACTTTGGCGTTGACAAAGTGGTTTTCTTGGGATTTGTTGTCTCTTCAAAAGGTGTTCATGTTGATGAAACTAAAATTGAAGCAATTAAAACTTGGCCCCAACCAACCAATTTGCAACAAGTGCGAAGTTTTCTTGGTCTCAGCGGGTTTCTATAAATCGCTTTGTGAAGGATTTTAGCACAATTGCCGCTCCTTTGCATGCTTTGAGCAAGAAGAATACTCCCTTTGTTTGGGGAACTTTGCAATCAACCGCTTTTGATGAGCTCAAGTCTTTGCTTACTCATGCTCGATTCTTGCTTTGCCCAATTTTGACAAAACTTTTGAGGTTCATTGTGATGCAAGTGGTACCGAATTGGCGGAGTTTTAATGCAAGAAAAACGAGCCATTGCCTATTTTAGTGAAAAACTCTCCGTGCTCAACTTAATTATCCCATCTATGACAAAGAATTGTATGCTTTAGTGCGTGTGCTACATGTTTGGGAACATTACCTTAGACCGCATGAGTTTGTCATCCATACCGATCATGAAACGCTTAAGTACCTCAAAGGTCAAACTAAATTGAACAAGCGTCATGCCAAATGGAGTGAATTCATTGAATCTTTTCCTTATGTGATCAAGTACATTAAGGGTAAAGAAAATGTAGTTGCCGACGCGCTTTCACGCATAAACATGCTTGTCACTCAACTTGAGTTGAATGTTATTGGTTTTGAGCATATAAAAGACTTGTATGTGCACGATCCATCTTTTGCTTCTCCTTATGCTAAGTGTTTGACGATACATCTTGGGAACAATATTCAATCAAGGATGGTTACCTTATGAGAGCTAACAAACTTTGCATTCCCGAGTCTTCTCTTCGCTTGCTCCTTTTGCAAGAGGCTCATGGAGGCGGCCTCATGGGACACTTTGGACGCGACAAGACATTCGCCGCACTCTCCAACAACTACTTTTGGCCCAAGATGTTCATGACGTCTCACGCTTCACCAACCGATGCTACACATGTCGCAAAGCTAAGTCTAAAGCTCAATCTCATGGTCTTTACATGCCTCTTCCTATCCCATATCAACCATGGGAAGACATTAGTATGGATTTTGTACTTGGTTTGCCTAGGACTCAAAATGGCAAGGATTCCGTCTTTGTTGTTGTGGATAGATTTTCTAAAATGGCACATTTCATTCCTTGCAACAAGATAGACGATGCTTCACATGTTGCAAATCTCTTTTGTAGGGAAATCTTGCTACTCCATGGCGTACCAAAGACAATCGTCTCCGATCGTGACGTCAAGTTCTTGAGTTACTTTTGGAAGACCCTATGTGCCAAGCTCTAATCAAGCTCTTGTTCTCCTCGGCATACCATCCTCAAACCGACGGCCAAACGGAGGTGACGAACCGCACACTATCCACTCTACTTCGTGTCTTGATCAAGAAGAACATCAAGGAGTGGGAAGCATGATGTAGGGCGGAAGCCTACGTGGACGATCTTTCACGTTGGAGCGGATCCTACGGGGAATCACGATGAACACGGAGAAGAACGGGGAGAAATCACAAGGGGAAACACTCAAGAACAAGTCCAATCACACATCCACTAGACAATCAAACACACAAGATCCACAAGGTACATGAACAACAAAAGGAATGATACAAGGTAAGGTTCATCTCCGAGAGGAGGTCTTGGTGGGGTCCGCCCAAGATGGGGGTCTTGATGATATCCCGCAGGATCTTCTCACATGGAGGTCTTGAACTCCATGGGAGTGGTAGTCTCTCTCTCTCAAGGGAAGAGGTAGGAGCAAAGCTCACCTAAGAATGAGCTATCATATTTGCTAACCTAGAAAGGAAGTGGAGGTGGTCTATTTATAGTCTAAGCCACGAAGGGGTAAGTGGGAGAGGGATACAAGGCCAAAGGCCAGTTGCCACAAGTGCAGTGGCGGTAGTACTGGCTCATGGCCGGTAGTACCGCTTGAGCGGTAGTACCGCTTGGGTGGCCTTAGCGGTAGTACCGCTTGGAGTGGGCGATAGTACCGCTCGTTACAGGCGGCCAGGTTCTCTTCCTCCTTCTCTTCCATGCTTCCTCATGGACGGTGTAGTCGTTCCTTGGCGCTTGCACTCCTCCTCGACATCCGTGAAGCTCAGGCAATACTTATGCATGCACACGGGAGAAGTGTCAAGTAGTATACCATCCTCGGAGGGGTCAAGTGAACACGTGTAAAGGAGAAGATTCACCTTTATGTATGATAAGTAGAGGTTGCACGTGTCACTTGCCAAACGGACTCTTGACATGGTGATGATCGATGCTCCGCATCATCCCTCCCCTTGGGAAAGATCCGACCTCGGATCAAGACCAAATCACCATGGGAAAGAGATAAGCGTCGCCGTGTTGAAGTGGACGATCACCAAGTACTTGTCATCTCGAAGCTCGAAATGGGCACTCTCCAATGTCACACCGTCTTGTGATTCCTTCAAAAGGAGCAAATGGAACAAACACTTGGAAAAACAAATGTGGTTAGCGTTAGTGCAAAACCAAGCATTCAAGAGGTGATTCACCAAACAAGTGTCGTCATCAAGCATATCATAGGGTGTGACAAAGGATTGTGACATGGCATGTAAGCATATGAATTGATCAAAATCAAGGTCATCATGGAAACAAACATGTAAACGTGAGGTAGTGATGCAAATATGTGTGACAAGAGAATAAGCATTTACCTCAAGATCATAGCAATCATGTATAAAGCGCTCGACAAATGGTCGATGGTAGGCATAGGAAGTATTCACAACACCAAATAAAATGAAGTGTCTAGACACATGGGTCAAGTGCAAGACAATCCAAGCATAGTGTGCATAGGGTGTAGTGAACATATTGTGGCACTCAACACAATAGAAAGAGCAATTGTTCATCATGTGTGAGGCAATCAAGTCAAGCATGTAGCAATCAATGTGACTTGGCATATGGGAAGGAATGACATTGTTGCAACCAAACATGTGATAGGAGAAAGTAATCCAAGAATTGGATGCAACACACAAGGTATATATGTCATGAAGCGTGGAAATGTGGCAATCATGGGTGAAAGCAATATCTACGCACATGCGTGCAAATGGTGAAAGCAACACATGAAGTATGATCCACAATATCCAAGCTCAAGAAGGATGTCACCTTGAAGGCGTGTCCTTGTGCATTCTTCACAATGCCAAGTGGAAGCAAATACGGTGTAGAAGCGAGTCGTGGTAGAATGTATGAGGCTCGCTCTCAAGAGCTCGAATGGTCAACTCACGTGAAGTGGAAGTCGACACAAAGTCCAAGTATCCTACACATGCACACAACAAAACAAAGAACGTATGCACATGGTAGATAAACACATCATCCATCATGATGGTTCTCATCTTTTGCACTGACCATTAGAAGCACAAGTGCATGAATAATATGATGCAACAATGGCGATATTCATGGCACTAGGTATATGGTGCAAAGAAGTAAGACAAGCATGCTTCACAAGAATTATGTCAAAATCTCCAAATATATGCGAGAATGCTATGGGGCAATCTCATGAGCAAGATTAAGGGCATTGTTGCACTCCATACATATCAAGTCATTTAGCATGGGAGAGGCAACACATGGAGATATATAAGAAGAAGCAATATCAATCATGTGCAAAGCATATAGATGGTTGTCATCAACCACATGAGATGAGCACGTATGAATCATGGGTGATGCAACATGAGCAAGCATAGAGATCAAGTCGTGCAAACTAGTGGAGCGAAGATGCAACACACTAGAGTAAATCATGGCAATCATGTCATGTGAGCAAATACTAGGCATAGACAATGCACATGACATATCGCAAGCACGGACACAAAGCAAGATGAAAGTATCATCATAGGAATGAGTCAGAATTGAACATAGCAATAACAAGTGATATCTCCACCAAGCTTGCAAATACACATACAAGTACTAGAATCAATCATCATGTGTAACATAAGCATGGGTCACAATTGCATTGTAAAGGCATAGTAATGAGCATATCATGCAAAGTGAACATGGCAAGATGGGCATAGAATATGTAATGGACAACAACCCATAGCCAAGTGAGGACCATGTAGAAGAAATGCGTGAAGTCTTTGCGCGAAGAGAGCGGTGGGAAAAGGCAATCCATGGGATCCCAAATCATCGTTGCTCTCTAGAGCTCGTTTTGTCAACTCGTGGGATTGCGAGTTTGACAAGTATTCATGGGTACCTACACAAAAGAGACACAAACCAAAGAAATTGTGCGCGTGGTAAATGTACACATCATCCATCATGATGTGTATGTGCACGTGTGAGTTAGCACAAGATAAGAAATGCTCAAAGAAATTTGATGCATGGTATAAGAACATGTCATCCATCATGAAAGAATAGTTATTATGTATGACACGATGGGGATACAAATTGAGAATGCAAGTATATGGCACATCAATATCATGTTTATTCATGGGGAGCATATGGTGCACACAAGTATTGGGATCATGCAATGGATAGGATGAATCAAAATCTCCTAAAATGTATGAGGAAACTATGGTGTCTCCTCATGAGCAATATCGGAAACATCACATGGAGAAAATGGACAACATCCAAAACAATGCATATCCGAAGCTAGGTGGTCATGGCATGGCATATGAGATAAATGATGCAAAGGAAGCATATCAATATCATCACAAGAAAAACAAATGCCAATAACCATGGGCTTGTCATGTATGCCATATGTGCAAATTGGGTTTATTTTAATGGCATATGCATAGTCACTATGAAGAGATTGCAAAGAAGACATATGGTTGATCTCATGCATAGCATATGACAAGTCAAGCGGATTAGCAAACATGATGTGACCTAAAGAATTGTCACAAGAAATCCTATGTAACATGGCATCACAACTAATAAACTCCACATGAGAATCATCGTACTCATCATAAATGGGCAAATCATCACATGAGGAAATCATACTAGAATGAAGCATGTCAATAGGGTAATCAACATCATGCAAGCAATCAATGTCAAAATAGTCCACTAGTGGGACGAGAGCATCACCGTCACCTTTGTTACCCTTGTCATTCCACTCAAGTGGTGTAGGTGAGGTGGGAAAGACCAAATGGTGGTCATCTTCATCTTGATGGAACCATGTGGGGGGTGCATCATATTCCACCATGGCCATCGTCTTGTCCAAAGGGAGGACGTAGTCGTCGAGGATCGGGCGTCATCATAAATGGGACCTAGCACCAAATGAGAAGACACAATAGAGGTAGAGGTCAAGTCGTTAGAAATGCAAATGGCCTCACGAGACCTATCAACTATCCCACTCTCTCTATGTGGTGGTTCACTCACTCCCTCAAAGTAGGTGCACTCAAAGTCACATATGGTGGAGTCACTCATCTCACTCAAGTGGTGGGGTTGTGGCTCTCCTCACATGGGATTTGTGGCAACACATCATATATAGGGCTAGTGGTGAAGGCACTCTCACTCTCAATATGGTGGCACAAGTCACTCAAGTCATCGGACGTCGCCGTGGTCGAAGGGAAAATCCCATGCTCAACCGTCTCGTAGTCGTCGTCGTGGATGAAGGCCGAAGATGGCACATCAACGCTCTCGTCGTGGATGAAGGCCGAAGATGGCTCAACATCACTCTAAATCGTGGATGAAGGCCGAAGATGGCACAACATCACTCTCGCCTCCTAAGATGGAAGCATCATCCTTGCTCGCCACCTTGTCGCTTGCCTCCAAAGCTTGGTCCTTGAAGGTCTCCCGTAGTCGTACTTGTCGCCGCACCATCTTGAAAAAGAGTCAAGGTAGACTCGGCATCAACAATGCCACAAAGAGGGATGGCGGTGAAGTCGCACTTGGGAGCATCGTCTTGGAGCTTGTCGGGCTTGGACATCATGGTGGTACTAGCCTCATGCTTGTCGAGAGCTTGGTCTCCACGAAGTTTGCTTGGGGTGGAGAAGCGTTGGCCTTCATGAGTTCTTGTTCCGCCTTGAGAGCACCGATGTAGTAGTCGTCGATGGACTTGTAGTGCTCGAGGAAGATGGTCTTGGAGATGTCGTTGTAATCCCATCATGAAGTGGAACTTCATTGACATGGGGTCGTCCACGCCGGCTCGTCGCAAGGCAATCTTCATCTCCTTGAAGTACTTGTCGATGGACTTGGATCCTTGGGTGGTGTTCTCCAATTGGCGCCGAAGTTGTTCCGTGTATGTTGGAGGCACGAACTCTCGCCGCAAAGCTCTCTTCATCTTGGACCAACTCATCTCGTAGCACTCAAGGTGTGTGAGGCCACCATGTCGAGGCGTGGTCGTGGAAGTTTCTTGTGGCGCACTTCACTTGATCTTCGGAGGAACTTGATGTAGCTTGAGGTAGTCGTCCATCAAACGCTCCCACTCGAGGTACTCCTCGGGTTCTTGAGTCCCATAGAAAGGAATCTCGTGGTCGATGTCGAGGTCGTAGTAGCTCGTGGAAGTCGCGGACTTGAGCTTGGGGAGCTTCTCTTGAGCGTAGTCTTGGGGTGCTTGTTGGCGAAGATGCCGAATATCCGAAGGCGAAGATGCCTTGAAGTCGCTTGGCGAAGATGCCAAGGGAGATGGTGAAGGCGTGGAGCGGTTGTTGATGTTGAGCTCTTGACCTTCACGTTCTTGTTGATGATGGTGTCGATGCTGATGTGATCTTGCCGGAGACGGTAGCTCGGAAGCATGTGCTCTTGAGCGTCTTCTCGAAGATGAGGAAGATCGCTTGTAGGACTTGATGAGGGATTTGATCTCCTCCATTTTAGCTTGCATCTTGGCGTCGTAGTTGTTTTCCATGGCATCGAACTCGTCGTTGTTGTAGTAGACCGAAGATGAAATGCCTTGCCTATCCATCACAAGACTCGAGTAGAGGTGAGTAGGAAATGAGATAAACAATACCAAGTTACCTTTTCCCAAAGTTGAGGATGTATCCCGTTTCACTCAATGTGAGATGAAAGAATAGTGGAATTGGTACCGGACTTGTTCACTCACACCTATCAAATAAAGCTTATGGTAGAGCTCGGTGAGGATAGTGGCACAAAATTTTGATGCAAAATGTTAGCAAGAGTCAATAATGTTGAAAGAGATTCACAAATTCATAAGCGAAACAAGTAGACCAATAGCAATATGTGGCACACGGAAACACACACACGGATAGATAAATGGGGCCGTGCAACCAAGGAATGAGCTCAAAATGTGGAATCCACCAAAAGCGCTCGTGTTGCACAACTCAAGAGAGACGCTAGCACGATTGCTCAATATGCGTATACGACTCTTTTGCACAAGCTATTTGATGCAAAATGGATAAACTTCTATCCCAAGTATGCTATGTATGTATGGTTCCGGTGTTTCTCTCAAGATGATCCAAGATGATCGGATATGACAATCTTATATGCAATATGGTATGATGCTATGGCACTTGCGTACAAGCTTCTTTGCTCTCTTTCTTTTGCTTAAAAGCTTTATTTCTTTTTTTTCTATGGCCACTTTGCACAATGCACAAACCAAGATAGCAATAGTGTATATGCGGGAGCAAACTTGTGGCACAAGATATGATACCAATATGATATGGTATGTATGCTATGGGAAGTATGATCACTAATGTGCACAAGTAACGTTGCGGCAATACTCAAATGGCTAGTCTCGATAGGCAAGTAACGCAAAAGTAAGGCTAGGGGTTAACAATGCAATGGCAATACCACGATACCAAGATGATATGGAGGTTACCGTCCGGCGATGATGAGTAGCGGTGTTCTTGATGTAGATACCAAGATGATGGAGACTCGTCCCTAAGTAGCGAAACACCTTAGGAAGCGGAAAAACCGCGAACTCAAAATCTCAAACGTCAAATGTCAAAATGGTGGTAGCGGGAATGCGGTGGTGGTTTGCACTTGGCAATGCGGAAGTGGAATGATGGGCTATACACGTGTCGGAGTTGAAGTTGCCGTCCCTAAGTAGCCGAAACACCTTAGGAGACACAAGCCACAACTCAAAAAGCTCAATCAACAATTGGGTTAAGTTGGGTTGTCGGAAGTGTTTGGTGGGCAAGGTTATGTGGAAGTGGTGGTGGTGGTTGATGAAGAAGCAATCGTCCCTAAGTAGCCGAAACACCTTAGGAGACTCGAATCACTACTCAAGCAACCACTAATGCTATGGGGAACAAAATTGGTTAGGTTGCGGAAGTCGGTGGTGGTTATCACGGAGGATGTGGCGGAAGCCCTAGGCAAAGATGCCAAAGTTCACAAAATTTGATGGTGTCAAAAGGTGGTGAAACCAAGGTGAGGACCTCAGACACGTCGATAGCTTCAAAAGCAGCCAAAGAACACTCAAATCGGAGTTCGGAGTGAAAAGTTATGATGAAAATGGTGAAACTTCGGGCGCTGAAACTGGGTTGGGCGGTAGTACCGCTTGGGAGGCGGTAGTACCGCTCGTAAAGCGGTACTACCGCTTGGAATGGGCGGTAGTACCGCTCGTGTCGGGTTTTTTCGCAAAATCTGGCTCTGGGAGGCGGTAGTGCCGCTTGGAAGGCGGTAGTACCGCTTGGAGTTGCTAAGCGGTAGTACCGCTTTGATGGGCGGTAGTACCGCTCGTGTCGGGATTTTTCGCAAATCCGGATAGGCGCGATTTTGGGGCGGAAATGGATGATTTACGGATCAAAATTGGAGAGATTTCGTGGATGGAAAGTGGGGAAACTTGGGGAGATGCTAGATCCACTCGAAACCAAGCAAATCCATGGATCAAAATCAACAAAACATCATCAAAACTAACAAATCACAAAAAAATTTGGGGCTATTTTTGGTGGGGATTTTCGGATTTAGGACGAAATCAACAAAATCAAGCTAGAAAAAGAGGGTAGGGGCTCCAAAAACGTGATCAACGTGGCTCATGATACCATAGATGATGTAGGGCGGAACCCTACGTGGACGATCTTTCACGTTGGAGCGGATCCTACGGGGAATCACGATGAACACGGAGAAGAACGGGGAGAAATCACAAGGGGAAACACTCAAGAACAAGTCCAATCACACATCCACTAGATGATAGAGGCAAAGGTGTCCCGTCTTTCGATGAGATGTTGGTTTTCGCTTTGGAGGAAGTCGACTTTGACGATCCGACTACGAACGTGCGAGGACGTCGCGCCTTAGCAATCGCTAAACCAACTCCGAGAGGTTATTGACCACGCCGAACACGATCAACCTGACCACGAGGGTCTGCATTTCCTGCGAGCAAACGAAGAACAAGCAAGAAACTGAGATTGCAATCTGGATATTGCGAATATAAGATGAAAGCTTTATTGATCAAGGTGGGGTTCTGTGGACGCCTTTGTGCAGTCGTTGAACACAAACGAAATGCACGCGAAGTTGCAGCTATGGCGAACTTTTAATCTAAACAAAACCCAAAGTCTAAACGACGCCCTAAGGACTGTATATATGGAGGAAGAGGAGGAATTTCGTGGCCCTTGAGGGAGGGGTCCGAAACCATCCCTAACTCTTGTTTCCCCACACATACGGACTCTAAAAACAGCCTATACTTAAGTATTTCGAAATTACATGGGCCTGGCCCAATAATAAGGTGACGTGACACCTAGAATAGCCTATGGACGAATATTATGAAGTGGCATCTTGTATATTTCGTCCAAGGCTTCATGCACCCATTATGGTGGCTTCAAAGTCCTGAAATCATCACTTGTAACTCCGTTCTTGTTCCCCTTGCATGGCATTATCTCCATGCTTGTTCTTGCTCCAATGTCCATCCTTCTCCAAGCTAGGGCCTTCATTTGTAAGCAAAACAAATGTATCCAATTTAGGCAGCATCATATTCTCATGAACATTAGAATCATTACCAAGAAAGCGAAAGTACCGATAATTTAATTGGCGTCTTGTGAGCTCTAGTAATTGGTCCAGTATATGTAGCAGTAGGGGCTGTGGGTGTAACAATGGTATTGATGTCCTCATCATCCTCCCCTTCTTGAAATGAAGTCGTCCTCGACGGAAGCTCATATTCCTCACCCAAATAAGGCTTCAAATCTGCAATGTTAAAAGTGGGACTAACCCCAAAATCTGCAGGTAGCTCAAGTTTATATGCATTATCATTTATTTTCTCTAACACCTTAAATGGACCATCAGCACGTGGCATTAGCTTTGATTTGCGCAAACTAGGAAACCTATCCTTACGCAAATGTAACCAAACAAGATCTCCGGTGCAAAGACAACATGTTTTCTACCCTTATCTCCAAAGACGTTTATATTTAGCATTCATACGCTCAATGTTTTCCTTAGTTATCTCATGCATTTTTAAAATCAATTCAGCACGTTCTTTAGCATCAAAATTAACCTTCTCCGAAGATGGAAGAGGCAACAAATCAATAGGTGCACGAGGTAGGAAGCCATACACAATTTCAAAAGGGCACATCTTAGTAGTAGAATGCAATGAACGATTATAAGCAAATTCAATATGAGGCAAGCACTCTTCCCACATTTTCTTATTATTCTTCAAAACAGCCCTAAGCATAGTAGACAATGTTCTATTGACTACTTCAGTTTGTCCATCAGTTTGGGGTGACAAGTAGTACTAAAAAGCAGTTTAGTCCCCAACTTAGCCCATAAACATCTCCAAAAGTGGCTAAGAAATTTAGTATCACGATCTGAAATAATAGTATTTGGCACACCATGCAAGCGAATAATTTCACGAAAGAACAAATCAGCAACATTAACAAAGATCATCGCTTTTATGACATGGTATAAAGTGTGCCATTTTCGAGAATCTATCCACGACAACAAATATGCTATCCCTCCCTTCTTTGTTCGAGGTAAACCTAAAACAAAGTCCATAGATATATCCTCCCAAGGAACACTAGGCATCGGGCAAAGGCATATATAAACCATGAGGATTGAGTCGTGACTTAGCTTTTGACATGTAGTGCAGCGAGCAACAAAGCGCTCAACATCCCGTCTCATCTTTGGCCAAAAGAAATGTGTAGCAAGTATATCCTCCGTCTTCTTCACGCCAAAGTGTCCCATTAATCCTCCTCCATGCGCCTCCTGCAACAACAAAAGACGAACAGAGCTAGCAGGAATGCATAGCTTGTTAGCACGGAACACAAAACCATCATTAATAACGAACTTGTTCCATGTTCTTCCTTCTTTACAATTCTGCATTACATCTTTAAAATCAGCATCATGCACATATTGATCTTTGATGGTCTCCAAACCAAATATTTTGAAGTCAAGTTGTGAAAGCATAGTATATCGACGAGACAAAGCATCAGCAATAACATTTTCTTTACCCTTCTTGTGTTTAATGACATAAGGGAAAGTCTCAATGAATTCAACCCATTTAGCATGTCTACGATTCAGTTTAGCTTGACTTTTAATATGTTTCAAAGATTCATGATCAGAATGTATAACAAATTCTTTGGGCCATAAATAATGTTGCCATGTCTCTAAAGTCTGAACAAGAGCATATAATTCTTTGTCATAAGTAGAATAGTTCAGACTAGGCCCACTCAATTTTTCAGAAAAGTATGCAACAGGTTTGCCATCTTGTAATAACACACCTCCTAATCCAATTCCACTAGCATCACATTCAAGCTCAAAAGTCTTATTAAAGTCGGGAAGTTGGAGTAAAGGAGCATGTGTCAACTTATCTTTCAATACCGTGAAGGCTTCTTCCTGTGCGGTACCCCAAACAAAAGGCACATCCTTCTTTGTAAGCTCATTGAGAGGTGCAGCAATGGTGCTAAAGTCTCTCACAAAACGCCTATAGAAACCAGCGAGTCCAAGAAAACTCCTCACTTGTGTGACCGTTTTGGGCTGCGGCCAACTCTCAATAGCTTCAATCTTGGCTTTATCAACTTCAATTCACTGTGGAGTAACAACATAGCCAAGAAAAGATACTCGGTCGGTGCAAAAGGTGCACTTCCCAAGGTTACCAAACAAACGTGCATCACGTAGAGCATTAAAAACAGCACGTAAATGTTCCAAATGTTCTTCCAAAGATTTGCTATAAATCAGTATATCATCAAAGTAAACTACCACAAATCGTCCAATGAAAGCACGTAAAACTTCGTTCATTAATCTCATGAAAGTACTAGGTGCATTAGTTAACCCAAAAGGCATGACTAACCACTCATATAATCCAAACTTAGTTTTAAATGCTGTTTTCCATTCATCTCCCAATTTCATACGAATTTGATGGTATCCACTACATAAATCAACTTTGGAGAATATTGTAGAGCCACTCAATTCATCAAGCATATCATCTAGCCTAGGAATAGGATGACGATAACGAATAGTAATATTATTAATGCCTCTACAATCAACACACATACGCCGACGTACCATCCTTTTTAGGCACTAGTATAATAGGAACAGCACAAGGACTAAGAGATTCGCGTATATAACCTTTGTCGAGCAGCTCCTGTACTTGACGCATAATCTCCTTCGTCTCCTCCGGATTGATGCGGTATGGTGCACGGTTGGGTAGCGATGCACCGGGAATTAAGTCAATTTGATGCTCAATCCCTCGAATAGGTGGTAATCCCGGTGGCACGTCCTATGGGAAGACGTCAGCGAACTCCTGCAAAATGTTAGTGACAGCAGGGGGGCAAAGAGGAAGGCACGTCCTCGAATGAAAATAATGCCTCTTTGCACACAAAACCATAGCAAACAGATTTGCTAGAATCTAGCTCACCAATATCAAATTTGGTGGCAAGTATACATGCACTTTTCAATTTAATTTGAAGCAACATTAGATGGTTTATTATTAGGCTTCATTTGTTGCTCAAATTCTTTTGCCACAATCTGATTTTCACTCTTATTTTTCTCCTGTTTTGCTTTATTAGCTCTATTAATATCATCTTTCAAAATGGAATCAGGAGTCATAGGAAGCAAAGTAATATTTTTATCCTTGTGAACAAGAGTATACTGATTGTTTCTACCATGGTGTACAGAATTTTTATCAAATTGCCATGGTCTACCAAGTAATAAGGAACATGCTTGCATAGGTACCACATCACAATCAACATAATCAGCATATGTAGAGATACTAAAATACACACGAACGATGCGTGTTACCTTAACCTTGCCGCTGTTGTTGAACCATTGGATGTAGTAAGGATGTGGATGTGGTCTTGTGGTGAGAGAAAGCTTCTCCACCATATCCATGCTAGCCAAGTTGTTGCAGCTCCCTCCATCTATGATGACGCCGAATAGAACGTTCCTTCACAACTCCTTTGTATGGAACAAGTTATGTCTCTGATTTTGCTCAGCTTGTGTAACCTGCACACTCAAAACACGTTGAGCAACTAAACATTCATACCTGTCAGGATCTTCAGCAGCCCATGTATTGCGTGTCATGATCAGAATCATCTCCACCGTGTTCTTCATGTGTAATAAGAGCCAAAGTCTCTTCATCATAGTCACTAGCGGACTCCATACCCACCATCCTCGTGAGCAATCATCACACGCTGAGATTGGCATTCTCTCATAAAATGTCCTCTTCCCTTACAACGACGACAAATAATATCACTTGTGTGCCCTGTTGACGCCATGGAAGAAGAAGAGCTCTGTGTAGGCCAGCAGGTGTGCTCTTGGCGAGATAGTGGTGGTTGTGCACCTTTCTTGTATCACGGTTGGAGGTGGCAGCCGACGGAGGTGCCGGTGTAGTAGAACGTGTGGAAGTAGATGATGCACGTGGTGTCCATGATGAAGGTCGACCTGCAGAAAAGTTAGTTCGCGCCAACGCCTGTCGATCCTGCACTTCACGTTCAGCTTTACAAGCAAGATGGAATAATCGAGTGATATTATTATAATCCTTGTAGTCTAGAATGGTCTGAATCTCTCTATTTAATCCACCCGAAAAGCGTGCAAGCATAGCTTCATTCTCCTCAACAATACCACATCTAATCAAGCCAGTTTGTAATTCACGATAATATTCTTCTACCGAATTTTTTCCTTGTCTTAAGCGCTGCAATTTTTGAAGTAATTCACGTTGATAATATGGTGGAACCCAACGATACGCATAGCAGTTTTCAAAGCAGCCCAAGTAGCTGGAACAGGATATAATCTACAATGTTCGGACCACCAAACACATGCAAAGCTAGTGAAAGCACAAACAGCAGCGGAACACGTCTCTCCTGAGGATATTGTAAACATGTAAATCATTGTTCAGTTTCTAACTCCCAAGTAAGATATATATCATGAACATATCTACCCTCAAATGGTGGAATATTCAATTTCAGTTTAGGGAGATGGTCTTGATCTAAATACTGAAGGGGGCCCGAACATTGCCATTATTTGCATGTGGGCGACACGGTGGTTGTGGTGCTGGTGGTTGCATCGTAATCTTGATGTTGATCAACCTCATCCTCGTAATCTCTCACATAATCATCCTCCCCCACCGCAGCAGCAGGAGCCACGAAGTATCAACAATGACACCGGCAGCTTGGCGGTGAAGAGGGACACGGGAAGCTTCGGCGGAGGGCTGTTTCGCGATGTGGAGGTAGTCCTTGTTGTTGTAGTAGAGGTGCGTTAGGTGCCGCCGGTGGTGGTGGTGGTAGACGCCGAGCAATTCATTAAACTTGGTATCGAGCTTTGTTTGACGCCTTCTCAATGCCATCTATCTTCTCCATGGCCTCTTCAAATCTATTTAGCACATCGTCCACCTGCCCACTCATCATTTGTTGAAACTTATCATGTAGCGCTTTGTTTGTCATGTGCTCCCAGTCAGTCTCGTCGGCTTGTGATCCTGCCATGGTTAGCAGCAATAGAAACACACAAGAATATGATTCGACAGACTACTAGGAAGTGGTGGTGGTTGTGTGGTGGGCGATCACAAATCCGTCAAGCAAATCTCAAATTCTTACCGGTTCTTACCCAAGAAGGTGACCCGGCAACCGATGTAGTCAAAACTCTCAAAGCTTGGATAGAGCGATTACCGGGGAGTCAAACGCATACGATGTAGATGTATGTGGAGCTGGGAAGGCTTATAATATGGTAGCAAAAAGGGTCAAGAATAATCAATTCGGAGATGCAAAGTTGAATAAACGCTCAACGACAGATCTTGTCTTTGGTCCTAGGCTAGACCGTGCTAGAGACGCGAGCCTAGAACACTAACAAAATCACGGGCGCTGCGTAAACAAGGGAAAAGCACACTCTGGATTTTTTTTTTCGCTCTTTTTTTTTTTTTTTATGCTTTTTTTTTTTGCTCTTTTTTTTTTTTTGCGAAAAATCACCGTAATGGCGAGTGTCTCAAAACTCTTCCGAGGTCAAATCGACGGGATGGGCACGAAAATTTTTTCGACCAATTTTTTTTTTTTTGCCGGGACCCAAAAGCTGAAGCGGGTCAAAAAAAACTTTCTATAACGGCGACTGTCTCAATACACTTAGAAACACTTAAAAACAGGATAGCCAGAAAATTTTTCGACAAGTGCGTTTTCGGAAAATTTTGGGCCTAAACCGAGGGTGGTTTCCGGACTCTTTTTTTTTTTTTTTCCGAAACCTACTCCGGCAAGGAAACACGAATCGGAAACTAGATGGATCTCGAAAACAAACCTAATATGAGAAGAACTTCGGATTGGTGGTGGATATATGGTGGTGGTATATGGCAGTGGTGGTGGTAGCTGTGGTAGTATATGGATATGGATCGGTGGTGGTATATGGACACGGATTGGTGGTGGTATGTGGATATGGATGCGGAGCGGTGATGGTAGGTGGCGAGGCGATGATGATGGTGCGGTGGCGGCGTGACAACTTATGACCGAACTCGAAACTCTAAAAGACTAGACGCTAAGACCAAAGCAACTAGACACGACGATGCAACCATAAATTCAACAAAGCAAAACCCTAAAAAGATTATGCAAAGGCTCAGATTGGTTCGGATATGATGAACTAACCGTAATTTGGTTGTGGCTTGTTCGTGGAGGCTAGGTATGAAGAACCGACTCGAGCTCAAGGACGGAAAGCTGTAAAATCTCACCGAGCAACCTGAAAATCTGATACCACTTGATAGAGGCAAAGGTGTCCCGTCTTTCGATGAGATGTTGGTTTTCGCTTTGGAGGAAGTCGACTTTGACGATCCGACTCTGAGCGTCGAGGACGTCGGCGCCTTAGCAATCGCTAAACCAACTCCGAGAGGTTATTGACCACGCCGGAGCACGATCAACTCGACCACGAGGGTCTGCATTTCCTGCGAGCAAACGAAGAACAAGCAAGAAACTGAGATTGCAATCTGGATATTGCGAATATAAGATGAAAGCTTTATTGATCAAGGTGGGGTTACTGTGGCGCCTTTGTCCAGTCGTTGAACACAAACGGCACGCAGCGAAGTTGCAGCTATGGCGAACTTTTAATCTAAACAAAACCCAAAGTCTAAACGACGCCCTAAGGATCAGTATATATGGAGGAAGAGGAGGGAATTTCGTGGCCCTTGAGGGAGGGGTCCGAAACCATCCCTAACTCTTGTTTCCCCACATACGGACTCTAAAACAGCCTATACTTAAGTATTTCGAAATTACATGGGCCTGGCCCAATAATAAGGTGACGCAGCACCTAGAATAGCCTATGGACGAATATTATGAAGTGGCATCTTGTATATTTCGTCCAAGGCTTCATGCACCCATTATGGTGGCTTCAAAGTCCTGAAATCATCACTTGTAACTCCGTTCTTGTTCCCCTTAGCATGGCATTATCTCCATGCTTGTTCTTGCTCCAATGTCCATCCTTCTCCAAGCTAGGGCCTTCATTTGTAAGCAAAACAAATGTATCCAATTTAGGCAGCATCATATTCTCATGAACATTAGAATCATTACCAAGAAACGAAAGTACCTGATAATTTAATTGGCGTGCGCGAGCTCTAGTAATTGGTCCAGTATATGTAGCAGTAGGGGCTGTGGGTGTAACAATGGTATTGATGTCCTCATCACTAGACAATCAAACACACAAGATCCACAAGGTACATGAACAACAAAAGGAAAGATACAAGGTAAGGTTCATCTCCGAGAGGAGGTCTTGGTGGGGTCCGCCCAAGATGGGGGTCTTGATGATATCCGCAGGATCTTCTCACATGGAGGTCTTGAACTCCATGGGAGTGGTAATCTCTCTCTCTCAAGGGAAGAGGTAGGAGCAAAGCTCACCTAAGAATGAGCTATCATATTTGCTAACCTAGAAAGGAAGTGGAGGTGGTCTATTTATAGTCTAAGCCACGAAGGGGTAAGTGGGAGAGGGATACAAGGCCAAAGGCCAGCGGCTGCTTGCAGGCAGAGGCGGTAATGCTGGAGCTCATGGCGGTAGTACCGCTGAGCGGTAGTACCGCTTGGGTGGCCTTAGCGGTAGTACCGCTTGGAGTGGTAGTACCGCTGGATTACAGGCTGACGAGTTCTCTTCCTCCTTCTCTTCCATGCTTCCCTCATGGACGGTGTAGTCGTTCCTTGGCGCTTGCACTCCTCCTCGACATCCGTGAAGCTCAGAGCAATACTTATGCATGCACGGGAGAAGTGTCAAGTAGTATACCATCCTCGAAGGGGTCAAGTGAACACGTGTAAAGGAGAAGATTCACCTTTATGTATGATAAGTAGAGGTTGCACGTGTCACTTGCCAAACGGACTCTTGACATGGTGATGACCGTAGGATGCTCCGCATCAAAGCATGTCTACCCATCGCCGAGTACGCCTACAATCGTGCAAGACATTCAACTACCGGCAAGTCCCCCTTCGAGGTCGTCTACGGTTTCAACCCGTTGTCCCCATTGGACATTCTACCACTTCCTCTCCAAGAGCGCACCAACATGGATGCAAGTGAACGAGCAAGCTACATCAAGAAGATGCACGAAGATACAAGGCACACCATCGAGCGCCAAGTACAACGCCAAGCAAACAAGCTCAACGCCAACAAGCAACCCATCGTCTTCAACATTGGTGATCTAGTATGGCTACACCTTCGCAAGGACCGCTTCCCCAAAGAACGCAAGTCCAAACTTCTCCCTCGAGCCGATGGACCTTTCAAGGTACTAGCACGCTACAACGACAACGCTTACAAGATCGACATACCTCGCGACAAGTACAACGTGAGCGACATCTTCAACGTCAAGGACCTCGCACCTTTCCATGGAGATGAAGCTTTTGATCCGAGGTCGGATCTCTTCCAAGGGGGGGGGAGATGATGCGGAGCATCCCACGATCATCCCCATGCATCCACAACCGTCTCATCAAGAGCCAAGAGGACCCATGACTAGAGCACGAGCTCGAGCTCTCGAGACCGAGGTGACTTCTCTCCTTAGTGAAATATCATATGACCCTCTCGAGACATGGCTACTACCTCAACTGAATGTTGTGCATGCTTAGGTACCAAGGAACCAACCTAGGAGAAGCTGCAGCCCAAGATGGACACCAAGAACAAGAGGAGGAGTTGCAGAGTCCAGAGGGAGCGGTACTACCGCTCAAGCCAAGCGGTACTATCACCAAATGAGCGGTACTACTGGCTCAAGCCAAGCACTACTCATTGAGCCGAGCCAAGCGGTACTACCGCTCTCCATCCGCCTACTTCCTCAAAACCCGACACAATCCAGAATCGAACAGGCGTCAGAGCGGTACTATCACCACCAAGCGGCACTATCACCCAAGCGGTACTACCGCCATGAAGCAAGCAGTACTACCGCCACACTGCGTCTTGACGTTTGAGCCGAGGCCCATGTACTCTTTTCGCCCCAACTTACCCCTTGGAGGTCCTAGACTATAAATAGACCTTCCCTCATCCTTTCTAGGGTTAGCATGGGATTAGCTCATATTCTTGTGTGAGCGCCTTTGCTCATCCACTTGGCTACTGCTCCACCGAGATCAGGACCTCTCCTGAGAAGATCCCCAAGCGGATTCAAGACCCCTTCTAGGGTGGACCTCAAGGCCTCCTCACGGAGAAGAACGGTTACCTTTTGTATCTTACCTTTGTTGACCTTGAATCTTGTGCCACTCTATGTGATCGATGATCTAGCATTTGTGTGATTGATCCCTTGTCGGTTTAGTGATTTCTCCCTCGTTTCCTCCGTGTTTCCCCCTTGTTCTTCCGCGTGTTCTTCGTGATTCCCCGTAGGATCCGCTCCAACGTGAAAGATCGCCCACGTAGGGTTCCGCCCTACATCACGCGTGTTCTTCGTGATTCCCCGTAGGATCCGATCCAACGTGAAAGATCGCCCACGTAGGGTTCCGCCCTACATCACCCCGCCAGCCCGGACATCCGGCCCCCTAGTCCGGTCATCCGGCGTCTCGGGAAAGCCCGGACATCCGGCCCGACGCCCGGACGTCCGGCCTCCCTACTGCTTGATGCCTCGTGGCCTTGTCCCTTGTACCCCTTCGCCGAGACTATATATACTTATTCCTTTCCTCTTTCTAGGGTTAGCATTGGATTAGCTCATATTCTTGTGTGAGAGCCTTTGCTCATCCACTTGGTTACTTCTCCACCGAGATCAGGACCTCTCCGGAGAAGATCCCCCAAGCGGATTCAAGACCCCCTTCTAGGGCGGACCCCCTCAAGGCCTCCTCACGGAGAAGAACGGCTACCGTTTGTATCTTACCTTTGTTGATCTTGAATCTTGTGCCACTCTATGCGATCGATAATCTAGCACTTGTGTGATTGATCTCTTGTCGGTGTCGTGATTTCTCTCTCGTTTCTCTCGTGTTCTTCCGCGTGTTCCTCGTGATTCCCCGTAGGATCCGCTCCAACGTGAAAGATCGTCCACGTAGGGTTTTGCCCTACATCACATCCCGTCTCATCTTTGGCCAAAAGAAATGTGTAGCAAGTACATCCTCCGTCTTCTTCATGCGAAAGTGTCCCATTAGTCCTCCTCCATGCGCCTCCTACAACAACAAAAGACGAACGGAGCTAGCTGGAATGCATAGCTTGTTAGCACGGAACACAAATCCATCATTAACGCATTTAACTTGTTCCACGTTCTTCCTTCTTTACAATTCTGCAATACATCTTTAAAAATCAGCATCATGCATATATTGATCTTTGATGGTCTCCAAACCAAATATTTTGAAGTCAAGTTGTGAAAGCATAGTATAGCGACGAGACAATGCATCAGCAATAACATTTTCTTTACCCTTCTTGTGTTTAATGACATAAGGGAAAGTCTCAATGAATTCAACCCATTTAGCATGTCTACGATTCAGTTTAGCTTGACTTCTAATATGTTTCAAAGATTCATGATCAGAATGTATAACAAATTCTTTGGGCCATAAATAATGTTGCCATGTTTCTAAAGTCCGAGCATATAATTCTTTATCATAAGTAGAATAATTCAGACTAGGCCCACTGAATTTTTCAGAAAAGTATGCAACAGGTTTGCCATCTTGTAATAACACACCTCCTAATCCAATTCCACTAGCATCACATTCAAGCTCAAAAGTCTTACTAAAATCAGGAAGTTGGAGTAAAGGAGCATGTGTCAACTTATCTTTCAATACCGTGAAGGCTTCTTCCTGTGTGGTACCCCAAACAAAAGGCACATCCTTCTTTGTATGCTCGTTGAGAGGTGCAGCAATGGTACCGAAATCTCTCACAAAACGCCTATAGAATCCAGCGAGGCCAAGAAAACTCCTCACTTGTGTGACCGTTTTGGGCTGCGGCCAACTCTCAATAGCTTCAATCTTGGCTTTGTCAACTTCAATTCCCTGTGGAGTAACAACATAGCCAAGAAAAGATACTCGATCGGTGCAAAAGGTGCACTTCCCAAGGTTACCAAACAAACGTGCATCACGTGAGAGCAATAAAAACATCACGTAAATGTTCCAAATGTTCCTCCAAAGATCTGCTATAAATCAATATGTCATCAAAGTAAACTACCACAAATCGTCCAATGAAAGCACGTAAAACTTCGTTCATTAATCTCATGAAAGTACTAGGTGCATTAGTTAACCCAAAAGGCATGACTAACCACTCATATAATCCAAACTTAGTTTTAAATGCTGTTTTCCATTCATCTCCCAATTTCATACGAATTTGATGGTATCCACTACGCAAATCAACTTTGGAGAATATTGTAGAGCCACTCAATTCATCAAGCATATCATCTAGCCTAGGAATAGGATGACGATAATGAATAGTAATATTATTAATGCCTCTACAATCAACACACATACGTGATGCACCATCCTTTTTCGGCACTAGAATAATAGGACCAGCACAAGGACTAAGGGATTCGCGTATATAACCTTTGTCGAGCAGCTCCTGTACTTGACGCATAATCTCCTTCGTCTCCTCTGGATTGGTACGGTATGGTGCACGGTTGGGTAATGATGCACCGGAATTAAGTCAACTGATGCTCAATCCCTCGAATGGGAGGTAATCCGGTGGCACGTCTTGTGGAAAGGACGTCGGTGAACTCCGCAAAATGTTAGTGACAGCAGGAGGCAAAGAGGAAGGCACGTCCTCGAATGAAAATAATGCCTCTTTGCACACAAAAGCATAGCAAACAGAATTGCTGAAATCTAGCTCATCAATATCAGATTTAGTGGCAAGTAAACATGCACTTTTCAATTTAATTTCAGAAACAACACTAGATGGTTTACTATTAGGCTTCATTTGTTGCTCAAATTCTTTTGCCACAATCTGATTTTCACTCTTATTTTTATCCTGTTTTGCTTTATTAGCTCGATTAATATCATCTTTCAAAATGGAATCAGGAGTCATAGGAAGCAAAGTAATATTTTTATCCTTATGAACAAGAGTATACTGATTGTTACTACCATGGTGTACAGAATTTTTATCAAATTGCCATGGTCTACCAAGTAATAGGGAACATGCTTGCATAGGTACCACATCACAATCAACATAATCAGCATATGTAGAGATACTAAAATGCACACGAACAGACGTGTTACCTTAACCTTGCCGCTGTTGTTGAACCATTGGATGTAGTAAGGATGTGGATGTGGTCTTGTGGTGAGAGATAGCTTCTCCACCATCTCCATGCTAGCCAAGTTGTTGCAGCTCCCTCCATCTATGATGACGCGGATAGAACGTTCCTTCACAACTCCCTTTGTATGGAACAAATTATGCCTCTGATTTTGCTCAGCTTGTGTGACCTGCACACTCAAAACACGTTGAGCAACTAAACATTCATACCTATCGGCATCTTCAAAGCACCATGTATTGCGTCTCATGATCGTAATCATCTCCACCGTGTTCTTCATGTGTAATAAGAGCCAAAGTCTCTTCATCATAGTCACTAAGCGGACTCATACCCACCATCCTCGTGAGCAATCATCACATGCTGAGATTGGCATTCTCTGTAAAATGTCCTCTTCCCTTGCAACGACGACAAATAATATCACTTTGCGTGTGCCCTCACGACGCCATGGAAGAAGAAGAGCTCTGTGTAGGCCCGGTAGGTGTGCTCTTGGCAGATAGTGGTGGTTGTGCCTGCTTTCTTGTATCACGGTTGGAGGTGGCAGCGGACGGAGGTGCCGGTGTAGTAGAACGTGTGGGAGTAGATGATGCACGTGGTGTCCATGATGAAGATCGACCTGCAGAAAAGTTAGTCCGCGCCAATGCCTGTCGATTCTGCACTTCACGTTCAGCTTTACAAGCAAGATGGAATAATCGAGTGATATTATTATAATCCTTGTAGTCTAGAATGGTCTGAATCTCTCTATTTAATCCACCCAGAAAACGTGCATGCATAGCTTCATTCTCCTCAACAATACCACATCTAATCAAGCCAGTTTGTAATTCCTGATAATATTCTTCTACCGAATTTTTTCCTTGTCTTAAGCGCTGCAATTTTTGAAGTAATTCACGTTGATAATATGTTGGAACCCAACGAGTACGCATAGCAGTTTTCAAAGCAGCCCAAGTAGCTGGAACAGGATATAATCGACAATGTTCAGACCACCAAACACATGCAAAGCTAGTGAAAGCACAAACAATGAGCGAGAACACGTCTCTCCTCAGGATATTGTAAACATGTAAGTCGTTGTTCAGTTTCTAACTCCATATCAGGAACATATCTACCCTCAAATGGTGGAATATTCAATTTCAGTTTAGGGAGATGGTCATGATCTCGTACCTGAGGGGGAGCCCTAACATTGCCATTATTTGCATGTGGATGACCTGGTGGTTGTGGTGCTGGTGGTTGCACGTAGTTCTGATGTTGATCAACCTCATCCTCGTAATCTCCCACATAATCATCCTCCTCCACATCGCCAGCGGGACCCATGAAGTATCAACAAAGCAGCACCAGCAGCCTTGGCCAGAAGAAGAGGGACACGGCTCGCTCGGCGGAGGGTTGTTTCATGACGTGGAGGTAGTCGTTGTTGTTGTTTTTGCAGAGGTGCGTCAGGTGCAGCCGGTGGTGGTGGTGGAAGACGCAGCGAGCAATTCATTAAATTTGTCATCGAGCTTTGTTTGACGCCTTCTCGGTGCCATCTATCTTCTCCATGGCCTCATCAAATCTATTTAGCACATCTTCCACCTGTCCACTCATCATTTGCTGAAACTTATCATGTAACTCTTTGTTTGTCATGTTCTCCCGGTCGGTCTAAATCGGCTTGTGATCCTGCCATGGTTAGCAGCAATAGAAACACACAAGAATATGATTCTCTGACTACTAGGAAATTGTGGTGGTGGTGGTGTCACAAATCCGTCAAGCAAATCTCAAAGTCTTACCAGTTCTTACCCAGCAGCAAGCGGTGATCGGCAACCCTTGTAGTCAAAAACTCTCGAAAGCTTGGATAGAGCGATTGCCAGGGAGAGTCAAACGCACGATGTAGATGTATGTGGAGCTGGGAAGGCTTATAATATGGTAGCAAAAAGGGTCATCAATAATCAATTCAAAGATGCAAAGTTGAATAAACGCTCAACGACGCAGATCTTGTCTGGTCCTAGGCTAGACCGTGCTAGAGACGCGAGCCTAGAACATTAACAAAAGCACGGCGCTGCACGTAAACAAGGAAAAAGCACACTCTGGAAAAAAAATTCGCTCTTTTTTTGCGCTCCTCTTTTTTTTGCGAAAAATCACTATAATGGCGAGTGTCTCAAAACTCTTCCCGTGTCAAATCAGCGGGATGGGCACGATATTTTTTTGACCAATTTTTTTTTTCGACTGCCCGGACCCAAAAACTGGAAACGGGTCAAAAAAAAAACTTTCTATAACGGCGACTGTCTCAATATGCTTAGAAACACCTAAAAATAGGATAGCCAGAATTTTTTTCGAAAAGTGCATTTTCGGAAAATTTTGGGCCTAAACGGAGGGTGGTTTCCGGACTCTTTTTTTTCCGAAACCTACTCCGGCAAAGAAACACGAATCGGAAACTAGATGGATCTCGAAAACAAACCTAATATGCAAGGAACTCGGATTGGTGGTGGATATATGGTGGTGGTATATGGCAGCGGTGGTGGTAGCGGTGGTAGTATATGGATATGGATCGGTGGTGGTATATGGACACGGATTGGTGGTGGTATATGGATACGGATTCGAGCGGTGATGGTAGGTGGCGAGGCGATGATGATGGTGCGGTGGCGGCGTGACAACTTATGACCGAACTTCGAAACTCTAAAAGACTAGACGCTAAGACCAAAGCAACTAGACACGACGATGCAACCGCAAATTCAACAAAGCAAAACCCTAAAAGATTATGCAAAGGCTCAGATTGGTTCGGATATGATGAACTAACCCTAATTTTTTTGTGGCTTTTTCGTGGATCGTAGATATGAAGAATGACTCGATCTAAACTACGGAAAACTGTAAAATCTCACCGAGCAACCCGAAATCTGATACCACTTGATAGAGGCAAAGGTGTCCCATCTTTCGATGAGATGTTGGTTTTCGCTTTGGAGGAAGTCGACTTTGACGATCCGACTACGAACGTGCGAGGATGTCGCGCCTTAGCAATCGCTAAACCAACTCTGAGAGGTTATTGACCACGTCGGAGCACGATCAACCTGACTACGAGGGTCTGTTTCCTGCGAACAAACGAAGAACAAGCAAGAAACTGAGATTGCAATCTAGATATTGCGAATATAAGATGAAAGCTTTATTGATCAAGGTGGGGTTCTGTGACGCCTTTGTTTGGTCGTTGAACACAAACGAAGTACGCGAAGTTGCAGCTATGGCGAACTTTTAATCTAAACAAAACCCAAAGTCTAAACGGTGCCCTAAGGGTGTATATATGGAGGAAGAGGGGGGGAATTTCGTGGCCCTTGGTGGAGGGGTCCGAAATCAACCCTGTCTCTTGTTTCCCCACACATACGGACTCCAAAAATAGCCTATACTTGTGTATTTCGAAATTACAAGGGTCTGGCCCAATAATAAGGTGAGGCAGCACCTAGAATAGCCTTGGGACGAAATTTATGAAGTAGCATCTTGTATATTTCGTCCAAGGCTTCATGCACCGATTATGGTGGCTTCAAAGTCCTGAAATCATCACTTGTAACTCCGTTCTTGTTCCCCTTGCGCATGGCATCATCTCCATGCTTGTTCTTGCTCCAATGTCCATCCTTCTCCAAGCTAGGCCCTTCATTTGTAAGCAAAACAAATGTATCCAATTTAGGCAGCATCATATTCTCATGAACATTAGAATCATTACCAAGAAACGAAAGTACCTGATAATTTAATTGGCGTGCGCGAGCTCTAGTAATTGGTCCAGTATATGTAGCAGTAGGGGCTGTGGGTGTAACAATGGTATTGATGTCCTCATCACAATCTCTCAATAGTTAGACTTCTGGAGAAATCACATTTTATGTATATTAGAATGGAATTACAAATATGTGATTTCACAATCAACTTTAAGCAAGAAAAGTGATTATTTTCATATAGTTCCAGATGGCTTAAAGTGCACATTTGTAGAGCAGAAAGTATAGCAAACCTATGATATCAGGAATTTGCTTCCTTTCCACAACAACCTTTGCTAGTTCACCCATGCTGCTATCAGACCTCTACAGAGAAGCACAGGAAGAATACTTAAGAATAGAAATTATTTCAACATAGGAAGCAAGTGAGAAAAATAGACCACATACATTACACTTTGCTTATATAGCAAACCTAAATGCACCATTCATATTTCATAAATTGTAGTGTTATCGACATTAATGCCATGGGCATTATTCAAACTTAAGTTAATATTTAGTATCACAAGTTCAATATCCCTGCTAAATTTTCCCTTCACTGAAATCTTCAATGAAAGCAAGAAGACTGCTCACATGACATGTGAATTCTTGATGCTTTCGAGACAAAGGAGCTCATTAGCCTCTGTAATGTCAATAAATGTCCGGAACTATCATATGGTATAAAAATGGAAGTAGAAAGCTAGCAACCATGACCAGAATTAGAATACTGGGATTGCCTCGTATTGTTAGTCCAAGAGCCAAACAGCCCCATTGTCAACTATGACTACCACAGTTTGACTTCCTCCATGCATCTTTCTTCTCGGCCACCAAATCAATGGAACCTTTGAAACTCCTAACTCACAAAATAAAATAGCCTAATCAGCATGACCTGCTGTCATGCCATCCTCCTAGCCATCCTGTTGTCTTCTGCGAGCACGCGGATCCTCCTCAATGGTGACCTGCGCTTTAATCTGGCACCGCCGAGGCTTCCAAAGAAGGCGATCCGCTGTCCCCACAACTTTTCGTCCTTGCCGTTGACGTGCTCGGGTGATTGATCAAGTGTGTCGTCTACCTTGGCATCCTGCGGCAGCACCCGTGGCCTTCGATCCTGCAATCTCGCTCTCGCAGACGATGTCGTGTTGTTCATCACCCCTCACCGGCCGAGATCATCAAGGTGAGGGAGATCCTCATACTGTTTGGCCAAGCCTCCTGCTCCACGTAAACTTCACCCAGCTCAGCCACCCTCCTCCACTATGACCCGACAAGGCCGCACTGTTGTACAGCTCTGGAGTGCCCAATCGTCGACATCCCCTCACTTATCTAGGAATTCTCCTCACGGTGAGACACCCCTCTTGTCGCACAGCTCTGAGACGCTTGTGGACACGGTGTGAGGGCAGCTCCGTCGTGGAAAGCAGGGCTCATGAACAAGTGGGCGCCTTGCGGCGGTCAAATCCGTCCTCTGTGTGATCCCCATGCACCCGATGCTGGTCTTTGCACCACCAAAGAAAACCATCAAGCACCTCGAGAAAGGCGAGAAGGGGGTTCACGTGTGGCCTTGAGCGAGGCTGCCAATGGCGGCAACTGCCATGTTAATTGGCGCCGGACTTGCCGTCCAATTGAGTTGGGAGGCCTTGGCATCCCTGACCTGGAGCGCACCGGGCCGACCTGATGCGGAGCATCCCACGATCATCCCCATGCATCCACAACCGTCTCATCAAGAGCCAAGAGGACCCATGACACGAGCTAGAGCTAGAGCTCTCGAGAACGAGGTGACTTCCTTCCTTAGTAATATCACATATGATCCACTCGAGACATGGCTACTACCTAAGTCCGATATGCTATGCATCATTAGGTGTCAAGAGGAGCCTTCCGAGGATACACGTGAAGACGGACGAGCCGCCAAGTACACGGATGAAGAGGACCACGGAAGCGGACAAGTTCAACCCCCAGGCCCCGGACATCCGGCCAAGGTCCCGGACATCTGGCCCCTGGAGACGCCAACACCACAGCCGAAGCCCAGCTAGAAGCTCTACAGGGCCCGGACATCCGGCCTCCATGCCCCGGACATCCGGCCCCCCCAGCCCGGATATTCGGAACCTGGCCCGGAAATCCGGCGCCCCGCACCCGAATCGGCAGATGTGGCCGCACCAGCCCGGACATCCGGCCGGATAGCCCGGACATCCGGCGCCTCGCGAAGGCCCGAACATCCGGCCCGACGCCCGGACATCCGGCCTCCCCTGCCTGCGTGCAGTGTATCCGGGACAAGTCCCATGTACCCCTTCGCCCCCTAGACTATATATACTTCATCCCCTTCCTCTTCCTAGGGTTAGCATTGGATTAGCTCATATTTTGTGTGAGAGCCTTTGCTCATCCACTTGGCTACTTCTCCTCGGAGATCGGGACCTCTGGAGAAGATCCCCAAGCGGATTCAAGACCCCTTCTAGGGTGGACCCCATCAAGGCCTCCTCATGGAGAAGAACGGCCATCGCTTGTATCTTTCCTTCGTTGATCTTGAATCTTGTGCCACCTTATGTGATCGGTGATCTAGCACTTGTGTGATTGATCTCTTGTTGGTTTAGTGTTTTCTCTCTCGTTTCCCCCGTGTTTCCCTCTTGTTCTTCCGCGTGCTCTTCGTGATTCACCGTAGGATCCGCTCCAACGTGAAAGATCATCCACGTAGGGTTCCGCCCTACATCATCTATGGTATCATGAGCCACGTTGATCACGTTTTTGGAGCCCCTACCCCTCTTGTTCTAGCTTGATTTTGTTGTTTTTGTCCTAATTCCGAAAATTCCCCATAAAAATAGCCCCAAATTTTTTTTGTGATTTGTTGGTGTGATGAAGTTTTGTTGGATTTGATCCGCGGATTTCGTGTGTTGCAGGTAGATCTAGCATTTCCCCATCTTTTCCACAATTTCCATCCACAAAATCGCCCGAATTTTGCCCCGGATTTGACCTCTCCACATGGTGTTCATCGAGTTCGTCCACGGATCCAGAGCCCGGACATCCGGCCCGAACAGCCCGGACATCCGGCCCGACCAGCCCGGACATCCGGCGCCCCGGACATCCGGCTTCCAGCCCGGAAATCCGGCTCCTGGTAGCATCAATCCCCATCCACCACCCCGTTCACCGCCTAACTTTCGCCAACTTTTGTCCCGTGCCCACATACACTTCCACTTACCTCCACCACTTCCGCATAACACCACCATAGCCTTTCCCACTACCAATTCCGACAATGTTGCCAAATTTTGCTTTGAGAATTTGAGTTGGGGTTTCCGTATCCTTTTGTGTTTCAGCTATCTAGGTACGGTTCAACATCAACATCACCACCGCTCATCTTCGCCAAGGACGGTAACATCGTCGACATCTTTGTCATTACTTGCAATTGCATTGATAACCATCATAGCCCATCTTTGGCGTTGCTTACCCATCGAGACTAGCCATTGAGTATTGCCGCAACGTGACTTGTGCACATTAGTGATCATACTCCATAGCATACATACCATACCAAAGTGGTGCATATCTTAGCATCAACTTGTGTGTCACAAAGTTGTCATCGCATACACAATTGCTACCTTGGTTCGTAAAGTTTTGCATGAGAAAAGAGCTCAAAAGAGAAAGAGCCAATCAAGCTTTTAAGCAAAGAGAGAAAGATAAGCAAAGAGCTTATGAGCAAGAACCATAACATCATACAGCATTAAGATTGTCATACTTGATCATCTTGGATCAACACATCGAAACACCATACACATAGCATACTTGGGATAGAAGTCGTTGCATTTTTGCTTAGTAGGTTGTGCACAAGTTCGTATCCGCCTATTGTGCAATCGTGCTAGCGTCTCTCTAGTGTTGTGCAACAAGAGCATCTTGGTGTATTCCACATTTTGGCTCATCCTTGGTTGCATAACCCCATATTATCTATTTGCGTGTGTGTTTCCGTGTACCATATCTTGCTATTGGCCTACTTGTTGCATTTGCAAATTTGTGAATCATTTCCAACATTATTGAGTCTCACTTACAATTGCATCAAATTTTGTGCCACCATCCTAACCGAGCTCCACCATAAGCTTTTATTTGTGTAGGTGTGAGAACCGACAAGAATCGGTACCAAGAGTGCTATTTCATTGTCCGCATTTAAGTGAACTTGATTCATCTTCAACATCGGTCAAAGGTACATTGGTATAAGTTCTTTTCCGTTCTACCACTCACATTTTGCTTGGAATGATGGATAGGCCAAGTACTTCTACCAACCCACTCTTCATCGAGCAAGACGACGACATGTCAACATACGTCACCAAGAGCCACCTATTTGGTGCACAACGAGCGTTGCACCAAGAACAACAAGCAATGAGCGACCGCATCGACAACCTCGCCACCGACTTGCGACTCTCTGAGCAACGTACAAGGGACTACTTCGACAACAAGTTCGACGCTCATAAGCAAGAGAATGATGCAAGAATGGACGAGATACGCGCTTTGATGAGAAACCGGCATCAATCAACTTCTTCATCATCAAGACGGAGCCGCTCGAGTCGACACTCCGACGATACCTTCTACGACTCAAGTACACCTACTTCAAACACTCTTCGTCGTGCCGCTCGTCAAGACCGTCAGGCATCTCGCAACCCGCTCCATGACAAGCATTCACAAGAGCAAGTTGATGATCAAGTTCCTCGTCCTCAATCAAACCAAGAGGCTTTTGCTCAAGCTCAAGAACGACAACGTCTTAAATCGCCAACAAGAGGAAGAACGGCGCGTCTTCACCAAGACGAACAAGACGCCAAGGCTCAACGTCTTCAACAACAACAACGTGAGGCGCAAGCTCTTGAGGCGCAACGTGCCCTTCAAGAATCAAATAGAGCCTTCGCCAACCGCAATCGCGAACGAGCGCCAATCAAGAGGAAGCCCTTCGAGAAGAAATCCAAGAGAGGAACTACCAACCTCATGTACAACGTCAAGTTCCTCAAGCCCTCCACAAGCTCGTCAAGCTCCACCCCAACCTCAAGTTCAACAAGGGCAAGTTGATCATGGTCTTCCTCCACGCCAAGAGCAACATGAAGACGAGTACAATCCACGTCAAGGACGTCATCATCGACATCGCCAACAACACAATGAAGAGCAACGCTACGGCAAGCTAAACTTCACCATGCCCAAGTTCAATGGAAGCAATGACCCCGAAGACTACCTCTCATGGGCATTGAAGGTTGACAAAATCTTCCGGTTGCACAACTACAATGAAGCGAAGAAAATCGCTATGGCATCACTTGAGTTCCAAGACTATGCGTTCATATGGTGGGAACAAATCATTGAGCGACGACAAGCAAGAGCTGAACCTCCAATCACCACTTGGGCTCAAATGAAGGATGTCATGCGAGCACGTTTTGTGCCAACCTACTACAATCAAGAACCTCTTCAAGAAACTCCAACTACTCAAGCAAGGAACAAAGAGTGTTGAAGAATATTACAAGGAAATGGAGATAGCCATGATTCGAGCCAATGTCAAAGAAGATGATGAGCAAACTATGGCACGTTTCTTGAATGGACTCAATCATCCCATCAAGAAGATCGCCGACTTCCAACCATACTCAACCCTCATTGAGCTCGTGCATCAAGCTACAAAGGCGGAACGCCAAGTGCAAGATGACTTCAAATACGCCAAGTACTCATCCAAGACCTACGGCTTCTCCAACAACCAAGCCTCAACGACTCCTCCAACATCTACATCAACCAAACCTTCTACAAACAACGACGACAAGTCGATTTACAAGAGAAAGTTGACAAGTTCAAGTCGTCCTCCTCCTACTACAAGCAACTTCAAGCCGTGCTTCATCATCTAATCCGACCGATGAGACCATCAAAACAAGCTCCTTCAAGTGTTTCACTTGCGGCGGCCGAGGCCACAAGTCCTACGAATGCACCAACAAGCGCACCATGATCCTCAACGACGATGGCACCTATGACTCAATGAGTGATGAGGAGATGGAAGCCCTTGAGCAAGTGGCCATACACCGGCAAGTGAACAAAGATGAAGATGATCAAGTCTTTTGCGATGAGGATTCGAGCCCCGCTCTAGTTGTCTCCAAGGTCTTGACCCTTCAACATCAACAAGAAGACGACCAAAGATGCCACATCTTCCATACAAAGGCCGGCATCAACGGAAGGTCCGTCAAGGTCATCATCGATGGAGGTAGTTGCCACAACTTGGCAAGTGAAGAACTATGTTCCAAACTTCAATTGGTCAAGAGGAAGCACCCGCATCCCTACAAGGTTCAATGGCTAAGTGACTCACGGCACTATCTGAGTCGAGCATACGGTCCAAATCTCCTTCAAAATCGGTGCTTATGAAGACACGTTGGAATGTGATGTGGTCCCAATGACCGTTTGCCACCTACTTCTAGGTCGACCATGGCAATTCGACCGTGGTGTCATCCACAATGGGCGCACCAATCACTATAGCTTCAAGATGAAAGTGAAGGAATATGTGCTACGACCTATGTCTCCTACTCAAGTGATGGCCGACAAGCAAGCCACCCATCATAGAGACAAGAGCGAGAAAGGGATCCAACCAAAAGTGAGTGAGAGCCACAAGCCAAACTTGAGCGCCTCTTCGCCTAGAGAGAAAAACCTCATCCTATTTGCCACCAAAAGTGAGATGAGAGAAGTGTGTGAGAACCCATCGAGTGTGATGCACTTTGTCCTTGTGTGCAAGGATGGAGCACCAAAAACTAACACCATTCACGAGCTACCTTTGGTGTTTCAATCTCTTTTGCAGGAATTTCAAGATGTTTTCCCCGATGAGCTACCTCCAGGTCTACCTCCTCTTCGAGGCATTGAGCATCGAATCGACCTCATCCCTGGAGCGCCTCTACCAAACAAAGCTCCATATCGAGTCAATCCCGAAGAAACCAAGGAGATTCAACGGCAAGTACAACAACTAATCGACAACGGTCATGTACGTGAAAGCTTAAGCCCTTGTGCCATTCCCATTATACTTGTGCCTAAGCCCGATGGAAGTTTTCGCTTGTGTTCCGATTGTAGACCTATCAATGCGATCACCGTCCGCTATAGGCATCCCATTCCCCGCTTAGATGATATGCTTGATGAACTTAGTGGAGCCAACTTTTTCTCAAAAATTGACCTTAAAAGTGGCTATTACCAAGTCCGCATACAAGAGGGTGATGAATGGAAAACTGCTTTCAAAACCAAATTTTGTTTATATGAGTGGTTAGTGATGCCTATGGGTCTTTCGGAGGCTCCCAGTACTTTCGTGTGTCTTATGCATCATGTGCTTCGTCCTTACATTGGAGTATTTGTTGTGGTTTACTTTGATGATATTCTTGTGTTTAGCAAAACCATGAAAGAGCACATCAATCATGTAAAATCTGTGTTGCAAACTCTTCGCAAAGAAAGCCTTTATGCAAACTTGAAAAAATGCACTTTTGGAGTTGACAAAGTGGTTTTCTTGGGTTTTGTAGTATCCTCAAAGGGTGTCCATGTTGATGAATCTAAAATTCAAGCAATTAAAACTTGGCCCCAACCCACCAATTTGCAACAAGTGCGAAGTTTTCTTGGTCTTGCGGGTTTCTATCGTCGCTTTGTGAAAGATTTTAGCACAATTGCCGCTCCTTTGCATGCCTTGAGTAAGAAGAATACTCCCTTTGTTTGGGGAACTTTGCAATCAACCGCTTTCGATGAGCTCAAGTCTTTGCTTACTCATGCTCCGATTCTTGCTTTGCCCAATTTTGACAAAACTTTTGAGGTTCATTGTGATGCAAGTGGTACCGAATTGGCGGAGTTTTGATGCAAGAAAAACGAGCCATTGCTTATTTTAGTGAAAAACTATCCGGTGCTCAACTTAATTATCCCATCTATGACAAAGAATTGTATGCTTTAGTGCGTGTGCTACATGTTTGGGAACATTACCTTAGACCTCATGAGTTTGTCATCCATACCGATCATGAAACGCTTAAGTACCTCAAAAGTCAAATTAAATTAAACAAGCGTCATGCAAAATGGAGTGAATTCATTGAATCTTTTCCTTATGTGATCAAGTACATTAAGGGTAAAGAAAATGTAGTTGCCGACGCGCTTTCACGCATATGCATGCTTGTCACTCAACTTCAAATTTGAATGTTATTGGTTTTGAGCATATAAAAGACTTGTATGAGCATGATCCATCTTTTGCTTCTCCTTATGCTAAGTGTTTGGCGATACTTCTTGGGAAAAATATTACATCAAGGATGGTTATCTTATGAGAGCTAACAAACTTTGCATTCCGAGTCTTCTCTTCGTTTGCTCCTTTTGCAAGAGGCTCATGGAGGCGGACTCATGGGACACTTTGGACGCGACAAGACATTCGCCACGCTCTCCAACAACTACTTTTGGCCCAAGATGTTCCGCGACATCTCACGCTTCACCACCCGATGCTATACATGTCGCAAAGCTAAGTCTAAAGCTCAATCTCATGGTCTTTACATGCCTCTTCCTACTCCCTGCCAACCATGGGAAGACATTAGTATGGATTTTGTACTTGGTTTGCCTAGGACTCAAAATGGCAAGGATTCCGTGTTTGTTGTTGTGGATAGATTTTCTAAGATGGCACATTTCATTCCTTGCAACAAGATAGACGATGCTTCACATGTTGCAAATCTCTTTTGTAGGGAAATATTGCGACTCCATGGCGTACCAAAGACAATCGTCTCCGATCGTGACGTCAAGTTCTTGAGTTACTTTTGGAAGACCCTATGCGCCAAGCTCGAATCAAGCTCTGGTTCTCATCCGCATACCATCCTCAAACCGACGGCCAAACGGAGGTGACGAACCGCACACTATCCACTCTACTTCGTGTCTTGATCAAGAAGAACATCAAGGAGCGGGAAGCATGTCTACCCATCGCCGAGTACGCCTACAACCGCGCAAGACATTCGACTACCGGCAAGTCCCCCTTCGAGGTCGTCTACGGTTTCAACCCGTTGTCCCCATTGGACATTCTACCACTTCCTCTCCAAGAGCGCACCAACATGGATGCGAGTACACGAGCAAGCTACATCAAGAAGATGCACGAAGATACAAGGCACACCATTGAGCGCCAAGTACAACGTCAAGCAACCAAGCTCAACGCCAACAAGCAACCCATCGTCTTCAACATTGGTGACCTAGTGTGGCTACACCTTTGCAAGGACCGCTTCCCCAAAGAACGCGAGTCCAAGCTTCTCCCTTGAGCCGATGGACCTTTCAAGGTACTAGCACGCTACAACGACAACGCTTACAAGATCGACCTACCTCGCGACAAATACAACGTGAGCGACATCTTCAACGTCAAGGTCCTCGCACCATACCATGGAGATGAAGCTT
Source organism: Aegilops bicornis (assembly GCA_021605145.1). NCBI lineage: Eukaryota > Viridiplantae > Streptophyta > Magnoliopsida > Poales > Poaceae > Aegilops > Aegilops bicornis. The sequence continues at coordinate 345,787,931 of CM038674.1, read as the reverse complement.
TTGATCCGAGGTCGGATCTCTCACAAGGGGGGGGGAGATGATGCGGAGAATCCCATGATCATCCCCATGCATCCACAACCGTCTCATCAAGAGCCAAGAGGACCCATGACACGAGCTAGAGCTAGAGCTCTCGAGAACGAGGTGACTTCCTTCCTTAGTAATATCACATATGATCCACTCGAGACATGGCTACTACCTAAGTCCGATATGCTATGCATCATTAGGTGTCAAGAGGAGCCTTCCGAGGATACACGTGAAGACGGACGAGCCGCCAAGTACACGGATGAAGAGGACCACAGGCGGACAAGTTCAACCCCCAGGCCCCGGACATCCGGCCAAGGTCCCGGACATCTGGCCCCTGGAGACGCCAACACCACAGCCGAAGCCCAGCTAGAAGCTCTACAGGGCCCGGACATCCGGCCTCCATGCCCCGGACATCCGGCCCCCCCAGCCCGGATATCGGGAACCTGGCCCGGAAATCCGGCGCCCCGCACCCGAATCGGCAGATGTGGCCGCACCAGCCCGGACATCCGGCCGGATAGCCCGGACATCCGGCGCCTCGCGAAGGCCCGGACATCCGGCCCGACGCCCGGACATCCGGCCTCCCCTGCCTGCGTGCAGTGTATCCGGGACAAGTCCCATGTACCCCTTCGCCCCCTGGACTATATATACTTCATCCCCTTCCTCTTCCTAGGGTTAGCATTGGATTAGCTCATATTTTGTGTGAGAGCCTTTGCTCATCCACTTGGCTACTTCTCCTCGGAGATCAGGACCTCTACGGAGAAGATCCCCCAAGCGGATTCAAGACCCCCTTCTAGGGTGGACCCCATCAAGGCCTCCTCACGGAGAAGAGCGGCTACCGTTTGTATCTTTCCTTTGTTGATCTTGAATCTTGTGCCACCTTATGTGATCGGTGATCTAGCACTTGTGTGATTGATCTCTTGTTGGTTTAGTGTTTTCTCTCTCGTTTCCCCCGTGTTTCCCTCTTGTTCTTCCGCGTGCTCTTCGTGATTCACCATAGGATCCGCTCCAACGTGAAAGATCATCCACGTAGGGTTCTGCCCTACATCACGACCCTTCGTCGGTGATGGCTCTGGTTCAGCCGCAATGACTGGAACCATGCATGGAGCAACTTAGACCTGCGGTTCTCTGCTGAAGAGCGTACTCTGTTCTTCGCCTCCACCTCTATGGCCATGGGCGATGGGCGTACCACCTTATTTTGAGAGGACCTATGGATCGACAGGCGCTCAAGTCAGCAAGATCGCACCGCAGCTTTACGCCCGCATCTCAAACGCCGCCGAAATCGAGGACCATCTCTGATGGGCTTCAGGCTAACGCTTGGGCTCACGACATCCTCGCACGCCGGTGTTCACGATATCGGCAAGACATCCAGCTCGCACGCCGTTGGGCGAACCATCCGACCACGGAACCCGATCGCCTCCTATGGAAGTGGATCGCGAGCAGATCTTACTCGCCAAATCTCGCCATCAGGCCACATTCAAGGGTTCTCTGCGAAATCCTGCTACTGCACCGGACATTCCGGGCACCTCCCGGAAGTTCATTTGGAAGAACGGGCGCCCCTCGGGTGCGCTTCTTCCAGCTTCTTGTCGACACCGGTGTTGGATCGCTGACCGCCTCGCCGCGCTGCGGCCTTCAACACCACACTTCATACCTCCTCTCGCTGCGAGCACCGAGATGATGCACCACCTGCTTCAGGTCTTTGTCCGTTTCCCAAACAGGTTTGGCAACAGATGCTTCCCGCTCCGCATGTCTTGCACGCCGCTGCACCATGATACTTCCCTTCGATCGGTAGCACGCTGCAAAACAAGCGCAACCCCTCATCCCATGCACAAGGGCCTCGCCTCCATTGCCTTGCTCACACCATGGATGATCTGGAAACACCGTAACGAATGTGTCTTCAAGGGCGCCTAATCTGGACACATCAGAAGAATGTGTCTTCGAGGGCGCCTAACCTTCACCAAGCCTTGTTGAGAAGATTAAGGATGAGGCGGCGCTCAAGACCAAAGCAGGTGCTTCAAGGCTTCGCAACACTCTGCCCCTGCACGGGATGTACATTAATTTCCTGCATTTCACTCCTCACTCTCTCGGAGGATCAGAATTTGAACTCTGCCTTTTCAATGAAAAGAAACGCAGAAGTCTCTTTGCATTTTCTCGAAAAAATCAGCATGTCCAAACAGGTCATTAGTTTCAAGCCATGTCCTAGGGTACACATCATGTTGCATTCACTTCCAGCTAAAGTAAGTATCATTAAGCTAAAAGCACTAAGTCCCAATTGATTGGCCAAGGTACCGGATAGCAACAAGACTCTGTACCCACTCTAGCAATGTAGGCATCACGGGATTGAGCTAAAATTGGCGACTAAAAACCAATTTCTCCATGTATATTTCTTTTCAACCACCAAACCAGCAGAACTTATCAAACTCCTAACCCACAAGATAAAATAGCCTAATCAGCATGTCCAAATAGGTCATTAGTTTAAAGCCATGTTCATGGGCACAGATTGCAAACACTTGGAGCTAAAATAAATCCTAGAGCACATAAAGTATTATTGTTCAACCAGCATGATTCATGAAAGCAAGCATGTTGCTACCAGACTCAAGACAACCCCCCAAAATCACATCAAACATCAAGCTAAAGATAAAAAACACACAAAAATCTTTATTGGTTGGCTGAAGTAACATAGCAGCAAGATGTTCGAAATATTAAGTGATCGAATGGTGAAAATGTTAATTACCATAAGTTAAAGTGGGCTCATTAGTTAATTTTGGGATTAAAACAAATTAACTTGAGCAATTTGCGCCTGTGAATGAGGGGCTAATTAAAATATGGTTCCCATGTCATATACAAAGACTATATATAAAGGAGGGCATTCCTGCACCTATCTCGATCGTGGTATCGTTTAGGGTAACAAGATATCCTCCCAAATTTACTCCAAATCCAATCAGAGTGCAATCGGCGTTGATGTGTTGTGATCGACTACGCCGCTCCAATTCGTCATCAACCTCGGACACTACTTTGTCAAACGAGATGGCCTCTCCAAACGGAGGTATAATTATTCTACTACCCTCTAATTTCTGCATTATATCAAATTGTGTTCATGTATATCAGGTAAGATCCGATTAGCAGTTACACCGCCTCAATAGATCACTGGTAGTAAAAAACTACTCATATCATATTCGTTTATGATCCAAATTCGTTTATTGTACGAACGGCCATATCGAGCTAAAATTGTTATCTAAATTTTCCTATTATATTAAATGAAAAAGGAAGCATGAGGTCAACAGGAAGTATGCCCTGGTACAGTACAATCAGTAAGCATGAGGTCAACAGGAAGAGGAATAGAGTGCATTACGACGTCGGCGACGGTGAGAAAGTGGTGAGACGGGGAACCCATCTCGGCCTCGAGGGAGCGGATGGGATCGACGGAGCGGCCGCAGCCGACGACGGCGTGACCCAAGGCGTCTGAGCTCTAGAGCTAAAGCTCGGCCCAGCCCCACCCCATGATGAGCACCGTCCTCAGCCTCAAGCTGGCCAAGGTCACACTGCCAAGGCCGCCGCTCTTAGGCCCCGCCGTCATCTCGCCTCCCTCCTCTTGTTGGCTCGTCTGTGTTTGATGAGGACATCAATACCATTGTTACACCCACAGCCCCTACTGCTACATATACTGGACCAATTACTAGAGCTCGCGCACGCCAATTAAATTATCAGGTACTTTCGTTTCTTGGTAATGATTCTAATGTTCATGAGAATATGATGTCGCCTAAATTGGATACATTTGTTTTGCTTACAAATGAAGGCCCTAGCTTGGAGAAGGATGGACATTGGAGCAAGAACAAGCATGGAGATAATGCCATGCTAAGGGGAACAAGAACGGAGTTACAAGTGATGATTTCAGGACTTTGAAGCCACCATAATGGGTGCATGAAGCCTTGGACGAAATATACAAGATGCCACTTCATAATATTCGTCCATAGGCTATTCTAGGTGCTGCGTCACCTTATTATTGGGCCAGGCCCATGTAATTTCGAAATACTTAAGTATAGGCTGTTTTAGAGTCCGTATGTGTGGGGAAACAAGAGTTAGGGATGGTTTCGACCCCTCCCTCAAGGGCCACGAAATTCCTCCTCTTCCTCCATATATACAGCCCTTAGGGCGTCGTTTAGACTTTGGGTTTTGTTTAGATTAAAAGTTCGCCATAGCTGCAACTTCGCGTGCCGTTTGTGTTCAACGACCGGACAAAGGCGTCACGTAACCCCACCTTGATCAATAAAGCTTTCATCTTATATTCGCAATATCCAGATTGCAATCTCGGTTTCTTGCTTGTTCTTACGTTTGCTCGCGGAAAGCAGACCCTCGTGGTCGAGTTGATCGTGCTCGGCGTGGTCAATAACCTCTCGGAGTTGGTTTAGCGATTGCTAAAGGCGCGGCGTCCTCGCTCGTTAAATGGTCGGATCGTCAAAGTCGACTTCCTCCAAAGCGAAAACCAACATCTCATCGAAAGACGGCACACCTTTGTCTCTATCAAGTGGTATCAGAGTTCCAGGTTGCTCGGTGAGATTTTACAGTTTTCCGTAGTTTAGATCGAGTCTGCTCTTCATACCTATAGTCCACGAAAAAGCCACAAAAAAATTAGGGTTAGTTCATCATATCCGAACCAACTGAGCCTTCGCATAATCTTTTTAGGGTTTTGCTTTGTTGAATTTATGTTGCATCGTCGTGTCTAGTTGCTGGTCTTAGCGTCTAGTCTTTTAGAGTTTCGAGTTACGGTCATAAGTTGTCACGCCGCCACCGCACTATCATCATCGCCCCTGCCACTTACCACCACCAATCCGTGTCCATATACCACCACCGATCCATATCCATATACTACCACCGCTACCACCACCGCTGCCATATACCACCACCATATATCCACCACCAATCCGAGTTCTTCTCATATTAGGTTTGTTTTCGAGATCCATCTAGTTTCCGATTCGTGTTTCCTAGCCGGAGTAGGTTTCTGGAAACCACCCTGCTTAGGCCCAAAATTTTCCGAAAACGCACTTGTCGAAAAATTTTACGGCTATCCTGTTTTAAGTGTTTCTAAGCGTATTGAGACGATCGCCATTATAGAAAGTTTTTTTGACCCGTTTCAGCTTTTGGGTCCGCGTTCGAAAAAAAAAAAATTTAGTCTAAAAAATTTCGTGCCCATCCTGTCAGTTTGACCTGGTAAGAGTTTTGAGACACTCGCCATTATAGTGATTTTTCGCAAAAAAAAAAAAGCAGCGCAAAAAAAAAAGCAGCGCAAAAAAAAAAGAGCGAAAAAAAAAATTCCAGAGTGTGCTTTTCCGTTGTTTCCGTGCAGCGCCGTGATTTTGTTAGTGTTCCAGGCTCGCGTCTCTAGCACGGTCTAGCCTAGGACCAAAGACAAGATCGTTGAGCGTTTATTCAACTTTGCATCTCTGAATTGATTATTGTCACCCTTTTTGCTACCATATTATAAGCCTTCCCAGCTCCACATACATCTACATCGCATGCGTTTGACTCTCCACGGTAATCGCTCTATCCAAGCTTTGAGAGTTTTGACTACATCGGTTCTTAGGTCACCGCTTTCTTCTTTGGGTAAGAACTGGTAAGAATTTGAGATTTGCTTGACGGATTTGTGATCGTCCACCACACAACCACCACCACTTCCTAGTAGTCCGTCAATCATATTCTTGTGTGTTTCTATTGCTGCTAACCATGGCAGGATCACAAGACGACGACACATACAGGGAGACCATGACACACAAAGCGCTACAAGAAAAGTTAAAACAAATGATCAGTGCGCAGTTGGACGATGTGATAAATAGATTTGAAGAGGCCATGGAGAAGATAGATGGCATTGAGAAGGCGTTGAAACAAAGCTCGATACCAAGTTTAATGAATTGCTCAAGGCGTCTACCACCACCACCACCGCGGCACCTAACGCACCTCTACTACAACAACAAGGACTACCTCCACATCGCTAAACAGCCCTCCGCCGAAGCTTCCCGTGTCCCTCTTCAGCTGGCCAAGCTGCTTTGGTGCTTCTTTGTTGATACTTCTGTGGCTCCTGCTGCTGCGGTGGGGAGGATGATTATGTGAGAGATTACGAGGATGAGGTTGATCAACATCAAGATTACGTGCAACCACCAAAGACCACAACCACCGTGTCGTCCACATGCAAATAATGGCAATGTTCGGCTCCCCTTCAGTACGAGATCATGACCATCTCCCTAAACTGAAATTGAATATTCCACCATTTGAGGGTAGATATGTTCCTGATATATATCTTACTTGGGAGTTAGAAACTGAACAACGATTTACATGTTTACAATATCTTGAGGAGAGACGTGTTCCTGCTGCTGTTTGTGCTTTCACTAGCTTTGCATGTGTTTGGTGGTCTGAACATTGTAGATTATATCCTGTTCCAGCTACTTGGGCTGCTTTGAAAACTGCTATGCGTACTCGTTGGGTTCCACCATATTATCAACGTGAATTACTTCAAAAATTGCAGCGCTTAAGACAAGGAAAAAATTCGGTAGAAGAATATTATCAGAATTACAAACTGGCTTGATTAGATGTGGTATTGTTGAGGAGAATGAAGCTATGCTTGCACGCTTACGGGTGGATTAAATAGAGAGATTCAGACCATTCTAGACTACAAGGATTATAATAATATCACTCGATTATTCCATCTTGCTTGTAAAGCTGAACGTGAAGTGCAGGATCGACAAAGCGTTGGCGCCGAACTAACTTTTCTGCAGGTCGACCTTCATCATGGACACCACGTGCATCATCTACTTCCACACGTTCTACTACACCGGCACCTCCGTCGGCTGCCACCTCCAACCGTGATACAAGAAAGCGAGCACAACCACCACTATCTCGCCAAGAGCACACTGCCGGGCCTACAGTAGCTCTTCTTCTTCCATGGCGTCAACAGGGCACACAAGTGATATTATTTGTCGTCGTTGTAAGGGAAGAGGACATTTTATGAGAGAATGCCAATCTCAGCGTGTGATGATTGCTCACGAGGATGGTGGGTATGAGTCCGCTAGTGACTATGATGAAGAGACTTTGGCTCTTATTACACATGAAGAACACGGTGGAGATGATTACGATCATGACACGCAATACATGGCTGCTGAAGATGCCGACAGTATGAATGTTTAGTTGCTCAACGTGTTTTGAGTGTGCAGGTTACACAAGCTGAGCAAAATCAGAGACATAACTTGTTCCATACAAAGGGAGTTGTGAAGGAACGTTCTATTCAGCGTCATCATAGATGGAGGGAGCTGCAACAACTTGGCTAGCATGGATATGGTGGAGAAGCTTTCTCTCACCACAAGACCACATCCACATCCTTACTACATCCAATGGTTCAACAACAGCGGCAAGGTTAAGGTAACACGTCTTTGTTCGTGTGTATTTTAGTATCTCTACATATGCTGATTATGTTGATTGTGATGTGGTACCTATGCAAGCATGTTCCTTATTACTTGGTAGACCATGGCAATTTGATAAAAATTCTGTACACCATGGTAGAAACAATCAAGATACTCTTGTTCACAAGGATAAAAATATTACTTTGCTTCCTATGACTCCTGATTCCATTTTGAAAGATGATATTAATAGAGCTAATAAAGCAAAACAGGAGAAAATAAGAGTGAAAATTAGATTGTGGCAAAAGAATTTGAGCAAGAAATGAAGCCTAATAATAAACCATCTAATGTTGCTTCTGAAATTAAACCTGAAAAGTGCATGTTTATTTGCCACCAAATCTGATATTGATGAGCTAGATTCTAGCAAATCTGTTTGCTATGCTTTTGTGTGCAAAGAGGCATTATTTTCATTCGAGGACGTGCCTTCCTCTTTGCCCCTCGCTGTCACTAACATTTTGCGGGAGTTCACGACGTCTTCCCACAAGACGTGCCACCGGGATTACCACCTATTCGAGGGATTGAGCATCAAATTGACTTAATTCCGGTGCATCGCTACCCAACCGCCGCACCATACCGTACCAATCCAGAGGAGACGAAGGAGATTATGCGTCAAGTACAGGAGCTGCTCGACAAAGGTTATATACGCGAATCTCTTAGTCCTTGTGCTGTTCCTATTATACTAGTGCCTAAAAAGGATGGTACGTCGGCGTATGTGTGTTGATTGTAGAGGCATTAATAATATTACTATTCGTTATCGTCATCCTATTCCTAGGCTAGATGATATGCTTGATGAATTGAGTGGCTCTACAATATTCTCCAAAGTTGATTTATGTAGTGGATACCATCAAATTCGTATGAAATTGGGAGATGAATGGAAAACAGCATTTAAAACTAAGTTTGGATTATATGAGTGGTTAGTCATGCCTTTTGGGTTAACTAATGCACCTAGTACTTTCATGAGATTAATGAACGAAGTTTTACGTGCTTTCATTGGACGATTTGTGGTAGTTTACTTTGATGATATACTGATTTATAGCAAATCTTTGGAAGAACATTTGGAACATTTACGTGCTGTTTTTAATGCTCTACGTGATGCACGCTTGTTTGGTAACCTTGGGAAGTGCACCTTTTGCACCGACCGAGTATCTTTTCTTGGCTATGTTGTTACTCCACGAGGAATTGAAGTTGATAAAGCCAAGATTGAAGCTATTGAGAGTTGGCCGCAGCCCAAAACGGTTACACAAGTGAGGAGTTTTCTTGGACTCGCTGGTTTCTATAGGCGTTTTGTGAGAGACTTTAGCACCATTGCTGCACCTCTCAATGAGCTTACAAAGAAGGATGTGCCTTTTGTTTGGGGTACCGCATGTGAAGAAGCCTTCACGGTATTGAAAGATAAGTTGACACATGCTCCTTTACTCCAACTTCCTGACTTTAATAAGACTTTTGAGCTTGAATGTGATGCTAGTGGAATTGGATTAGGAGGTGTGTTATTACAAGATAGCAAACCTGTTGCATACTTTTCTGAAAAATTGAGTGGGCCTAGTCTGAACTATTCTACTTATGATAAAGAATTATATGCTCTCGTTCGGACTTTAGAGACATGGCAACATTATTTATGGCCCAAAGAATTTGTTATACATTCTGATCATGAATCTTTGAAACATATTAAAAGTCAAGCTAAACTGAATCGTAGACATGCTAAATGGGTCGAATTCATTGAGACTTTCCCTTATGTCATTAAACACAAGAAGGGTAAAGAAAATGTTATTGCTGATGCTTTGTCTCGTCGATATACTATGCTTTCACAACTTGACTTCAAAATATTTGGTTTGGAGACCATCAAAGATCAATATGTGCATGATGCTGATTTTAAAGATGTAATGCAGAATTGTAAAGAAGGAAGAACATGGAACAAGTTCGTTATTAATGATGGTTTTGTGTTCCGTGCTAACAAGCTATGCATTCCTGCTAGCTCTGTTCGTCTTTTGTTGTTGCAGGAGGCGCATGGAGGAGGACTAATGGGACACTTTGGCGTGAAGAAGACGGAGGATATACTTGCTACACATTTCTTTTGGCCAAAGATGAGACGGATGTTGAGCGTTTTGTTGCTCGCTGCACTACATGTCAAAAAGCTAAGTCACGACTCAATCCTCATGGTTTATATATGCCTTTGCGATTGCCTAGTGTTCCTTGGGAGGATATATCTATGGACTTTGTTTTAGGTTTACCTCGAACAAAGAAGGGAGGGATAGCATATTTGTTGTCATGGATAGATTCTAAAATGGCACACTTTATACCATGTCATAAAAGCGATGATGCTTTGTTAATGTTGCCGATTGGTTCTTTCGTGAAATTATTCGCTTGCATGGTGTGCCAAATACTATTGTTTCAGATCGTGATACTAAATTTCTTAGCCACTTTTGGAGATGTTTATGGGCTAAGTTGGGGACTAAACTGCTTTTTAGTACTACTTGTCACCCCCAAACCGATGGACAAACTGAAGTAGTCAATAGAACATTGTCTACTATGCTTAGGGCTGTTTTGAAGAATAATAAGAAAATGTGGGAAGAATGCTTGCCTCATATTGAATTTGCTTATAATCGTTCATTGCATTCTACTACTAAGATGTGCCCTTTTGAAATTGTGTATGGCTTCCTACCTCGTGCACCTATTGATTTGTTGCCTCTTCCATCTTCGGAGAAGGTTAATTTTGATGCTAAAGAACGTGCTGAATTGATTTTAAAAATGCATGAGTTAACTAAGGAAAACATTGAGCGTATGAATGCTAAATATAAACTTGCTTTCGGAGATAAGGGTAGAAAACATGTTGTCTTTGCACCGGAGATCTTGTTTGGTTACATTTGCGTAAGGATAGGTTTCCTAATTTGCGCAAATCAAAGCTAATGCCACGCGTCTTGATGGTCCATTTAAGGTGTTAGAGAAAATAAATGATAATGCATATAAACTTGAGCTGCCTGCAGATTTTGGGGTTAGTCCCACTTTTAACATTGCAGATTTGAAGCGTTATTTGGGTGAGGAATATGAGCTTCCGTCGAGGACGACTTCATTTCAAGAAGGGAGGATGATGAGGACATCAATACCATTGTTACACCCACAGCCCCTCTTTGCTACATATCTTTGGACCAATTACTAGAGCTCACATGCGCCAATTAAATTATCGTGTACTTTCGTTTCTTGGTAATGATTCTAATGTTCATGAGAATATGATGCTGCCTAAATTGGATACATTTGTTTTGCTTACAAATGAAGGCCCTAGCTTGGAGAAGGATGGACATTGGAGCAAGAACAAGCATGGAGATAATGCCATGCTAAGGGGAACAAGAACGGAGTTACAAGTGATGATTTCAGGACTTTGAAGCCACCATAATGGGTGCATGAAGCCTTGGACGAAATATACAAGATGCCACTTCATAATATTCGTCCATAGGCTATTCTAGGTGCTGCGTCACCTTATTATTGGGCCAGGCCCATGTAATTTCGAAATACTTAAGTATAGGCTGTTTTTAGAGTCCGTATGTGTGGGGAAACAAGAGTTAGGGATGGTTTCGGACCCTTCCTCAAGGGCCACGAAATTCCCTCCTCTTCCTCCATATATACAGCCCTTAGGCGTCGTTTAGACTTTGGGTTTTGTTTAGATTAAAAGTTCGCCATAGCTGCAACTTCGCGTGCATTTCGTTTGTGTTCAACGACTGCATAAAGGCGTCCACAGTAACCCCACCTTGATCAATAAAGCTTTCATCTTATATTCGCAATATCCAGATTGCAATCTCAGTTTCTTGCTTGTTCTTCGTTTGCTCGCAGGAAATGCAGACCCTCGTGGTCGAGTTGATCGTGCTCGGCGTGGTCAATAACCTCTCGGAGTTGGTTTAGCGATTGCTAAGGCGCGACGTCCTCGCACGTTCGTAGTCGGATCGTCAAAGTCGACTTCCTCCAAAGCGAAAACCAACATCTCATCGAAAGACGGGACACCTTTGTCTCTATCAGTGTTGGAATGCAGGCGTGGAGAGAGGCCCGTGACCTGGTGATCCTGATATTTCGCTCTTCTCATGCGCCTGCGGCCCTAAAGTCTGTAGTTCGTACACGTTCATGGGCCAATGGACGCACGTGGGGCCCGACCCACTCCATTTGGTTGAAAGTTTTACGAAAGAAGTCCATATTTCACCCTCAAATGTGGCTTGAGGGACAAATAACCCCTTGAAGTCCAGTTTGGTATGATTTTGACCCCAAAACCTAAAAACCAGGTAAATATTTCCTAATAGGTTTTGCTGCTGTTTTTAGATAATTTAGCTGGTTTTAGAGGATGAGTAGGTGATGACTTTTGACGTGGCATTGCCCTGCTTGTTGTTGCTTGCACCAGACCAAACGAGCTACTGCACCAGACGCGGCTGTTGGTCGCTCCTTCCAGATGGAGCCGCCACCGCTCCATTAGCGCCACACGCCGCCGTAGCGGCTGTCACCTTTCAAATCTGTCGCCGATCAGGATTGCGCCAGACGAGCCACTGCACCAGACTAGGCGAGCCACTGTTGGTCGCTCCTTCCAGACGAACCATCGCCACTCCATTAGCGATCCAAACCACACGCCACTGTAGCGATCGGCGCCATTCAAATCCGCCGCTGTTCGGGGTTGCGCTCGGCCGTGGCGCATCAACATTGCTCGCCTACATTCAGTTCAAAGTGAGTTTGTTGTTGTTTCTGTTCCAGCTGCCCATCCAAGGTGAGGGAGAACCTGATCAAGATGATCCAAAGGATCCCCTTCATGACCTGAAAAACAGGAAACTTCATCGGCTTTCGATAATACTGTGGTACTGCAAAAAAATTAGATCATCGGTATTGTACAATATTTCCTTCTCCTTCCACACTTCTGTTCATTTTTTTTCTTTTAGCATTGCAGCCTCTGTCTTGTGAGAGATGAAGTAAACTAGTTGTACAAAGACTTGTCTACTACATATATTATTGAACACATAAATGAAGTTTCTGCAGTACAAAGAATGTAATTTCTATTATGCAATTGAAGTACAGATAATACTTTTGCAGTGAATATGCAGTGAAACCCAACTGATTCACCTGCTCTCATCCTCCCGATCAAGTAAACGAGTAGTAAACGACGGCGGGTGATGGGCAAGTGAATTGGAAGAACTTATAAGGCATGTCTTCTTTACTATGATACATGCTACTAACCATCTTTCATGATGGCGAGCAAACATGAAGCTGACTACATACAGTATGATACATTACCTTTTCTAAATTTCTGTTAGTAGCTGAAATTGTTTCTCTACTAAAAGTGTTACTGAAACAAGTATGATCTGCTTGTTTCAGCAAAAGATGGTGATCAGAGAGTGAGTGTGTGGAGATACGACGAGACGACAGGGACCGACTGGTGGTAGTCGGAGATGGGGTGGACGCCGCCAACTTGACCTTTATTACAGATTTTGCAAACCGATCGTGACAAAGCCAAAGCCAACACCGAAGCCACAAACCTCACCGCCGACCGAAAATTCGCCACCTGAGGTTCAAACACAAGAGCAACAACTAGATGGTGCTAGTGAGCCAGCCAATGAGGAGGAGCGTGGGAGTAGCCTACGGCCGAGCAGATGGACACCGACAAACCAAGTAAAATCCCCCTCCAACAAACCTCTTTCTCACGCGCCATAAAATCCATAATCATTGGTGAAACATATATACAAAGAGATGGGGAGCGGGTTCGCATCACGTACCAGATCCATGGCTTTCATCCGATCGTGATTTCTTCCTCTCAATCATGGGATGCGTCGACTACGTTGACTGTGCCCTCGACGGTGACGAACGGCAGAAGGAGGCAGCGGAGGCAAACTGAACAGAAAGAGGAGGGCTTGATGCATTCAATTGTCCCAACCCAATCACGCCATGTCAGCTAGGCATAATTCTCGCTACCCACCATAAAGCCACGCCGCGTCAGAAAGTAGTGTCCCAAAACCAGCTTAAATCGAACCAAAACCAGCTAAGGGGGAGATTTACCCGGTTTTAAAGATTTTGGGGTCAAAATCATACCAAATTGGAGTTTAGGGGCTTATTTGTCCCTCCGGCCACATTTAAGGGTCAAATATGGACTTCTTTCAAGTTTTATAGATATTGGAAGTTTTATTATGGAAAAAATGAACCGGGTCCATAGGTTCACTAGTTGTCTCTGTCAAAAGGATAAGTGATTGTGTGGTAATAAATCACAGTTGAACAGTGACTAATTGTAATATTTATAAGTAATACCTATTCATGGCAAAGTTAACATATTAGTTTCACATCCGTGAATCTATGGATTATTATCTAACCACATTTATAGCTAGTGCTCCATCCAAGACCGCTATTCAACATGCATTTTAAAGTATTAAGTAAAAGTGAGTATTGTAATAAGAACGATGACATGAAGTACATAATATATCATCTTCACCCTGTGTTCAAAGGACAACTACGCAACCATCTTTTTATCCCTAGTGCCAACAACATAAATACAAACATTTTCTTACTTGTGTTGGAAATATATTAGAAAACAAAAAAATCGGCCTACGGATCAAGTTCCCAGGATCACTGTGAAGACTATGCATACAAGTTTAGATCTGATCTTACCAACAACGAGTTGCAGTGAAGAAGAGTTGGTGAAAATCATCTTGAAGTCCCTCGAACCGTCCCACTGATAGTTCACTCGAATAAGAATTGGACGCACGATCCATCTATGGATTGCATGCATACGACACCGGTGATCCAACAACGTTTCGCCGTCCAGACATCCAAACACTTCCTTGATGATACGTGTTTGTCACAGTAGGTCACGTTTTTTTGTCATGCATGTACATCCGTGACAATTTTAGGACCAAATCAAGATGGTCTTACCTGTATTGTCGTAGAAGTGTTTCATGACAATAATCCAATTATCATCATGGAAGTGTTCACTTCTGCGATGATAAATTGCGCATAATGGAAATAATTTCGTCAAGGGTAACCGACATGTGGTAGCGACTATAACGGGTCACTGTTAAGCTATCGGTGCAGTTTTGGATCGATACCGATTAACAGTACGACCAATGACGATTTTCCATGTGTCAATTTCTCATTCGCCAATGGAACCACGTGAGAGCTCTGCACAGCGACAGATGCCATCCATCCAATGGACGAGACGCGACTATGAAACTTCAACACATGGCAAGGCCTAATAGTGGCCCATTTAGGTTAAAAAGGCCAGCCCAATAACGACCTACTTGCACATGGCCCATTAACAACCACGACCCATAAGGAGGGTATCAATTTGATCCATCGCTGGCCCGTTGTCCATTGAACAACATTGCGGCCCATCGGTACTTTCGGCCCATTATCAGTCCGCTATGTATATGGGGCCAATTACGGTCGAGTGTGTTTTCGTCCTATTAGCGGCCACTGCTGGAATTGGGCCATTTTTTTTCAAGTCTATCTTTTAGCCTTTTACCGATCCGTTAAAGAGTTGGGTCATTTCCTGGCCTGTGTAACTTTCGACATGTTAATAGTTGACAGTACACTTGGGTCATTTGTCCGACGTGACATTCAACCTATTAATGACCCATACTCTCTAGGTCACAATTACAGCCCACCCTTACTTTCGGCTTGTTAAAGGCCTGTGTAGTACGTCGGTGCATTTATGGCCCGAGCTAGCATTCGGACTGTTAACAACCCAACATGTAAAGGGTTGTCTACAGCCTGGGGTAGCCTAAGGGCGGCCTAAGGTAGGGTTCGGCGTGCTAATGGCCCGTGGGCCCTCTGGCACATTTCAAGCCCAAGCTTCCTCTTTGCCTACTAAAAGCACTGGGTATCTTATGGCCCATTAAGGCCCGAGTGGCCTGTTAACGACCCATGGCCCGTATGGGCCAAATAAGTCCTACAGTTTACTTCGGTTTGTTAACGACACATTGTTACTATGGGCCCACATTATGACCCACGATGGTTATGGAGAGTTATTTTGGGGCCTTCATTGATTTTCATCTAGTTATTTTCAGTGTGCTATAGGCCCATTAGGACCCATATTTGTTTGAGCTGCATTCGAAATATCAACAGCCAGTTATGGGCCAGCCCAATTATGGCCCATTACGCCTCTTCGCCGGTTTGCATGATTTGGCCCATTGGCCTCCTACTATGCTTTCTGCCTACAAGCAAACCGATGAAACCAAATGCATTAACTAGCAATAAACGTACACAATACAAAAATGTCTTGCTATTTTCTAGGGGCGTTGGCTACCCATTAAAAACAAATGTTTATCCAAAAATCCATCTCTACACCCGAGCTCATCTGCACCCATGTTGGCGAAAAAATCAAAACAAATACTAGAAAAATTCCAAAAATTCCAAAAAAAATTGTGCAGTAGACAATTTGATGCGTGATGTCCGCTCCAATTTTAAAATCATTTGGATATCTGAGGAGCTCTTAGCAAGAAAGACAAATTGAGGGTCTGCAAAAATGTTTACTGTTCTTGTACTATTTTGGCCCGATTTATCTTTTTGGCTGAAAGCTGCTCAAATGTCCAAATGACTTGAAATTTGGAGTGGGCCTCACGCATCAAATTGTCTACCGCACAAAAAATTGCAATTTTTTGATGTTTTTCTGGATTTTTTATGAATTGTTTTCTAACCGGGTGCAGATGAGCCTGGGCACCAAAACGCCCTACTCATGTTTATCGCAACCAAATAAAGTATAGCCATATAACAAAAGGCCATTTGGCACAAAAGTTTACAGTTCGGCAGATAAATGCACCATCAGAAGTTCAAAAGCACATATCATTTGACCTAACTGGTAAGGTTTCATGTTGTAGTGTCCGATGGAGCACCATAACCTTCACCTTCATTTCTCATAGGCTCCTGAACAACAAAGCAAATGTCTGATAGTCTGGCTTCAAAACCACGCATATCTCTCAACATTTGTCAATGGTTGTTCTTGTTTCACAAAAGGTCTTTGTTACAGGTTGGACTTGTGTCTAGAGCACAGATATATCATTCTGTCGAGTTTGAAAATCTTGTTCATGAGGCGGTTTGAAAGGGGTTACGCAGGAAGGTGCTTTTGGCACTGTTAGTGGAGAGATACTGACTCACTACAGCAAGATGATGCGGAGCATCCCACGTTCATACCCATGTACACTCCCACTACTCTCCAAGCCCCAAGTGGACATATGACGAGACCTCGAACAAACGCCATTGGACACAAGGTGAACTCGCTCCTCTCCGAACTTTCACTTCCCACATGTGAGACATGGTTACTACCTCAAATATATGTGCTATGCATGCCGAGGAACAAGGAGGAAGACCATGGACAAGACGGCGAGGACACCAAGTACAAGGACCAAGAGAAGAAGTTGCCGGTTACAGCCAACGGACGACCGGCCCAGCCCGGACGTCCGGCCCCTGAAGGTCACAACAGCCCAAGGAAACCAGGCCAGCAAATGCTACAGCGGCCGGACGTCCGACCAGGACCGGACGTCCGACGAACTCCAGGCACCGGACGACCGGCCCCCTCCGGACGTCCGACCGAAGCGCACCCGAGCCGAATCTACGGAAGTCCGAAGAGCACCGGACGTCCGGACCTTCCCGAGCCTCTGGACGACCGGAACCCTCCGGACGTCCGACGCCTTCATCTGCGCCACAAGTGTATTGGACCGAGTCCATGTATCCCCACTTACCCCTTCGTGGCCCATGACTATATATACTCCTCCACCTCCTCCTAGTTAGGGTTAGCGTTGATTTAGCTCATTGTTAGATAGAGCTTCGCTCATCCATATCGGATCTACTCCACGAGAGAAACCGCGGCCCCTCTTCGGAGAAGATCCACCTTGGATTCAAGACCTCCTTTGCGGAGAAGACCATCATCAAGACCTCCTCACGGAGAAGAACGGCTACCGTTTGTATCATCCTTTGTTGACTTTGGATCATGTATCTCCCTTTGTGTTCATCGATCTAGCACATGTGTGATTGATCTTGTTGGTTTGAGTGATTCTATTGTGTTTTCCCCGTGATTTCCCTCGTGCTCTTCCGCTCGTTCTTCGTGTTCCTCATAGGGATTCTCTCCAAACGTGAAAGATCTCCACATAGGGTTCCGCCCTACATCATCTTGGTATCATGAGCCATGTTGGTCATGTTTTTGGAGCCCCTACCCTTTATTTTTTCTAGCCTTCTTTTGCTTGATTTTGTCCTATATTTCGAAAATCCCCACCAAAAATAGCCCCAATTTTTTTTGTGATTTGTTGGTTTGATGAAGTTTTGTTGATTTTGATCCATGGATTTTCTTGGTTTCGAGTGGATCTAGCATTTCCCCAAGTTTCCCCATCTTTCATCCACGAAATCTCGTCAATTTTGACCCCAAAATCCCCATTTTTCGCCCAAAATCGCGTCCCGAAACTCGTTTCTCGCGTTGACCCCGACCCACCGGACGACCGACGCTTTACGGACGTCCGGAGCCCCAGGAACGACCGGACCTCCAACCTTTCCGGACGACCGGAACCCTTAACCAGAGTTGAATTTACGAATTTCCGAATTTCCCGGACGTCCGACGCCCCGGACATCCGACCTTTACGGACGTTCGTAACCTGTAGTTTCAGATTTCGGCTGATTTTTGTTTTGTCCATGACTAATTCATCCGAACTCTGATTTTCGCGTTCTTTAGCTCGTTTTGAAGCTATTAACATCCCCCTTCCAACAAAAATACCACCAAAACCATTTGACCCCATCAAATTTTGTGAATTTTGGCATCTTCGCCTAGGGCTTCCACCACATCATCCGCATAGCCACCACCGACTTCCGCAACATAACCCATGTTCATCCATATCGCATTAGTGGTTGCTTGCGTAGTGATTCGAGTCTCCTAAGGTGTTTCGTCTACTTATGGACGGTTGCTTCTTCATCAACCACCATCGCCGCTTCCGCATAGGCTTGACCAACATACACTTCCACCTCAACTTAACCCAATTTTGTTTGTGTTGTGAGTTGTGTCTCCTAAGGTGTTTCGGCTAATTAGGGACCGTGCTTCCAACTCCGACACCGTGTATAGTCCACCATCTTACCTTCCACTTCCGCATTGCGTACACCAAAACCACCATTGCATTTCCGCAATCCCATTGAGCTTCCGCAACCACCACCGCATTCCGCTACCACCATTTGGCTTTTGTCCTTGAGATTTTGAGTTGTGGTTTTTCCGTTTCCTAAGGTGTTTCGGCTACTTAGGGACGAGTCTCCAACATCTTGGTATCTACATCAAGAACACCGCCACTCATCATCTCAAAGGACGGTAACCTCGACGACACCATTGTATATTCCCCTTGCAATTGCATTGTTAACCCCTAGCCCATTTTGCGTTACTTGCCTATCGAGACTAGCCATTTGAGTATTGCCGGCAACGTTACTTGTGCACATTAGTGATCATTGACCTACAACATCCATTGCATACATACCATATCATATTGGTATCATATCTTGTGTCACAAGATTGTTCCCGCATATACACAATCGCTATCTTGGTTTGTGCATTGTGCAAAAGTAGCCATACACATAAAAAAAAGAAAAAAAAGCTTTTAAGCAAAAGAAAGAGAGCAAAGAAGCTTGTAAGCAAGTGCCATAGCATCATACCACATTGCATATAAGATTGTCATATCCGATCATCTTGGATCATCTTGAGAGAAACACCGGGAACCATACATATATAGCATACTTGGGATAGAAAGTTTATCCATTTTGCATATCATAGGTTGTACACAAGTGCCGTATCCGCCTATTGAGCAATCATGCTGGCGTCTCTCTTGAGTTGTGCAACACGAGCGTTTTGGTGGATTCCACATTTTGAGCTCATTCCTTGGTTGCACGGCCCCATTTATCTATCCGTGTGTGTGTTTTCGTGTGCCATTCTTTGCTATTGGTCTACTTGTTTCTCTTGCGAATTTGTGAATCTCTTTCAACATTATTGACTCTTGCTAACATTTGCATCAAATTTTTGTGCCACTATCCTCACCGAGCTCCACCATAAGCCTTATTTGTGTAGGTGTGAGAAACCGACAAGAATTGGTACCAATTGTGCTATTTCCTTGTTACACATTTGAGTGATCATTGATCCATCTTCAACATCGGTCAAGGTACATTTGGTCTAGTTCTTCTCTTTCTCCCACTCATATTTGCTCGAGTTTTGTGATGGATAGGCAAGGCATTCCCTCTCCGGTCTTCGACAACAACGACGGTGTGAACAACTACATCACCAAAGCGTCTATCTTCGATCTACAACGACAAGTGCAAGGCGCACAATCAAGATTGCGAGAGCGCATCGAGAACATCTCCATCGACATTCGTCACTCCGAAGCAAGGAGAAGGGACTACATCGACAAGAAGCTTGCCGCACATAAAGAGGAGCAAGATGCAAGAATGGAGGAGATTCGGACCTTGCTCAAGTCTTCTTCCCCTTCGTTATCTTCAAGGCGGCGACATTCAAGACACAAGTCTTCGGAGCGCGGAAACGATGCAAGTGCAAATCGTCCTCGTCCACATCTACATGGCGACCACAATCACGTTCGTGATCAACATCGTCATGAAGGGCAAGTCACCTCCAACCATCATGTGCACGACAACGACGAACGACATCTACTACGAGCTCAAGCACGACAACGACATCATCATCATGAAGATGCTCCACAAGCGCAAGTGCACAAGTCCCAACAAGCCCTACTTCACGCCAAGTCCAAGCTTCATGAGCACAAGAGAAGACCGCGAGACAAGCACCACCACGAGAACGCTATGGCTACTACAACAACCACTTCGACATCTTCGCCAAGTGCTATCAAGGCATCTTCGCCTTTGGACGTACGGCATCTTCGCCTACTTCCCACGTGTACGCCTACATCGACTTCATCAAGTCCAAGGCGACTACCTATGAGTGAGGGTGACACTTCCATCTTCGGAAGCCCCCCAAGGAAGATGGCCGAGCATGGGAAACTCCCTTCGATCATGGAGACGAGCTATGAGGTGCCACATCATATGGGCCTCCAACCACAAGACGGTGACAAGAAGGTTGAGCATGGGACTATCCCTTCAACCAAGGCGGCGACAGGAGTTGAGCATGGAGACATTTGCACCTACACCTCTCCGACACACACATATGTTGAGCTGCCCCATTTGTCATGTGAGGAGAGCCACCACCCCATGATGAGTGACTCCACCATACGTGACATTGAGAGCATTTCCTATGAGAGGATGAGTGTGACCACCACTAGCCCTCAAGACATGAGAGCATGCCACACATCCTATGTGAGGTTGAGCGCCATTTGAGTGACTCCACCAACCATATGAGTGAGAGCATCCAAGAGGGAGTGAGTGAACCACGACACTTAGTGAGTGAGGCCACCATGATTTCTAACGACTTAACCTCTACTCCTAGTGTGTTTTCTTCTTTGGTGCTAGGTCTCCTACATGACGACATGCCTATCCTCGACGAGTCCATCCCTTCAATGGGAAAACCGATGGCCATGGTGGACGATGACGCACCCCCCACATGGTTCCATCAAGATGAAGATGACAACGAGATGATCTTCAACACCTCACCTACAACACATGAGCGACGCTCCAACGGTAACATAGGTGATGGTCTTATCTTGTCCCACTAGTGGACTCTCTTACCATCGATTGCTCCCATGATGTTGACCCACCTATTCCCATGCTTCATGCTAGTGCGACTTCTTCATGTCATGACTTACCTATTTTATGATGAATATGATGATGAGCATGTTGAGTTGACTAGTTGTGATGCTATGCTTCATAGGATATCTTGTGAAAATTCTATTGGTCACTTCATGTTTGACAATCCATTGAACTTGTCATATGCTATGAGTGAGATCTCCCATATAGCCTCATTTCAATCTCAACATAGTAACTATGCATGCCCCATTAAAATAGGGTCTTTTACATCTGTATCCTTAACTCGAACCCACTACTCATATTTGCCCTTAATTTTGAAGTGTGCTCAAATTTGCCCCTCCGCCGTTAAGTGCACATATAGAAATGCCCTTCCGTGTTGCTTCCGTCCGGTCAAAGGGGTTTGACCGCTATCTGAACGTTTGCTGGACAATTTCCCCCTAACTCCACCTGTCACTTACAGGTGGGACCAACTCCTCTAAATAATAAATGGAAAGCTCTTTCTCTAACTCACCCCTCTCTATCACTTACAAGTGGACCCAACCGACATAATAAAAATAGAAAAAATTTCTCCCTCACAGACCCGTCTCTCTCACAGCCCCCCACTGCCAGGGTCAACACCGACCCTTGTCCGGTCATGGCGAGGCTTGGTGGCTCGGTGGCCGTCGCCGACGAGGGCACTGACGCACTGCATGTGAGGGCCACAAGACAGGCTCTAGGTGGTCTCAGCGGGCGGGGGTGGAGGTCAAGGCGACGGCGGCGTATGGCGGCGCCATGGACGGGCAGTTCCGACACAACTCGCCGCCCAGAAGCTATCGTCGGAGCCGATGCTCCCGCGCCACTCCAACGAGCGTTTAGTGGTCTACATGATCTGCAACTCCATTCGGCCCACTCCCCAAGCCTCCTCATGTCCTATAACGAGTGCTCGAAGTACGCCTGAGAGCGTCCAGAGCTTCTGCCAAGGACGTCGTTGCTAGCCACCATGGCCGGAGGCTAGATAGAGAGGTACGAGCATGTCTATGAGCTCCGTCTTGCGCCTCTCCTCCGGCCTGCACGTTCAATCAGGCCTGGGGCCACCTATACATGACGCATGGGACCTCGAGATCCACCATGGCCGTCGCTCTTCCCCTCCTAAATTCGGCTGCCCCGATCCCCCCTTGACCTACCCGACCACTGTGTCGTCATCATGGAAAGCTTGCGCCCCTACATCCATCTTCCCGCACTCGATTCCGTGCTCGGAGCGCACTGCCCGAAGCAAACCACCATGACCGACCTCGGCTAGCTCGGCCGTGCGGCCTCCTCCCGCGGACAGCATGCCAACCGTGCATGACGCGGCTACACAGCGTGCCTCGCGCTCTCCTCCCGCGGCCATCCGCCCCCTACGGCGAGCCGCCGACGAGGTCAGCCTCTCACGCACGGGCACACAAGGACCGGCGTTGACCCTGACAGTGGGTCTTGTGGCCCACATGTCAGGCAGAGTCAGAGTGAGAGGTACTGAGAGGGAGAGAATTTTTTTATACGTAAGGAAGGAGGGGCAAAAATGTCAAAGAAACGGCACGGGAGCGGTCAAACAGCCTTGACTGGACGGAAACGGCACGGAGGGACATTTCTGTAAAGGCACATAACGGCGGAGGGGCATTTTTGAGCAGGCTTTTGAATTAGGGGTATATCTGATTAGGTGGTTCGAGTTAGGGACAGAAATGCAAATGGCCCATTAAAATAAATCCCATTTGCACTTATGGCATAGATGACGAGATGATGGTCATTGGCTTTTGTTTCTCATGTGATGATATTGCCATGCTTCCTTTACATGATTTGCGCAATTCATCTACTATGTCATGCCATGATCACATTGTTCCAGATATGCTTTGTTGTGAATGTTGCCAGTATTCTCCATGTGATGTTGCTACTCATGCTCACGAGGAGACCCCCATAGTTTCCTCATACATGTTTGGAGATTTTGATTCATCCCATCCTTTGCATGATTTCCATGATTGCTTGCACCATATGCATTCCATGAATAACAATGCTCTAGATATTTCCCATGAAGCATTACACAATTTGAGTCTCCATTATGCTATACATAACAACAAACCTATCATGATGGATGACATGTTTCTATATCACGCATCTCATTTATTTGAGCATTGGATATTTGGTGCTAACCAACACAAGCACGTATGCATCATGATGGATGATATGTACATCTACCACGCACACACAATTTTCCCTTTGTCTTTGCTTTGTGTAGGTACTCACGTATACTCATCAACCTCTCAATCACAAGAGTTGACTAAACGAGCTCTTGAGAGCAACGATGACTTGGGATCCCGTGGACTATCATTCCCACCATTCCTTTTGCGCAAATACTACGCGCATCTCTTTTACTTGTCTCTCACGCGGCTATGGGATATTTACCATTTGTCACCTTATGCTCATTTTACCGTGTTCACTTTGCATGCTATGCTTGCTCCTATGCCTTTGCCATGCCATTGTGACCCTTGCTTGCATCTACCCATGATTCACCATTATGCTACTTCTATGTGTATTTGCATGCTTGGTGGAGATCCTTGTTGCTATTGCCATGTTTATCATGTGCCCCATGCTATTGATGCTATTTTGCTCATATCTTGCCTTTATGCTTGTGAAATGTCATGTGCATTTTGTATGCCCACTATTTGCACACATGACATGATTGCCATGATTCCCTCTAGTATGTTGCATCTTCGCACTACTAGCTTGCTTGACTTGATCGCTATGATTGCTTCCTTGGTTGCATCACCCATGTTCCACTCTTACTCGCTTTCTTGGGTTGATGACACATATGCTCATGCCTCTCACATGATATATCTTGTTCATTGTCGCTTGCCTCCAATAGTTGCCTCTATGCTTAATGATCGTGGAGCCTTGGACATATTACTTGTGATGCATGCTTGCTTGTTTAAGCCTATTGTCTTTGGTTGTAGTTGCATCATATGCTTTCATACCATACCACACCTTGTCCTTTCTTATGATAAGAATAATGAAAACACTTGTTGGGTATCTCGCCCCTCGAATGATAGGTCTTGCACTAACCTCATTTGTTTTTCCGAGTGTTTGTCATGTTCTTTCATTTTGGAGGATTCACAAGGCGGTGCCGTTATGCGACATATTGGTTATGTGAAGGCATACATAATGTACAACTCCAACATCCTTGGAAACTTTCTTGAGGTGAACTCCTTCCCTTTGAGCCATCCTCACATATGCATATTGGATGGGTCATTCTTTCATTGTTGTCTCATTCTTCTTGTCTACATGATACATCTATTGGATGGAGGACCAACATTGGAGATGGACCCTATGGACCTTCAAGTTGAAGAGTACTCGGACTTAGTGGGTTCACCAACGGACCACCATTTCTACCACGACAATGAGCCATGGTACGACAACTCCCATAACAAGTTTGCACTTTATCCATGGATTGACTTGCATTATGATTGCCTTGGTGCATCTTGTATTTATATGTCATCCATGATATATGAGCTTGAGCACTTTCATAGCAAATTTGTTGTGATCTACCTTGATGGCATATTCATATATCATTATCATATTATCCACCATCAATTGCATGATAGCTTACACATGTTGAGCATCCATTGCCATATTCATGCTATTGATAAACCGTCTCACTATGACATCATTTTGCACTATGGTTGCATTCATCATATTCACAACACATTTGTGTGCACAATGAATGCTTTTGCTCCCATGAATGCTTTACATCTCATTCCATATCATCTTGCTAAGCTTCATGTGCTTTGTCATGAACAATCTTGCCTCACGGACTCATTCTTACATGATGGACACTTTGTGTGCGCTAACCATTGTATTTCCGAGTGTTGCTTGTGTTTGCTCTTTTTGCATGTCTATCACTCCGGCGACACCTTGGACTACTTGGATTACGCCATGTCTTCAACTTCGTCCAACTACAAGTTCATCTACGACAACCGTTTCCATGGTGATGAGGATCACGATCCGAGGTCGGATCTTTCCCGAGGGGGGGGGGGACATGATGCGGAGCATCCCACGTTCATCCCCATGTACACTCCCACTACTCTCCAAGCCCCAAGTGGACATATGACGAGACCTCGAATAAACGCCATTGGACACAAGGTGAACTCGCTCCTCTCCGAACCTTCACTTCCCACATGTGAGACATGGTTACTACCTCAAATATATATGCTATGCATGACCAGGAACAAGGAGGAAGACCATGGACAAGACGGCGAGGACACCAAGTACAAGGACCAAGAGAAGAAGTTGCCCGAAGATACAACCACCAGACGACCGGCCCAGCCCGGACGTCCGCCCCCTGAAGGTCACAACAGCCCAAGGAAACCAGGCTAGCAAATGCTACAGCGGCCGGACGTCCGACCAGGACCGGACGTCCGACGAACTCCAGGAACCGGACGACCGGCCCCCTCCGGACGTCCGACCAAAGCGCACTCTAGCCGAATCTACGGAAGTCCGAAGAGCACCTTACGTCCGGACCTTCCCGAGCCTCCGGACGACCGGAACCCTCCGGACGTCCGACGCCTGTCTACGCACAGTGTATTGGACCGAGTCCATGTATCCCCCACTTACCCCTTTCGTGGCCCATGACTATATATACTCCTCCACCTCCTCCTAGTTAGGGTTAGCGTTGATTTAGCTCATTGTTAGATAGAGCTTCATTATCCATATCGGATCTACTCCACGAGAGAGACCGCGGCCCCTCTTCGGAGAAGATCCACCTTGGATTCAAGACCTCCTTTGCGGAGAAGACCATCATCAAGACCTCCTCACGGAGAAGAACGGCTACCGTTTGTATCGTCCTTTGTTGACTTTGGATCATGTATTTCCTTTGTGTTCATCGATCTAGCACATGTGTGATTGATCCTGTTGGTTTGAGTGATTCTATTGTGTTTTCCAGGTGATTTCCATCGTGCTCTTCTGCTCGTTCTTCGTGTTCCTCGTAGGGATTCTCTCCAAATGTGAAAGATCGTCCACATAGGGTTCCGCCCTACATCACAAGAGGTAACATTGTGTTTGTGGTTGCCTCATCGCCTTCATGAGGTTATGGCGGTTCCACCATTTGTTCCATAGCTTGCTGAAAAGTTGAATTTGTACGGCAACAAAAACAAACACAATAGCTTTGGCGTATATACATAACTTATGTTGGTGAACCCCTGCAACATATTAGTTGTATTTTACTGCAAAGTACATAATAAAATCAGGTTCCAAACATATGTCCATGTAGCATGGCTAATGTATTGTCTATTTTCTTCACATTGTATTAACAACTAAGGATAAGGAGGCAAAGTTTATTATACAATGAGCATAGTATGACATCATTCTATCACAGAACAACTAAGATTAGACAAATAGACAGTTGTAACATTGCATGGGCAAGTCCAGCACGCAACTAGATTACAGATCAAGAGCAAAATAACATCGTCCCTCTCTTTTAAGGTGCAAGGACATGTTAAGAAAATTGTGTATAAAATTGAAAAGAGTAACTGACATTGGTTGGAAACCATGCAGTTCAATGCACAAGCCAGAGTAAACAGTACTTCAAAGGCATGAGGATTAAGGACTTACAACAACAACTTTGATCGGTGTAGTCATGCCCTCCATCTTGCTTTGGTGTGATAGTCCTTGAAGGTTTTCACCACATTTGGTTTAGCTTCTTTTTGGTCCTTACGGGCTTTTCATCTGTATTTGGAACAAGTTAATATAGATCTGTGTCGGTGTATTTAACAAGGGATGTAATACCTTGACTTATGCACAGACAAGCAGCAGCTTTCCCGGCAAGAGTAAATTTTCAAACAAAGATCTTCCAATCTAAAAAGAGTAGCTCTTCGTCAGATCAAGGAGCGCATCAAGAAGACCAAGACAAAAACCGCAAGTTGAAGCTATCTCTTGACGGCAAGGCGAGCCCGGCAAGATGAAGGCCCGACAGGCGCCGAGCCTGGCAGGCCATCACACCAGTGGTCCACCTCACCGAGCAGGTAGTCACCCATCGATGACGTGTCGAGCTCGCAGCGGTTAGGTGAAGCTTGTCAGCACGTGGCAGCCCGGCTGGAGGAAACGTACCTTTTGTCGACACCCGTCGAAAGCGTAAGTGCTTCCTGGGTGATTTTGGTAAGTAATGTCAACATATCTCTTGTTGGACTAATTCTTTTATCTAGTATATTTCAGATGAGTTCAACAATGGCGTGGCATGGATAAGAGGATGTGAAACCCCTTCAAAATGCGAAGGACAAAGATTGGCAAAAGCTCAAGACTCTTCATTTCTATTTTAATGATCCAAGATCACATTGAGTCCATAGGAAAAGCCAATACTATTAAAAGGGGGTGAGGTGTTGCTCAATGGTCTAGTTACTCAAAGTGCTTACTAATATGCTCCAAAGCCCTCAACCACTTTCTCAATTCCAAATATGTCCAAAACCTAAAATTCAAGCTCGGCCCCATCGATTTGATTTATCCGGCACCACCGAGTTCCTTTGACATAGCCACTGCCAGAAACCCTAATCAATTCAGTCTCACCGATTGGGATCTCGGTCTCACCGACTGGGATCTCGATCTCACCGAGATGGCCATACAAACTCTCTGTTGCATTTGCAATTATTTTGGTCTCACCGAAATATGCAATCGGTCCCATCGAGTTTGCTTGACCAACTCTGTTGGGGATATAACTATTAGGTATGACCCGCCCAGGAGGGGCCGGGTTATACCTATGGCGATTCATGAAGCCCAAGACAGCTTTGGAAGATGGCAGTTCAGTCAAGGGCCCAAGGCCCAAAGGCAACTCAAGGCCCGTAGAGATAAACCGCCATAAGTACATAACTTGTATTGTAAGGCAGAGATAGTTAGAGACCGAGGCGGACACTGTTTATGAGCATTTTTTATATAAAGGGACGACCCGGCGGCGGTTCAGGACAAGTAAGATCAGATCGAAAGCTAGGTCATGCGCATTCTCTCCCTAGTAATCGAAACATAAGCAATCCCACCTCAAACTTGATTAGGCCTTTACCTTCACCGCAATGGGCCGAACCAGTATAAACCTTCGTGTCCTTTTGTCCCGTTTTAACCCCTTTAAGCTTCCTAGTTGCGATGGCTCCACGATTAAGTCCTTTCACTAGGACAGACAATTCCACGACAGTTGGCGCCCACCGTGGGGCCTGCGCACGGTAGATTTGAGTTCTTAAAGGGCAGCTTCGAAGGGCTCAAGGGATACGCCGTGGGCCGGATGACCAAGAGTCGTCGTGGCAAGCTCTACATCGACGACGCAGGCTGGGCCCCCGACGCCGGCTCAATTGAGTACGGTACCGGGTCCCCTTCGGCAGAATCCACATCTTCATCGGCCAGATCGGCGAGCCGTGCCCTGAGCCGGACATCTAGGCCGACATCATCTAGACGGCTCAGCGTGCGAAACCCGCCCGGTCTCAGTCCGCCATGAAGCGTTCCTTCGTGGGATGCATCCATGGAGGGGAATTTTCTGAAGGATCTGTGTCTGGCGGTGAGACAGCCATCTATTCTGATGGTGAGTCATACACGGGTGAGACGGATTCATTGTATCAACTGCAAGACGGTGGGCTTGGGGGCTGTTCCAATGGCAGCAGTATTCCGGACCCCTTTGAGCCGCCTAGCAGAGTGGGGATCTTCATGGCTGGCACGCAAGCCGTTCAAAACTCTATGGCTGCGGCAGCGATAACCTTGGTCGTGGCCGGCGGCGAGGGCAGAGGCCTCATGCCTCTCGGTGTTGGTAGATCTCATGGACAGTATGACAGCCCTGTTAACCGTCGTGGTTAATCCGGCGGATGAGGCTCAACATGATGTAGAATTGGCACGATTACGTGAGGAGGTAGCACAAGCCAAGGAAAACTTAGCAGCGGAGGACGTCAGGATGGCCACAGAGCGGGCGGCTTTGGATGCTCAAGCACAACAGATTCAATCAGAGGCTTTCCATCTTACCATGGATCTGAACGCATAAAATGAGGTCATGAGGAGAAGGCACCAGAAGGCTCAATCCCGTCTGCCTCCGACTTATGATCCTAGAAACTTCTTCCACACACCCGGTGTAGGCCCCAGTAACCCGACGGAGGTAAACCAGGTTGCAACGCCCGGGGCTGGGACGCCGGTTCAACCACGGGTGATGGTGAAGGAAATATGCCATAGAGGCAAAAATAAAGTTGTTATTTATATTTCCTTATATCATGATAAATGTTTATTATTCATGCTAGAATTGTATTAACCGGAAACTTAGTACATGTGTGAATACATAGACAAACAGAGTGTCACTAGTATGCCTCTACTTGACTAGCTCGTTGAATCAAAGATGGTTAAGTTTCCTAGCCATAGACATGAGTTGTCATTTGATTAATGGGATCACATCATTAGAGAATGATGTGATTGACTTGACCCATTCCTTTAGCTTAGCACTTGATCATTTAGTATGTTGCTATTTCATTCTTCATGACTTATACATGTTCCTATGACTGTGAGATTATGCAACTCCGAATCTGGGAGGAACACTTTGTGTGCTACCAAATGTCACAACGTAACTGGGTGATTATAAAGGTGCTCTACAGGTGTCTCCGATGGTACTTCTTGAGTTGACATAGATCAAGATTAGGATTTTCACTCCGATTGTCGGAGAGGTATCTCTGGGCCCTCTCTGTAATGCACGTCACTATAAGCCTTGCAAGCAATGTGACTAATGAGTTAGTTGCAGGATGATGCATTACGGAACGAGTAAAGAGACTTGCCGATAACGAGATTGAACTAGGTATTGAGATACCGACGATTGAATCTCGGGAAAGTAACATACCGATGACAAAGGGAACAACGTATATTGTTATGCGGTTTGACCGATAAAGATCTTCGTAGAATAGCTAGGAGCCAATATGAGCATCCAGGTTCCGCTATTGGTTATTGACCGAAGACGTGTCTCGGTCATGTCTACATAGTTCTCGAACCCGTAGGGTTCGCACGCTTAACGTTCGGTGACGATTTGTATTATGAGTTTATGTGTTTTGATCTACCGAAGGTATTTCGGAGTCCCGGATGAGATCGGGGACATGACGAGTACTCTCGAAATGGTCGAGACGTGAAGATCGATATATTGGACGACTATATTCGGAGATCGGAAAGGTTCCGAGTGATTTGGGTATTTTTTCGGAGTACCGGAGAGTTACGGGAATACGCCGGGGAGTATATGGGCCTTATTGGGCTTTAGGGGAAAAAGAGAGGGGAGGCTGCGCACCCCCCAAGGCTTAGTCCGAATTGGACTAGGGGGAGGGGCGGCACCCCCTCCTCCCTTCTCTTCTATTTTCCCTTTCCTTCTCTCCTACTCATATTACTTGGAAGGACTCCTAGTTATACTAGGAAAAGGGGAATCCTACTCCCGGTGGGAGTAGGACTCCCCTAGGGCGCGCCATATAGAGGGCCGCCCCTCCCCCTCCTCCACTCCTTTATATACGGGGGAGGGGGGCACCCCATAGACACACAAGTTGACCAATTGATCTTTTAGCCAGGTGCGGTGCCCCCTTCCACCATAATCCACCTCGGTCATATTGTAGCGGTGCTTAGGCGAAGCCCAGCGTCGGTAGCATCATCATCACCGTCATATCGTCGTCGTGCTGATGAAACTCTCCCTCGAAGCTCTGCTGGATCGGAGTTCGTGGGACATCATCGAGCTAAACGTGTGCTGAACTCGGAGGTGTCGTGCGTTCGGTACTTGGATCGGTCGGATCGTGAAGACGTACGACTACATCAACCGCGTTGTCATAACGCTTCGCTTTCGGTCTATGAGGGTGCGTGGACACACTCTCCCTCTCATTGCTATGCATCACCATGATCCTGTGTGTGCGTAGGAATTTTTGAAATTACTACGTTCCCCAACAAAGTGGCATCCGAGCCAAGTTTATGCGTAGATGTTATATGCACGAGTAGAACACAAGTGAGTTGTGGGCGATACAAGTCATCTTGCTTACCGAGATGTCATACTTTGATCCGGCGGTATTGTTGGATGAAGCGGCCCGGACCGACATTACGCGTACGCTTACGCGAGACTGGTTCTACCAACGTGCTTTGCACATAGGTGGCTGGCGGGTGTCAGTTTCTCCAACTTTAGTTGAATCGAGTGTGGCTACGCCCGGTCCTTGTGAAGGTTAAAACATGACATACTTGACAAAATACCGTTGTGGTTTTGATGCGTAGGTAAGAACGGTTCTTGCTCAGCCCGTAGCAGCCACGTAAAACTTGCAACAACAAAGTAGAGGATGTCTAACTTGTTTTTGTAGGGCATGTTGTGATGTGATATGGTCAAGACATGATGCTAAATTTATTTTATGAGATGATCATGTTTTGTAACCGAGTTATCGGCAACTGGCAGGAGCCATATGGTTGTTGCTTTATTGTATGAAATGCAATCCCATGTAATTACTTTACTTTATCACTAAGCGGTAGCGACAGTCATAGAAGCAACAGTTGGCAAGACGACAACAATTCTACGATGGAGATCAAGGTGTCGCGCCGGTGACGATGGTGATCATGATGGTGCTTTCGAGATGGAGATCAAAGGCACAAGATGATGATGGCCATATCATATCACTTATATTGGTTGCATGTGATGTTTATCTTTTATGCATCTTATTTTGCTTAGTTCGACGGTAGCATTATAAGATGATCTCTCACCAAATTTCAAGGTACAAGTGTTCTCCTTGAGTATGCACCGTTGCGACAGTTCTTCGTGCTGAGACCCCACGTGATGATCGGATGTCATAAGCTCTACGTTCACATACAATGGGTGCAAGCCAGTTTTGCACATGCAGAATACTCGGGTCAAACTTGACGAGCCTAGCATATGCAGATATGGCCTCGGAACACTAGAGACCGAAAGGTCGAGCGTGAATCATATAGAAGATATGATCAACATAGTGATGTTCACCATTGAAAACTACTCCATCTCACGTGATGATCGGACATGGTTTAGTTGATATGGATCACGTGATCACTTAGATGATTAGAGGGATGTCTATCTAAGTGGGAGTTCTTAAGTAATATGATTAATTCAACTCTAATTTATCATGAACTTAGTCCTGCTAGTATTAGCATATCTATGTTGTAGATCAATAGCTCGCGTTTAGCTCCCCTGTTTTATTTTTGTTATGTTTGTGACGCCCTCGATTCAATTGTACACCAATCATACACGCAAATGTGTACGATCAAGATCAAGGACTCACGGAAGATATCACAACACAACTCTAGACACAAATTAAAATAATACAAGCTTTACATTACAAGCCAGGGGCCTCGAGGGCTCAAATACATAAGCTCGAATACACAAGAGTCTGCGGAAGCAACAATATCTGAGTACAGACATAAGTTAGACAAGTTTGCCTTAAGAAGGCTAGCACAAAAGCAACATCGATCGAAAAGGCAAGGCCTCCTGCACTGGAGCCTCCTAACTACTCCCCGGTCATCGGCGGCCTCCACGTAGTAGTAAGCATCGGCGGTGGCATCTGCTCCTGAGCTCAGCATCTGGTTGCATCAACCGTAAAGAAGAAGAAAGGGGAAAGGGGAGCAAAGCAACCGTGAGTACTCATCCAAAGTACTGCAAGCAAGGATCTACACTACATATGCATCCGTATCAATGAAAAGGGTAGTATATGTGGACCGAACTGCAGAATGCCAGAAGAGAAGGGGAAAGCCTAGCCTATCAGACTAGCATCTTCTGGAAACCAACAACTTGCAGCAAAAGGAGGGAGTAGAGTAGCATAAAGTAAAGTAGTAGCAGTGTTATCAACCTTGGCCAGAGATCCTTTCTCGACACCCTCCGAGAAAGCAATCCCAGAGCCATACTATCCAGTTATCGTCACAATCCAATTCTCATCACCATCCAGTTCTCATCACAAGTATCCGTTCTAGTTGTATCGATCGGGATACAACTCTGAGTGTCCGTTACCGTAGGACAGGCTATCGATAGATGTTTTCTTCCCTGCAGGGGTGCACCAACTTACACACCACGCTCGATTAACTCCGACCGGACACACTTTCCTGGGTCATGCCCGGCCTCGGCCAAACAATACGTCGCAACCCGACCTAGGCTTAATAGAGAGGTCAACACGCCGGACTAAACCTATGCCCCTCAGGGTCATGGGCCATCGCCCAGAACTCCTCGCGTTGCCTATGTGGCCGGTGAGCGTAACCTAGCTACCTCCGTAAAAGGCGTGAGCTTACCGGTCCAACTGGCGTCGCCATACCGCTGATGTCTATTAAGCTTTCTGATGTATACGACGATAACGCCCATACTATGCCCACGTGATGGTTAGTGTTATCAGGCAGAGGCCCCTCGGATCAAATATCCAAATCGTAGTGGATTAGGAGCACGCGGTAACAAGCACAGACTCACGAAAGATGTGACCCCGTTGCCCCGTCTCGAGGACTTGCGGCAAGGGCTAAGAATGCCCGGCCATGCCTCGTAATTATCTCGCGGGCACCCTCCAGGTCATTCTCCACATCACTCGCAATTAAGCTCGCGCGGGTACCCCTCAGGGCCGACCCGTCTTTCCAAGTAACAGTGGTAAAGTCCAAGTATCCATGTGTCCAAACATCAAGGGAAAACACGAGGAATCACCCCGGTGAATTCCACTCGATGTAATCATCAAGGTGAACGTAAGAGGAACCACCCCGAGGTTCACAGTTGAGGGTTGCACGACCGAGTCGTGTCGGAAGTGGTTAAGGCGGAATCACCCTCGATGACCACGACGAATAGCTACACTACGGGGTTAACATCGGAAGTTACGTAGAGGTCTCACCCTTGGCACTCGATAGTAACCCAAGAGTGTCGAGCAACTAAGGGAAAGTGATGTGCGGTGCGGGGCTGGTCTTCGATCCCGTTGATCGGGTCTTCAATGATGAAGCGAGGCAACAAGGACAAGATGGGGTCACTAATGGATCACTAACCAACCTATACTAAGCGAGTTTAGGATAAGGTGTAAGGTACGACAAATAGATACAAAAGCAGGCTATGCATCAGAATAGGAGCAAACAATAACAGTGGCAAAATCTAATGCAAGCATGAGAGAATGGAATGGGCGATATCGGGATGATCAAAGGGGGGGCTTGCCTGGTTGCTCTGGCAAGGAAGGGTCGTTGTCGACGTAGTCGATCACAGGGGCGGCATCAGTCTCGGGCTCTACCGGGGAGAAGAGGGGGAAGAAACAGTAAATATAATGCAAACATAGCATCACAAAGCATAATGTGGCAATATGTTGTGCCGGGTGTGACCTAACATATGGCTACACGATATAGGTGAAGGTGAAATTCAACCGGGAATGTATTCCCGGTTCCGGACCTGTGTCAGACAGATGTCCGGAGGGGAAATGTTCCATGTTTAGATAGTTAGAGGCATCGGACAGGTAAACAGATCACATATTCGGATTCGTCTCGTCGGTCTGAGCAACTTTCATGTAGAAAACATTTTCAGCTGAGTTACGGATTATTTTATATGAATTTCCAAAGTTTAAACAATATTCTGAAATTATTATTAAAACTAAATTGGGGGTTATTGCATCAGCATGACATCATCATGATGTCAACAATCAAGAGAGTTGACCAAAGTCAACTCTGACGTGTGGGGCCGTTCTGTCATAGACTAACAATTAATTAACAGTTTTAATTAACTAATCAAGTTAATTAGGTGCCGAACAGAGTTAATTAAGTTAATTAATTACTTATTCTTATTTTTTAAATACATTTTGTTTTTTAAGGGGCTGGGCCCCACGTTCAGTGGCCCAAAGGGCCAACCGGTGTCTTGAGCGTGCTATTCAGGCGTGGACGCCTGATCGCAGCTGTCGCTCGAACGGGCCACAGGCGCTTGGCCGGAGGGGACCGCTGGCCGGGCGGTCCAGGAAGGCGAGCAAGACGAGGGGCGCGGCCACGGGTAGCCACGCGCGGGGTGCGGTCGCGGCTGGCGGGGGGTGCGGTGCGCGGGGCACGACGAGCAGCAAGTGAGCACGGCGAGCGCGACGGGCGGAGCGCGTAGGCGCGGCGAGCATGGCCGGTGCAGGCGCGTGCGCCGACGTGGTGGCGCTTGGGACGACGGAGAGAGAGGGGAGATGGAGGGGGCGCTCACGGCCGTTGCAGAGTAGAGGGTCGGCGAGGCTCAACGGAGCCGATGAGGGAGTTGAGGAGGCGAGGCGACGCGGAGCGGCTCCGGCGAGCGGCGTCCAGCTCGGGGAAGAAGTAGCGCAAGGGAGAGGCGGGGACGGCGCGGTCCGGCGCGACGAGGGCGGTTCTGAGGCGAGGTGGCAGCGGGACGCGCCAGGCGGCGGCATCGCGGCGTCGGGAGCGGTGAGGTTCGGGCATCGGCGACCGAGGGCGAGGGAAATATCCCGATCCAGATCGGGATCGGGAGGGGGAAGAGTGGGGAATCGGGGGAGTGGGCTAGGGTTTACGGTTGGGTAGTGGGGAGTTATGGGGGAAGTAGGGAGAGGTGGGCCGGCCTGGTTCGGGAGGCCAGCGGGGCCGATTGGCCCCGTTGGGCCAGGGGGCCTTCTCCCTATTTTTAATTTTGCCTTTATGTATTCGGTTTTCTCATAAATGGCACGGTGTGTACTTATTTAGGCTATCAAAAGATTATGCAAAATATGAAACTTGGCTCATAATTTGTATTGCAATTTTTGACATTGCCATAAAAAGTTCGAGGTTATTTTGAAGAGTATAGAATCATGTTTGAATTTAAAATGTTCATTAAGATGCTGTTGGGCCTCTAAATAAATTCGCCAGGGGCAATTTGGGAATTCAAAAGTGGTTGGTTCCAACATGACAAATATCCAGGGATTATTTTGCCACACTTTGAACATTTTAGCTTTCATGTTCATTAAGAAGGCCACCTGGCCCAACGGGGCCAATCGGCCCAGCTGGCCTCCCGAACCAGGCCGGCCCACCTCTCCCTGCTTCCCCCATAACCCCCCACTACCCAACCGTAAACCCTAGCCCACTCCCCCGATTCCCCACTCTTCCCTCCTCCCGATCCTGATCTGGATCGGGATATTCCCCACACCCTCGGTCACCGACGCCCGAACCTCACCGCTCCCAACGCCGCGATGCCGCCGCCTGGCGCGTCCCGCCGCCACCTCACCCCAGAACCGCCCTCGTCGCACCGGACCGCGCCGTCCCCGCCTCTCCCTCGCGCTACTTCCTCCCCGAGCTGGACGCCGCTCGCCGGAGCCGCTCCGCGTCGCCTCGCCTCCTCATCTCCCTCATCGGCTCCGTTGAGCCTCGCCGACCCTCTACCCTGCAACGCCCGTGAGCGCCCCCCTCCATCTCCTCTCTCTCTCTGTCGTCCCGAGTGCCACCACGTCGCCGCATGCGCCTGCACCGGCCATGCTCGCCGAGCCTACGCGCTCCGCCCGCAGGTTTCACTTGTCGCTCGTCAGGCCTCACACCGCACCCACCGCGACCGCACCCAGCGTGGCTACCCGTGGCCGCGCCCCTCGTGCCGCTTTCTTCCTTCCCCTGCACCGCCCCGGCCGTGCCTTCCCTCCGGCCGCAGCCGTGCCTCGCCGGCGGGCCCGTTCGGGCGTCGCTGCGCCCGTCAGACGTCCATGCCCGATAGCACGCCCGCACACCCGGTTGGCCCTTTGGGCCACTGACCGTGGGGCCCAGCCCCTTAAAAAAACAAAATGTATTTTAAAAATAAGAATAAGTAATTAATTAATTAAATAGGTAATTAATTAACTTAATTAACTCTGTTCAGTACCTAATTACTTGATTAGTTAATTAAAAATGTTAATTAGTTGTTAGTCTATGACAGAACGGCCCCAAATGTCAGGGTTGACTATGGTCAACTCTCTTGACTGCTGACGTCATGATGACGTGATGCTGATGCAATAACCCCCATTTTAGTTTTAATAATAATTTTAGAATATTGTTTAAACTTTGGAAATTCATATAAAATAATTTGTAACTCAGATGAAAATGTTTTCTACATGAAAGTTGCTCAGAACGACGAGATGAATCCGAATACGTGATCCGTTTACCTGTCAGATGCCTCTAGCTATCTGAACATGGAACATTTCCCCTCCGGTCATCTGTCTGACACATGTCCGGAACCGGGAATACATTCCCGGTTGAATTTCCCCTTCACCTATATCGTGTAGCCATACATTAGGTCACACCGGGCACAACATATTGCCACGTTTTGCTTTGTGATGCTATGTTTGCTTTATATTTACTGTTGCTTCCCCCTCTTCTCTCCGGTAGACCCCGAGACCGATGCCGTCCCTGTGATCGACTACGTCGACGACGACCCCTCCTTGCCAGAGCAATCAGGCAAGCCCCCCCTTTGATCATTCCCATATCGCCCATTCCATTCTCCCATGCTTGCATCAGATTTTGCTATTGTTATTGTTTGCTCCTATTCTGATGCATAGCCTACTTTTGTATCTGCTGTTGTGCCTTACCTCCTTATCCTAAACTGCTTAGAATAGGTAGGTTAGTGATCCATCAGTGACCCCCACCTTGTCCTTGTTGCCCCTGCTTCATCATTGAAGACCCGATTAACGGGATCAAGACCGTGCCCCGCACCGCACATCACTTTCCCTTAGTTGCTCGACACTCTTTGGGTTACTATCGAGTGCCAAGGGTGAGACCTCTACAACACTTCGATGATAACCTCAGTGTAGCTATTCGGTCGTGGTCATCGAGGGTGATTCCGCCTTAACCACTTCCGATACGACTCTGTCGTGCAACCCCTCAATTGTCAACCTCGGGGGTGGTTCCTATTACGTTCACCTTGATGATTACATCGAGTGGAATTCACCGGGGGTGATTCCTCGGGTTTTCCCCTTGATGTTTGGACACACAGATACTTGGACTTTACCACTGTTACTTGGAAAGACGGGTCGGCCCTGAGGGGTACCCGCGCGAGCTTAATTGCGAGTGATGTGGAGTCTGACCTGGAGGGTGCCATCGAGATAATTACGAGGCATGGCCGGGCATTCTTAGCCCTTGCCGCAAGTCCTCGAGACGGGGCAACGGGGTCACATCTTTCGTGAGTCTGTGCTTGTTACCGCGTGCTCCCAATCCACTACGATTTGGATATTTGATCCGAGGGGCCTCTGCCTGATAACACTAACCATCATGTGAGCATAGTATGGGCGTTCTGCATCGTATACATCAGCCGAAGCTTAATAGACGTCAGCGACTGAGTGCCGCACGCCGGGTTGGACTTGTAAGCTCCTGCCTTTTTAGGGAGGTAGCTAGGTCTACTCACCGGCCTCGTACGCAACGCGCAGGAGTTCCTGGGGCGATGGCCCATGACCCCTGGGGGCATAGGTTTAGTCCGGCGTGTTGACCTCTCTATTAAGCCTAGGTCGGGTTGCGACATATTGTTTGGCCGAGGCCGGACATGACCCAGGAAAGTGTGTCCGGTCGGAGTTAATCGAGCGTGGTGTGTAAGTTGGTGCACCCCTGCAGGGAAGAAAACATCTATCGATAGCCTGTCCTACGGTAACGGACACTTGGAGTTGTATCCCGATCGATACAACTAGAACGGATACTTGTGATGAGAACTGGATGGTGATGAGAATTGGATTGTGATGATAACTGGATAGTATGGCTCTGGGATTGCTTTCTCGGAGGGTGTCGAGAAAGGATCTCTGGCCAAGGTTGATAACACTGCTACTACTTTACTTTATGCTACTCTACTCCCTCCTGTTGCTGCAAGTTGGTGGTTTCCAGAAGATGCTAGTCTGATAGGCTAGGCTTTCCCCTTCTCTTCTGGCATTCTGCAGTTCGGTCCACATATACTACCCTTTTCATTGATACGGATGCATATGTAGTGTAGATCCTTGCTTGCGAGTACTTTGGATGAGTACTCACGGTTGCTTTGCTCCACCTTTCCCCCCTTTCTTCTTCTTTCTGGTTGATGCAACCAGATGTCGGAGCCCAGGAGCCAGATGCCACCGCCGATGCTTACTACTACGTGGAGGCCGCCGATGACCAGGAGTAGTTAGGAGGCTCCCAGCCAGGAGGCCTTGCCTTTTCGATCGATGTTGCTTTTGTGCTAGCCTTCTTAAGGCAAACTTGTCTAACTTATGTCCAGACTCGGATATTGTTGCTTCCATGACTCTTGTGTATTCGAGCTTATGTATTTGAGCCCTCGAGGCCCCTGGCTTGTAATGTAAAGCTTGTATTATTTTAATTTGTGTCTAGAGTTGTGTTGTGATATCTTCCCGTGAGTCCTTGATCTTGATCGTACACATTTGCGTGTATGATTGGTGTACAATTGAATCGAGGGCGTCACAAAACATAACAAAAATAAAACAGGGGAGCTAAACGCGAGCTATTGATCTACAACATAGATATGCGAATACTAGCAGGACTAAGTTCATGATAAATTAGAGTTGAATTAATCATATTACTTAAGAACTCCCACTTAGATAGACATCCCTCTAATCATCTAAGTGATCACGTGATCCATATCACCTAAACCATGTCTGATCATCACGTGAGATGGAGTAGTTTTCAATGGTGAACATCACTATGTTGATCATATCTTCTATATGATTCACGCTCGACCTTTCGGTCTCCAGTGTTCCGAGGCCATATCTGCATCTGCTAGGCTCGTCAAGTTTAACCCGAGTATTCTACATGTGCAAAACTGGCTAGCACCCATTGTATGTGAACGTAGAGCTTATCACACCCGATCATCATGTGCGGTCTCAGCATGAAGAACTGTCGCAACGGTGCATACTCAGGGAGAACACTTGTACCTTGAAATTTGGTGAGAGATCATCTTATAATGCTACTGTCTAACTAAGCAAAATAAGATGCATAAAAGATAAACATCACATGCAACCAATATAAGTGATATGATATGGCCATCATCATCTTGTGCCTTTGATCTCTATCTCCAAAGCACCGTCATGATCACCACCGTCACCAGCGCGACACCTTGATCTCCATCGTAGCATCGTTGTCATCTTGCCAACTATTGCTTCTACGACTATCGCTACCGCTTAGTGATAAAGTAAAGCAATTACATGGGATTGTATTTCATACAATAAAGCGACAACCATATGGCTCCTGCCAGTTGCCGATAACTCGGTAACAAAACATATTCATCTCATACAATAAATTTAGCATCATGTCTTGACCATATCACATCACAACATGCCCTACAAAAACAAGTTAGACATCCTCTACTTTGTTGTTGCAAGTTTTACGTGGCTGCTACGGGCTGAGCAAGAACCGTTCTTACCTACGCATCAAAACCACAACGATATTTTGTCAAGTATGTGATGTTTTAACCTTCACAAGGACCGGGCGTATC
Source organism: Aegilops bicornis (assembly GCA_021605145.1). Classification (NCBI taxonomy): domain Eukaryota; kingdom Viridiplantae; phylum Streptophyta; class Magnoliopsida; order Poales; family Poaceae; genus Aegilops; species Aegilops bicornis. The sequence goes on along the minus strand of CM038674.1, from coordinate 345,747,428 downwards.
ACTCGATTCAACTAAAGTTGGAGAAACCGACACCGCCACCAATTGCAGTGCAAAGCACGTCGGTAGAACCAGTCTCACGTAAGCGTACACGTAATGTCGGTCCGGGCCGCTTCATCCAACAATACCGCCGGATCAAAGTATGACATGCTGGTAAGCAGTATGACTTGTATCGCCCACAACTCACTTGTGTTCTACTCGTGCATATAACATCTACGCATAAACTTGGCTCGGATGCCACTGTTGGGGAACGTAGTAATTTCAAAAAAATTCCTACGCACACACAGGATCATGGTGATGCATAGCAATGAGAGGGGAGAGTGTGTCCACGTACCCTCGTAGACCGAAAGCGGAAGCGTTATGACAACGCGGTTGATGTAGTCGTACGTCTTCACGATCCGACCGATCCAAGCACCGAACGCACGACACCTCCGAGTTCAGCACATGTTTAGCTCGATGATGTCCCACGAACTCCGATCCAGCATTGCTTCGAGGGAGAGTTTCATCAGCACGACGACGTGATGACGGTGATGATGATGCTACCGACGCAGGGCTTCGCCTAAGCACTGCTACAATATGACCGAGGTGGATTATGGTGGAGGGGGGCACCGCACACGGCTAAAAGATCAAATGATCAACTTGTGTGTCTATGGGGTGGAGGAGGGGGAGGGCCGGCCCTCTCTATGGCACGCCCTGGGGGAGTCCTTCCAAGTAATATGAGTAGGAGAGAAGGAAAGGGAAAAGAGAAGAGAAGGAAGGAGGGGGCGCCGCCCGTCCCCCTAGTCCAATTCGGACTAATCCTTGGGGGGCGCGCAGCCTCCCCTCTCTTTTCCCCTAAAGCCCAATAAGGCCCATATACTCCCCGGCAAATTCCCGTAACTCTCCGGTACTCCGAAAAAATACCCAAATCACTCGAAACCATTCCGATGTCCGAATATAGTCGTCCAATATATCGATCTTTACGTCTCGACCATTTCGAGACTACTCGTCATGTCCCCGATCTTATCCGGGACTACGAACTACCTTCGGTACATCAAAACACATAAACTCATAATACAAATCGTCATCGAACGTTAAGCGTGCGGACCCTACGGGTTCGAGAACTATGTAGACATGACCGAGACACGTCTTCGGTCAATAACCAATAGCGGAACCTGGATGCTCATATTGGCTCCTACATATTGATAGAGGCTAAGGTGTCCCGATGTTTCGATGAGATGGTGGCTATCGTTTCTGTGGGAGTCGACCTTGACGATCCGAGTACGAATGTGCGAGACGTCGCGCTATAGCAATCGCTAAACCAACTTCCGAGGGTTATTGACCACGCCGAGCACGATCAACTCCGACCACGAGGGCCTGTTTCCTGCGAGCAAAGCGAAGAACAAGCAAGAAACCGAGATTGCAATCTGAATATTGCGAATATAAGATGAAAGCTTTATTGATCAAGGTGGGGTTACATGACGCCTTTGTCGATCGTTGAACACAAACGAAATGCACGAAGTTGCAGCTATGGCGAACTTTTAATCTAAACAAAACCCCAAAGTCTAAACGGTGCCCTAAGGGCTGTATATATGGAGGAAGAGGGGGGGAATTTCGTGGCCCTTGGTGGAGGGGTCCGAAATCAACCCTAACTCTTGTTTCCCCACACATACGGACTCTAAAAACAGCCTATACTTAAGTATTTCGAAATTACATGGGCCTGGCCCAATAATAAGGTGACGCAGCACCTAGAATAGCCTATGGACGCATATTATGAAGTGGCATCTTGTATATTTCGTCCAAGGCCTCATGCACTCATTAGGGTGGCTTCAAAGTCCTGGAATCATCACTTGTAACTCCGTTCTTGTTCTCCTTGCGCATGCCAACATCTCCATGCTTGAACTTGCTCCAAGGTTCATCTTTCTTGTCCATGGTAGGCCCTTCATTTGTAAGCAAAACAAATGTATCCAATTTAGGCAGCATCATATTCTCATGAACATTGGAATCGTTACCAAGAAACGAAAGTACCTGATAATTCAATTGGCGTGCGCGAGCTCTAGTAATTGGTCCAGTATGTATAGCCGCAGGGGTTGTGGGTGTAACAATGGTATTGATGTCCTCATCACATATTCTATGAAGATCTTTATCGGTCAAACCGCATAACAACATACGTTGTTCCCTTTGTCATCGGTATGTTACTTGCCCGAGATTCAATCGTCGGTATCTCATTACCTAGTTCAATCTCGTTATCGACAAGTCTCTTTACTTATTCCGTAATGCATCATCCCGCAACTAACTCATTAGTCACATTGCTTGCAAGGCTTATAGTGTCGTGCATTACAGAGAGGGCCCAGAGATACCTCTCTGACAATCGGAGTGACAAATCCTAATCTTGACCTATGCCAACTCAAGACGTACCATCGGAGACACCTGTAGAGCACCTTTATAATCACCCAGTTACATTGTGACATTTGGTAGCACACAAAGTGTTCCTCTGATATTCGGGAGTTGCATAATCTCACAGTCATAGGAACATGTATAAGTCATGAAGAAAGCAATAGCAACATACTAAATGATCAAGTGCTAAGCTAAAGGAATGGGTCAAGTCAATCACATCATTCTCTAATGATGTGATCCCGTTAATCAAATGACAACTCATGTCTATGGCTAGGAAACTTAACCATCTTTGATTTAACGAGCTAGTCAAGTAGAGGCATACTAGTGACACTGTTTATCTATGTATTCACACATGTACTAAGTTTCCGGTTAATACAATTCTAGCATGAATAATAAACATTTATCATGATATAAGGAAATATAAATAACAACTTTATTATTGCCTCTAGGGCATATTTCCTTCACCATCACCCGTGGTTGAACCGGCGTCCCAGCCCCGGGCGTTGCAACCTGGTTTACCTCCGGCGGGTTACTGGGGCCTACACCGGGTGTGCAGAAGAGGTTTCTAGGATCATAAGTCGGAGGCAGACGGGATTGAGCCTTCTGGTGCCTTCTCCTCATGACCTCATTTGATGCGTTCAGATCCATTGTAAGATGGAAAGCCTCTGATTGAATCTGCTGCGCTTGAGCATCCAAAGCCGCCCGCTCTGTGGCCATCCTGACGTCCTCCGCTGCTAAGTTTTCCTTGGCTTGTGCTACCTCCTCATGTAATCATGCCACTTCTACATCATGTTGAGCCTGATCCGCCGGATTAACCACGACGGTTAACAGGGCTGTCATCCTATCCATGAGATCTACAACACCGAGCGGCGGCGCCAAGAGGCTTCTGCCCGGCTGCCGCCGACCGGAGGTTATCGCTGCCGCAGTCGTAGAGTTTGAACGGCTTGCGTGCCAGCTTTAAGATCCCCACTCTGCTCGGCGGCTCAAAGGGGTCCGGAATACTGCTGCCATCGGAACAGCCCCCAAGCCCACCGTCTTGCAGTTGATACAATAAATCCGTCTCACCCGTGTACGACTCACCATCAGAGTATATGGTTGTCTCACCGCCAGACACAGATCCTTCAGAAAATTCCCCTCCATGGATGCATCCCACGAAGGCACGCTTCATGGTGGGCTGAGACCGGGCAGGTTTCGCACGCTGAGCCGTCTCGATGATGTCGGCCTAGATGTCCGGCTCAGGGCCCAGCTCGCCGATCTGTCCGATGAAGACGTGGATTCCGCCGAAGGGGACCCGGTACCGTACTCAATTGAGCCGGCGTCGGGGGCCCAGCCTGCGTCGTTGATGTAGAGCTTGCCGCGACGACTCTTGCTTTTCCAGCCCACGGCGTATCCCTTGAGCCCTTTGAAGCTGCCCTTCAAGAACTCAAATCCACCGTGCGCAGGCCCCACGGTGGGCGCCAATTGTCGTGGAATTGTCACGGCAGATGTCCTAGTGAAAGGACTTAATCGTGGAGCCATCACAACTAGGAAGCTTAAAGGGGTTAAAACGGGACAAAGGACACGAAGGTTTATACTGGTTCGACCCATTGCGGTGAAGGTAAAGGCCTAATCCAGTTTGAGGTGGGATTGCTTATGTTTCGATTACTAGGGAGCGAATCTGCATGACATAGCTTTCGATCTGATCTTACTTGTCCTGAACCGCCGCCGGGTCGTCCCTTTATATACAAAATGCTCATAAACAGTGTCCGCCTCGGTCTCTAACTATCTCTGCCTTACAATAAAAGTTATGTACTTATGGTGGTTTATCTCTACGGGCCTTGAGTTGCCTTTGGGCCTTGGGCCCTTGACTGAACCGCCATCTTTCAAAGCTGTCTTGAGCTTCATGAATCGCCATAGGTATAACCCAGCCCCTCCTGGGCGGGTCATACCTAATAGTTATATCCCCAACAGAGTTGGTCAAGCAAACTCGGTGGGACCGATTGCATATTTCGGTGACACCGAAATAATTGCAAATGCAACAGAGAGTTTGTAGGGCCATCTCGGTGAGAGCGAGATCCCTATCGGTGAGACCGAGATCCCAATCGGTGAGACTGAATTGATTAGGGTTTCTGGCAGTGGCTATGTCAAAGGAACTCGGAGGCGCCGGATAAATCAAATCGATGGGGCCAAGTTTGACTTTTAGGTTTTGGACATATTTGAAATTTAGAAAGTGGTTGAGGGCTTTGGAGCATATCACTAAGCACTTTGAGCAACTAGACCATTGAGCAACACCTCATCCCCTTTTAATAGTATTGGCTTTTCCTATGGACTCAATGTGATCTTGGATCATTAAAATAGAAATGAAGAGTCTTGAGCTTTTGCCAATCTTTGTCCTTAGCATTTTGAAGGGGTTTCACATCCTCTTATCAATGCCACGCCATTGTTGAACTCATCTGAAATATACTAGATAAAAGAATTAGTCCAACAAGAGATATGTTGACATTACTTACCAAAATCACCCAGGAAGCACTTCTGCTTTCAGACGGGTGTCGATAAAGGTACTTCTCCCTCCAGCGGGCTGCCACGTGCCCGACAAGCTTCACCTAACCGCCTGCGAGCTCGACACCTCATCGATGGGTGACTACCTGCTCGGTGAGGTGGACCGCTGGTGTGATGGCCTGCCAGGCTCGGCGCCTGCCGGGCCTTCATCTTGCCGGGCTCGCCTTGCCGGCAAGAGATAGCTTCAACTTGCGGTTTTTGTCTTGGTCTTCTTGATGCGCTCCTTGATCTCACGAAGAGCTACTCTTTTTAGATTGGAAGATCTTTGTTTGAAAATTTACTCTTGCCGGGAAAGCTGCTGCTCGTCTATGCATAAGTCAAGGTATTACATCCCTTGTTTAATACAATCAACAGATCTGTATTAACTTGTTCCAAATACGGATGAAAAGCACTGTAAGGACCAAAAAGAAGTTGAACCAAATGTGGTGAAAACCTTCAAGGACTATCACACCAAAGAAGATGGAGGGCATGACTACACCACCAAAGTTGTTGTTGTAAGTCCTTAATCCTCATGCCTTTGAAGTATCTGGTTACTCTGCTTGTGCATTGAACTGCATGGTTTCCAACCAATGTCAGTTACTCTTTTCAATTTTATACACAATTTTCTTAACATGTCCTTGCACCTTAAAAGAGAGGAACGATGTTCTTTTGCTCTTGATCTGTAATCTAGTTGCGTGCTGGACTTCCCCACGCAATGTTACAACTGTCTATTTGTCTAATCTTAGTTGTTCTGTGATAGAATGATGTCATACTATGCTCATTGTATAAAAACTTTGCCTCCTTATCCTTAGTTGTTAATACAATGTGAAGAAAATAGACAATACATTAGCCATGCTACATGGACATATGTTTGGAACCTGATTTTATTATGTACTTTGCAGTAAAATACAACTAATATGTTGCAGGGGTTCACCAACATAAGTTATGTATATACACCAAAGCTATTATGTTGGTTTTTGTTGCCGTACAAATTCAACTTTTCAGCAAGCTATGGAACAAATGGTGGAACCGCCATAACCTCATGAAGGCGATGAGGCAACCACAAACACAATGTTGCCTCTTGCTGTAGTGAGTCAGTATCTCTCCACTAACAGTGCCAAAAGCACCTTCCTGCGTAACCTCTTTCAAACCGCCTCATGAACAATATTTTCAAACTCGACAGAATGATATATCTATGCTCCAGATACAAGTCCAACCTGTAACAAAGACCGTTTGTGAAACAAGAACAACATGGGTGCAGATGAGCTCGGGTGTAGAGATGGATTTTCGGATAAACATTTGTTTTTAATGGGTAGCCAACGCCCCTAGAAAATAGCAAGACATTTTTGTGTAGTGTAGGTTTATTGTTAGTTAATGCATTTGGTTTCATCGGTTTGCTTGTAGGCAGAAAGCATAGTAGGAGGCCAACGGGCCAAATCATGCAAAGCCGTGAAGAGGCGTAATGGGCCATAATCGGGCTGGCCCATAACTGGTTGTTGATATTTCGAATGCAGCTCAAACAAATATGGGTCCTAATGGGCCTATAGCACACTGAAAATAACTAGATGAAAATCAATGAAGGCCCCAAAATAACTGGCCATAACCATCGTGGGTCATAATGTGGGCCCATAGTAACAATGTGCCGTTAACAAATTGAATTAAACTGTAGGACTTATTTGGCCCATACAGGCCACGGGTCGTTAACAGGCCACTCGGGCCTTAATGGGCCATAAGATACCCAACGCTTTTAGTAGGCAAAGAAGAAGCTTGGGCTTGAAATGTGCCAGAGGGCCCACAGGCCATTAGCACGCCGAACCCTACCTTAGGCCAGTCCTTAGGCCAGAGACAACCCCTTAACATGTTGGGTTGTTAACAGTCTGAATACTAGCTCGGGCCATAAATGCACCGACGTACTACATAGGCCTTTAACAAGCCGAAAGTAAGGGTGGGCCGGAATTGTGACCTAGAGAATATGGGTCATTAATAGGTTGAATGTCATGTCGGACAAATGACCCAAGTGTACTGTCAACTATTAACATGTCGAAAGTTACACAGGCCAGGAAATGACCCAACTCTTTAACGGATCGGTAAAAGGCTAAAAGATAGACTTGACAAAAAATGGCCCAATTCCAGCAGTGGCCGCTGACAGGACAAAAACACACTCGACCGTAATTGGCCCCATATACATAGCGGACTGATAATGGGCCGAAAGTACCGATGGGCCGCAATGTTGTTCAATGGACAACGGGCCAGCGATGGATCAAATTTATACCCTCCTTATGGGTCGTGGTTGTAAATGGGCAATGTGCAAGTAGGTCGTTATTGGGCTGGCCTTTTTAACCTAAATGGGCCACTATTAGGCCTTGCCATGTGTTGAAGTTTCATAGGCGTGTCTCGTCCATTGGATGGCTGGCATCTGTCGCTGTGCAGAGCTCTCACGTGGTTCCATTGGCGAATGAGAAATTGACACATGGAAAATCGTCATTGGTCGGGGCTGTTAACGGGTATCAGATCCAAAACCGGTACCCGATAGCTTAAGAGTGACCCGTTATAGTCGCTACCACATGTCGGTTACCCTTGACGAAATTATTTCCATTATGCACAATTTATCATCGTAGAAGTGAACACTTCCATGATGATAAATGGATTATTATCATGAAACACTTCTACGACAATACAGGTAAGACCATCTTGATTTGGTCCTAAAATTGTCACGGATGTACATGCATGACAGAAAACGTGACCTACTGTGACAAACACGTATCATCAAGGAAGTGTTTGGATGTAGTGTCTGGACGGCGAAACGATGGTGGATCACCGGTATCGTATGCATGTGATCCATAGATGGATCGTGCGTCCAATTCTTATTCGAGTGAACTGTCAGTGGGACGGTTCGAGGGACTTCAAGATTGATGAGGACATCAATACCATTGTTACACCCACAGCCCCTGCTGCTATACATACTGGACCAATTACTAGAGCTCGCGCACGCCAATTGAATTATCAGGTACTTTCGTTTCTTGGTAACTTGATTCCAATGTTCATGAGAATATGATGCTGCCTAAATTGGATACATTTGTTTTGCTTACAAATGAAGGGCCTACCATGGACAAGAAAGATGAACCTTGGAGCAAGTTCAAGCATGGAGATGTTGGCATGCTAAGGGAAACAAGAACGGAGTTACAAGTGATGATTCCGGGACTTTGAAGCCACCCTAATGAGAGCATGAGGCCTTGGACGAAATATACAAGATGCCACTTCATAATATTCGTCCATAGGCTATTCTAGGTGCTGCGTCACCTTATTATTGGGCCAGGCCCATGTAATTTTGAAATACTTAAGTGTAGGCTGTTTTTAGAGTCCGTATGTGTGGGGAAACAAGAGTAAGGGTTGGTTTCGGACCCCTCCCTCAAGGGCCACGAAATTCCCTCCTCTTTCTCCATATATACAGCCCTTAGGGCGTCGTTTAGACTTTGGGTTTTGTTTAGATCAAAAGTTCGCCATAGCTGCAACCCAGCGTGCCGTTTGTGTTCAACGACTGCACCAAAGGCGTCTCGTAACCCCACCTTCATTAATCAAGCTTTCCTCTTATATTCGCAATATCCAGATTGCAATCTTAGTTTCTTGCTTGTTCTTCGTTTGCTCGCAGGAAAGCAGGCCCTCGTGGTCGAGTTGATCGTGCTCCGGCGTGGTCAATAACCCTCGGAAGTTGGTTTAGCGATTGCTAAGGCGTGACGTCTCGCACGTACGTAGTCGGATCGTCAAGGTCGACTCCCACAGAAACGATAGCCACCATCTCATCGAAACATCGGGACACCTTTGCCTCTATCAAGTGGTATCAGAGCGTTGGCGCGGACTAACTTTTCTGCAGGTCGACCTTCATCATGGACACCACGTGCATCATCTACTTCCACACGTTCTACTACACCGGCACCTCCGTCGGCTGCCACCTCCAACCGTGATACAAGAAAGCAGGCACAACCACCACTATCTACCAAGAGCACACCTGCTGGGCCTACACCGAGCTCTTCTTCTTCCATGGCGTCAACAGGACACACAAGTGATATTATTTGTCGTCGTTGTAAGGGAAGAGGACACTTTGCGAGAGAATGCCAATCTCAGCGTGTGATGATTGCTACTTAGGATGGTGGGTATGAGTCCGCTAGTGACTATGATGAAGAGACTTTGGCTCTTATTACGCATGAAGAACAAGGTGGAGAGTATTATTATCATGAGACGCAATAAATGGCTGCTGAAGATCTTTGGCAGGTATGAATGTTTAGTTGCTCAACGTGTTTTGAGTGTGCAGGTTACACAAGCTGAGCAAAATCAGAGGCGTAACTTGTTCCATACAAAGGAGTTGTGAAGGAGCGTTCTATTCAGCGTCATCATAGATGGAGGGAGCTGCAACAACTTGGCTAGCATGGATATGGTGGAGAAGCTTTCTCTCACCACAAGACCACATCCACATCCTTACTACATCCAATGGTTCAACAACAGCGGCAAGGTTAAGGTAACACGTCTTTGTTAGTGTGTATTTTAGTATCTCTACATATGCTGATTATGTTGATTGTGATGTGGTACCTATGCAAGCATGTTCCTTATTACTTGGTAGACCATGGCAATTTGATAAAAATTCTGTACACCATGGTAGAAACAATCAAGATACTCCTGTTCACAAGGATAAAAATATTACTTTGCTTCCTATGACTCTGATTCAATTTTGAAAGATGATATTAATAGAGCTAATAAAGCAAAACAGGAGAAAAATAAGAGTGAAAATCAGATTGTGGCAAAAGAATTTGAGCAACATATGAAGCCTAATAATAAACCATCTAATGTTGCTTCTGAAATTAAAGCTGAAAAGTGCATGTTTACTTGCCACCAAATCTGATATTGAGGAGCTAGATTCTAGCAAATCTGTTTGCTATGCTTTTGTGTGCAAAGAGGCATTATTTTCATTCAAGGACGTGCCTTCCTCTTTGCCCCCTGCTGTCACTAACATTTTGCAGGAGTTCGCTGACGTCTTCCCACAAGACGTGCCACCGGGATTACCACCTATTTGAGGGATTGAGCATCAAATTGACTTAATTCCCGGTGCATCGCTACCCAACCGTGCACCATACCGTACCAATCCAGAGGAGACGAAGGAGATTATGCGTCAAGTACAAGAGCTGCTCGACAAAGGTTATATCTGTGAATGTCTTAGTCCTTGTGCTGTTCCTATTATACTAGTGCCTAAAAAGGATGGTACGTCGGCGTATGTGTGTTGATTGTAGAGGCATTAATAATATTACTATTCGTTATCGTCATCCTATTCCTAGGCTAGATGATATGCTTGATGAATTGAGTGGCTCTACAATATTCTCCAAAGTTGATTTATGTAGTGGATACCATCAAATTCGTATGAAATTGGGAGATGAATGGAAGACAGCATTTAAAACTAAGTTTGGTTTATATGAGTGGTTAGTCATGCCTTTTGGGTTAACTAATGCACCTAGTACTTTCATGAGACTAATGAGCGAAGTTTTACGTGCTTTCATTGGACGATTTGTGGTAGTATATTTTGATGATATACTGATTTATAGCAAATCTTTGGAAGAACATTTGGAACATTTACGTGCTGTTTTTAATGCTCTACGTGATGCACGCGTTTGTTTGGTAACCTTGGGAAGTGCACCTTTTGCACCGACCGAGTATCTTTTCTTGGCTATGTTGTTACACCACAGGGAATTGAAGTTGATAAAGCCAAGATTGAAGCTATTGAGAGTTGGCCGCAGCCCAAAACGGTCACACAAGTGAGGAGTTTTCTTGGACTCGCTGGTTTCTATAGGCGCTTTGTGAGAGACTTTAGCACCATTGCTGCACCTCTCAATGAACTTACAAAGAAAGATGTGCCTTTTGTTTGGGGTACCGCATAGGAAGAAGCGTTCACGGTATTGAAAGATAAGTTGACACATGCTCCTTTACTCCAACTTCCTGACTTTAATTAAGACTTTTGAGCTTGAATGTGATGCTAGTGGAATTGGATTAGGAGGTGTGTTATTACAAGATGGCAAACCTGTTGCATACTTTTACGAAAAATTGAGTGGGCCTAGTCTGAACTATTCTACTTATGACAAAGAATTATATGCTCTTGTTAGGACTTTAGAGACATGGCAACATTATTTATGGCCCAAAGAATTTGTTATACATTCTGATCATGAATCTTTGAAACATATTAAAAGTCAAGCTAAACTGAATCGTAGACATGCTAAATGGGTTGCATTCATTGAGACTTTCCCTTATGTCATTAAACACAAGAAGGGTAAAGAAAATGTTATTCTTGATGCTTTGTCTCGTCAGCTATACTATGCTTTCACAACTTGACTTCAAAATATTTGGTTTGGAGACCATCAAAGATCAATATGTGCATGATGCTGATTTTAAAGATGTAATGCAGAATTGTAAAGAAGGAAGAACATGGAACAAGTTCGTTATTAAGGATGGTTTTGTGTTCCGTGCTAACAAGCTATGCATTCCTGCTAGCTCTGTTCGTCTTTTGTTGTTGCAGGAGGCGCATGGAGGAGGATTAATGGGACACTTTGGCGTGAAGAAGACGGAGGATATACTTGCTACACATTTCTTTTGGCCAAAGATGAGGCGGGATGTTGAGCGTTTTGTTGCTCATTTGCACTACATGTCAAAAAGCTAAGTCACGACTCAATCCTCATGGTTTATATATGCCTTTGCACTGTACCTAGTGTTCCTTGGGAGGATATATCTATGGACTTTGTTTTAGGTTTACCTCGAACAAAGAAGGGGAGGGATAGCATATTTGTTGTCATGGATAGATTCTCGAAAATGGCACACTTTATACCATGTCATAAAAGCGATGATGCTGTTAATGTTGCTGATTTGTTCTTTCGTGAAATTATTAGCTTGCATGGTGTGCCAAATACTATTGTTTCAGATCGTGATACTAAATTTCTTAGCGACTTTTGGAGATGTTTATGGGCTAAGTTGGGGACTAAAGTACTACTTGTCACCCCCAAACTGATGGACAAACTGAAGTAGTCAATAGAACATTGTCTACTATGCTTAGGGCTGTTTTGAAGAATAATAAGAAAATGTGGGAAGAATGCTTGCCTCATATTGAATTTGCTTATAATCGTTCATTGCATTCTACTACTAAGATGTGCCCTTTTGAAATTGTGTATGGCTTCCTACCTCGTGCACCTATTGATTTGTTGCCTCTTCCATCTTGGAGAAGGTTAATTTTGATGCTAAAGAACGTGCTGAATTGATTTTAAAAATGCATGAGTTAACTAAGGAAAACATTGAGCGTATGAATGCTAAATATAAACTTGCCGGAGATAAGGGTAGAAAACATGTTGTCTTTGCACTGGAGATCTTGTTTGGTTACATTTGCGTGAGGATAGGTTTCCTAATTTGCGCAAATCAAAGCTAATGCCACGTGTTGATGGTCCATTTAAGGTGTTAGAGAAAATAAATGATAATGCATATAAACTTGAGCTGCCTGCAGATTTTGGGGTTAGTCCCACTTTTAACATTGCAGATTTGAAGCCTTATTTGGTGAGGAAGATGAGTTTCCGTCGAGGACGACTTCATTTCAAGAAGGGAGGATGATGAGGACATCAATACCATTGTTACACCCACAGCCCTATTTGCTATACATCTTGGACCAATTACTAGAGCTCATGCACGCCAATTGAATTATCGGTACTTTCGTTTCTTGGTAACTTGATTCCAATGTTCATGAGAATATGATGCTGCCTAAATTGGATACATTTGTTTTGCTTACAAATGAAGGGCCTACCATGGACAAGAAAGATGAACCTTGGAGCAAGTTCAAGCATGGAGATGTTGGCATGCGCAAGGGAAACAAGAACGGAGTTACAAGTGATGATTCCAGGACTTTGAAGCCACCCTAATGAGAGCATGAGGCCTTGGACGAAATATACAAGATGCCACTTCATAATATTCGTCCATAGGCTATTCTAGGTGCTGCGTCACCTTATTATTGGGCCAGGCCCATGTAATTTCGAAATACTTAAGTGTAGGCTGTTTTAGAGTCCGTATGTGTGGGGAAACAAGAGTTAGGGTTGGTTTGGACCCCTCCCTCAAGGGCCACGAAATTCCCTCCTCTTTCTCCATATATACAGCCCTTAGGCGTCGTTTAGACTTTGGGTTTTGTTTAGATCAAAAGTTCGCCATAGCTGCAACTTGGCGTGCCGTTTGTGTTCAACGACCAGACCAAGGCGTCTCGTAACCCCACCTTCATTAATCAAGCTTTCCTCTTATATTCGCAATATCCAGATTGCAATCTTAGTTTCTTGCTTGTTCTTCGTTTGCTCGCGAGGAAACAGGCCCTCGTGGTCGAGTTGATCGTGCTCGGCGTGGTCAATAACCCTCGGAAGTTGGTTTAGCGATTGCTAAGGCGCGACGTCTCGCACGTACGTAGTCGGATCGTCAAGGTCGACTCCCACAGAAACGATAGCCACCATCTCATCGAAACATCGGGACACCTTTGCCTCTATCAAAGATGATTTTCACCAACTCTTCTTCACTGCAACTCGTTGTTGGTAAGATCAGATCTAAACTTGTATGCATAGTCTTTACAGTGATCCTGGGAACTTGATCCGTAGGATGATTTATTTGTTTTCTAATATATTTCCAACACAAGTAAGAAAATGTTTGTATTTATGTTGTTGGCACTAGGGATAAAAAGATGGTTGCGTAGTTGTCCTTTGAACATAGGGTGAAGATGATATATTATCTACTTCATGTCATCGTTCTTATTACAATACTCAGTTTTACTTAATACTTTAAAATGCATGTTGAATAGCGGTCTTGGATGGAGCACTAGCTATAGATGTGGTTAGATAATAATCCATAGATTCACGGATGTGATACTAATATGTTAACTTTGCCATGAATAGGTATTACTTATAAATATTACAATTAATCACTGTTCAACTGTGATTTATTACCACACAATTACTTATCCTTTTGAGAGAGACAGCTAGTGAACCTATGGACCCGGTTCATTTTTTCCATAATAAAACTTCCAATATCTATAAAACTTGAAAGAAGTCCATATTTGACCCTTACATGTGGCCAGAGGGACAAATAAGCCCCTAAACTCCAATTTGGTATGATTTTGACCCCAAAATCTTTAAAACTGGGTAAATCTCCCCCTTAGCTGGTTTTGGTTCGATTTAAGCTGGTTTTGGGACACTACTTTCTGACGCGGCGTGGCTTTACGGTGGGTAGCGAGAATTATGCCTAGCTGACATGGCGTGATTAGGTTGGGACAGTTGAATGCATCAAGCCATCCTCTTTCTGTTCAATTTGCCTCCTCTGCCTCCTTCTGCCGTTCGTCACCGTCGAGGGCACAATCAACGCAGCCGACGCATCCCATGATTGAGAGGAAGAAATCACAATTGGATGAAAGCCATGGATCTGGTACGTGATGCGAACCCGCTCCCCATCTCTTTGTATATATGTTTCGCCAATGATTATGTATTTTATGGCGCGTGAGAAAGAGGTTTGTTGGAGGGGGGATTTTACTTGGTTTGTCGGTGTCCATCTGCTCGGCCGCAGGCTACTCCCACGCTCCTCCTCACTGGCTGGCTCACTAGCACCATCTAGCTGTTGCTCTTGTGTTTGAACCTCAGGTGGCGAATTTTCGGTCGGCGGTGAGGTTTGTGGCTTCGGTGTTGGCTTTGGCTTTGTCACGATCGATTTGCAAAATCTGTAATAAAGGTCAAGTTGGCGGCGTCCACCCCATCTCCGACCACCACCAGTCGGTCCCTGTCGTCTCGTTGTATCTCCACACACTCACTCTCTGATCACCATCTTTTGCTGAAACAAGTAGATCATACTTGTTTCAGTAACACTTTTAGTAGAGAAACAATTTCAGTTACTAACAGAAATTTAGAAAAGGTAATGTATCATAGTGTATGTAGTCAGCTTCATGTTTGCTCGCCATCATGAAAGATGGTTAGTAGCATGTATCATAGTAAAGAAGACATGCCTTATAAGTTCTTCCAATTCACCTGCCCATCACCCGTCGTCGTTTACTGCTCGTTTACTTGATCGGGAGGATGAGAGCAGGTGAATCAGTTGGGTTTCACTGCATATTCACTGCAAAAGTATTATCTGTACTTTAATTGCATAATAGAAATTACATTCTTTGTACTGCAGAAACTTCATTTATGTGTTCAATAATATACGTAGTAGACAAGTCTTTATACAACTAGTTTACTTCATCTCTCACAAGGCAGTGGCTGCAATGCTAAAAGAAAAAAATTAACAGAAGTGTGGAAGGAGAAGAAAATATTGTACAATACCGATGATCTAAATTTTTTGCAGTACCAAAGCATTACGAAAGCCGATGAAGTTTCCTGTTTTTCAGGTCATGAAGGGGATCCTTTGGATCATCTTGATCAGGTTCTCCCTCACCTTGGATGGGCAGCTGGAACAGAAACAACAACAAACTCACCTTGAACTGAATGGAGGCGAGCAATGTTGATGCGCCACGGCTGAGCGCAACCCCGAACAGCGGCGGATTTGAATGGTGGCGGCCGCTACAGTGGCGTGTGGTTTGGATCGCTAATGGAGTGGCGATGGTTCGTTTGGAAGGAGCGACCAACAGCGTCTCGCCTGGTCTGGTGCAGTGGCTCGTCTGGCGCAATCCTGATCGGCGACAGATTTGAAAGGTGACAGCCGCTACGGCGGCGTGTGGCGCTAATGGAGCGGTGGCGGCTCCATACGGAAGGAGCGACCAACGGTAGCGTGCAGTGCGATGCTTCGTTTGGTGCAGTGCAAGCAACAACAAGCAGGGCAATGCCACGTCAAAAGTCATCGCCTACTCATACTCTAAAACCAACTAAGTTCTCTAAAAACAGCAACAAAACCTATTAGGAAATATTTACCTGGTTTTAAGATTTTGGGGTCAAAATCATACCAAACTGGATTTCAAGGGGTTATTTGTCCCTCAGGCCACATTTGAGGGTGAAATATGGACTTCTTTCATAAAACTTTCAACCAAATGGAGTGGGCCAGGCCCCACGTGCGTCCATTGGCCCATGAACGTGTACGAACTACAGACTTTAGGGCCGCAGGCGCATGAGAAGAGCGAAATATCGGGATCACCAGGTCACGGGCCTCTCTCCACGCCTGCATTCCAACACGTATGAGCCAACGAGAGGAGGGAGGCAAGGCCGTTGAGACGAGAAAAGAAAAAAAAGAAGGAAGGCTCCCCTCTCGTTAGCGTTGCACATGTGCTATATGTGGGACTCCAGACTCGTGGAAACACAGTCTGCTGGAGTGTACTGCTGCTCGCTGCGTCTGGTCACTAGTTGATCAAGATTTGATTGATGAACTTCAGAGCAACACCGAACAAAACGCAAGGAGGTGGTTATTTACCATGATCGAGCAAATTCCACATGAAAATTTCATCAAAGTAGCAGTCACCCTTTGGGCCATTTGGTGGACGAGGCGTGGTGATACATGAAGAAATAAACCAAAGCCCTCTCTGTCACATATATGTTCATCACACATTTCATCTCGAGCTAGAGCAAGAGAAGAACAAAGTTCGTAACCGGTGATCGGACAAAAAGACTGCGATCTGAGAAGATGGATTCGGCTACGCTGGGCTGCGCCAAGATCAATGTGGACGCCTTGCGGTTTCTCGAGGAGTTGGAGCGATCAGCGGCTGTGTGTAGGAACAATAATGGAGACTATCTTGGATCTTGGCGTTAAATGCGTTCGAGGTTTGATAGATCCTCCTACTCTAGAGGCTATTGCATGCAGAGAAGGTTTATCTTTGGCTGAAGATTTGGGGCTACAGAATATGGTGATTGCGTCGGACTGTCAAGAAGTAGTGAAGCACATCATGGAAAAATCAGGTGGAAACTATGGTGGAGTGGTGAAAGAGATAACTTCGTGGCAATCTTTGTTTAGTTCATACGGTTTTAAGTTTGAATCAAGAGTCTCAAATTTTGAGCCTCACAAGTTAGCTTGGCATGCTGTAAATTTGGTTCATGGCCGACATATTTGGCTGGGGCTACCACATGATATTTCTGTAATACCGGCAGCAATACAAACTAATGAATAAAGCTTAGCATTTTTGCTCAAAAAAACGAGAGGAGGGAGGCGAGATGACGGCGGGGCCCAAGAGCGGCGGCCGCGGGGCCGAGGATGGTGCTCATCACGGGGGTCAGCCGGGGGCTGGGCCGAGCTTTAATTCTTGAGCTCGCGCGCCGGGGTCACACCGTCGTCGGCTGCGGCCGCTCCGCCGATCCCATCCGCTCCCTCGAGGCCGAGATGGGTTCCCCGTCTCGCCACTTTCTCACCGTCGCCCGACGTCGTAATGCACTCTATTCCTCTTCCTATTGACCTCATGCTTACTGATTGTCTTGTACTGTATGCGTGCACGAATGATGTGATATGAGATACCTTTTTCATTTAATATAATAGGAAAATTTAGATAATGATTTTAGCTCGATCATCCATTCGTACAATAAACGAATTTGGATCATAAACGAATATGATATGAGTAGTTTTTTACTACCGATGATCTATTGAGGCGGTGCATCGCTAATCGGATCTTATCGATATACATGAACACAATTTGATATAATGCAGAAATTAGAGGGTAGTAGAATAATTATACCTCCGTTTGGAGAGGCCATCTCGTTTGACAAAGTAGTGTCCGAGGTTGATGACGAATTGGAGCGGCGTAGTCGATCACAACACATCAACGTCCGATTGCACTCTGATTGGATTTGGAGTAAATTTGGGAGGATCTTGTTACCTGAACGATACCACGATCGAGATAGGTGCAGGAATGCCCTCCTTTATATATAGTGTTGTATATGACATGGGAACCATATTTTAATTAGCCCCTCATTCACGGTAGCAAATTGCTACTGTTAATTTGTTTTAATCCCAAAATTAACTAATGGGCCCACTTTAACTTATGGTAATTAACATTTTCACCATTCGATCACTTAATATTTCTAACATCTTGCTGCTATGTTACTTCAACCAACCAATAAAGATTTTCGTGTGTTTTGTATCTTTACCTTGATGTTTGATGTGATTTTGGGGGGTTGTCTTGAGTCTGGTAGCTACATGCTTGCTTTCATGAATCATGCTGGTTGAACAATAATACTTTATGTGCTCTAGGATTTATTTTAGCTCCAAGTGTTTGCAATATGTGCCGTGGAACATGTCTTCAAACTAATGACCTATTTGGACATGCTGATTAGGCTATTTTATATTGTGGGTTAGGAGTTTGATAAGTTATGCTGGTTTGGTGGTTGAAAAGAAATATACATGGAGAAATTGGTTTTTAGTCGCCAATTTTAGCTCAATCCCGTGATGCCTACATTGCTAGAGTGGGTGCAGAGTCTTGTTGCTATCCGGTACCTTGGCCAATCAATTGGGACTTAGTGCTTTTAGCTTAATGATACTTACTTTAGCTGCAAGTGAATGCAACATGATGTGTACCCTAGGACATGGCTTGAAACTAATGACCTGTTTGGACATGCTGATTTTTTCGAGAAAATGCAAAGAGACTTCTGCGTTTCTTTTCATTGAAAAGGCGAGTTCAAATTCTGATCCTCCTGAGAGGTACATGGAGTGAGAAATGCAGGAAATTAATGTACATCCCAGTGCAGAGGCAGAGTGTTGCGAAGCCACAAGCACCTGCTTTGGCCTTGAGCGCCGCCTCATCCTTAATCTTCTCGACAAGGCTTGTTGAAGGTTGGGCGCCCTCGAAGACACATTCTTTCTGATGTGTCCAGATTGGGCACCCTTGAAGACACATTCGTTACGGTGTTGCCGGATCATCCATGGTGTGAGCAAGGCAATGGAGGCGAGGCCCTTGTGCATGGGATGAGGGGTTGCGCTGTTTTCTGACGTGCTACCGATCCGAAGGGAAGTATCATGGTGCAGCGGCGTGCAAGACATGCGGAGCCGGGGAAGCATCTGCTGCCAAACCTGTTTGGGAAACGGACAGCAGAGCGGCGGTGGTGCATCATCTCGGTGCTCTGGCGGCAGAGGAGGTATGAAGTGTGGCGCTGAAGGCCGCGGCGTGCGAGGCGGTCAGCCCAACACTGGTCTTGATCGATGAGCGATGGAAGAAGCGCACCCGAGGGGGCGCCTGCTCTTCCAAAATGAACTTCCGTGAGGTGCACGAAATGTGGTGCAGTAGCAGGATTTGAAGAGAACCCTCGAATGTGGCACGATGGCAGGATTTCGTAGAGTAAGATCTGCTCGCATGATCCACTTCCATAGGAGGCGATCGGGTTCCGTGGTCGGGATGGTTCGCCCAACGGCGTGCGAGCTGGATGTACTTGGGCGATATCGTGAACACCCGGCGTGCCGAGGATGTCGTGAGCCCAAGGGTTAGCCTGAAGCCCATCGAGACGGTCCTCGGTTTCCGGCGGCGTTTGAGATGCGGCGTAAAGCTGCGGTGCGATCTCGCTGACTTGAGCGCTGTCGATCCATCGGTCCTCTCAAAATAAGGTGGTACGCCCATCGCCCACGGCCATAGAGGTGGAGGCGAAGAACAGAGCACGCTCTTCACGAGAGAACCGCAGGTCTAAGTTGCTCCATGCACGGTTGCGGTCATTGCGGCTGAACGAGCCATCACCAACGAGGGTCGGCCAGTCGCTCCGGTCGAGGATGCCAAGGCCTCCCGGCTCATTTGGGACGGCAAGTCCGGCGCCAATTAGCATGGCGATTGCCGCCATTGGCAGCCTCGTGCCCAGCCCACAGAACCCCTTCTCGGTCTTCTCGAGGTGCTTGATGGTTTTCTTTGGTGGTGCAAAGACCAGCATCGGGTGCATGGGGATCACACAGGACGGATTTGACCGCGCAAAGGCGTCCAGCCTGTTCATGAGCCCTGCTTTCCACAACGGGAGCTGCCCTCACACCGTATCCTGGCAAGCGGCTGTCTGCGATAGTAGGGCGTCTCACCGTGAGGAGAATTCCCAGATAAGTGAGGGGATGTCGACGATTGGGCACTCCAGAGTCTGTACAACAGGTGCGGCCTTGTCGGGGTCGCAGTGGAGGAGGGTGGTGAGCTCTGGGTGAAGTTTACGTGGAGCCGGAGGCTTGGCCAAGCAGTTATAGGATCTCCCTCACCTTGATGATCTCGGCCGGTGAGGGTGTGAAACAGAGCGACATCGTCAGCGTGAGAGCGAGATTGCGAGGATCGGCGTCGCGGGTCTGCATTCTTTGCGAGGATGCCAAGGTAGACGGCACACTTGATCAATCACCCGAGCACGTCAGCGGCAAGGACGAAAAGTTGTGGGGACAGCGGATCGCCTTCTTTGGAAGCCTCGGCGGTGCCAGTTAGGGGCCCAGGGGTCACCATTGAGGAGGATCCGCGTGCTCGCAGAAGACAGCAGGATGGCTAGGAGGATGGCATGACAACAGGTCATGCTGATTAGGCTATTTTACCTTGTGAGTTAGGAGTTTGATAGGTTCCATTGATTTGGTGGCCGAGAAGAAAGATGCATGGAGGAAGTCAAACTGTGGTAGTCATAGTTGACAATGGGGCTGTTTGTCTCTTGGACTAACAATACGAGGCAATCCCAGTATTCTAATTTTGGTCATGGTTGCTAGCTTTCTACTTCCATTTTTATACCATATGATAGTTGCTAGACATTTATTGATATTACAGAGGCTAATGAGCTCCTTTGTCTCGAAAGCATCAAGAATTCACATGTCATGTGAGCAGTCTTCTTGCTTTCGTTGAAGATTTCAGTGAAGGGAATTTTAGCAGGGATATTGAACATGTGATACTAAATATTAACTTAAGTTTGAATAATGCCCATGGCATTAATTTCAGTAGCACTACAATTTATGAAATATGAATGGTGCATTTAGGTTTGCTATATAAGCAAAGTGTAATGTATGTGGTCTATTTTTCTCACTTGCTTCCTATGTTGAAATAATTTCTATTCTTAAGTATTCTTCATGTGCTTCTTTGTAAAGGTCGGCAATGACATGGCTGAACTGGCAAAGGCTGTTGTGGAAAGGAAGCAAATTCACGATATCATAGGTTTGCTATACTTTCGCTCTACAAATGTGCACTTTAAGCCATCTGGAACTATATGAAAATAATCACTTTTCTTGCTTAAAGTTGATTGTGAAATCACATATTTGTAATTCCATTCTAATATACATAAAATGTGATTTCTCCAGCAGTCTAACTATTGAGAGATTGCTGCGATGAAACAATGCTTTGGTACAATAAACAAGAATAACAAAGCGTGGAATGTTCCAGCAAAAGAATTTGATACGGTGGTTGATACAAATATTAAAGGAACAGCAAATGTACTTCGCCATTTTGTACCACTTATGATCTGAGAAGAAACATGGGATGATAATCAATTTATCCTACGGTTGGGGAAGGTCTGCTTTGCGAAGGTAGGAGCAAAATGAAAGGTTGTCTTGATCTGGTTATATTTGGTAAGCGTGAGATCTTCATTACATACCAGATTAAATAACGTTGTTTCAGGTTGCTCCATATTGTGCTTCAAAGTGGGCTATTGAAGGTTTAACACGCTCATTAGCAAAGGAGTTGCCTCCTGGATTGGCGACAATTGCTCTTAGCCACAGTGTTGTGAATACCGACATGCTTACTTCATGGTTTGGAAGTTCAGCTGCGTTATACCAATCTACCGAGCAATGGTAAATCTATGTAGAATCCTGTTTACCCCCTTCCTCAACTGTACAAATGAGCATATGTATTTCATTATTTTTTATCTAAATAGTAAAATCCGAACAAACTAGAGAAGGAAGGTTACACTAGGGAAAGGAGTTCATGGAAGAAGGTTGCTTGGAGTTCATACCCTATAGGAGGCATGGAAAATAACATAATTAGCAACACATTAGCGTCTGCTGAGTAGTCTATTGGATCGATCTCCCATGCTATTTCTTGACTCATGTTGTTGTGTCCACATTCCAGGTACATCATCCAGTCATACTAATGTTTCAGAGGGTAAATGTATTTTGTTTAAGTAAAGTACATGTTCAACTCTTGAATATGCCATTGAGGCAAAGGACATCTTGTTAAGCAGTTGTTAAAAACAAACTGTTGAAGTATTGAATCTTTAGGAGTCTACTATTATTTGCTTGATTTAGAGCCATGATATACAACTTGTGTTTTTCATATTGAAAGTATCGTGCTTGATTCTGACTTATAACCGTAAGTACTAATCATATTAACCAGACGATTTACATTTGTTTGTCGGGCACCCAAAGGCAGCCACAATGATTCTAAGCCTTTCACTTTGGAAGATAATGGTTCCTCACTAACTGTATGATGTTGTAGCAATGTTGTATTAATCACAGATCGGTTCTCAAGTAATTATGACATTTAACTTGCAGCTGTTGAATATCAATTATGTTGTAGTAATAAGATAAAAAAGGTTCATGTACTTGTGCTCGTTGGTTTGGCTAACCGTTGTTTGAAAATGAGCTGTGTATTCGCTGTTTGGAACATCTTTATCTGCTGGCTTTGCTTCCCGAACTGCTTCCAAAGAATTCAAAGCCCAAGCCAAACTAAGAAAATTATATCTAATTTCAAGCGGCACTAGAAGAAGGAGCGACTATACCTCGCTTGTGGCGAGCTCACGCTTGTGGGCGTCAACAGGAAGAGCCTTGCGATGACCTGCCCAAATTGGCCCGGCCACTCCATAGTGAATGGTATTCTATTTTTTTTCTTTGGTTTTCTAGTTGGGTTTTCGCCCAAAGACCCGGCAGTTGTTTTTCAAGGAGGATATTTTAAAAACTTACTAAACATAGAAAAATATATTTTAGAATATTGTTTTTTTTGGGAAAGAAAATTGTTCACCGTATATATTAGAAAAATGTCAACTGTATATTGCAAAACTATAAAAACTAAGAAATGAAGAAAAGAGGAAAAACCAAAATCTTCTTCTATACTTTTTTATTTAAGAAGATAGTAAGGTTTCATGTTTCACTTTGCTTCCGCCCACCCCTTCATGCAACCATTCTCGTATGATAATTAATCATCTTAAAATTTACTTACCTTCTAAACCAATTGAAAGGATCCATATAGTTGACTAGAGGGAGGGGGGTGAGTGAATAGGCAACTATCAATTTTTACCAACAAATAGCTTGTCCAGATATGCAACTAGATGGACAACTTATATGATGAGTTCAACAACAACAAACAAGCAAATGATAGAACCCAATATTATTTTGCACAAAGTAAAGGTAAGAGATAATCACAAGTGAAGTCGATGGGGATGAGGATGTGTTACTGAAGTTCCTTCCCTTTACGGGGGGGGGGGGGGGTACGTCTCCGTTGGAGCAGTGTGGAGGCACAATACTCCCCAAGAAGCAACTGGGGCCACTGTATTCTCCTCACGCCCTTGCACAATGCAAGATGTCGTGATTCCACTAGTGATGCCCTTGAAGGCAGCGATCAAACCTTTACGAACTAGGTTGGGGCTCTCTCCACAACATAATTGGAGGCTCCCAACACCACCATAAAGCTTCACCACAATGGATTGTAGCTTCGAGGTGACCTCTTCCGTCTAGGGTGCCCAAACACTCAATAATAATAAGATCCGCAAGGGATTAGTGAGGGGAATATATCTCTTGATGGAAGTGTAGATCGAGGCCCTCTCAACCAAACCCTAGAGAATCAACAAGATTTGATGGCTAGGGAGAAAGATCGGGCGAAAATAAGCTTTAGGGCGCAACAATGAAGAAGACCCCCTATATATAGTGGGAAAGAATCCAACTATTATCTGGCCCCATTTCGCACTCAAGTGGTACTACCACTCGGGGGAGCGGTACTACTTCTTAGTGCGGTAGTTCCAGTAGTGGTGTGCAAGTGAGCGGATCACAGAAGCGGTAGTACTACTGGAGGTGCACTACCGTTCTTACCAGTGGTACTACCGCTAAGTATTGCAGATTACAGTGGAACAACGGTAGTGGAGGGGGTAGAGTGGCAGTACTGCATCAAGCGGTACTACTGCGTGCTATTACCGCCCAACTACCGCAAATGCGACATTGGGTTACAAAAGCAGAAAATAGGTGCTAGTACGAGCGGTGATAGAAACTGGAAGTATCGCATGAGCGGTAGTACCGCCCTACAACCATGGTACTACCGCTTAAATCTCCAGGGTTACAGTGTGAAGTGCGGTAGTGGGGTAGTAGTACGAGCCGTAGTACCGCATGAGCGGTACTACCGCTGAAGAAGAAAGCATCACATAACCCCAAAACAAGCGGTAGAGGCCGCAATACTGGAATGCGGCAGTATCGCTGAAGCAGTACCACCGCTCTCAAGTGCGGTACTACCGCTTGGGTGCTTCTGCTAAGCCCAAGCAGAGAAGGAAAGGTCTCCAAGTTGTCGGAAGGAAAATTGGGTGCAAACGGAATGTGTACGTGTTGATTCCACCCTATCCTTTCCAAAATGGACCCCCTCTTAATAGTACGGTTTTCCTATGACTTAATTCCACTGAAAAAGAAACGCTGGAAGTAAACCGTCTTCACTCTAAATCACCGAGGGGAATAAATTGTCTCGTGCCATATGATTGAATATCTTAAATGCTCAATGCACACGATTAGTCCACAAATTGCATTGTCATCAAACACCAAAACAACTAAGGGAGAAATATGCCCTAACAATCTCTCCCTTTTTGGTGGATTGATGACAATACTGGATGTGCACAAAGATAACAAAGAATAATATGCAAACCCAAAGACTACAAAATATAGACGAGCTCCCCTAGATGTGTGCACTATTTGAGTATGATTTTGGAATGTAAAAGCACGCACACTAAGATCAACACCTCCCTATATTTTTTAGACTAGGCAATACTTGCAACAAAAATAATATGAATCTAAGCATAGATGCAAGTATGAGCATGTGAGCATAAAGATAAGAGGGCACAATAAGCATAGCATCACATACTAACATAATAAGACATAATAGGATGGATAAGCGATAATGTATGTCTCACACCATACACACATAGTCTCAAGTGTCACACGAAAGCAAATAAGATAAAAGAGTTCACAAGCAAGACATTGAGGCAAACAAAACGAGCTTGTGACTGGCAATACCCTAGAAAAGCAAATTCCCGGTCATAAACTCTCTCCCCCTTTGGCATCAAGACACCAAAAGGGCAAAGAGGGACTAACGAGTGATGCGGAGCATCCCTCACTCATCCCCAAGGACGCACCTACATCTTCCTCAACACCACGTGGACCCATGACTCGAGCTCGAGCTAAAGCTATTGAATATAAGGTGAACTCGCTCCTCTCCGAACTCCCTCTTCCTAATCATGAGACATGGCTACTACCTCATTTAGAAACTCTATGTGTAGTCAGGTACTTGGGAACGAGCCAAGGAACAGCTACTTGCAAGAGCCAAGACGACGAGGACCCCAAGCGTGATGGAGAAGGAAAGCTGCTGAAGCTACAGGCGTCAGACGATCGACCAAGTCCGGACGTCCGACGACTCCCAGGCCACGGACTATTTTGATGATATACTGATTTATAGCAAATCTTTGGAGGAACATTTGGAACATTTACGTGATGTTTTTATTGCTCTACGTGATGCACGTTTGTTTGGTAACCTTGGGAAGTGCACCT
Source organism: Aegilops bicornis (assembly GCA_021605145.1). Taxonomy (NCBI): domain Eukaryota; kingdom Viridiplantae; phylum Streptophyta; class Magnoliopsida; order Poales; family Poaceae; genus Aegilops; species Aegilops bicornis. The sequence goes on along the minus strand of CM038674.1, from coordinate 345,721,880 downwards.
TCTGCATCGACCGAGTATCTTTTCTTGGCTATGTTGTTACTCCACAGGGAATTGAAGTTGATAAAGCCAAGATTGAAGCTATTGAGAGTTGGCCGCAGCCCAAAACGGTCACACAAGTGAGGAGTTTTCTTGGCCTCGCTGGATTCTATAGGTGATGTGTAGTGGAACTCCATACAGCCGATCTTTCACGAAAGGAGCGAGATCCCTCGAAGAACATGACGGACACGGGGAAGAACGGTGAGAAATCACAAGGGGAAACACTCAAGAACAAGTCCAGTCACACATCCTCTAGACAATCAAACACACAAGATCCACAAGGTACACGAACAACAAAGGGAAAGTGATGCGGAGCATCCCTCACTCATCCCCATGGACGCATCTACATCTTCCTCAACACCACGTGGACCCATGACTCGAGCTCGAGCTAAGGCTATTGAAGATAAGGTGAACTCGCTCCTCTCCGAACTCCCTCTTCCTACTCACGAGACATGGCTACTACCTCATTCGGAAACTCTATGTGTAATCAGGTGCCAGGAGCGAGCCAAGGAACATCTACTTGCAAGAGCAAAGACGACGAGGACCCCAAGCGTGATGGAAAATAAAAGCTGATGAAGCTACAGGCATCGGACGACCGACTAAGTCCGGACGTCCAAGCGACTCCAGCCACAGACGGCCAAGCGCCCTCCGGACGTCCGCAACTGGCACCGAATGGAAACTCACGGAAGACCGAAGCCACCGGACGACCGGACGACCGTGCAGAACCGAATCTACGGACGTCCGACGATCCACGGACGTACGGGCCTTCCCGAAGCCCCGGACGACCGGCCCTCTCCGGACGACCGACGCACCCGAGTCCGAGCCGAATCTACGGACGTCCGAGCCCTGCCGGACGTCCGAACCGTCACGAGCCTCCGGACGTCCGACGCCTTCCGGACGTTCGGCCCCTGAGTGATCGCGCCCGCGGGCTGGAGCCCTTGTACCCCTTCACTTCGCCCCCATTTGCACTAAGACTATAAATAGACCTCCTCCTCCTCCTAGTTAGGGTTAGCAAAGGATTAGCTCATATTTGTGTGAGAGCTTTGCTCATCCACTTGGTTACCTTCTCCCCGGAGATCGCGCCTCCTCGGAGAAGATCCTTCCAAGAGGATTCAAGACCCCAGTCTAGGGTGGACCCCCATTAAGACCTCCTGACGGAGAAGAACGGCTACTCGTGTATCTTTCCTTTGTTGATTTTGAATCTTGTGCTACCTTATGTGTTCGGTGATCTAGCCCTTGTGTGATCGAGACTTGTCGGTTTGGTGTTTCTCATGTGTGTTTTTCGTTGTGTTCTTCCGCGCGTTCGTCGTGTTCTCCCCGTAGGATCCCCTCCAAACGTGAAAGATCTCCAACTAGGGCTCCGCCCTACATCAACGAGCCAAGGTGGTAGTACTACTCCGAGGTCTCATCCATGGACTCCTGCTCAGACTCCTCGCGATCATCCTCGAGATCCTCCTCAACAATCTCCTCATCATCAGCTGCAGGAGTACGATGAGCAGAAGTGACCTCATCATCAGAATCTGTTCACTTGCTGTGTTGGGAGATCCACTCCTCCTAAGTGATATTCTTCTTGGAGCCACTAGCAACCTCCATGTTGAGCTGTCACATCCTCAAGATCTATCGCTGGCGAGCAATCTTATCCGCCACATGTGCCTTGTACATCTTCTTCTGAATATCAGTCTGGAAGCAAAAGTGCTTCTTCACCTTCCTCTTGAGCTTTGTAGCCCAAGATGGCTGCTCAGTATGTGGCACATAGTCAGGCTCAGCATCCTCAGCAGAGTTAGTAGGTGGAATCTCTATCTCAGGGATGACCAGAGCGGCACCCTAGTGCTCCTTCTGCCTCAGCTTAATCATATCATGTGATACAACATCGCTAGTCACAAGATGCTCCCCTGGGAACTGAGCAGCCCAAGTGTCCTCAATAATCTTGAAGAGATAGGGCCAGTAGATGGGCACCTTCCGGTCAAACACAGCAGAGTGGAGCTCAGACCACATAACATGATAAACATCCAGAACGCAAGTCTTGCCCTTCTCCTTCATGCACATAAGAAGCATGCCAACCAAATAAGAATGTACCTGATCCAGGTCCCTTGTGAGGGCGGAGACCAAGAGATCTCTCAAGCCCCTCATCACCATATCCAAGATTGTTCATGAATGGCTTCGACTAAGCTTCCAACCGTCTTCCATGAGTCATCGAGGTGAGAGTCTGGTCATCATCCGTACCAAAGGGTACCATGGCATAGAACTGGACCACAAGCTCTGGGTCAAAATCCTTGACAATATCAAACTAAGCACATAGTTCAAGAGTGATAGAGGCAAAGGTGTCCCGTCTTTCGATGAGATGGTGATTATCATTTTCGGAGGAGTAGACTTTAACGATCCGACTACGAATGTGTGATGACGTCGTGATACGTCTCCAACGTATCTATAATTTTTTATTGTTCCATGCTATTATATATTCTGTTTTGGATGTTTAATGGGCTTATTTATACACTTTTATATTATTTTTGGGACTAACCTATTAACCGAAGGCCCAACCCAAATTGCTGTTTTTTTTTGCCTATTTCAGTGTTTCGCAGAAAAAGAATATCAAACGGAGTCCAAACGGAATGAAACCTTTGGGAACGTGATTTTGGAACAAACTTGATCCTGAGGACTTGGAGTCTACGTAAAGCAATCAACGAGGAGAGCACGAGGTAGGGGTGCGCCCACCTCCCCCAGGCGCGCCCTCCACCCTCTGGGGCCCACGTTGCTCCACCGACGTACTTCTTCCTCCTATATAGACCTACGTACCCCCAAACCATCAGAGGAATCCACGAAAACCTAATTCCACCGCCACAACCTTCTGTACCCGTGAGATCCCATCTTGCGGCCTTTTCCAGCGTCTTCTTGGGAGGGCATTGATCACGGAGGGCTTCTACATCAACACCATAGCCTCTCCGATGATGTGTGAGTAGTTTACCTCAGACCTTCGGGTCCATAGTTATTAGCTAGATGGCTTCTTCTCTGTCTTTGGATCTCAATACAAGTTCTCCTTGATTTTCTTGGAGATCTATTCGATGTAATCTTCTTTTGCGGTGTGTTTGTCGAGACCGATGAATTGTGGGTTTATGATCAAGATTATCTCTGAACAATATTTGATTCTTCTCTGAATTCTTTTATGTATGATTGGTTATCTTTGCAAGTCTCTTTGAATTATCAGTTTGGTTTGGCCTACTAGATTGATCTTTCTTGCAATGGGAGAAGTGCTTAGCTTTGGGTTCAATCTTGCAGTGTCCTTTCCCGATGTGACGAGGGGCAGCAAAACGCGTATTGTATTGTTGCCATCGAGGATAACAAGATGGGGTTTATATCATATTGCATGAGTTTATCCCTCTACATCATGTCATCTTACTTAAAGCATTACTTTGTTCTTTTGAACTTAATACTCTAGATGCATGCTGGATAGCGATCGATGTGTGGAGTAATAGTAGTAGATGCAGAATCGTTTCGATCTACTTGTCGCGGACGTGATGCTTATATACATGATCATACCAAGATATTCTCATAACTATGCTCAGTTCTATCAATTGCTCGACAATAATTTGTTCACCCACCGTAATACTTATGCTATCTCGAGAGAAGCCACTAGTGAAACCTATGGCCCCGGTTCTATCTTCCATCATATTAATCTTCCAACACTTAGCTATTTCTATTGCCATTTATTTTGCTTTCTTTACTTTTAGTCTTTATCATAAAAATACCAAAAATATTATATTATCATATCTATCAGATCTCACTCCCGTAAGTGATCGTGAAGGAATTGACAACCCCTTTATCGCGTTGGTTGCGAGGTTCTTATTTGTTTGTGTAGGTGCGTGGGACTCGAGTGTGGTCTCCTACTGGATTGATGATAGAGGCAAAGGTGTCCCGTCTTTCGATGAGATGGTGGCTATCGTTTTGGAGGAAGTCGACTTTGACGATCCGACTACGAACGTGTGAGGACGTCGTGCCTTAACGTGAGAGGTTATTGACCACGCCGGAGCACAATCAACCTGACCACGAAGGTCTGTTTCCTGCAGGCAAATGAAGAACAAGCAAGAAACTAAGATTGCAATCTGGATATTGCGAATATAAGAGGAAAGCTTTATTGATCAAGGTGGGGTTACGTGGCGTCTTGGTGCAGTCGTTGAACACAAGCGAAATGCACGAAGTTGCAGCTATGGCGAACTTTTAATCTAAACAAAACCCAAAGTCTAAGCAGCCCTAAGGGCTGTATATATGGAGGAAGAGGGGGAATTTCGTGGCCCTTGGAGGAGGGGGTCTGAAACCAACGCTAACTCTTGTTTCCCCACACATACGGACTCTAAAAATAGCCTATACTTCAGTATTTCGAAATACATGCGCCTGGCCCAATAATAAGGTGATGCAGCACCTAGAATAGCCTCTGGACGAAATTTATGAAGTGGCATCTTGTATATTTCGTCCAAGGCTTCATGCACTCCTTATGGTGGCTTTGAAGTCCTGAAATCACCACTTGTAACTCCGTTATTGATCCCCGTGCGCATGCCATCGACTCTATGCTTGTTCTTGCTCCAATGTTCATCCTTCTCCAAGCTAGGCCCTTCATTTGTAAGCAAAAAAAATGTATCCAATTTAGGCAGCATCATATTCTCATGAACATTAGAATCATTATGATATAGGCAAAGGTGTCCCGATGTTTCGATGAGATGGTGGCTATCGTTTCTGTGGGAGTCGACCTTGACGATCCGACTACGAACGTCTTGAGGCGTCAGCGCCTTAGCAATCGCTAAACCAACTTCCAAGGGTTATTGACCACGCGAACACGATCAACGACCACGAGGGCCTGTTTCCTGCGAGCAAGCGAAGAACAAGCAAGAAACTGAGATTGCAATCTGAATATTGCGAATATAAGATGAAAGCTTTATTGATCAAGGTGGGGTTCTGTGGCGCCTTTATGCAGTCGTTGAACACAAGCGAAATGCGAAGTTGCAGCTATGGCGAACTTTTAATCTAAACAAAACCCAAAGTCTAAACGACGCCCTAAGGGCTGTATATATGGAGGAAGAGGAGGGAATTTCGTGGCCCTTGAGGGAGGGGTCCGAAACCATCCCTAACTCTTGTTTCCCCACATACGGACTCTAAAACAGCCTATACTTAAGTATTTCGAAATTACATGGGCCTGGCCCAATAATAAGGTGACGCGAGCACCTAGAATAGCCTATGGACGAATATTATGAAGTGGCATCTTGTATATTTCGTCCAAGGCTTCATGCACCTATTATGGTGGCTTCAAAGTCCTGAAATCATCACTTGTAACTCCGTTCTTGTTCCCCTTGCATGGCATTATCTCCATGCTTGTTCTTGCTCAATGTCCATCCTTCTCCAAGCTAGGGCCTTCATTTGTAAGCAAAACAAATGTATCCAATTTAGGCAGCATCATATTCTCATGAACATTAGAATCATTACCAAGAAAGCGAAAGTACGATAATTTAATTGGCGTCTTGTGAGCTCTAGTAATTGGTCCAGTATATGTAGCAGTAGGGGCTGTGGGTGTAACAATGGTATTGATGTCCTCATTCTTGAAATGAAGTCGTCCTCGACGGAAGCTCATATTCCTCACCCAAATAAGGCTTCAAATCTGCAATGTTAAAAGTGGGACTAACCCCAAAATCTGCGGGTAGCTCAAGTTTATATGCATTATCATTTATTTTCTCTAACACCTTAAATGGACCATCGACACGTGGCATTAGCTTTGATTTGCGCAAACTAGGAAACCTATCCTTACGCAAATGTAACCAAACAAGATCTCCGGTGCAAAGACAACATGTTTTCTACCCTTATCTCCAAAGACGTTTATATTTATCATTCATACGCTCAATGTTTTCCTTAGTTATCTCATGCATTTTTAAAATCAATTCAGCACGTTCTTTAGCATCAAAATTAACCTTCTCCGAAGATGGAAGAGGCAACAAATCAATAGGTGCACGAGGTAGGAAGCCATACACAATTTCAAAAGGGCACATCTTAGTAGTAGAATGCAATGAGCGATTATAAGCAAATTCAATATGAGGCAAGCATTCTTCCCACATTTTCTTATTATTCTTCAAAACAGCCCTAAGCATAGTAGACAATGTTCTATTGACTACTTCAGTTTGTCCATCGGTTTGGGGGTGACAAGTAGTACTAAAAAGCAGTTTAGTCCCCAACTTAGCCCATAAACATCTCCAAAAGTGGCTAAGAAATTTAGTATCACGATCTGAAACAATAGTATTTGGCACACCATGCAAGCGAATAATTTCACGAAAGAACAAATCAGCAACATTAACAGCATCATCGCTTTTATGACATGGTATAAAGTGTGCCATTTTAGAGAATCTATCCACGACAACAAATATGCTATCCCTCCCTTCTTTGTTCGAGGTAAACCTAAAACAAAGTCCATAGATATATCCTCCCAAGGAACACTAGGCACCGCAAAGGCATATATAAACCATGAGGATTGAGTCGTGACTTAGCTTTTTGACATGTAGTGCAGCGAGCAACAAAGCGCTCAACATCCCGTCTCATCTTTGGCCAAAAGAAATGTGTAGCAAGTATATCCTCCGTCTTCTTCACGCCAAAGTGTCCCATTAATCCTACTCCATCGCCTCCTGCAACAACAAAAGACGAATAGAGCTAGCGAGGAATGCATAGCTTGTTAGCACGGAACACAAAACCATCATTAATAACGAACTTGTTCCATGTTCTTCCTTCTTTACAATTCTGCATTACATCTTTAAAATCAGCATCATGCACATATTGATCTTTGATGGTCTCCAAACCAAATATTTTGAAGTCAAGTTGTGAAAGCATAGTATATCGACGAGACAAAGCATCGACAATAACATTTTCTTTACCCTTCTTGTGTTTAATGACATAAGGGAAAGTCTCAATGAATTCAACCCATTTAGCATGTCTACGATTCAGTTTAGCTTGACTTTTAATATGTTTCAAAGATTCATGATCAGAATGTATAACAAATTCTTTGGGCCATAAATAATGTTGCCATGTCTCTAAAGTCCGAACAAGAGCATATAATTCTTTGTCATAAGTAGAATAGTTCAGACTAGGCCCACTCAATTTTTCAGAAAAGTATGCAACAGGTTTGCCATCTTGTAATAACACACCTCTTAATCCAATTCCACTAGCATCACATTCAAGCTCAAAAGGCTTATTAAAGTCAGGAAGTTGGAGTAAAGGAGCATGTGTCAACTTATCTTTCAATACCGTGAAGGCTTCTTCACATGCGGTACCCCAAACAAAAGGCACATCCTTCTTTGTAAGCTCATTGAGAGGTGCAGCAATGGTGCTAAAGTCTCTCACAAAACGCCTATAGAAACCAGCGAGTCCAAGAAAACTCCTCACTTGTGTGACCGTTTTGGGCTGCGGCCAACTCTCAATAGCTTCAATCTTGGCTTTATCAACTTCAATTCCCCGAAAGTACGTAAAACTTCGTTCATTAATCTCATGAAAGTACTAGGTGCATTAATCTCATTAATCCCTCGAATAGGTGGTAATCCCGGTGGCACGTCTTGTGGGAAGACGTCGGTGAACTCCTGCAAAATGTTAGTGACAGCGAGGGGCAAAGAGGAAGGCACGTCCTCGAATGAAAATAATGCCTCTTTGCACACAAAAGCATAGCAAACAGATTTGCTAGAATCTAGCTCATCAATATCAGATTTGGTGGCAAATAAACATGCACTTTTCAGTTTAATTTCAGAAGCAACATTAGATGGTTTATTATTAGGCTTCATTTGTTGCTCAAATTCTTTTGCCACAATCTGATTTCCACTCTTATTTTTCTCCTGTTTTGCTTTATTAGCTCTATTAATATCATCTTTCAAAATGGAATCAGGAGTCATAGGAAGCAAAGTAATATTTTTATCCTTGTGAACAAGAGTATACTGATTGTTTCTACCATGGTGTACAGAATTTTTATCAAATTGCCATGGTCTACCAAGTAATAAGGAACATGCTTGCATAGGTACCACATCACAATCAACATAATCAGCATATGTAGAGATACTAAAATACACACGAGCAGTCGTGTTACCTTAACCTTGCCGCTGTTGTTGAACCATTGGATGTAGTAAGGATGGGGATGTGGTCTTGTGGTGAGAGAAAGCTTCTCCACCATATCCATGCTAGCCAAGTTGTTGCAGCTCCCTCCATCTATGATGGCCTTGAATAGAACGTTCCTTCACAACTCCCTTTGTATGGAACAAGTTATGTCTCTGATTTTGCTCAGCTTGTGTAACCTGCACACTCAAAACACGTTGAGCAACTAAACATTCATACCTGTCGGCATCTTGACAGCCATGTATTGCGTGTCATGATCGAATCATCTCCACCGTGTTCTTCATGTGTAATAAGAGCCAAAGTCTCTTCATCATAGTCACTAAGCGGACTCATACCCACCATCCTCGTAGCAATCATCACAATGAGATTGGCATTCTCTCATAAAATGTCCTCTTCCCTTACAACGACGACAAATAATATCACTTGTGTGCCCTGTTGACGCCATGGAAGAAGAAGAGCTCTGTGTAGGCCCAGCAGTGTGCTCTTGGCGAGATAGTGGTGGTTGTGCACCTTTCTTGTATCACGGTTGGAGGTGGCAGCCGACGGAGGTGCGGTGTAGTAGAACGTGTGGAAGTAGATGATGCACGTGGTGTCCATGATGAAGGTCGACCTGCAGAAAAGTTAGTTCGCGCCAACGCTGTCGATCCTGCACTTCACGTTCAGCTTTACAAGCAAGATGGAATAATCGGTGATATTATTATAATCCTTGTAGTCTAGAATGGTCTGAATCTCTCTATTTAATCCACCCGGAAAACGTGCAAGCATAGCTTCATTCTCCTCAACAATACCACATCTAATCAAGCGGTTTGTAATTCCTGATAATATTCTTCTACCGAATTTTTTCCTTGTCTTAAGCGCTGCAATTTTTGAAGTAATTCACGTTGATAATATGGTGGAACCCAACGATGCGCATAGCAGTTTTCAAAGCAGCCCAAGTAGCTGGAACAGGATATAATCTACAATGTTCGCACCACCAAACACATGCAAAGCTAGTGAAAGCACAAACAGCAGCGAGAACACGTCTCTCCTCAGGATATTGTAAACATGTAAATCGTTGTTCAGTTTCTAACTCCCAAGTAAGATATATATCAGGAACATATCTACCCTCAAATGGTGGAATATTCAATTTCAGTTTAGGGAGATGGTCATGATCTCGTACTGAAGGGAGCCCGAACATTGCCATTATTTGCATGTGGACGACCTGGTGGTTGTGGTGCTGGTGGTGGCACGTAGTAATCTTGATGTTGATCAACCTCATCCTCGTAATCTCTCACATAATCATCCTCCCCACCGCAGCGGCAGGAGCCACGAAGTATCAACAAGCAGACCAAAGCAGCTTGGCCAGTGAAGAGGGACACGGAAGCTCGGCGGAGGGCTGTTTCGCGATGTGGAGGTAGTCCTTGTTGTTGTAGTAGAGGTGCGTTAGGTGCCGCCGGTGGTGGTGGTGGTAGACGCAGCCTTGAGCAATTCATTAAACTTGGTATCGAGCTTTGTTTGACGCCTTCTCAATGCCATCTATCTTCTCCATGGCCTCTTCAAATCTATTTAGCACATCGTCCACCTGCCCACTCATCATTTGTTGAAACTTATCATGTAGCGCTTTGTTTGTCATGTTCTCCCGGTCGGTCTCTAAATCGGCTTGTGATCCTGCCATGGTTAGCGACAATAGAAACACACAAGAATATGATTCGACGGACTACTAGGAAGTGGTGGTGGTTGTGTGGTGGGCGATCACAAATCCGTCAAGCAAATCTCAAATTCTTACCAGTTCTTACCCGAAAGCGGTGACCGGCAACCGATGTAGTCAAAACTCTCAAAGCTTGGATAGAGCGATTACGGGGAGAGTCAAACGCATACGATGTAGATGTATGTGGAGCTGGGAAGGCTTATAATATGGTAGCAAAAATTGACAATAATCAATTCGAGAGATGCAAAGTTGAATAAGCGCTCAACGACGGTCTTGTCTTTGGTCCTAGGCTGAACCGTGCTAGAGACGCGAGCCTAGAACACTAACAAAATCACGGCTGCTGCGTAAACAAGGGAAAAGCACACTCTGGATTTTTTGTTTCGCTCTTTTTTTTTGTTTTTTTTTTTGCGCTGCTTTCTTTTTTTTGCGCTGCTCTTTTTTTTTTTTTTGCGAAAAATCACTATAATGGCGAGTGTCTAAAAAATCTTCTTAGAGGTCAAATCGACGGGATGGGCACGAAAATTTTTTCGACCAATTTTTTTTTTTTTCGGGGACCCAAAACTGAAACGGGTCAAAAAACTTTCTATAACTTGACTGTCTCAATACACTTAGAAACACTTAAAAACAGGATAGCCAGAAAATTTTTCGACAAGTGCGTTTTCGGAAAATTTTGGGCCTAAACGGAGGGTGGTTTCCGGACTCTTTTTTTTTTTCGAAACCTACTCCGGCAAGGAAACACGAATCGGAAACTAGATGGATCTCGAAAACAAACCTAATATGAGAGGAACTCGGATTGGTGGTGGATATATGGTGGTGGTATATGGCAGCGGTGGTAGCGGTGGTAGTATATGGATATGGATCGGTGGTGGTATATGGACACGGATTGGTGGTGGTATATGGATATGGATTCGAGCGGTGATGGTAGGTGGCGAGGCGATGATGATGGTGCGGTGGCGGCGTGACAACTTATGACCGTAACTTCGAAACTCTAAAAGACTAGGCGCTAAGACCCGCAACTAGACACGACGATGCAACCATAAATTCAACAAAGCAAAACCCTAAAAAGATTATGCAAAGGCTCGATTGGTTCGGATATGATGAACTAACCCTAATTTTTTTTTGTGGCTTTTTCGTGGACTATAGGTATGAAGAACAGACTCGATCTAAACTACGGAAAAGCGTAAAATCTCACCGAGCAACCTGAAAATCTGATACCACTTGATAGAGGCAAAGGTGTCCCGTCTTCGATGAGATGTTGGTTTTCGCTTTGGAGGAAGTCGACTTTGACGATCCGACTACGAGCGTGCTGAGGATGTCGCGCCTTAGCAATCGCTAAACCAACTCCGAGAGGTTATTGACCACGCCGAACACGATCAACTCGACCACGAGGGTCTGCATTTCCTGCGAGCAAACGAAGAACAAGCAAGAAACTGAGATTGCAATCTGGATATTGCGAATATAAGATGAAAGCTTTATTGATCAAGGTGGGGTTACGTGGCGCCTTTGTGCAGTCGTTGAACACAAGCGAAATGCACGCGAAGTTGCAGCTATGGCGAACTTTTAATCTAAACAAAACCCAAAGTCTAAACGACGCCCTAAAGGGCTGTATATATGGAGGAAGAGGAGGAATTTCGTGGCCCTTGAGGGAGGGTCCGAAACCATCCCTAACTCTTGTTTCCCCACACACGGACTCTAAAACAGCCTATACTTAAGTATTTCGAAATTACATGGGCCTGGCCCAATAATAAGGTGACGCAGCACCTAGAATAGCCTATGGACGAATATTATGAAGTGGCATCTTGTATATTTCGTCCAAGGCTTCATGCACCTATTATGGTGGCTTCAAAGTCCTGAAATCATCACTTGTAACTCCGTTCTTGTTCCCCTTAGCATGGCATTATCTCCATGCTTGTTCTTGCTACAATGTCCATCCTTCTCCAAGCTAGGGCCTTCATTTGTAAGCAAAACAAATGTATCCAATTTAGGCAGCATCATATTCTCATGAACATTAGAATCATTACCAAGAAACGAAAGTACCTGATAATTTAATTGGCGTGCGCGAGCTCTAGTAATTGGTCCAGTATATGTAGCAGTAGGGGCTGTGGGTGTAACAATGGTATTGATGTCCTCATCACATTACCAAGAAACGAAAGTACCTGGTAATTTAATTGGCGTGCGCGAGCTCTAGTAATTAGTCCAGTATATGTAACAGTAGGGCTGTGGGTGTAACAATGGTATTGATGTCCTCATCATCCTCCCCTTCTTGAAATGAAGTCGTCCTGGACGGAAGCTCATCTTCCTCATCCAAGTAAGGCTTCAAATCTGCAATTTTAAAAGTGGGACTAACCCCAAAATCTGCAGGGAGCTCAAGTTTATATGAATTATCATTTATTTTCTCTAACACCTTAAAAGGACCATCAGCACGTGGCATTAGCTTTGATTTGCGCAAACTAGGAAATCTATCTTTACGCAAATGTAACCAAACAAGATCTCCAGGTGCAAACACAACATGTTTTCTACCCTTATCTCGATCTAGTTTATATTTAGCATTCATACGCTCAATGTTTTCCTTAGTTAACTCATGCATTTTTAAAATCAATTCAACACGTTTTTTAGCATCAAAATTAACCTTCTCCGAAGATGGAAGAGGCAACAAATCAATAGGTGCACGAGGTAGAAAACCATACACAATTTCAAAAGGGCACATCTTAGTAGTAGAATGCAATGAACGATTATAAGCAAATTCAATATGAGGCAAGCATTCTTCCCACATTTTTTATTATTCTTCAAAACAACCCTAAGCATAGTAGACAATGTTCTATTGACTACTTCAGTTTGTCCATCAGTTTGGGGGTGACAAGTAGTACTAAAAAGCAGTTTAGTCCCCAACTTAGCCCATAAACATCTTCAAAAGTGGCTAAGGAATTTAGTATCATGATCTGAAACAATAGTATTTGGCACACCACGCAAGCGAATAATTTCCCGAAAGATCAAATAAGCAACATTAACAACATCATTGCTTTTATGACATGGTATAAAGTGTGCCATTTTCAAAAATCTATCCACGACAACAAATATGTTATCCCTCCCCTTCTTTGTTCGAGGTAAACCTAAAACAAAGTCCATAGATATATCCTCCCAAGGAACACTAGGTACAGGCAAAGGCATATATAAACCATGAGGATTGAGACGTGGCTTAGCTTTTTGACATGTAGTGCAGCAAGCAACAAAATGCTCAACATCCCGTCTCATCTTTGGCCAAAAGAAATGTGTAGCAAGTATATCCTCCGTCTTCTTGACGCCAAAGTGCCCCATTAATCCTCCTCCATGCGCCTCCTGCAACAACAAAAGACGAACGGAGCTAGCTGGAATGCATAGCTTGTTAGCACGAAACACAAGTCCGTCGTTAAGAACGAACTTGTTCCAAGTTCTCCCTTCCTTACAATTCTGCAATACATCTTTAAATTCAGCATCATGCACATATTGATCTTTGATGGTCTCCAAACCAAACATTTTAAAGTCAAGTTGTGACAGCATAGTATAACGACGAGACAATGCATCAGCAAAAACATTTTCTTTACCCTTCTTGTGTTTAATGACATAAGGGAAAGTCTCAATGAATACAACCCATTTAGCATGTCTACGGTTCAGTTTTGCTTGACTTTTAATGTGTTTCAAAGATTCATGATCAGAATATATAACAAATTCCTTGGACCATAAATAATGTTGCTAAGGCCCACTCAATGTTTCTAAGGTCCGAACAAGAGTCTATAATTCTTTATCATAAGTAGAATAGTTCAGACTAGGGCCACTCAATTTTTCAGAAAAGTATGCAATAGGTTTGCCATCTTGTAATAACACACCTCCTAATCCAATTCCACTAGCATCACATTCAAGCTCAAAAGTCTTATTAAAATCAGGAAGCTGGAGTAAAGGAGCATGTGTCAACTTATCTTTCAATACCGTGAAGGCTTCTTCCTGTGCGGTACCCCAAACAAAAGGCACATCCTTCTTTGTAAGCTCGTTGAGAGGTGTAGCAATGGTGCTGAAATCTCTCACAAAACGCCTATAGAAACCAGCGAGGCCAAGGAAACTCCTCACTTGTGTGACCGTTTTGGGCTGCGGTCAACTCTCAATAGCTTCAATCTTGGCTTTATCAACTTCAATCCCCCGTGGAGTAACAACATAGCCAAGAAAAGATACTCGGTCGGTGCAAAAGGTGCACTTCCCAAGGTTACCAAACAAACGTGCATCACGTAGAGCAATAAAAACATCACGTAAATGTTCCAACTGTTCCTCCAAAGATTTGCTATAAATCAATATGTCATCAAAGTAAACTACCACGAATCGTCCAATGAAAGCACGTAAAACTTCGTTCATTAATCTCATGAAAGTACTAGGTGCATTAGTTAACCCAAAAGGCATGACTAACCACTCATATAATCCAAACTTAGTTTTAAATGTTGTTTTCCATTCATCTCCTAATTTCATACGAATTTAATGGTATCCACTACGCAAATCAACTTTGGAGAATATTGTAGAGCCACTCAATTCATCAAGCATATCATCTAGCCTAGGAATAGGATGATGATAAAGAATGGTAATATTATTAATGCCTCTACAATCAACGCACATACGTGACGTACCATCCTTTTTTGGCACTAAAATGATAGGAACAGCACAAGGACTAAGGGATTCGCGTATATAACCTTTGTCGAGCAACTCTTGTACTTGACGCATAATCTCCTTCGTCTCCTCTGGATTGGTACGGTATGGTGCACGGTTGGGTAATGATGCACCGGGAATTAAGTCAATTTGATGCTCAATCCCTCGAATAGGTGGTAATCCCGGTGGCACGTCTTGTGGAGAGACGTCAGCGAACTCCTGCAAAATTTTAGTGACAGCAGGATGCAAAGAGGAAGGCACGTCCTTGAATGAAAGTAATGCCTCTTTGCACACAAAAGCATAGCAAACAGATTTGCTGCAATCTAGCTCATCAATATCAGATTTTGTGGCAAGTAAACATGCACTTTTCAATTTAATTTTAGAAACAACACTAGATGGTTTATTATGAGGTTTCATTTGTTGCTCAAATTCTTTTGCCACAATCTGATTTTCACTCTTATTTTTCTCCTGTTTTGCTTTATTAGCTCTATTAATATCATCTTTCAAAATGGAATCAGGAGTCATAGGAAGCAATGTAATATTTTTATCCTTATGAACAAGAGTATACTGATTGTTTCTACCATGGTGTACAGAATTTTTATCAAATTGCCATGGTCTACCAAGTAATAAGGAACATGCTTGCATGGGTACCACATCACAATCAACATAATCAACAAATGTAGAGATACTAAAATGCACACGAACAGTACGTGTTACCTTAACCTTGCCGTTGTTGTTGACCATTGGATGTAGTAAGGATGTGGATGTGGTCTTGTGGTGAGAGATAGCTTCTCCACCATCTCCATGCGAGCCAAGTTGTTACAGCTCCCTCCATCTATGATTACGCGAACAGAACGTTCCTTCACAACTCCCTTTGTATGGAACAAATTATGCCTCTGATTTTGATCATCTTGTGTGACCTGCACACTCAAAACACGTTGAGCAACTAAACATTCATACCTGTCAGTCTCTTCAGGGGCCATGTATTGCGTCTCATGATCAGAATCATCTCCAACGTGTTGTTCACGTGTAATAAGAGCCAAAGTCTCCTCATCATAGTCACTGGCGGACTCATACCCACCATCCTCAGTAGCAATCATCACACGCTGAGATTTGCATTCTCTCGCATAATGTCCTCTCACCTTACAACGATGACAAATAATATCACTTGTGGGCCCTGTTGATGCCATGGAAGAAGAAGAGCTCATGCGGGCCCGGCGGTGTGCTCTTGGAAGATAGTGGTGGTTGTGCAGCTTTCTTGTATCACGATTGGAGGTGGCACCTGATGGAGGTGCTGGTGTAGTGGAAGTAGAGGATGCACGTGGTGTCCATGATGAAAGTTGACCTACAGAAAAGTTAGTTCGCGCCAATGTCTGTCGATCTTGCACTTCACGTTCAGCTTTACAAGCAAGATGGAATAAACGAGTGATATTATTATACTCTAGAATGGTCCGAATCTCTCTATTTATACCACCCGTAAAACGTGCAAGCATAGCTTCATTCTCCTCAACAATACCACATCTAATCATGCCAGTTTGTAATTCCTGATAATATTCTTCTACATAATTTTTTCCTTGTCTTAAGCGCTGCAATTTTTGAAGTAATTCACGTTGATAATAAGGTGGAACCCAACGATGCACGCATAGCAGTTTTCAAAGCAGCCCAAGTAGCTGGAATGGGATATAATCTACAATGTTCAGACCACCAAACACATGCAAAACTAGTGAAAGCACAAACAGCAGCAGGAACACGTCTCTCCTCAGGATATTGTAAACATGTAAAACATTGTTCAGTTTCTAACTCCCAAGTAAGATATATATCAGGAACATATCTACCCTCAAATGATGGAATATTCAACTTTAGTTTAGGAAGACGGTCATGATGATTTCGTACCTCGGGTGGTGGTGCAGCCCTACCGTTGCGATGATATGCATGACCTGGTGGTGGTGGTGCTGGTGGTTGCACGTAGTTCTGATTTTGATCAACCTCATCCTCGTAATGGTCCTCCACCTCTGCGATATGCGGGGAGCTACTGAAGCATCAACAAGAATGCAATGACACCACGAAGTTTAACCAGGCTCAAGGGGCGCATGTGCTCGTCCCACTTGATTTGGAAGGCGATGTTGTTGTTCTTTGTTGTAGATGTCTTGACAGTGCAATGAGGCGGTGGTTGTGGAAGATGCGCGAGCAATTCATTAAACTTGCTATTGAGCTTTGTTTCGAACGCCTTCTCAATGCCATCTATCTTCTCCATGGCCTCTTCAAATCTATTTAGCACATCGTCCACCTGCCCACTCATCATTTGCTGAAACTTATCATGAAGCTCCTTGTTCGTCAAGTTCTCCCAGTCAGTCTCGTCGGCTTGTGATCCTGCCATGGTTAGCAGCAATAGAAACACACAAGAATATGATCCTACAGACTACTAGGAAATGGTGGTGGTGGTGTGGTGGACAGTCACAAATCCGTCAAGCAAATCTCAAATTCTTACCAGTTCTTACCCAGCAGCAGGCGGTGATTGGCAATCATTGTAGTCAAAACTCTCAAAGTTTGGATAGAGCGATTACCACAGAGAGTCAAATGCACGGCGTAGATGTATGTGGAGCTAGGAAGGCTTATAATATGGTAGCAAAAAGGGTCAGCAATTATCAATTCAGAGATGCAAAGTTGAATAAACGCTCAATGGCCAGTCTTGTCTTGGTCCTAGGCTAGACCGTGCTAGAGACGCGGGCCTAGAACACTAACAAAATCACGGCGCTGCATGTAAACAAGGGAGGAGCACACTCTGAATTTTTTTCTCTTTTTTTTGCACTTTTTCCTCTTTTTTTTGCTCCGCAACATTTTTTTTGAAAAAGTCTACAAATGGTCTAAAAACTGCCTAGCTAGAATTTTCCAGACTTAGTTTTTTTTTTAAACTGGAACTATTTTTCTACTGCGGGTAGCACAGAAGTTGGGGAGTCCGACTTGGTCACGACCCTTATTATCGCGTGATCTGGAACTCGAAAATAAAGGAACAAATATTGGACTCGGACTAGGACTGGTAGCGGAGATGAATCTGGTGGAACTCGGACTGGTGGCGGCGATGAATCTGGTGGAACTCGGACTGGTGGCGGATATATGTTGCAGGTGGACTCGGATTGGCGTGATGGCGGTGGATAGGTGGTGGCGTATATGGACTCGGATTGGCGGTGAATATGTAGTGGTGGTATATGGCAGCAGCGATGAAGTTGGTGCGGTGGTGGTATACGGCAGCAACGATGATGATGATGCGGTGGTGATATATGGCAACGACGACGTGACAACCTGTGAACAAAACTCGAAACTCTAAAGGACTAGACGCTAAGACCAGCAACTTGACACGACGATGCAACCACAAATTCAACAAAGCAAATACAGAAAAGATTATGGAAAGGCTCAGATGGGTTCGGACAGGATGAACTAACACTAATTTTTTTGGCTTTTTCGTGGACTGTAGGTATGAAGAACAGACTCGATCTAAACTACGAAAAACTGTAAAATCTCACCGAGCAACCTGGAAATCTGATACCACTTGATAGAGGCAAAGGTGTCCCGTCTTTCGATGAGATGGTGGCTATCGTTTTGGAGGAAGTCGACTTTGACGATCCGACTACGAACGCGTGAGGACGTCGCGCCTTAGCAATCGCTAAACCAACTCCGAGAGGTTATTGACCATGCCGGAGCACGATCAACCTGACCACGAAGGTCTGTTTCCTGCAGGCAAACGAAGAACAAGCAAGAAACTAAGATTGCAATCTGGATATTGCGAATATAAGAGGAAAGCTTTATAGATCAATCTGTGACGTCTTGGTCTGGTTGTTGAACACAAACGAAGTATGCGAAGTTACAGCTATGGCGAACTTTTAATCTAAACAAAACCCAAAGTCTAAACGACGCCCTAAGGGTTGTATATATGGAGGAAGAGGGGGAATTTCGTGGCCCTTGCAGGAGGGGTCTGAAACCAACCCTAACTCTTGTTTCCACACACATACGGACTCTAAAAACAGCCTATACTTAAGTATTTCAAAAATACATGGGCCTTTTCCAATAATAAGGTGACGCAGCACCTAGAATAGCCTCTGGACAAAATTTATGAAGTGGCATCTTGTATACTTCGTCCAAGGCTTCATGCATTCCTTATGATGGCTTCAAAGTCCTAAAATCATCACTTGTAACTTCGTTATTGATCCCCTTGCGCATGCCATCAACTCCATGCTTGTTCTTGCTCCAACCTTCTCCAAGCTAGGCCCTTCATTTGTAAGCAAAACAAATGTATCCAATTTAGGCAGCATCATATTCTCATGAACATTAGAATCATTACCAAGAAACGAAAGTACCTGGTAATTTAGTTGGCGTGCGCGAGCTCTAGTAATTGGTCCAGTATATGTAACAGTAGGGGCTGTGGGTGTAACAATGGTATTGATGTCCTTATCAATTGATACCTTGGTTCTCAAAAACTGAGGGAAATACTTGCGCTACTTTACTGCATCACCCTTTCCTCTTCAAGGGAAAACCAATGCAGTGCTCAAGAGGGAGCACGTCGCGCCTTAGCAATAGCTAACCAACTTCGAGAGGTTATTGACCGCGCCGGAGCATGATCAACCTAACCACGAGGGTCTATTTCCTGCAAGCAAACGAAGAACAAGCAAGAAACTATGATTGCAATCTGGATATTGCGAATATAAGATGAAAGCTTTATTGATCAAGGTGGGGTTAGTGGCGTCTTGGTGCAGTGGTTGAACACAAGCAGAAGTACCACGAAGTTGCAGGTATGTCAAATTTTTAATCTAAACAAAACCCAAAGTCTAAATGATGCCCTAAGGGCTGTATATATGGAGGAGTAGGGGGGAATTTTGAGACCCCTTGTAGGAGGGGTCTGAAACCAACCCTAACTTTGTTTCCCCACACATACGGACTCTAAAAACAGCCTATAATTAAGTATTTCGAAATTACATGGGACTGGCCCAAAAATAAGGTGGTGTAGCACCTAAAATAAGCTATGGATGAAATTTATGAAGGGTCATCTTGTATATTTCGTCAATGTCCATGTAGGTCATCACGGAGGCTTCAAAGTGCTCAAATATGCACAAGAAATGCCATTCTGGATCCCTTCGCGCGCGCTTTCATCTCTATGCTTGATCCTGCTCCAATGTTCATCCCTCTTGTCCATGCTAGGCCATTGATGAGGACATCAATACCATTGTTACACCCACAGCCCGTACTGCTACATATACTGGACCAATTACTAGAGCTCGCGCACGCCAATTAAATTATCAGGTACTTTCGTTTCTTGGTAATGATTCTAGTGTTCATGAGAATATGATGCTGCCTAAATTGGATACATTTGTTTTGCTTACAAATGAAGGCCCTAGCTTGGAGAAGGATGGACATTGGAGCAAGAACAAGCATGGAGATAATGCCATGCAAGGGGAACAAGAACGGAGTTACAAGTGATGATTTCAGGACTTTGAAGCCACCATAATAGGTGCATGAAGCCTTGGACGAAATATACAAGATGCCACTTCATAATATTCGTCCATAGGCTATTCTAGGTGCTGCGTCACCTTATTATTGGGCCAGGCCCATGTAATTTCGAAATACTTAAGTATAGGCTGTTTTTAGAGTCCGTATGTGTGGGGAAACAAGAGTTAGGGATGGTTTCGGACCCCTCCTCAAGGGCCACGAAATTCCCTCCTCTTCCTCCATATATACAGCCCTTAGGGCGCTGCTTAGACTTTGGGTTTTGTTTAGATTAAAAGTTCGCCATAGCTGCAACTTCGCGTGCATTTCGCTTGTGTTCAACGACTGCACAAAGGCGCCACGTAACCCCACCTTGATCAATAAAGCTTTCATCTTATATTCGCAATATCCGATTGCAATCTCAGCTTGCTTGTTCTTCGCTTGCTCGCAGGAAACAGACCTCGTGGTCGTTGATCGTGCTCCGGCGTGGTCAATAACCTCTCGGAGTTGGTTTAGCGATTGCTAAGGCGCCGACGTCTCGCACGTCAGAGTCGGATCGTCAAAGTCGACTTCCTCCAAAGCGAAAACCAACATCTCATCGAAGGCGGGACACCTTTGCCTCTATCAAGTGGTATCAGATTTTCAGGTTGCTCGGTGAGATTTTACAGTTTTACGTAGTTTAGATCGAGTCTGTTCTTCATACCTATAGTCCACGAAAAAGCCACAAAAAAATTAGGGTTAGTTCATCATATCCGAACCAATCGAGCCTTTGCATAATCTTTTTAGGGTTTTGCTTTGTTGAATTTGCGGTTGCATAAATGGTGTCTAGTTCTTTGGTCTTAGCGTCTAGTCTTTTAGAGTTTCGATTTCTGGTCATAAGTTGTCACGCCGCCACCGCACCATCATCATCGCCTCGCCACCTACCATCACCGCTCCGAATCCATATCCATATACCACCACCAATCCGTGTCCATATACCACCACCGATCCATATCCATATACTACCACCGCTACCACCACCGCTGCCATATACCACCACCATATATCCACCACCAATCCGAGTTCTTCTCATATTAGGTTTGTTTTCGAGATCCATCTAGTTTCCGATTCGTGTTTCCTTGCGGAGTAGGTTTGGAAAAAAAAAAAAGTCCTGAAACCACCCTCGTTTAGGCCCAAAATTTTCCGAAAACGCACTTGTCGAAAAATTTTACGGCTATCCTGTTTTAAGTGTTTCTAAGTGTATTGAGACGATCGCCGTTATAGAAAGTTTTTTGACCCGTTTCAGCTTTTTGGGTCCGGCGATTGAAAAAAAATTGGTCGAAAAAAATTTTCGTGCCCATCCCTGTCATTTTGACCTCGGAATATTTTTGAGACACTCGCCATTATAGTGATTTTTCGCAAAAAAAAAAAAAAAGAGCAGCGCAAAAAAAAAGCAGCGCAAAAAAAAAGAGCGAAAAAAAATCCAGAGTGTGCTTTTCCCTTGTTTACGTGCAGCGCCGTGATTTTGTTAGTGTTCTAGGCTCGCGTCTCTAGCACGGTCTAGCCTAGGACCGACAAGATCGTCGTTGAGCGTTTATTCAACTTTGCATCTCTGAATTGATTATTGACCCTTTTGCTACCATATTATAAGCCTTCCCAGCTCCACATACATCTACATCGTGCGTTTGACTCTCCACAGTAATCGCTCTATCCAAGCTTTGAGAGTTTTGACTACATCGGTTGCGGTCACCGCTTTCTTCTTTGGGTAAGAACTGGTAAGAATTTGAGATTTGCTTGACGGATTTGTGATCATCCACCACACAACCACCACCACTTCCTAGTAGTCTGTCAATCATATTCTTGTGTGTTTCTATTCTTTGCTAACCATGGCAGGATCACAAGCCGGCGAGACTGACCGGGAGAACATGACAAACAAAGCGCTACATGATAAGTTTCAACAAATGATGAGTGGGCGGTGGACGATGTGCTAAATAGATTTGAAGAGGCCATGGAGAAGATAGATGGCATTGAGAAGGCGTTGAAACAAAGCTCGATACCAAGTTTAATGAATTGCTCGTGGCGTCTACCACCACCACCACCGGCGGCACCTAACGCACCTCTACTACAACAACAAGGACTACCTCCACATCGCGAAACAGCCCTCCATGAGCTTCCGTGTCCCTCTTCAGCCTGGCCAAGCTGCTTTGGTCTTGCTGTTGATATACATGGCTCCTGCTGCTGCGGTGGGGAGGATGATTATGTGAGAGATTACGAGGATGAGGTTGATCAACATCGATTACGTGCCACCACCAGCACCACAACCACCAGGTCGTCCACATGCAAATAATGGCAATGTTGGGCTCCCCTTCAGTGCGAGATCATGACCATCTCCCTAAACTGAAATTGAATATTCCACCATTTGAGGGTAGATATGTTCCTGATATATATCTTACTTGGGAGTTAGAAACTGAACAACGATTTACGTGTTTACAATATCCTGAGGAGAGACGTGTTCCTGCTGCTGTTTGTGCTTTCACTAGCTTTGCATGTGTTTGGTGGTCTGAACATTGTAGATTATATCCTGTTCCAGCTACTTGGGCTGCTTTGAAAACTGCTATGCGTACTCGTTGGGTTCCACCATATTATCAACGTGAATTACTTCAAAATTGCAGCGCTTAAGACAAGGAAAAATTCGGTAGAAGAATATTATCGGGAATTACAAACCGGCTTGATTAGATGTGGTATTGTTGAGGAGAATGAAGCTATGCTTGCACGTTTTACGGGTGGATTAAATAGAGAGATTCAGACCATTCTAGACTACAAGGATTATAATAATATCACTCGATTATTCCATCTTGCTTGTAAAGCTGAGCGTGAAGTGCAGGATCGACAGCGTTGGCCGAACTAACTTTTCTGCAGGTCGACCTTCATCATGGACACCACGTGCATCATCTACTTCCACACGTTCTACTACACGGCACCTCCGTCGGCTGCCACCTCCAACCGTGATACAAGAAAGCGAGCACAACCACCACTATCGCCAAGAGCACACTGCTGGGCCTACACAGAGCTCTTCTTCTTCCATGGCGTCAGCAGGGCACACAAGTGATATTATTTGTCGTCGTTGTAAGGGAAGAGGACATTTTTGAGAGAATGCCAATCTCAGCGTGTGATGATTGCTCACGAGGATGGTGGGTATGAGTCCGCTAGTGACTATGATGAAGAGACTTTGGCTCTTATTACACATGAAGAACACGGTGGAGATGATTCTGATCATGACACGCAATACATGGCTGCTGAAGATCTTGACAGTATGAATGTTTAGTTGCTCAACGTGTTTTGAGTGTGCAGGTTACACAAGCTGAGCAAAATCAGAGACATAACTTGTTCCATACAAAGGGAGTTGTGAAGGAACGTTCTATTCAAGGCCATCATAGATGGAGGGAGCTGCAACAACTTGGCTAGCATGGATATGGTGGAGAAGCTTTCTCTCACCACAAGACCACATCCCCATCCTTACTACATCCAATGGTTCAACAACAGCGGCAAGGTTAAGGTAACACGTACTGTTCGTGTGTATTTTAGTATCTCTACATATGCTGATTATGTTGATTGTGATGTGGTACCTATGCAAGCATGTTCCTTATTACTTGGTAGACCATGGCAATTTGATAAAAATTCTGTACACCATGGTAGAAACAATCAGTATACTCTTGTTCACAAGGATAAAAATATTACTTTGCTTCCTATGACTCCTGATTCCATTTTGAAAGATGATATTAATAGAGCTAATAAAGCAAAACAGGAGAAAAATAAGAGTGGAAATCAGATTGTGGCAAAAGAATTTGAGCAACAAATGAAGCCTAATAATAAACCATCTAATGTTGCTTCTGAAATTAAACTGAAAAGTGCATGTTTATTTGCCACCAAATCTGATATTGATGAGCTAGATTCTAGCAAATCTGTTTGCTATGCTTTTGTGTGCAAAGAGGCATTATTTTCATTCGAGGACGTGCCTTCCTCTTTGCCCCCTGCTGTCACTAACATTTTGCAGGAGTTCGCTGACGTCTTCCCACAAGACGTGCCACCGGGATTACCACCTATTCGAGGGATTAATGAGATTAATGCACCTAGTACTTTCATGAGATTAATGAACGAAGTTTTACGTACTTTCGGGGAATTGAAGTTGATAAAGCCAAGATTGAAGCTATTGAGAGTTGGCCGCAGCCCAAAGCGGTCACACAAGTGAGGAGTTTTCTTGGACTCGCTGGTTTCTATAGGCGTTTTGTGAGAGACTTTAGCACCATTGCTGCACCTCTCAATGAGCTTACAAAGAAGGATGTGCCTTTTGTTTGGGGTACCGCATATGGAAGAAGCCTTCACGGTATTGAAAGATAAGTTGACACATGCTCCTTTACTCCAACTTCCTGACTTTAATAAGACTTTTGAGCTTGAATGTGATGCTAGTGGAATTGGATTAGGAGGTGTGTTATTACAAGATGGCAAACCTGTTGCATACTTTTACGAAAAATTGAGTGGGCCTAGTCTGAACTATTCTACTTATGACAAAGAATTATATGCTCTTGTTAGGACTTTAGAGACATGGCAACATTATTTATGGCCCAAAGAATTTGTTATACATTCTGATCATGAATCTTTGAAACATATTAAAAGTCAAGCTAAACTGAATCGTAGACATGCTAAATGGGTTGAATTCATTGAGACTTTCCCTTATGTCATTAAACACAAGAAGGGTAAAGAAAATGTTATTGCTGATGCTTTGTCTCGTCGATATACTATGCTTTCACAACTTGACTTCAAAATATTTGGTTTGGAGACCATCAAAGATCAATATGTGCATGATGCTGATTTTAAAGATGTAATGCAGAATTGTAAAGAAGGAAGAACATGGAACAAGTTCGTTATTAATGATGGTTTTGTGTTCCGTGCTAACAAGCTATGCATTCCAGCTAGCTCTGTTCGTCTTTTGTTGTTGCAGGAGGCGCATGGAGGAGGATTAATGGGACACTTTGGCGTGAAGAAGACCGAGGATATACTTGCTACACATTTCTTTTGGCCAAAGATGAGACGGGATGTTGAGCGTTTTGTTGCTCGCTGCACTACATGTCAAAAAGCTAAGTCACGACTCAATCCTCATGGTTTATATATGCCTTTGCCAGTGCCTAGTGTTCCTTGGGAGGATATATCTATGGACTTTGTTTTAGGTTTACCTCAAACAAAGAAGGGGAGGGATAACATATTTGTTGTCGTGGATAGATTCTCGAAAATGGCACACTTTATACAATGTCATAAAAACGATGATCTTTGTTAATGTTGCTGATTTGTTCTTTCGTGAAATTATTCGCTTGCATGGTGTGCCAAATACTATTGTTTCAGATCGTGATACTAAATTTCTTAGCCACTTTTGGAGATGTTTATGGGCTAAGTTGGGGACTAAACTGCTTTTAGTACTACTTGTCACCCCAAACTGATGGACAAACTGAAGTAGTCAATAGAACATTGTCTACTATGCTTAGGGCTGTTTTGAAGAATAATAAGAAAATGTGGGAAGAATGCTTGCCTCATATTGAATTTGCTTATAATCGTTCATTGCATTCTACTACTAAGATGTGCCCTTTTGAAATTGTGTATGGCTTCGTACCTCGTGCACCTATTGATTTGTTGCCTCTTCCATCTTCGGAGAAGGTTAATTTTGATGCTAAAGAACGTGCTGAATTGATTTTAAAAATGCACGAGATAACTAAGGAAAACATTGAGCGTATGAATGCTAAATATAAGCGTCTTTGGAGATAAGGGTAGAAAACATGTTGTCTTTGCACCGGAGATCTTGTTTGGTTACATTTGCGTAAGGATAGGTTTCCTAGTTTGCAAATCAAAGCTAATGCCACGTGCTGATGGTCCATTTAAGGTGTTAGAGAAAATAAATGATAATGCATATAAACTTGAGCTACCTGCAGATTTTGGGGTTAGTCCCACTTTTAACATTGCAGATTTGAAGCCTTATTTGGGTGAGGAATATGAGCTTCCGTCGAGGGCGACTTCATTTCAAGAAGGGAGGATGATGAGGACATCAATACCATTGTTACACCCACAGCCCGTCTTTGCTACATATCTTTGGACCAATTACTAGAGCTCGCCGCCAATTAAATTATCGTGTACTTTCGTTTCTTGGTAATGATTCTAGTGTTCATGAGAATATGATGCTGCCTAAATTGGATACATTTGTTTTGCTTACAAATGAAGGCCCTAGCTTGGAGAAGGATGGACATTGGAGCAAGAACAAGCATGGAGATAATGCCATGCGCCAAGGGAACAAGAACGGAGTTACAAGTGATGATTTCAGGACTTTGAAGCCACCATAATAGGTGCATGAAGCCTTGGACGAAATATACAAGATGCCACTTCATAATATTCGTCCATAGGCTATTCTAGGTGCTGCGTCACCTTATTATTGGGCCAGGCCCATGTAATTTCGAAATACTTAAGTATAGGCTGTTTTTAGAGTCCGTATGTGTGGGGAAACAAGAGTTAGGGATGGTTTCGGACCCCTCCCTCAAGGGCCACGAAATTCCTCCTCTTCCTCCATATATATACAGCCCTTAGGCGTCGTTTAGACTTTGGGTTTTGTTTAGATTAAAAGTTCGCCATAGCTGCAACTTCGCGTGCCGTTTGTGTTCAACGACCGGACAAAGGCGTCCACAGAACCCCACCTTGATCAATAAAGCTTTCATCTTATATTCGCAATATCCAGATTGCAATCTCAGTTTCTTGCTTGTTCTTCGTTTGCTCGCAGGAAATGCAGACCCTCGTGGTCGAGTTGATCGTGCTCGGCGTGGTCAATAACCTCTCGGAGTTGGTTTAGCGATTGCTAAGGCGCGACGTCCTCGCACGTTCGTAGTCGGATCGTCAAAGTCGACTTCCTCCAAAGCGAAAACCAACATCTCATCGAAAGACGGGACACCTTTGCCTCTATCAGCCATTCATTAGTAATCAACACAAACGTATCCAATTTAGGCAGCATCATATTCTCATGAACATTAGAATTGTCACCAAGAAACGAAAGTACCTGGTAATTCAATTGGCGTGCACGAGCTCTAGTAATTGATCCAGTATGTATAGCAACAGGGGCTGCGGGTGTACCAATGGTATTGATGTCCTCGTCATCCTCCCCTTCTTGAAATGAAGTCGTCCTCGACGGAAGCTCATCTTCCTCACCCAAATAAGGCTTCAAATCCGCAATGTTAAAAGTGGGACTAACCCCAAAATCTGCAGGCAGCTCAAGTTTATATGCATTATCACTTATTTTCTCTAACACCTTAAAAGGACCATCAGCACGTGGCATTAGCTTTGATTTGCACAAATTAGGAAATCTATCCTTACGCAAATGTAACCAAACAAGATCTCCAGGTGAACACAACATGTTTTCTACCCTTATCTCCAACAAGTTTATATTTAGCATTCATACGCTCAATGTTCTCCTTAGTTAACTCATGCATTTTTAAGTTCAAATCAACTTGTTGTTTAGTATAAAAAATAATCTTCTCCGAAGATGGAAGAGGCAACAAATCAATAGGTGCACGAGGTAGGAAACCATACACAATTTCAAAAGGGCACATCTTAGTAGTAGAATGCAGCGAACGATTATAAGAAAATTTAATATGGCACAAGCATTCTTCCCACATTTTTTTGTTATTCTTAAAATAAACCCTAAGCATAGTAGACAATGTTCTATTTACTACTTCAGTTTGTCCATCATTTTGGGGGTGATAAGTAGTACTAAAAAGCAGTTTAGTCCCCAACTTAGCCCATAAATATCTCCAAAAGTGGCTAAGAAATTTAGTATCACGATCTGAAACAATAGTATTTGGCACACCATGCAAGCGAATAATTTCACGAAAGAACAAATCAGCAACATTAGCAGCATCATCGCTTTTATGACATGGTATGAAGTGTGTTGTTTACAAAAATCTATCCACGACAACAAATATGCTATCCCTCCCCTTCTTTGTTCGCGGTAATCCTAAAACAAAATCCATAGATATATCCTCCCAAGGAACACTAGGTACAGGCAAAGGCATATATAAACCATGAGGATTGAGTCGTGACTTAGCTTTTTGACATGTAGTGAGTGAACAACAAAATGCTCAACATCTCGTCTCATCTTTGGCCAGAATAAATGTGTACCAAGTATATCCTCCATCTTCTTCACGCCAAAGTGTCCCATTAATCCTCCTCAATGCACCTCCTGCAACAACAAAAGACGAACGGAGCTAGCTGGACTGCATAGCCTGTTAGCACGAAACACAAATCCATCGTTAACGACGAACTTGTTCCCTGTCTCCCGTCTTTACAATTCTGCAATACATCACATATTGATCTTTGACGGTCTCCAAACAAAATATTATATAGTCAAGTTGTGAAACAATAGGATAACAACGATACAATGCATCAACAATAACATTTTCTATATCCTTCTTGTGTTTAATGACATAAGGGAAAGTCTCAGTGAATTCAACCCATTTAGCATCTCTACGGTTAAGTTTTGCTTGACTTTTAATGTGTTTCAAATATTCATGATGAGAATGTATAACAAATTCTTTGGGCCATAAATAATGTTGCCATGTTTCTAAGGTCCGAACAAGAGCATATAATTCTTTATCATAAGTAGAATAGTTCAGACTAGGCCCACTCAATTTTTCAGAAAAGTATGCAACTGGTTTACCATCTTGTAATAACACACCTCCTAATCCAATTCCACTAGCATCACATTGAAGATGAAAAGTCTTATTAAAATCAGGAAGTTGGAGTAGAGGAGCATGTGTCAACTTAACTTTCAATACCGTGAAGGCTTCTTCCTGTGCGGTACCCCAAACAAAAGGCACATCCTTCTCTGTAAGCTCATTGAGAGGTGCAGCAATGGTGCTGAAATCTCTCACAAAATGCCTATAGAAACCAATGAGGCCAAGGAAACTCCTCACTTGCTTGACCGTTTTGGGCTGCGGCCAACTCTCGATAGCTTCAATCTTGGCTTTATCAACTTCAATTCCCTGTGGAGTAACAACATAGCCAAGAAAAGATACTCGGTCGGTGCAAAAGGTGCACTTCCCAAGGTTACCAAACAAATGATAGAGGCAAAGGTGTCCCGTCTTTCGATGAGATGTTGGTTTTCGCTTTGGAGGAAGTCGACTTTGACGATCCGACTACGAACATGCGAGGACGTCGCGCCTTAGCAATCGCTAAACCAACTCCGAGAGGTTATTGACCATGCCGGAGCACGATCAACCTG
Source organism: Aegilops bicornis (assembly GCA_021605145.1). Taxonomy (NCBI): domain Eukaryota; kingdom Viridiplantae; phylum Streptophyta; class Magnoliopsida; order Poales; family Poaceae; genus Aegilops; species Aegilops bicornis. The sequence continues at coordinate 345,692,610 of CM038674.1, read as the reverse complement.
ACCACGAGGGTCTGCATTCCTGCGAGCAAACGAAGAACAAGCAAGAAACTGAGATTGCAATCTGGATATTGCGAATATAAGATGAAAGCTTTATTGATCAAGGTGGGGTTACGTGGCCTTTGTGCAGTCGTTGAACACAAAGCGAAATCTGTGAAGTTGCAGCTATGGCGAACTTTTAATCTAAACAAAACCCAAAGTCTAAACGACGCCCTAAGGGCTGTATATATGGAGAAAAGAGGCGCGAACTTCGTTGCCCTTGAGGGAGGGGTCCGAAACCAACCCTAACTCTTGTTTCCCCACATACGGACTCTAAAAACAGCCTACACTTAAGTATTTCGAAATTACATGGGCCTGGCCCAATAATAAGGTGACGCAGCACCTAGAATAGCCTATGGACGAATATTATGAAGTGGCATCTTGTATATTTCGTCCAAGGCCTCATGCTCTCATTAGGGTGGCTTCAAAGTCTTGGAATCATCACTTGTAACTCCGTTCTTGTTTCTCTTAGCATGCCAACATCTCCATGCTTGAACTTGCTCCAAGGTTCATCTTTCTTGTCCATGGTAGGCCCTTCATTTGTAAGCAAAACAAATGTTTCCAATTTAGGCAGCATCATATTCTCATGAACATTGGAATCATTACCAAGAAAGCGAAAGTACTGATAATTCAATTGGCGTCTTGTGAGCTCTAGTAATTGGTCCAAGATGTATAGCAGCAGGGGCTGTGGGTGTAACAATGGTATTGATGTCCTTATCATCCTCCCCTTCTTGAAATGAAGTCGTCCTCGACGGAAACTCATCTTCCTCACCCAAATAAGGCTTCAAATCTGCAATGTTAAAAGTGGGACTAACCCCAAAATCTGCGGGCAGCTCAAGTTTATATGCATTATCATTTATTTTCTCTAACACCTTAAATGGACCATCAGCACGTGGCATTAGCTTTGATTTGCGCAAATTAGGAAACCTATCCTTACACAAATGTAACCAAACAAGATCTCCAGGTGCAAAGACAACATGTTTTCTACCCTTATCTCCAGCAAGTTTATATTTAGCATTCATACGCTCAATGTTTTCCTTAGTTAACTCATGCATTTTTAAAATCAATTCAGCACGTTCTTTAGCATCAAAATTAACCTTCTCCGAAGATGGAAGAGGCAACAAATCAATAGGTGCACGAGGTAGGAAGCCATACACAATTTCAAAAGGGCACATCTTAGTAGTAGAATGCAATGAACGATTATAAGCAAATTCAATATGAGGCAAGCATTCTTCCCACATTTTCTTATTATTCTTCAAAACAGCCCTAAGCATAGTAGACAATGTTCTATTGACTACTTCAGTTTGTCCATCAGTTTGGGGGTGACAAGTAGTACTAAAAGCAGTTTAGTCCCCAACTTAGCCCATAAACATCTCCAAAAGTGGCTAAGAAATTTAGTATCACGATCTGAAACAATAGTATTTGGCACACCATGCAAGCGAATAATTTCACGAAAGAACAAATCAGCAACATTAACAACATCATCGCTTTTATGACATGGTATAAAGTGTGCCATTCTCGAGAATCTATCCACGACAACAAATATGCTATCCCTCCCCTTCTTTGTTCGAGGTAAACCTAAAACAAAGTCCATAGATATATCCTCCCAAGGAACACTAGGTACAGGCAAAGGCATATATAAACCATGAGGATTGAGTCGTGACTTAGCTTTTTGACATGTAGTGCAGCGAGCAACAAAACGCTCAACATCCCGTCTCATCTTTGGCCAAAAGAAATGTGTAGCAAGTATATCCTCCGTCTTCTTCACGCCAAAGTGTCCCATTAATCCTCCTCCATGCGCCTCCTGCAACAACAAAAGACGAACAGAGCTAGCAGGAATGCATAGCTTGTTAGCACGGAACACAAAACCATCCTTAATAACGAACTTGTTCCATGTTCTTCCTTCTTTACAATTCTGCATTACATCTTTAAAATCAGCATCATGCACATATTGATCTTTGATGGTCTCCAAACCAAATATTTTGAAGTCAAGTTGTGAAAGCATAGTATAGCGACGAGACAAAGCATCAAGCAATAACATTTTCTTTACCCTTCTTGTGTTTAATGACATAAGGGAAAGTCTCAATGAATTCAACCCATTTAGCATGTCTACGATTCAGTTTAGCTTGACTTTTAATATGTTTCAAAGATTCATGATCGTAATGTATAACAAATTCTTTGGGCCATAAATAATGTTGCCATGTCTCTAAAGTCCTAACAAGAGCATATAATTCTTTGTCATAAGTAGAATAGTTCAGACTAGGCCCACTCAATTTTTCAGAAAAGTATGCAACAGGTTTGCCATCTTGTAATAACACACCTCCTAATCCAATTCCACTAGCATCACATTCAAGCTCAAAAGTCTTATTAAAGTCGGGAAGTTGGAGTAAAGGAGCATGTGTCAACTTATCTTTCAATACCGTGAAGGCTTCTTCACATGCGGTACCCCAAACAAAAGGCACATCCTTCTTTGTAAGTTCGTTGAGAGGTGCAGCAATGGTGCTAAAGCCTCTCACAAAACGCCTATAGAAACCAGCGAGTCCAAGAAAACTCCTCACTTGTGTGACCGTTTTGGGCTGCGGCCAACTCTCAATAGCTTCAATCTTGGCTTTATCAACTTCAATTCCCTATGGTGTAACAACATAGCCAAGAAAAGATACTCGGTCGGTGCAAAAGGTGCACTTCCCAAGGTTACCAAACAAACGTGCATCACGTAGAGCATTAAAAACAGCACGTAAATGTTCCAAATGTTCTTCCAAAGATTTGCTATAAACCAGTATATCATCAAAATAGACTACCACAAATCGTCCAATGAAAGCACGTAAAACTTCGTTCATTAGTCTCATGAAAGTACTAGGTGCATTAGTTAACCCAAAAGGCATGACTAACCACTCATATAAACCAAACTTAGTTTTAAATGCTGTTTTCCATTCATCTCCCAATTTCATACGAATTTGATGGTATCCACTACGCAAATCAACTTTGGAGAATATTGTAGAGCCACTCAATTCATCAAGCATATCATCTAGCCTAGGAATAGGATGACGATAACGAATAGTAATATTATTAATGCCTCTACAATCAACACACATACGTGACGTACCATCCTTTTTAGGCACTAGTATAATAGGAACAGCACAAGGACTAAGAGATTAGCGTATATAACCTTTGTCGAGCAGCTCCTGTACTTGACGCATAATCTCCTTCGTCTCCTCTGGATTGGTACGGTATGGTGCGCGGTTGGGTAGCGATGCACCGAATTAAGTCAATTTTCCGAAACCTACTCGTGCAAGGAAACACGAGTCGAAATTTAGATGGATCTCAAAACAAACCTAATATGAGAAGAACTCGGATTGGTGGTGGATATATGGTGGTGGTATATGGCAGCGGTGGTGGTATATGGTAGCGGTGGTGGTATATGGCTACGGATTGGTGGTGGTATATGGATACGGATTGGTGGTGGTATATGGCAGCGGTGGTGGTATATGGTAGCGGTGGTGGTATATGGCTACGGATTGGTGGTGGTATATGGATACGGATTGGTGGTGGTATATGGATACGGATTGGTGGTAGATGGCAAGGCGATGATGATGGTGCGGCGGCGGCGTGACAACTTATGACCAGAACTCGAAACTCTAAAAGACTAGACTCTAAGACCAGCAACTTGACACGACGATGCAACCGCAAATTCAACAAAGCAAAAACCCTAAAAAGATTATGCGAAGGCTCAGATTGGTTCGGATATGATGAACTAACCCTAATTTTTTTGTGGCTTTTTCGTGGACTTTAGGTATGAAGAACAGACTCGATCTAATCTTTGAAAAACTGTAAAATCTCACCTAGCAACCTGAAAATCTGATACCCCTTGATAGAGGCAAAGGTGTCCCGTCTTTCGATGAGATGTTGGTTTTCGCTTTGGAGGAAGTCGACTTTGACGATCCGACTACGAACGCGTGCGAGGACGTCGCCGCCTTAGCAATCGCTAAACCAACTCCGACAGGTTATTGACCACGCCGAGCACGATCAACCTGACCACGAGGGTCTGCATTTCCTGCGAGCAAACGAAGAACAAGCAAGAAACTGAGATTGCAATCTGGATATTGCGAATATAAGATGAAAGCTTTATTGATCAAGGTGGGGTTACGTGACGCCTTTGTCCGGTCATTGAACACAAAGCGAAATGCACGCGAAGTTGCAGCTATGACGCACTTTTAATCTAAACAAAACCCAAAGTCTAAACGACGCCCTAAGGGCTGTATATATGGAGAAAGAGGAGGAATTTCGTTGCCCTTGAGGGAGGGTCCCAAACCAACCCTAACTCTTGTTTCCCCACATACGGACTCTAAAAACAGCCTACACTTAAGTATTTCGAAATTACATGGGCCTGGCCCAATAATAAGGTGACGCAGCACCTAGAATAGCCTATGGACGAATATTATGAAGTGGCATCTTGTATATTTCGTCCAAGGCCTCATGCTCTCATTAGGGTGGCTTCAAAGTCTTGGAATCATCACTTGTAACTCCGTTCTTGTTTCTCTTGCGCATGCCAACATCTCCATGCTTGAACTTGCTCCAAGGTTCATCTTTCTTGTCCATGGTAGGCCCTTCATTTGTAAGCAAAACAAATGTTTCCAATTTAGGCAGCATCATATTCTCATGAACATTGGAATCATTACCAAGAAAGCGAAAGTACCGATAATTCAATTGGCGTCTTGTGAGCTCTAGTAATTGGTCCAGTATGTATAGCAGCAGGGGCTGTGGGTGTAACAATGGTATTGATGTCCTTATCATCCTCCCCTTCTTGAAATGAAGTCGTCCTCGACGGAAACTCATCTTCCTCACCCAAATAAGGCTTCAAATCTGCAATGTTAAAAGTGGGACTAACCCCAAAATCTGCAGGCAGCTCAAGTTTATATGCATTATCATTTATTTTCTCTAACACCTTAAATGGACCATCAAGACGTGGCATTAGCTTTGATTTGCGCAAATTAGGAAACCTATCCTTACGCAAATGTAACCAAACAAGATCTCCGGTGCAAAGACAACATGTTTTCTACCCTTATCTCCAAAGAAGTTTATATTTAGCATTCATACGCTCAATGTTTTCCTTAGTTAACTCATGCATTTTTAAAATCAATTCAGCACGTTCTTTAGCATCAAAATTAACCTTCTCCGAAGATGGAAGAGGCAACAAATCAATAGGTGCACGAGGTAGGAAGCCATACACAATTTCAAAAGGGCACATCTTAGTAGTAGAATGCAATGAACGATTATAAGCAAATTCAATATGAGGCAAGCATTCTTCCCACATTTTCTTATTATTCTTCAAAACAGCCCTAAGCATAGTAGACAATGTTCTATTGACTACTTCAGTTTGTCCATCAGTTTGGGGGTGACAAGTAGTACTAAAAAGCAGTTTAGTCCCCAACTTAGCCCATAAACATCTCCAAAAGTGGCTAAGAAATTTAGTATCACGATCTGAAACAATAGTATTTGGCACACCATGCAAGCGAATAATTTCACGAAAGAACAAATCAGCAACATTAACAACATCATCGCTTTTATGACATGGTATAAAGTGTGCCATTCTCGAGAATCTATCCACGACAACAAATATGCTATCCCTCCCCTTCTTTGTTCGAGGTAAACCTAAAACAAAGTCCATAGATATATCCTCCCAAGGAACACTAGGTACAGGCAAAGGCATATATAAACCATGAGGATTGAGTCGTGACTTAGCTTTTTGACATGTAGTGCAGCGAGCAACAAAAGGCTCAACATCCCGTCTCATCTTTGGCCAAAAGAAATGTGTAGCAAGTATATCCTCCGTCTTCTTCACGCCAAAGTGTCCCATTAATCCTCCTCCATGCGCCTCCTGCAACAACAAAAGACGAACAGAGCTAGCAGGAATGCATAGCTTGTTAGCACGGAACACAAAACCATCCTTAATAACGAACTTGTTCCATGTTCTTCCTTCTTTACAATTCTGCATTACATCTTTAAAATCAGCATCATGCACATATTGATCTTTGATGGTCTCCAAACCAAATATTTTGAAGTCAAGTTGTGAAAGCATAGTATAGCTGACGAGACAAAGCATCAAGAATAACATTTTCTTTACCCTTCTTGTGTTTAATGACATAAGGGAAAGTCTCAATGAATTCAACCCATTTAGCATGTCTACGATTCAGTTTAGCTTGACTTTTAATATGTTTCAAAGATTCATGATCGAATGTATAACAAATTCTTTGGGCCATAAATAATGTTGCCATGTCTCTAAAGTCCGAACAAGAGCATATAATTCTTTGTCATAAGTAGAATAGTTCAGACTAGGCCCACTCAATTTTTCAGAAAAGTATGCAACAGGTTTGCCATCTTGTAATAACACACCTCCTAATCCAATTCCACTAGCATCACATTCAAGCTCAAAAGTCTTATTAAAGTCAGGAAGTTGGAGTAAAGGAGCATGTGTCAACTTATCTTTCAATACCGTGAAGGCTTCTTCCTGTGCGGTACCCCAAACAAAAGGCACATCCTTCTTTGTAAGTTCGTTGAGAGGTGCAGCAATGGTGCTAAAGCCTCTCACAAAACGCCTATAGAAACCAGCGAGTCCAAGAAAACTCCTCACTTGTGTGACCGTTTTGGGCTGCGGCCAACTCTCAATAGCTTCAATCTTGGCTTTATCAACTTCAATTCCCTATGGTGTAACAACATAGCCAAGAAAAGATACTCGGTCGGTGCAAAAGGTGCACTTCCCAAGGTTACCAAACAAGCGTGCATCACGTAGAGCATTAAAAACAACACGTAAATGTTCCAAATGTTCTTCCAAAGATTTGCTATAAACCAGTATATCATCAAAATAGACTACCACAAATCGTCCAATGAAAGCACGTAAAACTTCGTTCATTAGTCTCATGAAAGTACTAGGTGCATTAGTTAACCCAAAAGGCATGACTAACCACTCATATAAACCAAACTTAGTTTTAAATGCTGTTTTCCATTCATCTCCCAATTTCATACGAATTTGATGGTATCCACTACATAAATCAACTTTGGAGAATATTGTAGAGCCACTCAATTCATCAAGCATATCATCTAGCCTAGGAATAGGATGACGATAACGAATAGTAATATTATTAATGCCTCTACAATCAACACACATACGCCGACGTACCATCCTTTTTAGGCACTAGTATAATAGGAACAGCACAAGGACTAAGAGATTCACGTATATAACCTTTGTCGAGCAGCTCCAGCATTGACGCATAATCTCCTTCGTCTCCTCTCTGGATTGGTACGGTATGGTGCACGGTTGGGTAGCGATGCACCGAATTAAGTCAATTTTCGAAACCTACTCGAGCAAGGAAACACGAGTCGAATTTAGATGGATCTCGAAAACAAACCTAATATGAGAAGAACTTCGGATTGGTGGTGGATATATGGTGGTGGTATATGGCAGCGGTGGTGGTATATGGTAGCGGTGGTGGTATATGGCTACGGATTGGTGGTGGTATATGGATACGGATTGGTGGTGGTATATGGCAGCGGTGGTGGTATATGGTAGCGGTGGTGGTATTGTTGGGGAACGTAGTAATTTCAAAAATTTTCCTACGATCACGCAAGATCATGGTGATGCTTAGCAACGAGATGAGAGTGTTGTCTACGTACCCTCGTAGACCAGCAACGGAAGCGTTGACATAGCGTAGAGGAAGTAGTCGTACTCCTTCACGATCCAACCGATCCAAGTACCGAACGTCGGCACCTCCGAAATCTTGCACACGTTCAGCTCGATGGCGTCCCTCGAACTCCGATCCAGCCAGTGTTGAGGGAGAGTTTAAATCGACGACGGCGTGGTGACGATGATGATGTTCCACCGCGCGAGGCTTCGCCTAAGCTCCGCTACGGTATTTTCGAGGTGTAATATGGTGGAAGGGGCACCGCACACGGCTAAGGAACGATCTCAATGATCAACTTGTGTGTCATGGGGTGCCCCCTGCCCCTATATATAAAGGAGGGAAGGGAGGGCTGGCGGCCAAGGAGAGGTGCGCCAGGGTGTCCTACTCCTACTAGGAGTAGGATTCCCCCAAATCCTAGTCCAACTAGGTTTCCTCAAGTGGGAAGGGAGAGAGAGGCGCCCCTTCTCCTAGTCCTAATAGGACTAGGGAAGGGGAAGGTGACCAGCACTTGGGCCCCCTTTTCTCCTTTCCACTAAGGCCCATGTTGGCCCATTAGCATTCCGGGGTTAGGTAACCTCCGGTGCTTGGTAAAATTCCCAATTTCACCGGAACACTTCCGATGTCCAAACATAGACTTCCAATATATGAATCTTTATGTCTCGACCATTTCGAGACTCCTCGTCACGTCCGTGATCTCATCCGGGACTCGAACAACCTTCGGTACAGAAACATCATAAAAACTCATAGTAACTGTCATCGAAGCGTTAAGCGTGCGGACCCTACGGGTTCGAGAACTATGTAGACATGACCGAGACACCTCTCCGTCAATAACCAATAGCGGGACCTGGATGCCCATATTGGCTCCTACATATTCTACGAAGATCTTTATCGGTCAGATCGCATAACAACATACGTTGTTCCCTTTGTCATCGGTATGTTACTTGCCGAGATTCGATCGTCGGTATCCAATACCTAGTTCAATCTAGTTCGGCAGAAGTCTCTTTACTCGTTTCAGAATACATCATCTCACAACTAACACATTAGTTGAAATGCTTGCAAGGCTTATGTGATGTGCATTACCGAGAGGGCCCAGAGCTACCTCTCCGAGCAATCGGAGTGACAAATCCTAATCTTGAAATATGCCAACCCAACATGTACCTTCGGAGACACCTGTAATGTACCTTTATAATCACCCGATTCGTTGTGACGTTTGGTAGCACCCAAAGTGTTCCTCGTGCAAACGGGAGTTGCATAATCTCATAGTCATAGGAACATGTATAAGTCATGAAGAAAAGCACTAGCAACAAACTATACGATCAGGTGCTATGCTAATGGAATGGGTCATGTCAATCAGATCATTCAACCAATGATGTGATCCCGTTAATCAAATAACAACTCCTTGTTCATGGTTAGGAAACACAACCATCTTTGATTAACGAGCTAGTCAAGTAGAGGCATACTAGTGACACTCTGTAGGTTTATGTATTCACACATGTATTATGTTTCCTGTTAATACAATTCTAGCATGAATAATAAACATTTATCATGATATAAGGAAATAAATAATAACTTTATTATTGCCTCTAGGGCATATTTCCTTCAGTCTCCCACTTGCACTAGAGTCAATAATCTAGATTACACAAGAATGATTCTAACACCCATGGAGTCTTGGTGCTGATCATGTTTTGCTCGTGGAAGAGGCTTAGTCAATGGGTCTGCAACATTCAGATCCGTATGTATCTTGCATATCTCTATGTCTCCCACGGACCAAATCCGGATGGAGTTGAAGGCGTCTTTTGATGTGCTTGGTTCTCTTGTGAAATCTGGATTCCTTTGCCAAGGCAATTGCACCGATATTGTCATAAAAGATTTTCATTGGACCCGATACACTAGGTACAACACCTAGATCGGTTATGAACTCCTTCATCCAGACTCCTTCATTAGCTGCTTCCGAAGCAGCTATGTACTCAACTTCACATGTAGATCCCGCCACGACGCTTTGTTTGGAACTGCACCAACCGACAGCTCCACCGTTTAATGTAAATACGTATCCGGTTTGCGATTTAGAATCGTCCGGATCGATTGTCAAAGCTATGCGTCGGCGTAACCATTTACGACGAGTTCTTTGTCACCGCCATAAATGAGAAACATATCCTTAGTCCTTCTCAAGTACTTAAGGATGTTTTTGACCGCTGTCGATGATCCACTCTGGATTACTTTGGTACTGCACCGCTAAACTTACAAAGAAGGCAAACATCAGGTCTGGTACACACATTGCATACATGATAGAGCCTATGGCTGAAGCATAGGAACATCTTTCATTTTCTCTCTATCTTCTGCGGTGGTCGGGCATTGAGTCTTACTCATCTTCACACCTTGTAACACCGGCAAGAACCCTTTCTTTGCTGATCCATTTTGAACTTTTTCAAAACTTTATCAAGGTATGTGCTTTGTGAAAGTCCTATTAAGCGTCTTGATCTATCTCTATAGATCTTAATGCCCAATATGTAAGCAGCTTCACCGAGGTCTTTCATTGAAAACTCTTATTCAAGTATCCTTTTATGCTATCCAGAATCCTATATCATTTCCGATCGGTAATATGTCATCCACATATAATATCGTAAATGCTACAGAGCTCCCACTCACTTTCTTGTAAATACAAAGCTTCTCCAAAAGTCATATAAAACCAAATGCTTTGATCACACTATCAAAACGTTTATTCCAACTCCGAGAGGCTTGCACCAGTCCATAAATGGATCGCTGGAGCTTGCACACTTTGTTAGCTCCCTTTGGATCGACAAAACCTTCGTTGCATCATATACAACTCTTCTTCCAGAAATCCATTCAGGAATGTAGTTTTAACATCCATTTGCCAAATTTCATAATCATAAAATGCGGCAATTGCTAACATGATTCGGACGGACTTAAGCATCGCTACGGGTGAGAAGGTCTCATCGTAGTCAATCCCTTGAACTTGTCGAAAACCTTTTGCAACAAGTCGAGCTTTATAGACGATAACATTACCATCGGCGTCGATCTTCTTCTTGAAGATCCATTTATTCTCAATTGCTTGCCGATCATTGGGCAAGTCAACCAAAGTCCACACTTTGTTCTCATACATGGATCCCATCTCAGATTTCATGGCCTCCGACCATTTTGTGGAATCTGGGCTCACCATCGCTTCTTCATAGTTCGTAGGTTCATCATGTTCCAAAGAACATGACTTCCAGAATAGGATTACCGTACCACTCAGTGCGGATCTTGCTCTGGTTGATCTCTGAAGTTCTGAGAAACTTGATCTGAAGTTTCATGATCATCATCATTAGCTTCTTCCCTATTTGGTGTAGGTGTCACGTAAACTGTTTTTACGTGATGTACTACTTCTCAATAAGGGAGTAGATACGATTATCTCATCAAGTTCTACTTTCCTCCCACTCACTTCTTTCGAGAGAAACTCCTTCTCCAAATATTTTCCGAATTTAGCAACAAAATTCTTGCCTTCGGATCTGTGATAGAAGGTGTACCCAACAGTCTCCTTTGGGTATCCTATGAAGTCACATTTCTCCGATTTGGGTTCGAGCTTATCAGGTTGAAGCTTTTTTCACATACTCATCGCAGCCCCAAACTTTCGAAGCGACAACTTTGGTTTCTTGCCAAACCACAGTTCATAAGGCGTCGTCTCAACGGATTTAGATGGTGCCCTATTTAAAGTGAATGTAGCCGTCTCTAAAGCATAACCCCAAAAGCGATAGCGGTAAATCAGTAAGAGACATCATAGATCGCACCATATCTAATAAAGTACGATTCTGACGTTCGGACACACCATTACGTTGTGGTGTTCCGGTGGCGTAAGTTGCGAAACTATTCCGCATTGTTTCAAATGTAGGCCAAACTTCGTAACTCAAATATTCTCCTCCACGATCAGATCGTAGAAACTTTATTTTCTTGTTACGATGATTTTCCACTTCACTCTGAAATTCTTTGAACTTTTCAAATGTTTCAGATTTGTGTTTCATTAAGTAGATATACCCATATCTGCTCAAATCATCTGTGAAGGTGAGAAAATAACGATATCCATACGAGCCTCAACATTCATTGGACCACATACATCGGTATGTATGATTTCCAATAAATCTGTTGCTCTCTCCATAGTTCCGGAGAACGGTGTTTTAGTCATCTTGCCCATAAGGCACGGTTACATAAGTGCCAAGTGATTCATAATCAAGTGACTCCAAAAGTCCATCAAGATGGAGTTTCTTCATGCGCTTTACACCGATATGACCTAAACGGCGATTGCCACAAATAAGTTGCACCATCATTATCAACTCTGCATCTTTTGGTTTCAACATTATGAATATGTGTATCACTACTATCAAGATTAAGTAAAACAAACCATTCTTCAATGGTGCATGACCATAAAAGATATTATTCATATAAATAGAACAACCATTATTCTCGATTTAAATGAATAACCGTCTCGCATCAAACAAGATCCAGATATAATGTTCATGCTCAACGCTGGTACTAAATAACAATTATTTAGGTCTAATACTAATCCGAAGGTAGATGTAGAGGTAGCGTGCGATTGCGATCACATCGACTTTGGAACCATTTCCCACGCATCGTCACCTCGTCCTTAGCCAATCTTCGCAATCCGTAGCCCCTGCTTTGAGTTGCAAATATTAGCAATGTAACCGATTATCAAATACCCAGTGCTATCTGCGAGTATTAGTAAGGTACACATCAATAACATGTATATCACATATACCTTTGTTAACCTTGCCATCCTTCTTATCCGCCAAATACTTGGGGCAGTTCCGCTTCCAAAGGACCAGCCTGCTTGCAATAGAAGCACTCGGTTTCGTGCTTAGGACCAGACTTGGGTTTCTTCTCTTGATTAGCAACTTGCTTGCCGTTCTTTTTGAAGTTTCCTTTTTCTTTCCTTTGCCCTTTTCTTGAAACTAGTGGTTTTGTTAACCATCAACACTTGATGCTCCTTTTGATTTCTACCTCATGGCTTTCGAGATCGCGAAAGAGCTCGGGCATTGTTTTGGTCATCCCTTGCATATTATAGTTCATCACGAAGCTCTTGTAGCTTGGTGGCGATGATTGGAGAATTACATCAATGACGCAATCATCCGGAAGATTAACTCCCGGTTGAATCAAGTGATTGTTATATCCGGACATTCCGAGTATATGCTCACGACGAACTGCTTCTCCTCCATCTTACAAACTATAGAACTTATTGGAGACTTCATATCTCTCAATCCGGGCATTCGCTTGGAATATTAACTTCAACTCCTGGAACATCTCATATGCTCCATGGTGTTCAAAACGACGTTGAAGTCCGGTTCTAAGCCGTAAAGCATGGCACACCGAACTATAGAGTAGTCATCGACTTTGCTTTGCGGGCGTTCACAACTTCGGCGCAGCCCTTGCACCAGGCACGGCACCTAACGGTGCTTCCGGGACGTAATTCTTCCGTGCAGCAATAAGGATAATCCTCAAATTACGGACCCAGTCCGTGTAATTGCTGCCATCATCTTTCAACTTTGCTTTCTCAAGGAACGCATTAAAATTCAACGGAACAACAAGACGAGCCATCTATCTACACATCATAGACAAGCAAGATACTATCGGTACTAAGTTCATGATAAATTTAAGTTCAATTAATCATATTACTTAAGAACTCCCACTTAGAAAAATATCCCTCTAATTCTCTAAGTGATTGCGTGATCCATATCAACTACACCATGACCGATCATCACGTGTGATGGAGTAGTTTCAATGGTGAACATCAATATGTTGATCATATCTACTATATGATTCACGCCGACCTTCGGGTCTCTCGTGTTCCGAGGTCATATCTTATATGCATAGCTCGTCAAGTATAACCTGAGTATTCTGCGTGTGCAACTGTTTTGCACCCGTTGTATTTGAACGTAGAGCCTATCACACCCGATCATCACGTGGTGTCTCAAAGACGAAGAACTTTCATAGCGGTGCATACTCGTGGAGAACACTTCTTGATAATTTAGTAAGGGATCATCTTATAATGCTACCGTCAATCAAAGCAAGATAAGATGCATAAAGGATTAACATCACATGCAATCAATATAAGTGATATGATATGGCCATCATCATCTTGTGCTTGTGATCTCCATCTCCGAAGCACCGTCATGATCACCATCGTCACCGGTAGCGACACCTTGATCTCCATCGTAGCATCGTTGTCGTCTCGCCAAACTTATGCTTCTACGACTATCGCTACCGCTTAGTGATAAAGTAAAGCATTACAGGCGATTGCATTGCATACAATAAAGCGACAACCATATGGCTCCTGCCGATTGCCGATAACTTCGGTTACAAAACATGATCATCTCATACAATAAAATTCAGCATCATGTCTAGACCATATCACATCACAACATGCCCTGCAAAAACAAGTTAGACGTCCTCTTCTTTGTTGTTGCAAATTTTACGTGGCTGCTCTTGGCTTAAGCAAGAACCAATCTCACCCTACGCATCAAAACCACAACGATACTTCATCAAATAGACTCCGTTTAACCTTCTCAAGGACCAGGCGTATACACTCAGTTCAACTAAAGTTGGAGAGACAGGTCTTCCACAAGCCATCTATGTGCAAAGCATGTCGAGGGAACCGGTCTCGCGTGGAAATGCAGCGTAAGGTTGGTCTGGATCGTCATCCAACAATACCGCTGAACCAAAGTATGACATGCTGGTAGGCGGTATGACTTGTATCGTCCACAACTCACTTGTGTTCTACTCGTGCATATCATCAAACCATAAAAACCTAGGCTCGGATGCCACCGTTGGGGAACGTAGTAATTTCAAAAATTTTCCTACGATCACGCAAGATCATGGTGATGCTTAGCAACGAGATGAGAGTGTTGTCTACGTGCCCTCGTGAGACCAAAGCGGAAGCGTTGACGCATACGTAGAGGAAGTAGTCGTACTCCTTCACGATCCAACCGATCCAAGTACCGAGCGTCACGGCACCTCCGAAATCGCACATCGTTCAGCTCGATGACGTCCCTCGAACTCCGATCCAGCCGAGTGTTGAGGGAGAGTTTAAATCGTCAAGACGACGGCGTGGTGGCGATGATGATGTTCCACCGGTAGCGAGGCTTCGCCTAAGCTCCGCTACGGTATTTTCGAGGTGTAATATGGTGGAAGGGGCACCGCACACGGCTAAGGAACGATCTCAATGATCAACTTGTGTGTCATGGGGTGCCCCCTGCCTCAGATATAAAGGAGGGAAGGGGAGGGCTGGCGGCCAAGGAGAGGTGCGCCGGTGTCCTACTCCTACTAGGAGTAGGATTCCCCCAAATCCTAGTCCAACTAGGTTTCCTCAAGTGGGAAGGAGAGAGAGGCGCCTTCTCCTAGTCCTAATAGGACTAGGGAAGGGGAAGGTGTGACCAGCACTTGGGCCCCCTTTTCTCCTTTCCACTAAGGCCCATGTTGGCCCATTAGCATTCCGGGGTTCAGGTAACCTCCGGTACTTGGTAAAATTCCCAATTTCACCGGAACACTTCCGATGTCCAAACATAGACTTCCAATATATGAATCTTTATGTCTCGACCATTTCGAGACTCCTCGTCACGTCCGTGATCTCATCCGGGACTCGAACAACCTTCGGTACAGAAACATCATAAAAACTCATAGTAACTGTCATCGAAGCGTTAAGCGTGCGGACCCTACGGGTTCGAGAACTATGTAGACATGACCGAGACACCTCTCCGGTCAATAACCAATAAGCGGGACCTGGATGCCCATATTGGCTCCTACATATTCTACGAAGATCTTTATCGGTCGACCGCATAACAACATCGTTGTTCCCTTTGTCATCGGTATGTTACTTGCCGAGATTCGATCGTCGGTATCCAATACCTAGTTCAATCTCGTTACAAGAAGTCTCTTTACTCGTTTAAGTAATACATCATCTCACAACTAACACATTAGTTGAAATGCTTGCAAGGCTTATGTGATGTGCATTACCGAGAGGGCCCAGAGCTACCTCTCCGAGCAATCGGAGTGACAAATCCTAATCTTGAAATATGCCAACCCAACATGTACCTTCGGAGACACATAATGTACCTTTATAATCACCCGATTACGTTGTGACGTTTGGTAGCACCCAAAGTGTTCCTCGTGCAAACGGGAGTTGCATAATCTCATAGTCATAGGAACATGTATAAGTCATGAAGAAAAGCACTAGCAACAAACTATACGATCAGGTGCTATGCTAATGGAATGGGTCATGTCAATCGGATCATTCAACCAATGATGTGATCCCGTTAATCAAATAACAACTCCTTGTTCATGGTTAGGAAACACAACCATCTTTGATTAACGAGCTAGTCAAGTAGAGGCATACTAGTGACACTCTGTAGGTTTATGTATTCACACATGTATTATGTTTCCTGTTAATACAATTCTAGCATGAATAATAAACATTTATCATGATATAAGGAAATAAATAATAACTTTATTATTGCCTCTAGGGCATATTTCCTTCAGGTATATGGCTACGGATTGGTGGTGGTATATGGATACGGATTGGTGGTGGTATATGGATACGGATTGGTGGTAGATGGCAAGGCGATGATGATGGTGCGGCGGCGGCGTGACAACTTATGACCAGAACTCGAAACTATAAAAGACTAGACTCTAAGACCAGCAACTTGACACGACGATGCAACCGTAAATTCAACAAAGCAAAAACCCTAAAAAGATTATGCGAAGGCTCAGATTGGTTCGGATATGATGAACTAACCCTAATTTTTTTTGTGGCTTTTTCGTGGACATTAGGTATGAAGAACAGACTCGATCTAATCTCTGAAAAGCGTAAAATCTCACCGAGCAACCTGAAAATCTGATACCACTTGATAGAGGCAAAGGTGTCCCGTCTTTCGATGAGATGTTGGTTTTCGCTTTGGAGGAAGTCGACTTTGACGATCCGACTACTGAGCGTGCGAGGACGTCGGCGCCTTAGCAATCGCTAAACCAACTCCGACAGGTTATTGACCACGTCGAGCACGATCAACTCGACCACGAGGGTGCATTTCCTGCGAGCAAGCGAAGAACAAGCAAGAAACTGAGATTGCAATCTGGATATTGCGAATATAAGATGAAAGCTTTATTGATCAAGGTGGGGTTCTGTGACGCCTTTGTCTGGTCATTGAACACAAACGAAGTACGCGAAGTTGCAGCTATGACGCACTTTTAATCTAAACAAACCCAAAGTCTAAACGACGCCCTAAGGGCTGTATATATGGAGAAAGAGGAGGGAATTTCGTTGCCCTTGAGGGAGGGGTCCGAAACCAACCCTAACTCTTGTTTCCCCACACATACGGACTCTAAAACAGCCTACACTTAAGTATTTCGAAATTACATGGGCCTGGCCCAATAATAAGGTGACGCAGCACCTAGAATAGCCTATGGACGAATATTATGAAGTGGCATCTTGTATATTTCGTCCAAGGCCTCATGCTCTCATTAGGGTGGCTTCAAAGTCCTGGAATCATCTCTTGTAACTCCGTTCTTGTTTCTCTTGCGCATGCCAACATCTCCATGCTTGAACTTGCTCCAAGGTTCATCTTTCTTGTCCATGGTAGGCCCTTCATTTGTAAGCAAAACAAATGTATCCAATTTAGGCAGCATCATATTCTCATGAACATTGGAATCGTTACCAAGAAACGAAAGTACCTGATAATTCAATTGGCGTGCGCGAGCTCTAGTAATTGGTCCAGTATGTGTAGCAGCAGGGGCTGTGGGTGTAACAATGGTATTGATGTCCTCATCAACAAACATGCATCACATAGAGCAATAAAAACAGCATGTAAATGTTCCAAATGTTCCTCCAAAGATCTGCTATAAATCAATATATCATCAAAGTAAACTACCACAAATCATCCACTGAAAAGCACGTAAAATTTCGTTCAATAATCTCATGAAAGTACTAGGTGCATTAGTTAACCCAAAAGGCAAGACTAACCACTCATATAATCCGAACTTAGTTTAAATGTTGTTTTCCAGTCATCTCCCAATTTCATACGAATTTGATGGTGTCCCCTACGCAAATCAACTTTGGAGAATATTATAGAGCCACTCAATTCATCAAGCATATCATCTAGCCTAGGAATAGGATGATGATAACGAGTAGTAATATTATTAATGACTCTAGAATCAACACACATACGCGACGTACCATCCTTTTTGGCACTAGTATAATAGGAGCAACACAAGGACTAAGAGAATCGCGTATATAACCTTTGTCGAGCAACTCCTGTACTTGACGCATAATCTCCTTCGTCTCCTCTAGATTAGTACGGTATGGCGCATGGTTTGGCAGCGAAGCACCGGGAATTAAGTCAATCTGATGCTCAATTCCTCGAATAGGTGGTAATTCCGGTGGCACGTCTTCTGGAAAGACGTCAGCGAACACCTGCAAAATGTTAGTGACATCAGGAGGCAAAGAGTAAGCACATCCTCGAATGAAAATAATGCCTCTTTGCACACAAAAGCATAGCAAATAGATTTTCTGAAATCTAGCTCATCAATATCAGATTTGGTGGCAAGTAAACATGCACTTTTCAATTTAATTTCAGAAGCAACACTAGATGGTTTATTATTAGGCTTCATTTGTTGCTCAAATTCTTTTGTCACAATCTGATTTTCACTCTTATTTTTCTCCTGTTTTGCTTTATTAGCTCTATTAATATCATCTTTCAAAATGGAATCAGGAGTCATTGGAAGCAAAGTAATATGTTTATCCTTATGAACAAGAGGATTGTTTCTACCATGGTGTACAATTTTTTATATCAAATTGCCATGGTCTACCAAGTAATAAGGAACATGCTTGCATGGGTACCACATCACAATCAACATAATCAACATATATACAAATACTAAAATGCACACAAACAATGCGTGTTACCTTAACCTTGCCACTGTTGTTGAACCATTGGATGTTGTAAGGATGTGGATGTGGTCTTGTGGTGAGAGATAGCTTCTCCACCATCTCCATGCTAGCCAAGTTGTTGCAGCTCCCTCCATCTATGATGACGCGCATAGAACGTTCCTTCACAACTCCCTTTGTATGGAACAAATTATGCCTCTGATTTTGCTCAGCTTGTGTGACCCGCACACTCAAAACACGTCGAGCAACTAAACTTTCATACCTGCCAGCATCTTCAGCAGCCATGTATTGCGTCTCATGATCAGAATCATCTCCACCGTGTTCTTCACTTGTAATAAGAGCCAAAGTATCCTCATCATAGTCACTAGCGGTATCATACCCACCAACCTCAGTAGAAATCATAACACGCGGAGATTGACATTCTCTCGCATAATGACCTATTCCCTTGCAACAATGACAAATAGTATCATGTGTGTGCCCTGTTGATGCCATGGATGAAGATGAGCTCTGGGTAGGACCAGAAGGTGTACTCCTGGCAGGTGGTGGTGATGGTGCCTGTTTTCTTGTATCTCAGTTGGAATTGGCGGCTGAAGTCAGTGGTGCTGCAGTAGGTCATGTGGGATTAGAGGATATACATGGTGTCCATGATGAAAATCGACCTGCAGAAAAATTAGTTCGCGCCAATGCCTGTCGATCTTGCACTTCACATTCAGCTTTGCAAGCAAGATGGAATAAATGAGTGATATTATTATAATCCTTATACTCTAGAATTGTCTGAATCTCTTTATTTAATCCACCCATAAAACATGCAAGCATAGCTTCATTATCCTCAACAATACCACATCTAATCATGCCAGTTTGTAATTCCTCATAATATTCTTCTACATAATTTTTTCCTTGTCTTAAACACTACAATTTTTGAAGTAATTTATGTTGATAATATGGTGGAACCCATAGAGTACACATATCAGTTATCAAAGCAGCCCAAGTAGCTAGAGTACCATATAATCTACAATGTTCAGACCAGCAAACACATGCAAAACTAATGAAAGCACAAGTAGCAGTAGGAACACGTCTCTCCTCGGGATATGTAAACATGTAAAACGTTGTTCAGTTTCTAACTCCCAAGTAAGATGCATATCAGGAACATATCTACCCTCAAATGGTGGAATATTCAATTTTACTTTAGGAGTATGGTCATGATCTCGTACCTCAGGTGGTGGTGCAGCCCTACCATTCCGATGATATACATGAGGACAACTTGGTGGCGGTGGTGCTGGTGGTTGCACGTCGTCCTAATTTTGATTAACCTCATCCTCGTAATGGTCCTCCACCTCTGTAGTAGCAGCAGGAGCTACAGAAGCATCAACAACAGTAGCAGCGACACCAGAAGTTTGTCCTGGCTCAAGAGGAGCACGCTGCGCTCGCCCTACTGGATCACAGCGTGGAGGTGGTTGTTGATGTTCTTGCAACGGTGAAGTAGAGGCGGCTGGTGGTTGTGGTAGATGCGCGAGTACTTCATCGAACTTGGCGTCCAACTTGGTGTTAGTTGTCTTCTCAATGTCATCAATACTCTCCGGTGCCTTTCCAAAGCTGGCCATCACGTCTTCCACCTGTTGACCCAAAATTTGCTGAAATTTATCATGAAGCTCCTTCTTTGTCATGTTCTCCCAGTCAATCTCGTCGGCTTGTAGTCCTGCCATGGTTAGCAGCAATAGAAACACACAAGAATATGATCCTACAGACTACGAGAAAGTGGTGGTGGTGGGAGTCACAAATCCTTCAAGCAAATCTCAAATTCTTACCAGTTCTTACCCAGCAGTAGGTGGTGATCGGCAACCGTTGTAGTCAAAAACTCTCAAAGCTTGGACAGAGCGATTGCCAGGTGGCGTCAAACGCATGATATAGATGTATGTGGAGCTGGGAAGGCTTTTGATATGGTAGCAAAAATGTCAGCAATAATCAATTCAGAGATGCAAAGTTGAATACACGCTCAACGACGACACTGTGCTGGTCCTAGGCTAGACCATGCAGATACGCGAGCCTAGAACACTAACAAAATTATGGTGTAGAACGGAATCAAGGTGAGGTTCTGTGACGTCTTGGTCTGGTCGTTGAACACAAACGAAGTACACGAAGTTGCAGCTATGGCAAACTTTTAATCTAAACAAAACCCAAAGTCTAAATGACGCCCTAAGGGCTGTATATATGGAGGAGCAGGGGGGAATTTCGTGACCCCTTGTAGGAGGGGTCCGAAACCAACCCTAACTTTGTTTCCCCACACATACGGACTCTAAAAACAGCCTATAATTAGGTATTTTGAAATTACATGGGCCTGGCCCAAAAATAAGGTGGCGCAGCACCTAAAATAAGCTATGGACGAAATTTATGAATGGTCATCTTGTATATTTCGTCCATGTCCTTGTAGGTCGTCATGGAGGCTTCAAAGTGCTCAAATATGCACTAGAAATGCCATTCTGGATCCCTTCGCGCACGCTTTCATCTCTATGCTTGATCCTGCTCCAGTGTTCATCCCTCCTGTCCATGCTAGGCCCTTCATTAGTAATCAACACAAATGCATCCAATTTAGGAAGCATCATATTCTGATGAACATTAGAATTGTCACCAAGAAATGGAAGTACCTCGTAATTCAATTGGCATGCACGAGCTCTAGTAATTGGTCCAGTATGTATAGCTGCAGGGGTTGTGGGTGTAACAATGGTATCGATCCTCATCAAAGAGGCTCTCCAAAGTAAGCTGAGTCCTTCTCCAAATGAGCAAGATCAATAGACCTCACATCCACGAAAAGATTATTCTTTGCCTTGAGAACATCCATGAAAATGGAGGCCTGCTCCCTGGTCCAGAACGGATGACCCACAAGAGTAGGATCTTGAGGACGACGATAGGGATCATACTGATGGAATGCCCAGTACTCCTTGTGATGTAGGGCGGAACCCTACGTGGATGATCTTTCACGTTGGAGCGGATCCTACGGTGAATCACGAAGAACACGCGGAAGAACAAGAGGGAAACACGGGGAAAACGAGGGAGAATTCACTCAAACGACAAGAGATCAATCACACAAGTGCTAGATCAAAGAACACAAAGAGATACACGAGATCCAAGGTCAACAAAGGACGATACAAACGGTAGCCGTTCTTCTCCGTGAGGAGGTCTTGATGATGGTCTTCTCCGCAAAGGGAGGTCTTGAATCCAAGGTGGATCTTCTCCGAAGAGGGGCCATGGTCTCTCTCGTGGAGTAGATCCGGTATGGATGAGCGAAGCTCTATCTAATGAGCTAAATCAACGCTACCCTAGAAAGAGGAAGGGGATGGAGTATATATAGTCTAGGGGGCGAAGAGGTACATGGGTCTCGGCCCTTCTTTGTCTTGTGAGACAGCGGAGCCGGATGTCCGGCGTCGGCCGGATGTCCGAGCCGAGGCGCCGGATGTCCAGGCTGGAGGCCGGATGTCCGGGCTGGCCTGGGTCTTCCAGACGCATTCGGTGATGGAGGGGCCGGATATCCGGGGCTTCCGGAAGAGCCGGATGTCCGGGGCAAGGGCCGGATGTCCGCCGTCAGAATTCTTGGCTCTTTTCCTTCTCCTTCCCTCGCTTGGTATGCAACAGCCTTGGTCCTTGGGCTCTCCATGATCTCCTCGGGTGTACTGAGTATGCACAAGGTCCGCGCTTGAAGTAGCATCCATGTCTTACATGCGGAAAGGGAAGATTCGGAAAGGAGCGAATTCACCTTAGGTCCAATGGCGTAGGCTCGAGTGAACATGGGGATGATCGTTGGATGCTCCCCATCATCTCCCCTCCCTTGGGAAAGATCCGACCTCGGATCGAAATCCTCATCGCCATGGAAACGGTCGTCGTGGATGGACTTGTAGTAGGACGAAGTGGAAGACATTGCATAATCCAAGTACTCCAAGGTGTCGTCGGGACGGTAGACATGCAAAGAGAGCAAACACAAACGACACTTGGAAATACAAAGGTTAGCGCACACAAAGTGTCCATCATGTAAGAATGAGTCCGTGAGGCAAGATTGTTCATGACAAAGCACATGAAGCTTAGCAAGATAATATGGAATGAGATGTAAAGCATTCATGGGAGCAAAAGCATTCATGGGAGTAATGCAACCACGATGCAAAATGATGTCATAGTGAGACGGTTTATCAAGAGCATGAATATGGCAATGGATGCGCAATATGATTATGCTATCATGCAATTGATGGTAGGCAATGTGATCATTATGTATGAATATGCCATCAAGAAAGATCACAACAAATTTGCTAAGAAAATGCACAAGTTCATATATCATGGATGACATGGGAAGAGGTGCAACAAGACAATCATAATGTGTGTCAATCCATGCATAGGGTGCAAATTTGTGGTGAGTATGATATGTCCATCGAGCATGACATGTATGAGCACAATCAACAAATATGGTGGTGTTGGTGTACCAAAGCTCGATGTCGAGGCATGAGTGGATTTCCGAAGGTGCATCCACTAAGTGCGAGCGCTCCTCAATGTGAAGGTCCATGTAGCCAATCTCCAATGTCGTTCCTCCGTTCACGAGATGTATCATGTAGACAACAAGAAGGAAACAACAATGAAAGAGTGACCCATCCAATATGCGTATTTGAGGATGGCTCAAAGGGAAGGAGTTCACCTTATGAATGTTCCGGAAAATGTTGGTGTCGCACATCGTGTATGCCTTCACATAACCAATATGTCTCATGACGGTAATGCCTTGAGAATCCTTCAAAACGAAAGAACATGACAAACACTCGGAAAAACAAATGAGGTTAGCGGAAGTGCAAAACCTATCATTCGTGTGGTAAGATACCCAACAAGTGTATGCATCATGCTCATCATAAGAAAGAACAAGGTGTGGTATGGTATGAAAGCATATGATGCAACTACAACCAAAGACAATAGGCTCAAGTAAGCAATGATGCATCACAAGTAATATGTCCAAGTCTCCAAGATGAATAAGCATAGCATGGATGCACTCACTATAATGGCATATGAGAGGTGCAACTAATGGAGACAAGAGACGAAGGTCACGATATATCATGTGAGAGGCATGAACATATATGTCATCAACCCAAGAAAGCGAGTAATAGTGGAACATGGGGATGCAACATAGCAAGCAATCATAGCTATCAAGTCAAGCAAGCTAGTAGTGCGAAGATGCAACGTACTAGAAGGAATCATGGCAAGCATGTCATGTGTGCAAATAGTGGGTATGGATAATTCACATGGCATAGCACAAGCATGAAAGCAAGATATGAGAAAATTATCATCAATGTATTGGCGAGAGGCCATATGTAAATAGCAATGTGACATCATGACTCTCCCAACACAACAATCAACAATAGCATGGGGCACATGATAAACATGGCAAAAGCAACAAGGATCTCCACCAAGCATGCAAATACACATAGGAGTATCATAATGGTGAATCATGGGTATATGCAAGCAAGAGTCACAATTGCATGGCAAAGGCATAGAAGCAAGCATAACATGCAAAGTGAACACAATAGTATGGGCATAAGGTGACAAGTGGTAAATAGCCCATAGCCGTGTGAGAGCTAAGTAAAAGAGATGCGCGTAGCCCTTGCACAAAGGGAACGGTGGTAAGGATAGTCCACGGGATCCCAAAGCATCGTTGCTCTCAAGAGCTCGTTTCGTCAACTCATGGGATTGAGAAGTTGACGAGTATACATGAGTACCTAGACAAAACAAAGACAAAGGAAAAATTGTGTGTGCATGGTATATGTACACATCATCCATCATGATGCGCACATGCATGTGTCAGTTAGCACAAAATATCCAATGCTCAAATAAATGAGATGCGTGATATAGAAACATGTCATCCATCATGATAGGTTTGTTGTTATGTATAGCATAATGGAGACTTAAAGGATGTAATGCATCATGAGAAATATCTAGAGCATTGCTATTCATGGAATGCATATTGTGCAAGCAATCATGGAAATCATGCAAATCATAGGATGAATCGAAATCTCCTAATATGTATGAGGAAACTATGGGGGTCTCCTCCTGAGCATTAATGGAAACATCACATGGAGAATATTGACAACATCCAAAACAATGCATATTTGAAACAATGTGATCATGGCATGACTTAGTAGATGAATTGCACAAATCATGTAAAGGAAGCACGGCAATATCATCACATGAAAAACAAAAGCCAATGACCATCATCTCGTCATCTGCATAAGTGCAAATGGGATTGATTTTAATGGGGCATGCATAGTTACTATGTTGAGATTTTAATGATTCAATATGGCAGATCTCACTCATAGCATATGACAAGTTCAATGGATTGTCAAACATGAAGTGACCAATAGAATTTTCACAAGATATCCTATGAAGCATAGCATCACAACTAGGCAACTCAACATGCTCATCATCATATTCATCATAAATAGGTAAGTCAAGGCATGAAGAAGTTTCACTAGCATGAAGCATGGTAATAGGTGGGTCAACATCATGGGAGCAATCGATGTCAAGAGAGTCCACTAGTGGGACAAGAGAAGCACCATCACCTATGTTACCTTTGGAGCGTCGCTCATGTGTTGTAGGTGAGGTGTCAACGATCCATTCGTTGTCATCTTCATCTTGATGGAACCATGTGGGGGGTGTATCAGCGTCCACCATGGCCATCGTCGTCTCCAATGGAGGCATAGACTCATCAAGGATAGGCATGTCGTCATGTAGGAGACCTTGCACCAAAGAAGAAAACACACTAGGAGTAGAGGTTAATTCGTTAGAAATCATAGTGGCCTCATGTGCCGTGTCAACTACCTCACTCACTAAGTGTTGTGACTCACTCACTCCCTCAAGGATGCTCTCACTTTCGTATGGTGGGTGGAGTCACTCAAATGGCGCTCAACCTCACATAGGATGTGTGGCATGCTCTCATGTGTGGGGCTAGTGGTGGTCACACTCATCCTCTCATAGGAAATGCTCTCAATGTCACGTATGGTGGAGTCACTCATGTCACTCATGGGGTGGTGGCTCTCCTCACATGGCAATTGGGGCTTCTTGACATATGTGGGTGCCGTAGAGATGTAGGTGCAAATGTCTCCATGCGCGGTCGCGTAGCTTGACTCGGAGTATGAGTCCAATGTGGGCGACGTCTTCATGTTGTTGAAGAGGTTCGCGCTCGTCGCCGTGGTCGAAGGGGATGGCCCTTGCTCGACCGTCTTGTCACCGTCTTGGTGTTGGAGGCCCATATGATGTGGCACCTCATAGCTCGTCTCCATGACCGAAGGGAGTTTCCCATGCTCAGCCATCTTCCTTGAGGGGCTTCCGAAGATGGAAGTGTCGCCCTCGCTCGTAGGTGGTCGCCTTGGACTTGATGAAGTCGATGTAGGCGTACACGTGGGAAGTAGGCGAAGATGCCGTACGTCCAAAGGCGAAGATGCCTTGAGAACACTTGGCGAAGATGCCGAAGTGGTTGTTGTAGCCGTAGCGCCGTCTTGGTGGTGCTCGTCTCGCGGTCTTCTCTTGTGCTTATGAAGCTTCGACTTGGCGTGAAGTAGGGCTTGTTGGGACTTGTGCCTTTGCGCTTGTGGAGCATCTTCATGATGATGATGTCCTTGTCGTGCTTGAGCTCGTAGTAGATGTCGTTCATCGTCGTCATGCACATGATGCTTGGAGGTGACTTGCCCTTCATGACGATGAGGATCACGAATGTGATGGTGGTCGCCATGGAGATGTGGACGACTTGCGCTTGCATCGCTTGGGCGCTCCGAAGACTTGTGGCTTGAACGTCGCCGTCTTGAAGATGATGAAGGGGAAGTAGACTTGATCAAGGCTCTAATCTCCTCCATCCTTGCATCTTGCTCCTCTTTATGTGCGGCAAGTTTCTTGTCGAAGTAGTCCCTTCTCCTTGCTTCGGAGTGATGAATGTCGATGGAGATGTTCTCGATGCGCTCTCGTAATCTTGATTGTGTGCCTTGCACTTGTCGTTGTAGATCGAAGATAGACGCTTTGGTGATGTAGTTGTTCACGCCGTCGTTGTTGTTGTAGACCGGAGATGAAATGCCTTGCCTATCCATCACAAGACTCGAGCAAATATGAGTGGGAGAAAGAGAAGAACTTATACCAATGTACCTTGACCGATGTTGACAATGAATAAAATTCACTCAAATGCGGACAATGAAATAGCACTATTGGTACCAATCCTTGTTGATTCTCACACCTACACAAGTAAAGCTTATGGAGGAGCTCGGTGAGGATAGTGGCACAAAAATTTAATGCAAAATGTTAGCAAGAGTCAATAATGTTGAAACAGATTCACAAATTCGCAAGTGAAACAAATGGACCAATAGCAAAGAATGGCACACGGAAACACACACACGGATAGATAAATGGGGTCGTGCAACCAAGGAATGAGCACAAAATGTGGAATCCACGGAAAACGCTCGTGTTGCACAACTCAAGAGAGACGCTAGCACAATTGCTCAATAGGCGGATACGACACTTGTGCACAACCTATAGGATGCAAAATGGATAAACTTCTATCCCAAGTATGCTATGTATGTATGGTTCCGGTGTTTCTCTCAAGATGATCCAAGATGATCGGATATGACAATCTTATATGCAATGTGGTATGATGCTATGGCACTTGCTTACAAGCTCTTTGCTCTCTTTATTTTGCTTAAAAGCTTTATTTCTTCTTCTTTTTTTGTATGGCCACTTTGCACAATGCACAAACCAAGATAGCAATTGTGTATATGCGGGAACAAACTTGTGACACAAGATATGATACCAATATATGCACCATAATGATGATATGGTATATATGCTATGGGAAGTATGATCACTAATGTGCACAAGTAACGTTGCCGGCAATACTCAAATGGCTAGTCTCGATAGGCAAGTAACGCAAAAGTAAGGCTAGGGGTTAACAATGCAATGGCAAGGGAATATACAATGGAGGGATACCACGATACCAAGATGATATGGAGGTTACCGTCCGGCGATGATGAGTAGCGGTGTTCTTGATGTAGATACCAAGATGATGGAGACTCGTCCCTAAGTGGCAAAACACCTTAGGAAAGCGGAAAACCGCGAACTCAAAATCTCAAACGTCAAATGTCAAAATGGTGGTAGCGGGAACGCGGTGGTGGTTTGCACTTGGCAATGCGGAAGTGGAATGATGGGCTATACACGTGTCAGAGTTGAAGTTGCCGTCCCTAAGTAGCCTAAACACCTTAGGAGACACAAGCCACAACTCAAACAATCTCAACCAAAATGGGGTTAAATTGGGGTGGGGGAAGTGTATGGTGGGCAAGGTTATGCGGAAATGGTGGTGGTGGTTGATGAAGAAGCAATCGTCCCTAAGTAGCCTAAACACCTTAGGAGACTCGAATCACAACTCAAACAACCTCAAATGCAAAGGGGAACATAATTGGTTAGGTTGCGGAAGTCGGTGGTGGCTATGCGGATGATATGGTGGAAGGCCTAGGCAAACTTGTCAAATTTTCAAACATTTGATGGAGTCAAATGGTGGTGGTAGTATTTTTATGGGATGGGGGATGTCAATAGCTTCAAAACGAGCTAAAGAACGTCAAAATCGGAATCCGGATGAATTAGTTATGGCGAAAGCGGTGAAAGCGGGAGGCTGAAATCTCTGAGGGCCGGATATCCGGGGTTAGAGCCGGATTTCCGGGGTGTATGTCCAGAACCGAGCGGATTTGGTACTCGGGCCCGGATGTCCGGCTTGGGGCCCGGATGTCGGCCGGATGGTCGGATGTCCGCCCGAGGTCGGATGTCCGGCCCGACGAATCCAGATCTCGTTTGGGGCGGAAATTGATGATTTCGGGGGCAAAATTTGATGGATTTCGTGGAGGAAAGATGGGGAAACTTGGGGAGATGCTAGATCCACTTGGAACCAAGCAAATCCATGGATCAAAATCAACAAAACATCATCAAAACTAACAAATCAGAAAAAAAAATTGGGGCTATTTTTGGTGGGGATTTTCGGATTTAGGACGAAATCAACAAAATCAAGCTAGAAAACACGGGGTAGGGGCTCCAAAAACGTGATCAACGTGGCTCGTGATACCAAGATGATGTAGGGCGGAACCCTACGTGGATGATCTTTCACGTTGGAGCGGATCCTACGGTGAATCACGAAGAACACGCGGAAGAACAAGAGGGAAACACGGGGAAAACGAGAGAGAATTCACTCAACCGACAAGAGATCAATCACACAAGTGCTAGATCAAAGAACACAAAGAGATACACGAGATCCAAGGTCAACAAAGGACGATACAAACGGTAGCCGTTCTTCTCCGTGAGGAGGTCTTGATGATGGTCTTCTCCGCAAAGGGAGGTCTTGAATCCAAGGTGGATCTTCTCCGAAGAGGGGCCGCGGTCTCTCTCGTGGAGTAGATCACGTATGGATGTGCGAAGCTCTATCTAATGAGCTAAATCAACGCTACCCTAGAAAGAGGAAGGGGATGGAGTATATATAGTCTAGGGGGCGAAGAGGTACATGGGTCTCGGCCCTTTCTTGTCTTGCAGACAAAGTGAGCCGGATGTCCTGCGTCGGCCGGATGTCCAGTTTATGTAGCTCTTCTTCCTTCTCCTTCCCTCGCTTCACAAGACGCTTGGCCTTGGTCCTTGGGCTCTTCATGATCTCCTCGGGTGTACCTGAGTATGCACAAGGTCCGCGCTTGAAGTAGCATCCATGTCTTACATGCGGAAAGGGAAGATTCGGAAAGGAGCGAATTCACCTTAGGTCCAATGGCGTAGGCTCGAGTGAACATGGGGATGATCGTTGGATGCTCCGCATCACCTTGCTCATCATCTCGTTTGGTGGCTTGGCCTTCTCTTTCTGCTTCTTGGCAATGGACTTTGTGTCATGCCTCTAACCGGCCTGAGAACCAGAACCCTCTATTGCATCACTAGTACGACCACACTTGGAACTTCGACAGTCAGGGTTCTTACGACATGCCAATGCGGACTGGAGCTACCACCTGAACCAAAAGCGAAAGCGCGGAAAAGCAGGTGTAAAAGCATTGCATAAGCCAAAAAGATACAAAGTCAGAGAGGAACTATTTCGCAAAAATTTAGAAAACTGGGATCTCAAGCGGCAGTACCAGACCAGCTGCCATAGTATCGCTTGGAGTTCAAGCGGTAGTACTGCAGAAATGGAGCAGTAGTACCGCTTGGAGCGGTAGTACCGTTTGCACTATAGACACACATCCGCGGCGAAGATCTGGTAGTACCAGAGACCCTAATTTTCAAAAAATCAGCAAAAAGTTCCTACCCTCCTATCTAGCAGCCATTCCACATCCTACCGAAGCCTCGATTTAACCAAAAATCGAAGAACCAACACGCATTGCCTGATGCGGAGCATCCCACGATCATCCCCATGGACTTACAACTGTCTCATCAAGAGCCAAGAGGACCCATGACACGAGCTAGAGCTAGAGCTCTCGAGAACGAGGTGACCTCTTTCCTTATTGATATCGCATATGATCCTCTCGAGACATGGCTACTACCTAAGTCCGATATGCTATGCATGATTAGGTGTCAAGGGAACCTCCCGAGGACACACGTGAAGATGGACAAGCCACCAAGTCCGCGGATGAAGAGAACCAACGGAGAAGGCCAAGAACACCTTCCGGGGCCGGACATCCGCCATGGCCCCGGACATCCGGCCCTGAGCTTCTACCTCAGCAGGATCCCATCCGCCATGTCTCCGTGGCAGGACATCCGGCGTCAAGCCCGGACATCCGCCCCCAGCCGGATATCCGGGCCCCACCCCAATCCGGCGCCTTTCCGATTCTACTGAAACGGTCGCCCGGCCGGACATCCGCCCTTGGCGGACATCCGGCTCTTCCGGAAGCCGGATATCCGGCCCCTCGCCGAAATCCAGCCCCCCATCACCGATTGCGTTTGGAAGACCCTTGACCGGACATCCGGCCCCCTAGCCCGGACATCCGGCGTCTCGGGAAAGCCCGGACATCCGGCCCAACGCCTGGACGTCCGGCCTCCCCTGCCTGCGCGCAGTGCCTCAGGGCCTTGTCCCTTGTACCCCTTCGCCCGAGACTATATATACTTATTCCCTTTCCTCTTTCTAGGGTTAGCATTGGATTAGCTCATATTCTTGTGTGAGAGCCTTTGCTCATCCACTTGGCTACTTCTCCACCGAGATCGGGACCTCTCCGGAGAAGATCCCCAAGCGGATTCAAGACCCCCTTCTAGGGTGACCCCCTCAAGGCCTCCTCACGGAGAAGAACGGTTACCGTTTGTATCTTACCTTTGTTGATCTTGAATCTTGTGCCACTCTATGTGATCGATGATCTAGCATTTGTGTGATTGATCCCTTGTCGGTTTAGTGATTTCTCCCTCGTTTCCTCCGTGTTTCCCTCTTGTTCTTCCGCGTGTTCTTCGTGATTCCCCGTAGGATCCGCTCCAACGTGAAAGATCGCCCACGTAGGGTTCCGCCCTACATCATCTATGGTATCATGAGCCACGTTGATCACGTTATTGGAGCCCCTACCCCTCTTTTTCTAGCTTGATTTTGTTGTTTTGTCCTAATTTCGAAAATTCCCCACAAAATAGCCCCAAATTTTTGTGATTTGTTCGTGTGATGAAGTTTTGTTGGATTTGAGCCGTGGATTTCGTGTGTTGCAGGTAGATCTAGCTTTCTCCCACCATTTCCACAATTTCCATCCACAAAATCCCCCGAATTTTGCCCCGGTTCCCACCTTCCCCCGCGGTGTTCATCGAGCCCGGACATCCGGCCCGATCAGCCCGGACATCCGGTGCCCGGACATCCGGCTTCGGCCGGATTTCCGCCCCTAATAACAACAATCCCTTCCACCACCCGTTCACCGCCTAACTTTCGCCAAATTTTGTCCGGTGCCCACATACACTTCGACGTACCTCCACCACTTCCGCATAACACCACCTTAGCCTTTCCCACTTCCAATTCGACAACGTTGCCAAATTTTGCCTTGAGAATTTGAGTTGGGGTTTTCCGTATCCTTTTGTGTTTCGCTATCTAGGTACGGTTCAACATCAACATCACCACCGCTCATCTTCGTCAAGGACGGTAACATAAATCAACACCTTTGACATTACTTGCAATTGCATTGATAACCATCATAACCCATCTTTTGCGTTGCTTACCCATCGATACTAGCCATTGAGTATTGCCGGCAACGTGACTTGTGCACATTAGTGATCATACTCCATAGCATACATACCATACCAAAGTGGTGCATATCTCACCATCAACTTGTGTGTCACAAAATTGTCATCGCATACACATTTGCTATCTTGGTTCGTGACGTTTTGCATGAGAAAAGAGCTCAAAAGAGAAAGAGCCATTCAAGCTTTTAAGCAAAGAGAGAAAGATAAGCAAAGAGCTTATGAGCAAGAACCATAGCATCATACCACATTAAGATTGTCATACTTGATCATCTTGGATCAACACATCGAAACACCATACATATAGCATACTTGGGTAGAAGCCGTTGCATTTTGCTTACTAGGTTGTGCACAAGTTCGTATCCGCCTATTGTGCAATCGTGCTAAGCGTCTCTCTAGTGTTGTGCAACAAGAGCATCTTGGTGAATTCCACATTTTGGCTCATCCTTGGTTGCATAACCCCATATTATCTTTTGCGTGTGTGTTTCCGTGTACCTTATCTTGCTAGTGGTCTACTTGTTGCATTTGCAAATTGTGAATCATTTCCAACTTTATTGAGTCTCACTTACAATTGCATCAAATTGTGTGCCACCATCCTAACCGAACTCCACCATAAAGCTTTTACTTGTCTAGGTGTGAGAACCGACAAGAATCGGTACCAAGAGTGCTATTTCATTGTCCGCATTTGAGTGAACTTGATTCATCTTCAACATCGGTCAAAGGTACATTGGTATAAGTTCTTTTCCGTTCTACCACTCACATTTCGCTTGGAATGATGGATAGGCCAAGTTCTTCTACCAACCCACTCTTCAACGAGCAAGGCACGACATGTCTTCATATGTCACCAAGAACCACCTATTTGGTGCACAACGAAGCGTTGCACCAAGAACAACAAGCAATGAGCGACCGCATGGACAACCTCGCCACCGACTTGCGACTCTCCGAGCAACGTACAAGAGACTACTTCGACAACAAGTTCGAGGCTCACAAGCAAGAGAATGATGCAAGAATGGACGAGATCCGGCGTTGATGAGAAACCGCGTCATTCAACTTCTTCATCATCAAGACGGAGCCGCCGAGTCGACATTCCGACGACACCTTCTACGACTCAAGTACACCGTCATTGAACACTCTTCGACGAGCCGCAGCGCCAAGACCGTCATGCATCTCGCAACCCGCTACATGTCAAGCATTCACAAGAGCAAGTTGATGATCAAGTTCCTCGTCCTCAATCTAATCAAGAGGCTTTTGCTCAAGCTCAAGAACGACAACGTCTTTGCGTCAACAAGAGGAAGAACGAGCACGTCTTCACCAAGACGAACAAGACGCCAAGGCTCAACGTCTTCAACAACAACAACGTGAGGCGCAAGCTCTTGAGGCGCAACGTGCCCTTCAAGAATCAAGTAGAGCCTTCGCCAACCGCAATCGCGAACGGCGCAATCAAGAGGAAGCCCTTCGAGAAGAAATCCAAGAGAGGAACTACCAACCTCATGCACAACGACAAGTTCCTCAAGCTCCTCCTCAAGCTCGCCAAGCTCCACCTCAACCTCAAGTTCAACAAGGGCAAGTTGATCATGGTCTTCCGCCGCGCCAAGAGCAACATGAAGACGAATACAATCCACGCCAAGGACGTCATCATCAACATCGCCAACAAAACAATGAAGAGCAACGCTACGGCAAGCTAAAATTCACCATGCCCAAGTTCAATGGAAGCAATGACCTCAAGACTACCTCTCATGGGCATTGAAGGTTGACAAAATCTTTCGCTTGCACAACTACGATGAAGCAAAGAAAATTGCTATGGCATCACTTGAGTTCCAAGACTATGTGCTCATATGGTGGGAACAAATCATTGAGCGACGACAAGCAAGAGGTGAACCTCCAATCACCTCTTGGGCTCAAATGAAGGATGTCATGCGAGCACGCTTTGTGCCAACCTACTACAACCGCGACCTCTTCAAGAAACTCCAACTACTCAAGCAAGGAACAAAGAGCGTTGAAGAATATTACAAGGAAATGGAGATAGCCATGATTCGAGCCAATGTCAAGGAAGATGATGAGCAAACTATGGCACGTTTCTTGAATGGACTCAATCATCCCATCAAGAAGATCGCCGACTTCCAACCATACTCATCCCTCATTGAGCTCGTGCATCAAGCTACAAAGGCGGAACGCCAAGTACAAGATGACTTCAAATGCGCCAAGTACTCATCCAAGACCTACGGCTTCTCCAACAACCTAGCGTCAACGACTCCTTCAACATCTACATCAACCAAACTTTCTTCAAGAAACGACGACAAGTCAAGTTACAAGAAGACTTCGACAAACTCAAGTCGTCCTCCTCCTACTACAAGCAACATCAAGCCGTGTGCTTCATCCTCTACTCCGACAGATGAAACCATCAAGACAAGCTCCTTCAAGTGTTTCACTTGCGGCGGCCGAGGCCACAAGTCATACGAATGCACCAACAAGCGCACCATGATCCTCAACGACGATGGCACATATGACTCCATGAGTGAAGAGGAGATGGAAGCTCTTGAGCAAGTGGCCATGCACCGCAAGTGAACGAAGAAGAAGATGATCAAGTCTTTTGTGATGAGGATTCGAGCCCGCCCTCGTTGTCTCCAAGGTCTTGACTCTTCAACATCAACAAGAAGAAGACCAACGATGCCACATCTTCCACACAAAAGCCGGAATCAATGGACGGTCCATCAAGGTCATCATCGATGGAGGTAGTTGCCACAACTTGGCAAGTGAAGAACTATGCTCCAAGCTCCAATTGGTCAAGAGGAAGCACCCGCACCCCTACAAGGTTCAATGGCTAAGTGACTCCCAAGACTATACGAAGTCGAGCATACGGTCCAAGTCTCCTTCAAAATTGGTGCTTATGAAGACACGTTGGAATGTGATGTGGTCCCAATGACCGCTTTTCCACCTACTTCTAGGTCGACCATGGCAATTCGACCGTGGTGTCATCCACAATGGGCGTACCAATCACTATAGCTTCAAGATGAAAGGGAAGGAATATGTGCTACGACCTATGTCTCCTACTCAAGTGATAGCCGATAAGCAAGCCACACATCATAGAGAAAAGAGTGAGAAAGTGATCCACCCAAAAGTGAGTGAGAGCCACAAGCCAAATTTGAGCGACTCTTCGCCTAGAGAGAAAAACCTCATTCTATTTGCCACCAAAAGTGAGATGAGAGAAGTGTGTGAGAACCCATCGAGTGTGATGCACTTTGTCCTTGTGTGCAAGGATGGAGAACCAAAACTAACACCATTCACGAGCTACCTTTGGTGTTTCAATCTCTTTGCAGGAATTTCAAGATGTTTTCCCGATGAGCTACCTCCGGGTCTACCTCCTCTTCGAGGCATAGAGCATCGAATTGACCTCATCCCGGGCGCCTCTTCCAAACAAAGCTCCATACCGAGTCAATCCGGAAGAAACCAAGGAGATTCAACGACAAGTACAACAACTCATCGACAACGGTCATGTACGTGAA
This sequence comes from Aegilops bicornis, assembly GCA_021605145.1. NCBI lineage: Eukaryota > Viridiplantae > Streptophyta > Magnoliopsida > Poales > Poaceae > Aegilops > Aegilops bicornis. The sequence continues at coordinate 345,657,244 of CM038674.1, read as the reverse complement.
AGCCTAAGCCCTTGTGCCGTTCGGTTATCCTTGTGCCTAAGCCCGACGGAAGTTTCCGCCAGTGCTCCGATTGTCGACCTATCAATGCTATTACTGCTCGATATAGGCATCCCATTCCTCGCTTAGATGACATGCTTGATGAACTTAGTGGAGCCAACTTTTTCTCAAAAATTGATCTTAAAAGTGGCTATTATCAAATCCGCATACAAGAGGGTGATGAATGGAAAACTGCTTTCAAAACCAAATTTGGATTATATGAATGGTTAGTGATGCCTATGGGTCTTTCGGAAGCTCCCGTACTTTTGTGCGTCTTATGCATCATGTGCTTCGTCCTTATATTGGAGTCTTTGTTGTGGTTTACTTTGATGATATTCTTGTGTTTAGCAAAACCATGAAAGAGCACATCAATCATGTAAAATCTGTGCTGCAAACTCTTCGCAAGGAAAGCCTTTATGCAAACTTGAAAAATGCACTTTTGGGGTTGACAAAGTGGTTTTCTTGGGTTTTGTAGTTTCCTCAAAGGGTGTCCTTGTTTATGAATCTAAAATTGAAGCAATTAAAACTTGGCCCCAACCCACAAATTTGAAACTAGTGCGAAGTTTTCTTGGTCTTGTGGGTTTTTATCGTCGCTTTGTGAAAGATTTTAGCACAATTGCCGCTCCTTTGCATGCTTTGAGCAAGAAGAATACTCCCTTTGTTTGGGGAACTTTGCAATCAACCGCTTTTGATGAGCTCAAGTCTTTGCTTACTCATGCTCCGATTCTTGCTTTGCCCAATTTTGACAAAACTTTTGAGGTTCATTGTGATGCAAGTGGTACCGGAATTGGCGGAGTTTTGATGCAAGAAAAACGAGCCATTGCTTATTTTAGTGAAAAACTCTCCGGTGCTCAACTTAATTATCCCATCTATGACAAAGAATTGTATGCTTTAGTACGTGTGCTACATGTTTGGGAACATTACCTTAGACCTCATGAGTTTGTCATCCATACCGATCATGAAACGCTTAAGTACCTCAAAGGTCAAACTAAATTGAACAAGCGTCATGCAAAATGGAGTGAATTCATTGAATCTTTTCCTTATGTGATCAAGTACATTAAGGGTAAAGAAAATGTAGTTCTTGACGCGCTTTCACGCATATGCATGCTTGTCACTCAACTTGAGTTGAATGTTATTGGCTTTGAACATATAAAAGACTTGTATGAGCATGATCCATCTTTTGCTTCTCCTTATGCTAAGTGTTTGACGACACGTCTTGGGAACAATATTACATCAAGGATGGTTATCTTATGAGAGCTAACAAACTTTGCATTCCGAGTCTTCTCTTCGTTTGCTCCTTTTGCAAGAGGCTCATGGAGGCGGACTCATGGGACACTTTGGACGCGACAAGACATTCGCCACGCTCTCCAACAACTACTTTTGGCCCAAGATGTTCCGCCACGTCTCACGCTTCACCAACCGATGCTACACATGTCGCAAAGCTAAGTCTAAAGCCCAATCTCATGGTCTTTACATGCCCCTTCCAATTCCATATAAACCATGGGAAGACATTAGTATGGATTTTGTACTCGGTTTGCCTAGGACTCAAAATGGCAAGGATTCCGTCTTTGTTGTTGTGGATAGATTTTCTAAGATGGCACATTTCATACCTTGCAACAAGATAGACGATGCTTCACATGTTGCCAATCTCTTTTGTAGGGAAATCTTGCGACTCCATGGCGTACCAAAGACAATCGTCTCCGATCGTGACGTCAAGTTCTTGAGTTACTTTTGGAAGACCCTATGCGCCAAGCTCGAATCAAGCTCTTGTTCTCCTCGGCATACCATCCTCAAACCGATGGCCAAACGGAGGTGACGAACCGCACACTATCCACTCTACTTTGCGTCTTGATAAAGAAGAACATCAAGGAATGGGAAGCATGTCTACCCATCGCCGAGTACACCTACAATCGTGCAAGACACTCAACTACCGGCAAGTCCCCTTTCGAGGTCGCTTCACGGTTTCAACCCGTTGTCCCCATTGGACATTCTACCTCTTCCTCTCCAAGAGCGCACCAACATGGATGCAACTGAACGAGCAAGCTATATCAAGAAGATGCACGAAGACACAAGGCACACCATTGAGCACCAAGTACAACGTCAAGCAAACAAGCTCAACGCCAACAAGCAACCCATCGACTTCAACATCGGTGATCTCGTGTGGCTACACCTTCGCAAGGACCGCTTCCCCAAAGAACGCAAGTCCAAGCTTCTCCCTCGAGCCGATGGACCTTTCAAGGTGCTAGCACGCTACAACGGCAACGCCTACAAGATCGACCTACCTCGAGACAAATACAACGTGAGCGACATCTTCAACGTCAAGGACCTCGCACCATTCCATGGAGATGAAGCTTTTGATCCGAGGTCGGATCTCTCCCAAGGGGGAGATGATGCGGAGCATCCCTCGATCATCCCCATGGACTTACAACCGTCTCATCAAGAGCCAAGAGGACCCATGACACGAGCTAGAGCTAGAGTTCTCGAGAACGAGGTGACCTCTTTCCTTATTGATATCGCATATGATCCTCTCGAGACATGGCTACTACCTAAGTCCGATATGCTATGCATGATTAGGTGTCAAGGGAACCTCCCGAGGACACACGTGAAGATGGACAAGCCACCAAGTCCGCGGATGAAGAGAACCAACGGAGAAGGCCAAGAACACCTTCCAGGCCCCGGACATCCAGCCATGGCCCCGGACATCCGGCCCCTGGAGAATCTACCTCACCAGGATCCCATCCGCCATGTCTCCAGGCCCGGACATCCGGCGTCAAGCCCGGACATCCGCCCCAGCCGGATATCCTGCCTGACCGAAATCCGGCGCCTTTCCCTTTCGGCTGAAACGGTCGCCTCAGCCCGGACATCCGGCCCTAGGCCCGGACATCCGGCTCGGCCGGAATCCCCGGATATCCGGTACCCTGGCACGGAAATCCGGCCCCCCGGCAGAGAGTGTGTTGGGAAGACCCCGCCAGACCGGACATCCGCCCCTAGCCCGGACATCCGGCGTCTCGGGAAAGCTTGGACATCCGCCCGACGCCGGACGTCCGGCCTCCCTCACTGCTGCGATGCCTCGTGGCCTTGTCCCTTGTACCCCTTCGCCCGAGACTATATATACTTATTCCCTTTCCTCTTTCTAGGGTTAGCATTGGATTAGCTCATATTCTTGTGTGAGAGCCTTTGCTCATCCACTTGGCTACTTCTCCACCGAGATCGGGACCTCTCCGGAGAAGATCCCCCAAGCGGATTCAAGACCCCCTTCTAGGGTGGACCCCCTCAAGGCCTCCTCACGGAGAAGAACGGTTACCGTTTGTATCTTACCTTTGTTGATCTTGAATCTTGTGCCACTCTATGTGATCGATGACCTAGCATTTGTGTGATTGATCCCTTGTCGGTTTAGTGATTTCTCCCTCGTTTCCTCCGTGTTTCCCTCTTGTTCTTCCGCGTGTTCTTCGTGATTCCCCGTAGGATCCGCTCCAACGTGAAAGATCGCCCACGTAGGGTTCCGCCCTACATCATTGCCCTAGGAAACCTGGATTCTAGAAATAGAACCGTAGGAGAGACAAAGGGGGCAATATCGGGTTCCATGGCGAGAGGATATGGTGGGGATTGATAGCACCAGAAAAAATCACTCGGCATGCCAGAGGCGGCGGCCATGGCGAGGGGAGAAGTCATGGGGAGGGGAAGTGAATGGGTATTGGGAGTTAGAACTGCCCGTACCCATGCACTTAACCCTCCTGCAGACGTCGAAGCAGTAGTTGATGTGGCTTGAACTAAGTCGGTATTTCCCCAAAGAGGAAGGGATGATGCAGCATAGCTACGGTATGTATTTCCCTTAGTAATGAGACCAAGGTTATCAAACCAGTAGGAGAGCCATGCAACACCACGTAAACAACTATTGCACACAAAGAACAAATACTTGCAACCCGACGTAACAGAGGGGTTGTCAATCCCTCGCGGGTAAAAAAATAGGTAAAATTGTAGTAGATTGGATAAATAGATCTCGCGGGAACGCGAGATAAAATAAATAATAATAAGTTGCAGTAAGGTATTTTTGTATTAATACATCTGAAAATAAAAGCAAATACAAATAGATCACGAAGGAAAATATAATAAAGAAGAGACTCGGGGCCCGTAGATTTCACTAGTGGCTTCTCTCGAGAAAAATAGCATACGGTGGGTAAACAAATTACTGCTGGGCAATTGATAGAACTTCAAATAATCATGACGTACTCAAGGCAAAGATCATTATATAGGCATCACGTCCAAGATTAGTAGACCGACTCACCTTTGCATCTACTACTATTACTCCACACATCGACCGCTATCCAAAGCATGCATCTAGTGTATTAAGTTCATGGAGAAAGCGGAGTAATGCAAGAAGAACGATGACATGATGTAGACAAGATCTATTTATGTAGAAATAGACCCCATCTAGTTATCCTTAATAGCAATGATACATACGTGTTGGTTCCCCTTCTGTCACTAGGATCAAGCACCGTAAGATCGAACCCATCACAAAGCACCTCTTCCCATGGCAAGAAAAATCGATCTAGTTAGCCTAACTAAACCAAAGATTCGAAGAAGAAATACGAGGCTATAAGTAATCATGCATATAAGAGATCAAAAGACTCAAATAACTTTCATGGATAAAACATAGATCTGATCATAAACTCAAAGTTCATCGGATCCCAACAAACACACCGCAAAAAGACTTACATCAAATAGATCTCCAAGAGACCATTGTATTGAGAATCAAAAGAGAGAGAGGAAGCCATCTAGCTACTAACTACGGAACCGTAGGTATACAATGAACTACTCACGCATCATTGGAGAGGCACCAATGAGGATGATGAACCCCTCCGTGATGGTGTCTAGATTGGATCTAGTGGTTCAGGAACTTGCGGAGGCTGGAATTGATTTTTGCCAACTCCCGTAGGGTTTCTGGAATATTGGGGTATTTATAGAGCAAATAGGCGGTGCGGGAGGCTACCGAGGTGGGCACAATCCACCTGGGCGCGCCTGGGCCCCCATGTGCACCCTGGTGGGTTGTGCTCCCCTCGGAGCTCCCCTCAGGTACTTTCTTGGCCCAACAGGTGTCTTCTGGTCCAGAAAAAATCACCAAATGTTTTTGCAGAGTTTGGATTCTGTTTGGTATTGATTTCCTGCGAAGTAAAAAACAAGCAAAAAACAGCAACTGGCACTAGGCACTATGTCAATAGGTTAGTCCCAAAAGATGATATAAAGTTGCTACAAAATGATTGTAAAACATCCAAGATCGATAATATAACAACATAGAACAATAAAAAATAATAGATACGTTGGAGACGTATCAGCATCCCCAAGCTTAATTCCTGCTCGTCCTAGAGTAGGTTAATTAGAAAAACATAATTTTTGATGTGGAATGATGCCTAGCATGTTCATCACATATTCTTTTCGTTGTAGCATGGACATTTGGACTTTTATATGATTCAAAGCAATATTCTAGTTTTGACATAAAGATTTCAATACTCAAGCATATCATCAAGCAACCATGTCTTTCAAAATATCAATACTAAAGCAAGTTATCCCTAGCCCATTATGCTCAATCATTAATCCATTCATGAAACACACTCGCATATTAGCTACAACCAATGCTCAAGTACGATCATAGTGCCCCTTAGTTGGTGCTTTATAAGAGAAGATGGAGACTCGAGTAAAAATAAAAATTGCATAAAGTAAAAGAAAGGCCCTTCATGGAGGGAAGTAGGGATTTGTAGAGGTGCCAGAGCTCAAAGCGAAAAAGATAGAGATAAAAACATTTTGAGTGGCATGCTTTTCCTGTCAACAAAAATGATCGAGCAGTGCCCAATACTTTCCATGCTGGATATATCATAGGCAGTTCCCAAACAGAAAATAAAGTTTATTCCTTTTTCAACCATACTTTCACTTTCCATGGCTAGCCATATTCACGAGTGCCTTACATACCAACACTTTCCAAGGAATTTATTATTTGACAACATAAAGTAAATTCATTTTTCATTTCGGGATTGGGCATCCCTAATACCTTTGCCATACTGTCGTGCAATGACAAGTGAATAAACACTCATCTTGAGAATAACACATCTAGCATGGAAATATATCAGCCACCCCCTACCGTTTCATGAGCGGTACGAGTAAGCAAAAGAGAAATTTATTTTGAAAATTAGAGATGGCACATACAAATTTGCTTAGAACGGCAAAAGTATACCGCATATAGGTAGGTATAGTGGACTCATGTGGCAAAACTCGTTTAAGGATTTTTGATGCACCAGTAGTGATCATACTTAGTGCAAATGAAGGCTAGCAAAATAGTGAGAAGCATCCAACCAAGAAATGAAAAATCTCCTAAGCGAGCATTAAGCATAACTAACACCGAATAATGCACCATAAGTAGGATGTAACTTCATAGCATAGCTATTGACTTTCGTGCTTGCATAGGGAATCACAAACGTTAACACCAATATTCTTACTAAAGCACAATTACTCACCAACATGACTCACATATTATATCCACATATCGCAAAACTATTACAAGGAATCAAGTTTATTTTGTCCAATGATCTTCATGAAAGTTTTTATTATATCCTTCTTGAATATCTATCACTTTGGGACTAATTTCATATGTTGCTTTTGATAGCTCAAACAAATCTAAGTGAAGAACATCAGCATAAAAATTTTCTTCTCTTAAAATAATTTAAGTGAAGCAAGCGAGAATTTCTTAATTTTTTTACTAACTCTCAAATAAATCTAAGTGAAGCATGAGAGCATTTCTTCAAAAATACTAAAGCACGCCATGCTCAAAAAGATATAAGTGAAGCACTAGAGCAATTCCATAGCTCATAAAGATTTAAGTGAAGCATAGAGAGCAATTTTAACAAGTCATAGCATAATTTTGTCTCTCTCAAATAGGTGTGTCCAACAAGGATTCATAACTAAAAATAAAAAGCAAAACACGCAAAGACTCATATCATACAAGACGCTCCAAGCAAAACTCATGATATGTGACGAATAAAAATACAGCTCCAAGTAAAATACTTATGGTCACTAGAAGAAAGAGGGGATGCCACTCGGGCATCCCCAAGCTTAATTGCTTGCTTCTCTTTAGATAATAGCTCGGGATGCCCTGGGCATCCGCAAGCTTAGGCTCTTCTTACTCCTTATTCCTTCATCCATCGTAATATCACCCAGAACATGAAAACTTCAATCACACAAAACTCAACAAAACCTTCGTGAGATCCGTTAGTATAAGAAAGCAAATCACTACTATAAGTACTGTTGCAAACCCGTTCATATTTTATTTTTGCATTATATCTACTGTGTTCCAACTTTGCTATGGCTCAAACCCCTAGTAAGAGTCCATAGGTTAATCAAAATAAGCACACAACGCAAAAAAACAGAATGTGTAAAAAAAAATGTATCAGTCAGAGCAATCTGAATATTTTGAATACTTATGTAACTCCAAAAATTCTGAAAAATTAGGACAACATGAGAAATTTGTACATTAATCTTCTGCAAAAATAATCAGTATTTTATCATGCTTCTGTTAAAAATGAGAATTATTTTCGTGAGTGCAAAAGTTTCTGTTTTTCAGCAAGATCAAATCAACTATCACCCAACATGATCCCAAAGGCTTTGCTTGGCACAAACACTAATTAAAACACAAAAAACACAATCATAACAGTAGCACAATTGTGCAAACACTCAAGAATAGAAAGAAAGAGACAAAAATAAATTTTATTCATTGGGTTGCCTCACAACAAGCGCCGCTGCTTTTACGCCCCTAGCTAGGCATAACGCAAGGATCTAAGTATTGTCATCTTTATTTCTAGATAAATAAGATGCCCTCATGATTGATTCATATGGTGGTCTGATTCTTGTTCTAGGTAAGCGTTCCATACCCTTCCTTAGTGGAAATTGAAATTTAATATTGCCTTCTTTCATATCAATCACGGCACCAATAGTACGTAAAAACAGTCTACCAAGTATAATTGGACAAGATGGATTGCAATCAATATCAAGAACAATAAAATCTATGAGGACATAATTCCTATTTTCAAGAATAAGGACATCATTAATTCTTCCCATAGGCATTTTAATAGTAGAATCCGCCAAGTGCAAATTTAAGGAACATTCTTCAATATCGGTAAGACCAATCACATCACATAAAGATTTCGGAATTGTAGAAACACTAGCACCCAATTCACATAAAGCAAACCACTCATAATTTTTAATCTTGACTTTGATAGTAGGTTCCCATTCATCATGTATAATTTTCTAGGAATTGAAATATCTAATTCCAACTCTTCTTCCAAAGCTTTCATCATAGCATCAACAATATGTTTAGTAAAAGCATTATTTTGTTCATAAGCATGGGGTGAATTTATCATGGACTGCAACAAAGAAATACAATCAATCAAAGAGCAATTATCATAATTAAATTGTTTGTAATCCAAAAGAGTGGGCACATCGCTAGTTAAAGTTTTGACCTCTTTAAACCCACTTTTATCATTTTTCTCAAGAAGATTTTCACCTCCGAATTATCGGGACGCCTTCTAACTAAAGTTGACTCTTCTTCAATCCCTTTTTCATCAATCTTAATTTTACTAAACAAAGAATCAATAGAAGAAACACCAATCATTTTAAGATCTTCATCATTTTTATCTTCTAACAAGATTGGTTTAGCAGTCATTTGATTTACTAGGGTAGCTTGTGCATCGTATATTTTGCCTAGCAAACTTTTAGCAAAATCATAGTTAGATTGGAGATTGCAAACTTCTCTACTAATATCATCAAGTTGTTTTGTTATAGCAACTAGCACAACAGGGTGCTCCTTAACTTCTTCGGTAAAATATTATTGTGCTCAAATTGTGTAGTCATATATTCCTTAGTGTTTTTCTCAATTTCAAGCAAAATCTTGGGGGTAAGGAACATCATAATATTTTCTTTGAGGCATCATGACTATGCAAACAAGAACAAACAAAAACAGATCTGAGAGAAAATGGTCAACGAAAAAGAGGGCGAATAAAACAACAAATGTTAGTGAAGTGGGGGAGAGGAAAACGAGAGGCAAATGACAAATAATGTAAATTGTAAGGAGATGAGATTTGTGATTAGGAACCTGGTAGATGTTGATTATGTCTCCCTGGCAATGGTGCCAGATATTCCTTTCGATGCGGCTTGAACTACGTCGGTATTTCCCCAAAGAGGAAGGGATGGTGCAACACAGCTACGGTAGGTATTTCTCTCAGTGATGAGACCAAGGTTATCGAGCCAGTAGGAGAACCACGCAACACCACGTAAACAGCTCCTGCACACAAAGAACAAATACTTGCAACCCGACGTAAGAGAGGGGTTGTCAATCCCTCACGGGTAAATAGATAGGTAAAATTGTATTAGATTGGATAAATAGATCTCGCGGGAACACGAGATAAAATAAATAATAATAAATTGCAGCCAGGTATTCTTGTATTTTTGGATCAATAAAATAAAAGCATATAAAAATAGATCGTGAAGGCAAGTATAATAAAGAAGAGACCCTGGGGTCGTAGATTTCACTAGTGGCTTCTCTCGAGAAAAATAGCATACGGTGGGTAAACAAATTACTGTTGGGCAATTGATAGAACTTCAAATAATCATGACGTTCTCTAGGCAATGATCATTATATAGGCATCACGTCCAAGATTAGTAGACCGACTCCTGCCTGCATCTACTACTATTACTCCACACATCGACCGCTATCCAAAGATGCATCTAGTGTATTAAGTTCATGGAGAAACAGAGTAATGCAATAAGAACGATGACATGATGTAGACAAGATCTGTTTATGTAGAAATAGACCCCATCTTGTTATCCTTAATAGCAACGATACATACGTGTCGACACCCCTTCTGTCACTGGGATCAAGCACCGTAAGATCGAACCCATCACAAAGCATCTCTTCCCATGGCAAGAAAAACCGATCTAGTTGGCCTAACTAAACCAAAGATTTGAAGAAGAAATATGATGTCTGCTAGACTACGTCGGTATTCCCCAAAGAGGAAGGGATGATGCAGCACAGCGACGGTAGCTATTTCCCTCAGTGACGAGACCAAGGTTATCGAACCAGTAGGAGAACCAAGCAACACTACCTGAACAACAGCTGCACACAAATAACAAATACTTGCTCACGCGCGGGTGGTGGCTCGTAGGACGAGGAGAAGCTTTTGCTTACGATAGTGCGCTTAGTACATGCGGTGGACGTGCAGCAGTTCATTCAGTTTCAGATTGCCAGAAGTATCTATACAGTACTACCATCATCATTGTTCGACTTTCGGAAGAAGTGAAGAGCCAAGCGCATGGTCACCTACTCGCAGTATAACCGGCCGTGTTGGCATGAATTTTTTAACGTAGTACAATCTGAGTGGATTGCTCCAGTGGTCATCACACGTGAGCCAATCGGTTCACACCCTTCCGCGCTCCATTTTGTCTTGCGTTCCTTCCTCCATCCAGCACTCTGACAAGTGGGCCCCATGCTCATGTATGCCAATGTGGTAGTATTCAATTATTTAGCCAGTGTCAGCTATCACACCCTTTCGGTGCCATGTCAATGTACCCACTAGAAACAAGTTAGACTTGTTCGGTGCATCCGCCTTCCTAGGTGTTTGGAGAGGAATTGGCCAGCGCGAGGCGGTTCTATAGGTGGGCAGGCGGCTAAAAACAAGGGAAAACGCGCGAACCGGCTAGGCGAGGGAGAGAAGCTATCGGGGAGGCTGATCTGGCCCACGAACACCTATGGGACCGGCGGACCAAGCCCCTTTCGGTTCGGCGGGGGACGGAGGTCGCACGAAGAGCAGATCGAGGCGGTTAAGCACGAAGCGGTTTACCCAGCTTCGGAGCTCTCTGGAGAGATAACACTCCTACTGCTGCATGTCTGGATGTATTGAGTTCTTGCTCAAGAGCGCTGGGTGCTACAGTACACACAAGCTGCTAACGAGACCGAGCGTGAGTGTTCTCGACCTCCCTCTACGTTGCGCATGGGCCTCCTTTTATATGCTAAAGGGGTCACCGACAGGTGGCAACGTAGACAAGGGTAAAAATGGAAAAGGAGTGGTTGGTACAGCTACTTGTATAGTGTATGATAGAGGCAAAGGTGTCCCGATGTTTCGATGAGATGGTGGCTATCGTTTCTGTGGGAGTCGACCTTGACGATCCGACTACGTACGTGCGAGACGTCGCGCCTTAGCAATCGCTAAACCAACTTCCGAGGGTTATTGACCACGCCGGAGCACGATCAACTCCGACCACGAGGGCCTGTTTCCTGCGAAAGCAAACGAAGAACAAGCAAGAAACTAAGATTGCAATCTGGATATTGCGAATATAAGAGGAAAGCTTTATTAATGAAGGTGGGGTTCGAGACACCTTGGTCCGGTCGTTGAACACAAACGGCACGAAGTTGCAGCTATGGCGAACTTTTGATCTAAACAAAACCCAAAGTCTAAACGACGCCCTAAGGGCTGTATATATGGAGAAAGAGGAGGAATTTCGTGGCCCTTGAGGGAGGGGTCCAAACCAACCCTAACTCTTGTTTCCCCACACATACAGACTCTAAAACAGCCTACACTTAAGTATTTCTGAAATTACATGGGCCTGGCCCAATATTAAGGTGACGCAGCACCTAGAATAGCCTATGGACGAATATTATGAAGTGGCATCTTGTATATTTCGTCCAAGGCCTCATGCTCTCATTAGGGTGGCTTCAAAGTCCTGGAATCATCACTTGTAACTCCGTTCTTGTTCCCCTTGCGCATGCCAACATCTCCATGCTTGAACTTGCTCCAAGGTTCATCTTTCTTGTCCATGGTAGGCCCTTCATTTGTAAGCAAAACAAATGTATCCAATTTAGGCAGCATCATATTCTCATGAACATTGGAATCAAGTTACTAAGAAACGAAAGTACCTGATAATTCAATTGGCGTGCGCGAGCTCTAGTAATTGGTCCAGTATGTATAGCAGCAGGGGCTGTGGGTGTAACAATGGTATTGATGTCCTCATCAGTGTATCATACCTAACCCTGACGGCAGGGGACAAAGCCATTAAATGCCCGTCTACGTCGCCCTAACAGTGCAGAAAGGGACCGTCAGAGGCGCCACCGCTTGCCACGATGGCAATCTTGTCGGTCGATGCCACCGCTGCTCCGCCGGCCGCACCGCTTCTTGCCACGCTGCTACCGAAAGGTCCTGTATGCGACACGTTAGTGGATGTGCCGGAGCGCAGTACAGAATGGTGGTCTGCCATGCAAGCGCCTTTGCCGCGGTTGTTGTCTTGTCGCTGTTCGAAGCTTGTCGCTCACCGGGCCTTCCCGGCAAGCTCCTCTTGCCGGGGCCTTGTCTCCTAGGTGCCTTGGGTGGCCTTCCCGGCAAGCTCCTCTTGCCGGGGCTTTGTCTCCTAGGTGCCTTGGGCGGTCTTCCCGGCAAGCTCCTCTTGCCGGGGCCTTGTCTCCTTGGCTTCAATACTTTGTTCTTGAATGGCTCCAAAGGAACCATGGAGGACCTTGGCGGTCACCCGGCAAGCCTTGCCGCGGAGGGGTCAAGAATCGCCTGCGCACAAGTTCGGGATACTAGGGTACCCCTACTCTAGTACACCGGCAGAGCCCCGGCCTGGCCACACACTGCAAGCCGAAGGCCATGTTGGGCCAGCCCAAAACAGGCATGGGCATCGCTGCCTGCTAAGCACGCCGTAACTCACCCCGACCCACCACGCCTCCATTTAACGGCACGCCGAATGCGGCGCCGTGTGAGAGATCGTGGGTGGTTTCTTTATTCGAAAACGGAACGTCCCGCCTCCCTCTTTATAAGGGGGAAACAGGGCAGTTCGCCCATCTCGCTAGTTGTCATTCAATCTCGAAAATCCCCGCCGCTTCCCCTTCTTCCCAAGGTCAAGAGAGAGCAGCCCGCCTTCATTGCCACTCAAAGATCACCAACGCCGTTGATCTCCTCACCACCTCCGCCATGGCTCGAAGCCGACAAGGGAAGGCCGTGAAGTCGGCCGAGGCGCAACGGCTTGCGGCCGCTGGAAGGAGCGGGCAATCTTTCCCCCGCCATGAGGGAGCCGAGGGAGTACTACTACCTCTTCTAGTCGACGGAGACGCGAGCGCATCCGCAAGCACGAAGGTACTCCCATTGCCGCTGAACCGTCTCAATGGGTACCCTTTCTTCGCGATGTTCTTCTATTGCGGGCTTTGCCGCCTTTTCTCTCAATTTTTTCGCGATATCATGAACACCTACGGTTCCGCCTCCTTGACTTCACCCCCAATGCTGTTCTGACCATGGAAGTTTTCGCACATCTCTGCGAAAACTTTGTCGGAGTCCATCCAAACGTAGCCCTTTTCCGCCACTTCTTTATGCCCCGAGTTGAGAGAGGAGAGCCTCTTTCCGGTGGGATCGCCTGGATCTCGAGGACCGGCAAGAAGGAAGCTTGTCTGGAGGGAGAGCTCCGCAGCAAATGGGATGAGTGGAGAGCAGACTGGTGCTGGATTGTCGAGGAGAACCCGCAGCTGCCATCGCCCATCGCCAAACCTCGTGATTATGCTGGCAACGATTGGAGCAGTCTGGCCTCGGAAGACGCTAGGTCAAGATTGCCGTCATCCGGATCCTGCGCTGAGGCTTGCCGGACTCATCAGAGGTGCCGTTGGCGCAGATTTCCTTCGTCGCCGCACGCTTCCCTGCAGAGAGGAGGAGACCGCTACCGGGAGTTCCGTAACGCGGCGGATATCATGAGGTTGCGCCGGGCCTCAACTTCAATTTCACCGTTTTGGAACTGGACGCGATGCTCTTGGAGCTGTTCAAGCATGATCCCGAGCATCCCGGAGCGTTCAGGTTGCCGAAGAATGTCGCCCCGTCAGGCAACAATTCCTCACTCGACCGCATCCGTGCAATGATGTCGTTGTCGACTCGCATGGAATCGCTCCAACTCGGCAAGAGCTCGCAGATGACGCTGCGGCGGTGTTCTTTGACAGCCGTAGAAGTGCCGATCCGCCCGATGAATGTAAGAGACTCACCCGCGACACCACCGATGATGAGATGCGCGACGCCACTGTGCCGGAAGAGGCGGCAGCAGGCCGCCGCTGGGCGAAGTTCGGATTCACCGTGGAGGAGGCAGAGGCGCAGAGGCGGCAAGCCTTGTCGAGCGAGGGAGTTTGCCGCGAGGAAGAGCTTGTCGGCCTGAAGCCGAAGTCGAGCGAGCCACCGAGGGCGCCTCCTCCTCCTTCGCATAGCTTGCCGCGAGCGGAGCCCCAGCTCCACCAAGAAGGCGTCTCCAAGGCCGGAGACGAAGCGGGCGGCAGACGGGTCAACACCGCCAAGGCGACGCGCTCCACCGCTGCAAGCATCATTGCAGCGGAGCACCTCACGCCGCTGCGGCAACCGGAGCGGGCCCTCGCAGACCACCGCTTCGCTTCCCGCCAAGCGGCTAAGGGAACCTACTCCTCCGCATCATCGTCTTTGAGGCGAGCCAGAATTTGATCTCTCGCTCGCCAGCTCGACGAGGAAGAAGAAGAGTAAGATTCTTTGCAAGATTTGTAGTCCTTGACTTGTTGCTTTGTCTTGTATCTGATTTGCTTCATCAACCCATTCCTTTTCGTGACGCCGCCCGTAGAGCGTCGAAGAGAGCCAAGGCCCCGTGATTGTCAACGAGGACGAACCTACCGCGACAGCAGGAGGCGCGTCTGAGACCACCTTGCCGGACGCGGCAACTCTTCCTCAAAGCAGCCCCAACGCAGCCCCAGCCGTAAGTATATGGTTTACTTCCTGCTGTTAGGCGTGCATGGGTGCCCTTTCTTTGCCGATATCTCGATCACGATTTGTGTATGAGCAGAGCAGCCTTACCATTAGTGCACTGAAGCCGATCCTGACAAGCCTTCTGCTTCGACTACACCGCCAAGGGAGGATTCCCCGGCAAGGGAGCGTTCTCCGGCAAGGGAGGCTTCTCCGGCAAGGGGTAGTTCTCTGGCAAGGGACAGCTCTCCGGCAAGGGACAGCACCAGCGATCCCCTGGTGGCGGAGACCATGACTGCAGAACCTAGCACATGTAATCTTCTTGCTTGAAAACTTTCCTTGTGTTCTTCTTCTTCTGATTTTCTTTTTGAATATTTTCTTGACTTTTCTTTATTTTCCGGTCGCCAGATCCATCTGCCACAAAGCCAATGGAGATCGAGGCTGCCGGCGAGGAGGACGCGCGCGGTAATACTGACGACGCCGCTGCCATCGGAGAAGAAGCTGGCGCCGACGAGCCCGCCGGCGAAGAGGCCGCCAAAGCCGCCGCCGCAGAAGCCGGGCGAGGGGTCCGGCGATCGCACCGACGGCCCCGAGGCCGCAAGAGCGCCAGCGCCACGCCGACCGTCGATTCCTCCGCCACAAGGCAGCTGCCGGGTTCAAGAGCCCCAGCCGGCGCCTATTTGAAGGCCGGCGATGGCGTCTTCATCAAGCTCCCATGGGCGTCGAGCTCCTGTGGCGCCGGCCAAGGAGAAACTTTGATGAAGAGCTGCTCGCCTCCGCTGGATCGACGCCGGTCGACGCACCAAACAAAGCAGCGAAGTCTCGAGGAGGAGCAATGCCGCGAAGTCATTGCCGCTCTACCGCGCCCGACAAGCCAAGCTGAAATCCCGGAAGCGCTTGTCGCGAAGGCGGGAGCAGACATCGAGAAGCGCGGAGGAGCTCCGGCCTCAACCAGAAGCTCTCCGGTCCTTTGCAGAGGAGCGGGAGCGACTTCGGCCGAGGAGCGCAAAGCCTTCCTCCTCGAGAAGGTCAAGCCGAGGAGCAACAGCGGCTTGCCGCCGAGAAGCTATCTCAAGCAGAAGGCGAGTTGGCGCAGAGGAAGGTTAATCTTGACAGCCATGAGGAGGATCTAGCCACGCGTGAGCAAACATTTGGCGGGGCTCTCAAGGAAGCAAAGGATGCTGCCAGCCGCCGAGGCCGCCAAGAAGGAGCCGGAGACGAAAGTGATGCACTGGAGGCCAATCTCAAGGAGAGCGGCGAGGAGCTTGCTGCACTCAAGCATGAGCCGAGAAGGACGCCTACACTCTTGGCAAGCTGCAGGCCGTCTCGCCGAGAGGAGCAAGGAGCTCAAGCGCCGCCAAGGACTCCAACGCAGATCTTGAGTTGAAGCTGACCACCTTGACTCAGACGCTGGACGGCGCCAAGGAGCAGGAGGTGGACTTGAAGGAGAAGATCAAGGCCGACGAGGCGTTGCTGGCGAGTGCTGCTGCCTCCCAGAATACCTTTAGGGAGGATGTGGAGCACTGGACCGAGGGTCTCGTGGATGTTGCTGCAGCCATTGATGAGGACATGACTACCTTGGATAAGACCAAAAATATTGCATACATGCATATTTGTCAGGTGATTTCTAGTGCAAACTATTCAATAATATATTTATGTTATCCAGAACAAAAATACTTCATATACTTTTGTGTTTTGTCTAATTGCAGGTGTATGGGACATTTGTACAATCCACATATGAAGATAAGGGAAAAGAGATGTTTACCTGCTGTTCAAAAGTTCTCTCACGTCACTTTTGGCCTAAGAGAAGATAGAGTCCAAGTCTCTCACGTTCGACTCAGATTCGGACTACTGCAGACATACCTGACTCAAAACGTCAATAACTTTTTCATCCGGACTCCAAATTGGGTGATTCTTTTTTTGTTGGAAAATAGATTTCGTGCACCTTCCAACCCAATTGGATTCGCCTTCAAATTCGTCCGGAGCGTTGAGTTATGGACAAAACAATCTGATGCTGCAGCAGAACCCGAGTCAAACTACAAGTCCAAAGGTGTTACGTCACCTCCGCTTGGGCCCATTGGCCTTGTACGACCTAGGGTTAGTTTTAGGCTGCCTTGGGACGTCCTACCACCTCCTTGGCCGCCACCCCTTGCTCCTATATAAGTAGATCCATCTAGTAGCTTTTTCCTTGGGATTTGTTTAGTTAAAAGTTAGCCATTGCAACTTCGTGTACTTCGTTTGTGTCCAACGACCAGACCAAGACCGCTTACGGATCCCCACCATTATCAATACTTCATATATATTCGCAATATTCAGATTGCTTTATCATATTCTTGCTCGTTCTTCGATTGCTTGCAGGAATAGACCTTCGTGGTCGCCGATCGTGCTTCCCATCGCCGGTAACCTCGAGAGATTGGTTTAGCGATTGCTAAGGCGCAACGTCGTGCACGTTTGTAGTCGGATCTTCAAAGTCGACTCCACCAAATCGATAGTTATCATCTCATCGAAAGATCGGGACCCTCGCCTCTATCAAATTGTATCAGTTTCCAGGTTGCTCGGTGAGATTTTCCAGTTATCCCTAGATTCGATTTATTTTCTTACCTATTGTCCAAGAAAAGGCCACCAGAAAAGTTAGATCTATTCATCATTTGTCCTAGCCAAAGGCAAGCCTTTGCAATTTTCTTTTCATTGTTTGCATTATTAAATTATCGGTTGCATCGTCGTGTCGAGTTGCTGGTCTTAGTGTCTAGTTCCTTTAGAGTTTCGAGTTACATTCACATTAGTCACGCCGCCGCTGCATCATTATCCCTTCCGCTGTCCATCATACCATCCATCAATTTCCACCACGTGATACGCACTATTCATTGTCATAATCATAGTTGAGGTCATTCACATCTTCGCTTGATCCAATCTGCATCTTATCTAGTTTGTTTTGGAAAAAGAGAAAAAAAAGAGAGAAAAAAAGAGAAAAAAGTAAAAAAAAAGTCAGAGAAAAAAAAGGGATAAAGAAAAAGGAAAAAAAGTGTGAGAAAAAAAAAAGAGAGAAGAAAAAAAAATCGGATCTATCTAGAATCAATCTCGTACCTGAATTCGGATTGGAATCTGTTTTGCGCACTGTTCAGTAAAACAGGTGTATCTTCCTCATACGAAGTCCGTTTTGGCTCCGTGAGTACTCAAATTGAAGCTAGCAACGAGCCGCATATAAATAGTTACAGAAGCTAGTTCATTATTTGACACCTCAAAATCGGCTTCTAAATAGGTCTTTTTGCCCTCTGAAGTTCGTGAACACAGCTTGTTCCAATTTTTCAGGCCAGTTTTAGAATTCTTTGACTCCTCATATCAACTCGAATTGAGTGATTCTTTTTGCATTGGAAAGCTTGAGTTAGTAGCATTCTTTGAAAGAATTTATCAGAAAATTGGCTCAAACTTTTGAAGAGGAAAGTTGGAGAGAGAGTTGTTGTATGTCCCGCTTGGTAGTTGTTTTTATCATTATCTTCACTACCGTTGTGATCTTCACTTATATCTTGCTGTCAAGAGCTACTTAGTATCCTTCACTGATGCTAGTTGTGCTACGCCGTGACCTCATTAGTGTTCTAGGCTCGCGTCTCTAGTCCGGTCTAGCCTAGGACCAAAGATGATCTGCGTCATTGAGCGTTTATTCAACATTGCATCTTTGAATTGATTATTGCTAATCTTTTGCTACCATATATAGCCAACCCAGCTCCACATATTTCTACACCGTGTATACGTACGCTCCCCTGGCAATCGCTTTACTCAATATTCGGAGTTACTTGACACAGCTGGTTGCCAATCACCGCCTGCATGGTAAGAACTTGTAAGACATTGATATTTGCTTTCTTGTGAGCGTTTACCACCACATCCTAGTAGTTATAGGAACATTATTTTTGGATTTTGTTTCTTGTTCTACTAATCATGACAGGATCCAGAGTCAATTCATGGGCTTTGTCGATCGCGGGAGACATGCCACCACCTATGCAAATACCACAACCGTCACGAGAGGTGCACAAACATCCAAATGCACATGATCAGGTTCATGTTTTTATACCACCATTTAATGGCCGTTTTAGACCTGCTTTATATATTGAATGGGAGTTAGACATAAATAATATATTTGCTTCCCATAATTTTGATGAACGTAAAAAAGTTACGGTTGCGGTTGGTTCTTTCACTGGTTATGCTCTAGTTTGGTGGAGTGAATATTGTCGGTTACACCCTGATTATGTACCTAATACTTGGGATGATTTAAAACATGTCATGAGAGATAGATTCGTCGATTTTTATTATACTCGTGGCATGATTAAAAAAGTGGAACATTTAAAACAAGGTAGTGACACCGTAACAAAATATTATGATGATTTACAAACTACCTTGTTGCACTCATTTTTAGAAGAAAGTGAAGAAGATTTTATGGATAGATTTTTGGGAGGATTAAACCATAATATTCAGGAGATACTAATTCATGAAGAGTGTTATCCTATGGACCATTTGTTTCGTCTTGCTTGCAAAGCTGACCAGGAAATAAAACGACGTGTTGCCCACAAGGAGAACAAGCGCACGGTGCACATTCCAACTGTTGATACAGATGTTTATTCAACTACTAGGCGTACTATGACAACCACATCCGTTGTTGCGAGGACTACATCATCTCCACCATGTGACACATCACCATCGAGAGTGCTCGTGCATCATCTGAGTTGACTATAAGAGGTAATGACAAAGGTACAGATTTTCCACTTTTACATGAGAATGATGCATGCCTAGTTAACTTGAATACATCATGTGTTGAGCTACCCACTACTTTGATCACACCACCTATTTTAGAGGATTATGTTGATAATTTGACTTTGCCATGTGATCAAACAACTGAAATACCAACAATTTTGAGAGCACCCATTGAATTAACTGTTGATGCAAAAGAATCAATGTTTAATCATTTTGATATGACCTCTAATCTTGGTGATGATTCTGTGTCAAATGACTCATTGAATGTTTGCTTATCTAAGCATGTTGTAGCATGTAAATTTGATTCAAATAAGGTTTATTCACCAATGTTGGGATGGTTTAATGATGAACATTATCAATCTTTTGAAATAAATAAGAGCTTCACTTATATGTGCAAACTGAGTTGCAATATTTTCATGCCTTCTAGTTCTTGTGCTAATGTTTTGGCTTTAGATTTTATGAACTATGCAAGTTACTCATCTATTCATGTGTCATATATGCAAAAATCAAGGGAAGTAAAAATGGATGACGTATACATATACAACATGTACACCTTGTCTTTTTTGTTAGCCACATTTCAGATTAAGCAACGCCGAGGACGGCTTTGTTTTCAAGAAGGGGAGGATGATGAGGACATGACTACCTTGGATAAGACCAAAAATATTGCATACATGCATATTTGTCGTGTGATTTCTAGTGCAAACTATTCAATAATATATTTATGTTATCCGTAACAAAAATACTTCATATACTTTTGTGTTTTGTCTAATTGCAGGTGTATGGGACATTTGTACAATCCACATATGAAGATAAGGGAAAAAGAGATGTTTACCTGCTGTTCAAAAAGTTCTCTCACGTCACTTTTGGCCTAAGAGAAGATAGAGTCCAAGTCTCTCACGTTCTGGACTCAGATTCGGACTACACAGACATACCTGACTCAAAACGTCAATAACTTTTTCATCCGGACTCCAAATTGGGTGATTCTTTTTTTGTTGGAAAATAGATTTCGTGCACCTTCCAACCCAATTGGATTCACCTTCAAATTCGTCCGGAGCGTTGAGTTATGGACGAAACAATCTGATGTCTTTGCAGAATCCGAGTCAAACTACAAGTCCAAAGGTGTTACGTCACCTCCGCTTGGGCCCATTGGCCTTGTACGACCTAGGGTTAGTTTTAGGCTGCCTTGGGACGTCCTACCACCTCCTTGGCCGCCACCCTTGCTCCTATATAAGTAGATCCATCTAGTAGCTTTTTCCTTGGGATTTGTTTAGTTAAAAGTTAGCCATTGCAACTTCGTGTGCCGTTTGTGTCCAACGACTGCACCAAGACCGCTTACGGATCCCCACCATTATCAATACTTCATATATATTCGCAATATTCAGATTGCTTTATCATATTCTTGCTCGTTCTTCGATTGCTTTCAGGAATAGACCTTCGTGGTCGCCGATCGTGCTTCCGGCATCGTCGGTAACCTCAGGAGATTGGTTTAGCGATTGCTAAGGCGCAACGTCGTGCACGTTTGTAGTCGGATCTTCAAAGTCGACTCCACCAAATCGATAGTTATCATCTCATCGAAAGATCGGGACCCTCGCCTCTATCAGCCATCGACAGGGAGCTGGCGCAGCTGGGGATGGAGGATCTTGGATATTCCTCCGATGATCACCTCCGACCCGGCGCCAAGCTCAGCTTGTTCTTGAAGGGCGTGGTGACGGCCCTCCAGCGACTCCGGGAAGAAATCCCAAAGCGGCTGGCCGAGGAGTCGCGCCAAATCTACGCGGGAGCTCTTCAAAAGGTGCTGATGAAGGTGGCCTTCCGCAATCCAGGCCTCAACCTCACCAACGTCCTCAAGTCCTTGCCACGGATGTCGATGTGGAAGAGCTCAAGACCCTTGTCGAACCCTTCGTGGACAGGGTGAGCGGGATCAAGAGGGTTGAGGGCGATCGCGTAGATTAGGCCGCCCGCTTTCTCTTTTTCTTGCTGTTGGTTCCTTCCTTTGTATGTTTTTGCCCTACGCTTTTAGGGAACTTGTCGGCGCATGCACTGGGTCATGAAGTCTTGAAAAGGGACGCCGCCACTGGCGGTGCTGCTACCGACAAGAAACCTTGTTGCAACTAGTCGCAGCTCACTTAAGTTGTTGAGCGGACTCGAAACAAAGTAAGGGCGCAACTAGCTACGAGTTGGTTCCTCCGCGCACAGGTTTTCCATACAAAGTACGGTCGTTCGAGGAAGATAACTTAAAAATTTTAAAACTGATTGCTCAAACTTTAGCAACTTAGCTTTTCTGTTGTTTGCTTCCCGGTAAGGCTAGGCTTCCTTGAGTGACGCTTGGTCCACACCATTATCTTCTCCTTTCCCCCCGGCAAACTTGTGGGCGAGGGAACCTTCCTTTCTTTGAGAAAGAGAAAGAAGAGAAAATAAAGATATGGAGCCTTATGGCTCGTTATTGCTTACCGGGGTAGGTGCTGCACAAAGTGTCGATAACGCATGCAAAATAGAAGTAGAAAGCATGAAATTGACAAGATGTGCGAAGCACATTAGCTTTACTTATGCACGGAGTCTGCGCTTGGCTTTGTACAAAGGATTACATGCAACATCGGCAAGACTTGTACAAAAGGTGGTTGCTTGAACGGGTTCCTAACCGCGCTTCTCTACGGTAAAACTTACGAAGATGCTCAATGTTCCAGGAGTTGCTCACCGAATGCCATCTTCGGTCTCAAAGCGGACAGCGCCAGCCTAGTGACTCGTTTCACCCGGTAAGGGCCTTCCCACTTCGGCGTCAACTTGTTGGAATTCTTGGCGGACTGAGCGGCGAAGAACAAGGTCGCCTTCCTCGAGACTTCGGCATTAACTGCGGCTATGGTAGCGGTGCAAAGCTTGCTGGCATCGAGCAGCTCGTCAAAGAAATCAAGACGATCCTCCTCAAGGAGCAGCGTCATCTTGTCGCAATCGCTCTTGCTCAAGCTCATCATAAGCGAGCAATCGAGGTGATCCAGATACGAGTTCCGTGGGGAGAACTGCCTGCTCCATAGACTAGAGCGAAAGGTGTCGGGCCGGTGGCTCGATTTGGCGTCGTCCTGATCGACCAAAGAACCACCGGCAGCTCCTCAATCCAGTTCTTTCCGCACTTGTGCAGCCTGTCGAAAGTTCTGGTCTTGAGCCCGCGCAGCACTTCAGCATTCGCCCTCTCCGCTTGACCGTTACTTCTCGGATGAGCAACAGAAGCGAAGCAGACCTTGGCGCCAAGATCTTGGACGTACTGCATGAAGGTGCGGCTCGTGAATTGCGTGCGTTGTCGGTGATGATCCTGTTAGGGATTCCGAAACGGCAAACAATCGACCTAAAGAACTTGACTGCTGACTGTGGTGTCACCTTCCTCACTGCTTCCACTTTCGGCCACTTTGTGAACTTGTCAATTGCAACGTACAAGTACTCAAAACCCCCGACAGCTCGGGGAAAGGGGCCGAGGATGTCGAGCCCCCAGACCGAAAATGGCCAGGATAAAGGGATCGTCTGAAGAGCTTGAGCTGGCTGGTGTATCTGCTGAATGGAATGGGCCGCACGCTTCACACTTGGTTACTTGTGCAGTTGCATCACGGAGGCTGTCGGCCAAAAGAAACCTTGTCGGAACGCTTTGCCGGCAAGTGCTCTGGCGCCAATGTGGTGACCACATATGCCTCCATGTATCTCTGCCAACAGCTTTTGTCCGTCCTCCCGATGAATACACTTCAATTTCACACCATTGAGTCTTCTTCTGTACAGTGTGTTGTCGACAAACTGGTACATACTTATTCTTGCCGGGCTACTCTTTCCGCTTCTTCTTGCTCTTGGGAAGTTCTCACCGTCACGAAGGAAATGGACAATCTCTTGTGCCCATGCCGGAGCTTATGCGGCTCGACAACAAGGACTAAAGGCACATCTGTCATGCGGAACATCTGCTTCCACGGCGAGAACCCGCGGCTCAGCCGGAGCTTGACGTTCCCCGGCAAGCTTGCTGGAGCAAAACTTGTCGGGAGTGTCTGCTTCAACGGAACAAACCCTAGGGCTTGCCGGAGCAGACTGCTCCTCAGCACCCTTGGTGTTGATCTTGGGGACCTTCTTGTGGCGACTTGGGAAGCTCTGCCGGAAAATAGTCACCAGAGATCAACTTCCTCTTCTTGCTCTGTCCGGTTGATGGCGTTACAGACGGTTGAGTCAGCTTGAGCACAAAAATCCCTGGTTCCACAGGTAACTTAAGTGCAGCGCACTTCGACAGGCCATCGACAATGTCGTTCTGAGCTCTTGGAACATGTTCCATTTGTAGGCCGTCAAAGTGCTCTTCTAGCTTTCTCACTTCATCAACATAAGCTTCCATCAACGGACTCTGATAACTCTTGTTCACTTGGCGGATGACAAGCTGTGAGTCACCCCGACAATGAGCTTCTTGATCCCAAGGTCTCTGCGATCTGAGACCGGCAAGCAAACCTTCATACTCTGCAGTATTGTTTGTTGCTTGCTCCTTGGGAAAGTGCATCCGACTACGTGCTTGAGGTGCTCTCCGGTGGGTGCAACAAGTAGCACGCCTGCACCGCGCCCTGCAATGGTAGAAGGCACCATCAAAGTACATCAGCCACTCTTTGCTTGCTTCCTTGACGGGGATGCTCGTTTTTGGAATTTCTTCATCTTATGTTGGCGTCCATTCTGCTATGAACTCCGCCAATGCTCTGCTTTGGATAGTTGAAGTGCTCTCAAACTTGAGGCCAAAGCTTGACAGTTCTAGTGCCCACTCGACAATCCTGCCTGTTGCCTCTGGATTTTGCAGTATCCTCTTCAGCGGAAAACGAGTGACGACTGTGATCTCATGTGCCTGGAAGTAATGGCGCAGCTTTCTCGAGGCCATGAGGAGGCCGAAAGGCACTTTCTGCACACCAGAGTACCTTGACCTAGCCCCTGCAGAAGGGAACTGACAAAGTAAACTGGGCGTTGCACCATTCTTTTCTGCATCTTCTCATGCGTCTGCGTAGATCCGTCCTTGTCGGGACCAGAGCTTGCCGGTGAAGCCCCCTGCTCGTCGCTGGATGCATCTGCCATGGTTGCTAGCTCATCATCCGCCTCCCTCTCCGCTACTAACGCAGCACTAACCACTTGATTGGTTGCCGCTATGTATAGTAGCAACTTCTCTTGTGGCTTAGGTGCGCAAGGGGAACCTTGGAGCAAGTTCAAGCATGGAGATGTTGGCATGCGCAAGGGGAACAAGAACGGAGTTACAAGTGATGATTCCAGGACTTTGAAGCCACCCTAATGAGAGCATGAGGCCTTGGACGAAATATACAAGATGCCACTTCATAATATTCGTCCATAGGCTATTCTAGGTGCTGCGTCACCTTAATATTGGGTCAGGCCCATGTAATTTCGAAATACTTAAGTGTTTTTAGAGTCCGTATGTGTGGGGAAACAAGAGTTAGGGTTGGTTTCGGACCCCTCCCTCAAGGGCCACGAAATTACCTCCTTCTTCTCCATATATACAGCCCTTAGGGCGTCGTTTAGACTTTGGGTTTTGTTTAGATTAAAAGTTCGCCATAGCTGCAACTTCGCGATGCCGTTTGTGTTCAACGACCGCACAAAGGCGTCACAGAACGCCAGCTTGATCAATAAAGCTTTCATCTTATATTCGCAATATCCAGATTGCAATCTCAGTTTCTTGCTTGTTCTTCGTTTGCTCGCGGGAAACAGACCCTCGTGGTCAGGTTGATCGTGCTCCGGCGTGGTCAATAACCTCTCGGAGTTGGTTTAGCGATTGCTACGGCGCGACGTCCTCGCACGTTCGTAGTCGGATCGTCAAAGTCGACTTCCACCAAAGCGAAAACCAACATCTCATCGAAAGACGGGACACCTTTGCCTCTATCAAGTGGTATCAGATTTCCAGGTTGCTCGGTGAGATTTTACAGTTTTTCGTAGATTAGATCGAGTCTGTTCTTCATACCTAAAGTCCACGAGAAAAACCACAAAAAAAAATTAGGGTTAGTTCATCATATCCGAACCAATCTGAGCCTTCGCATAATCTTTTTAGGGTTTTTGCTTTGTTGAATTTGCGGTTGCATCGTCGTGTCAAGTTGCTGGTCTTAGAGTCTAGTCTTTTAGAGTTTCGAGTTACGGTCATAAGTTGTCACGCCGCCCGCACCATCATCATCGCCTTGCCATCTACCACCCTTCTTATCCACCACCAATCCGTAGCCATATACCACCACCGCTGCCATATACCACAACCATATATCCACCACCAATCCGAGTTCTTCTCATATTAGGTTTGTTTTCGAGATCCATCTAGTTTCCGATTCGTGTTTCCTAGCCGGAGTAGGTTTCTGGAAACCACCCTCCGTTTAGGCCCAAAATTTTCCGAAAACGCACTTGTCGAAAAATTTTCTGGCTATCCTATTTTTAGGTGTTTCTAAGCGTATTGAGACAGTCGCCATTATAGAAAGTTTTTTTTGACCCGTTTCCAGCTTTTGGGTCCGGCGATCAAAAAAAAAATTTGGTCGAAAAAATTCCGTGCCCATCCTGTCGGTTTGACACAGGAAGAGTTTTGAGACACTCGCCATTATAGTGATTTTTCGCAAAAAAAAAAAAGCGCAAAAAAAAAAAAAAAAAGCGTAAAAAAAAAAAGCGAAAAAAAATCCAGAGTGTGCTTTTCCGTTGTTTAGTGCAGCGCCGTGATTTTGTTAGTGTTCTAGGCTCGCGTCTCTAGCACGGTCTAGCCTAGGACCAGACAAGATCTGCTGCGTTGAGCGTTTATTCAACTTTGCATCTCTAAATTGATTATTGCTGACCCTTTTTGCTACCATATTATAAGCCTTCCCAGCTCCACATACATCTACATCGTATGCTTGACTCTCCCCGGTAATCGCTCTATCCAAGCTTTCAGAGTTTTGACTACATCGGTTGCCGATCACCGCTTTCTTCTTTGGGTAAGAACTGGTAAGAATTTGAGATTTGCTTGACGGATTTGTGACTGTCCACCACACGACCACCACCACTTCCTAGTAGTCTGTCGAATCATATTCTTGTGTGTTTCTATTGCTGCTAACCATGGCAGGATCACAAGCCGACGAGACTGACTGGGAGAACATGACAAACAAAGCGCTACATTATAAGTTTCAACAAATGATGAGTGGGCAGGTGGAAGATGTTCTAAATAGATTTGAAGAGGCCATGGAGAAGATAGATGGCATTGAGAAGGCGTTCGAAACAAAGCTCGATAACAAGTTTAATGAATTGCTCGCGCGTCTACCACCACCACCACCACCGGCTGCACCTAATGCACCTCTACAACAACAACAACGACTACCTCCACATCGCTGAAGCAACCCTCCGCCCGAGCGAGCCGTGTCCCTCTTCACCTGGCCAAGCTGCTGGTCTTCTGTTGATACTTCATGGCTCCACCTGCCATCGATGTGGGGAGGATGATTATGTGAGAGAGTACGAGGATGAGGTTGATCAACTTCAAAACTACGTGCAACTACCAAAGCACCACAACCACCAAAGCACCACAACCACCCGGTCGTCCACATGCAAATAATGGCAATGTTAGGGCTCCCCTCAGTGCGAGATCATGACCATCTCCCTAAATTGAAGTTGAATATTCCACCATTTGAGGGTAGATATGTTCCTGATATATATCTTACTTGGGAGTTAGAAACTGAACAACGATTTACATGTTTACAATATCCTGAGGAGAGACGTGTTCCCGCTGCTGTTTGGGCTTTCACTAGCTTTGCATGTGTTTGGTGGTCTGAACATTGTAGATTATATCCTGTTCCAGCTACTTGGGCTGCTTTAAAAACTGCTATGCGTACTCGTTGGGTTCCACCATATTATCAACGTGAATTACTTCAAAAATTGCAGCGCTTAAGAGAAGGTTAAAATTCGGTAGAAGAATATTATCGGGAATTACAAACTGGCTTGATTAGATGTGGTATTGTTGAGGAGAATGAAGCTATGCTTGCACGTTTTCTGGTGGATTAAATAGAGATATTCAGACCATTCTAGACTACAAGGATTATACTAATATCACTCGATTATTCCATCTTGCTTGTAAAGCTGAACGTGAAGTGCAGGATCGGCAGGCGTTGGCGCGGACTAACTTTTCTCGCAGGTCGACCTTCATCATGGACACCACGTGCATCATCTACTTCCACACGTTCTACTACACGGCACCTCCGTCGGCTGCCACCTCCAACCGTGATACAAGAAAGCGGGCACAACCACCACTATCTCGCCAAGAGCGCACTTCTTGGGCCTACAGAGCTCTTCTTCTTCCATGGCGTCAACAGGGCACACAAGTGATATTATTTGTCGTCGTTGTAAGGGAAGAGGACATTTTGCCGGAAGAATGCCAATCTCAGCGTGTGATGATTGCTACCGAGGATGGTGGGTATGAGTCCGCTTAGTGACTATGATGAAGAGACTTTGGCTCTTATTACACATGAAGAACATGGTGGAGATGATTCTGATCATGAGACGCAATACATGGCTGCGAAGATGCCGACAGTATGAATGTTTAGTTGCTCAACGTGTTTTGAGTGTGCAGGTTACACAAGCTGAGCAAAATCAGAGGCATAACTTGTTCCATACAAAGGGAGTTGTGAAGGAACGTTCTATTCAAGGTCATCATAGATGGAGGGAGCTGCAACAACTTGGCTAGCATGGATATGGTGGAGAAGCTTTCTCTCACCACAAGACCACATCCACATCCTTACTACATCCAATGGTTCAACAACAGCGGCAAGGTTAAGGTAACACGTCGCTGTTACGTGTGTATTTTAGTATCTCTACATATGCTGATTATGTTGATTGTGATGTGGTACCTATGCAAGCATGTTCCTTATTACTTGGTAGACCATGGCAATTTGATAAAAATTCTGTACACCATGGTAGAAACAATTAGTATACTCTTGTTCACCAGGATAAAAATATTGCTTTGCTGCCTATGACTCCTGATTCAATTTTGAAAGATGATATTAATAGAGCTAATAAAGCAAAACAGGAGAAAAATAAGAGTGAAAATCAGATTGTGGCAAAAGAATTTGAGCAACAAATGAAGCCTAATAATAAACCATCTAATGTTGCTTCCAAATTAAACTGAAAAGTGCATGTTTACTTGCCACCAAATCTGATATTGAGGAGCTAGATTCTAGCAAATCTGTTTGCTATGCTTTTGTGTGCAAAGAGGCGTTATTTTCATTCGAGGACGTGCCTTCCTCTTTGCCCCTATTTGTCACTAACATTTTGCAGAGTTCACGACGTCTTCCCACAAGACGTACCACCGGATTACCACCTATTCGAGGGATTGAGCATCAAATTGACTTAATTCCGCATCGCCACTACCAACCATGCACCATACCGTACCAATCCGGAGGAGATGAAGGAGATTATGCGTCAAATGCAGGAGCTGCTCGACAAAGGTTATATACGCCGAATCTCTTAGTCCTTGTGCTGTTCCTATTATACTAGTGCCTAAAAAGGATGGTACATCGGCGTATGTGTGTTGATTGTAGAGGCATTAATAATATTACTATTCGTTATCGCCATCCTATTCCTAGGCTAGATGATATCCTTGATGAATTGAGTGGCTCTACAATATTCTCCAAAGTTGATTTGCGTAGTGGATACCATCAAATTCGTATGAAATTGGGAGATGAATGGAAAACAGCATTTAAAACTAAGTTTGGTTTATATGAGTGGTTAGTCATGCCTTTTGGGTTAACTAATGCACCTAGTACTTTCATGAGACTAATGAACGAAGTTTTACGTGCTTTCATTGGACAATTTGTGGTTGTCTATTTTGATGATATACTGATTTATAGCAAATCTTTGGAAGAACATTTGGAACATTTACGTGATGTTTTTAATGCTCTACGTGATGCACGTTTGTTTGGTAACCTTGGGAAGTGCACCTTTTGCACCGACCGAGTATCTTTTCTTGGCTATGTTGTTACACCACAGGGAATTGAAGTTGATAAAGCCAAGATTGAAGCTATTGAGAGTTGGCGCAGCCCAAAACGGTCACACAAGTGAGGAGTTTTCTTGGACTCGCTGGTTTCTATAGGCGTTTGTGAGAGACTTTAGCACCATTGCTGCACCTCTCAATGAACTTACAAAGAAGGATGTGCCTTTTGTTTGGGGTACCGCATGTGAAGAAGCCTTCACGGTATTGAAAGATAAGTTGACACATGCTCCTTTACTCCAACTTCCCGACTTTAATAAGACTTTTGAGCTTGAATGTGATGCTAGTGGAATTGGATTAGGAGGTGTGTTATTACAAGATGGCAAACCTGTTGCATACTTTTCTGAAAAATTGAGTGGGCCTAGTCTGAACTATTCTACTTATGACAAAGAATTATATGCTCTTGTTCGGACTTTAGAGACATGGCAACATTATTTATGGCCCAAAGAATTTGTTATACATTCTGATCATGAATCTTTGAAACATATTAAAAGTCAAGCTAAACTGAATCGTAGACATGCTAAATGGGTTGAATTCATTGAGACTTTCCCTTATGTCATTAAACACAAGAAGGGTAAAGAAAATGTTATTGCTGATGCTTTGTCTCGTCGCTATACTATGCTTTCACAACTTGACTTCAAAATATTTTGTTTGGAGACCATCAAGATCAATATGTGCATGATGCTGATTTTAAAGATGTAATGCAGAATTGTAAAGAAGGAAGAACATGGAACAAGTTCGTTATTAAGGATGGTTTTGTGTTCCGTGCTAACAAGCTATGCATTCCTGCTAGCTCTGTTCGTCTTTTGTTGTTGCAGGAGGCGCATGGAGGAGGATTAATGGGACACTTTGGCGTGAAGAAGGCGGAGGATATACTTGCTACACATTTCTTTTGGCCAAAGATGAGACGGGATGTTGAGCGTTTTGTTGCTCGCTGCATTACATGTCAAAAAGCTAAGTCACGACTCAATCCTCATGGTTTATATATGCCTTTGCCTGTACCTAGTGTTCCTTGGGAGGATCTATCTATGGACTTTGTTTTAGGTTTACCTCGAACAAAGAAGGGAGGGATAGCATATTTGTTGTCGTGGATAGATTCTCTAAAATGGCACACTTTATACCATGTCATAAAAGCGATGATGTCGTTAATGTTGCTGATTTGTTCTTTTCGTGAAATTATTCGCTTGCATGGTGTGCCAAATACTATTGTTTCAGATCGTGATACTAAATTTCTTAGCCACTTTTGGAGATGTTTATGGGCTAAGTTGGGGACTAAACTGCTTTTAGTACTACTTGTCACCCCCAAACCGATGGACAAACTGAAGTAGTCAATAGAACATTGTCTACTATGCTTAGGGCTGTTTTGAAGAATAATAAGAAAATGTGGGAAGAATGCTTGCCTCATATTGAATTTGCTTATAATCGTTCATTGCATTCTACTACTAAGATGTGCCCTTTTGAAATTGTGTATGGCTTCCTACCTCGTGCACCTATTGATTTGTTGCCTCTTCCATCTTCGGAGAAGGTTAATTTTGATGCTAAAGAACGTGCTGAATTGATTTTAAAAATGCATGAGTTAACTAAGGAAAACATTGAGCGTATGAATGCTAAATATAAACTTGCAGGAGATAAGGGTAGAAAACATGTTGTCTTTGCACGGAGATCTTGTTTGGTTACATTTGCGTAAGGATAGGTTTCCTAATTTGCGCAAATCAAAGCTAATGCCACGTGCTGATGGTCCATTTAAGGTGTTAGAGAAAATAAATGATAATGCATATAAACTTGAGCTGCCTGCAGATTTTGGGGTTAGTCCCACTTTTAACATTGCAGATTTGAAGCCTTATTTGGGTGAGGAAGATGAGTTTCCGTCGAGGACGACTTCATTTCAAGAAGGGAGGATGATGAGGACATCAATACCATTGTTACACCCACAGCCCCTGCTGCTATACATCTTGGACCAATTACTAGAGCTCACATGACGCCAATTGAATTATCAGATACTTCCGTTTCTTGGTAACGATTCCAATGTTCATGAGAATATGATGCTGCCTAAATTGGATACATTTGTTTTGCTTACAAATGAAGGGCCTACCATGGACAAGAAAGATGAACCTTGGAGCAAGTTCAAGCATGGAGATGTTGGCATGCGCAAGGGGAACAAGAACGGAGTTACAAGTGATGATTCCGGGACTTTGAAGCCACCCTAATGAGAGCATGAGGCCTTGGACGAAATATACAAGATGCCACTTCATAATATTCGTCCATAGGCTATTCTAGGTGCTGCGTCACCTTAATATTGGGTCAGGCCCATGTAATTTCGAAATACTTAAGTGTAGGCTGTTTTTAGAGTCCGTATGTGTGGGGAAACAAGAGTTAGGGTTGGTTTCGGACCCCTCCCTCAAGGGCCACGAAATTACCTCCTTCTTCTCCATATATACAGCCCTTAGGGCGTCGTTTAGACTTTGGGTTTTGTTTAGATTAAAAGTTCGCCCTAGCTGCAACTTGGCGTGCCGTTTGTGTTCAATGACCGCATAAAGGCGTCCACGTAACCCCACCTTGATCAATAAAGCTTTCATCTTATATTCGCAATATCCAGATTGCAATCTCAGTTTCTTGCTTGTTCTTCGTTTGCTCGCGGAAAGCAGACCCTAAATGGTCGGAGTTGAGCGTGCTCCGGCATGGTCAATAACCTCTCGGAGTTGGTTTAGCGATTGCTAAGGCGCGACGTCCTCGCACGTTCGTAGTCGGATCGTCAAAGTCGACTTCCTCCAAAGCGAAAACCAACATCTCATCGAAAGACGGGACACCTTTGCCTCTATCACCTTGTCCTTGCTTTTGACCACTATGTCATCCATGTAGGCTTCCACATTTCTATGCATTTGCGGCTCAAAAGCGTCATGGACTACTCTTGCAAATATTGAACCAGCATTCTTTAATCCGAAAGGCATCCGTACGAAACAGTATGTGCCACATGGGGTGATGAATGCGGTCTTCTCCTCATCCTCTTCTGCCATGAAGATCTGGTGATATCCTGAGTATGCATCCAGAAATGAAAGCAAATCACATCCGGCCGTGGAGTCAACAATCTGGTCGATGCGCGGCAAGGGAAATGGGTCTTTGGGACAAGCTTTATTGACATCGGTAAAGTCGATACAAAGCCTCCATTTCCCGTTTGCCTTCTTGCGCATACAACTACAGGATTGGCCAACCACGTGGGATGGAGCACTCCTCGACAAGGCCTGCTGCTTCCAATTTCTTGATTTCTTCTACGATGAATTCTTGGCGCTCCACCGCACCTTCACGACTTTACGCTTGTGGGCGCGCGCGAGGACAAACGGGAAGATGGTGCTCAATTACTTTCACAGGAACACCGGGGATGTCGACGGTTGCCACGTAAACACGCCGACGTTTCGCCGCAGGAAAGCTACGAGCGCCGCCTTCCTATTTAGGGTGGAGAGTGGCACTGATGGTGAAGGTACCACCAGTGCCGTCCTCCTTGACGGACACCTTCTTGGTCTCTGGTGGAGCTGCCATCGTCTTCTTACACTTGCCGGTGGAGCTCGATGGTGCGTCCTCGGCAGTAGCGCAGCACTCCGGAGAGGTGCGCTTGCCGGAGTGGGCATCGAGCTCTTGCGGACTTGGTCTTCTTCTTCGCCCGGGAGCTTGACGGCAAGTGGCTTGCAATCTGCTGCAATTTGCTTCCCGGTAGATCTTGTCGGCGCAGATAAGAGCATCCTTCTTGTCGCCAGGACAGAGATGACACTTATCGGGCCCGCATCTTCAAAGATGTTGTATGCATAGTGAGAGGCTGCCATGAATTTGGCGAGTGCTGGTCGGCCAAGTATCCCATTGTAAGGCAATGGAAAGTCAGCAACGTCAAAAGTGACCCTCTCAGTCGTGAAGTTCAACTCGCTGCCAAATGTCATCGGCAACGTGATCTTTCCCTTCGGCTTGCTCCTTCCCGGATTGATTCCTTGGAATGTGCCGATCTCTTCGAGCTCGCCATCGGGGATCTGGAGTTTCGGAGCACCGCGGAGGAGATCGAGTTCAAGCCGGCCCGCCGTCAACTAGCATCTTAGTGACCTTGAGGTTGCGGATAGTTGGTGAAACCAACATCGGCAAGCACCGACCGCAGCTACGCGATCGTGGTGGTCCTCAATATCAAAGATGATAGGCGTCTTTGGACCATTTCGAGGCTTCGCGTGACTCGACGGATGGTTCTGCCGCATTGACTTCCCGCATCCACTGCTTGAGCTGGCGGTGTGAAGTATGCAGAGAAGCACCGCCGTCAACGCACAGGACCTTTGTGGCTTTCTGGAACTCCTGCTCATCGGTCTCGTCATCATCCATGTCTTCACCATCATCGTCGTCTTCACCCTTGTCGCGACCGCTGGGAGGTCTGTCTCCTTGCCGCAGCTTGGCCTTGCTGGCGTCCTCCTCGGCCGGACGTTTCTTGCTAGCTCCTCCGGCACCTTCTGGGCCTTCTCCTTGTCGCGTCGTTCGTATTCAGCCTTCTCGCTCGACAAGCTGCTCGGCCTTTTGCAGCTCTGGAGGTCATGGCCCTTGGTGCGGTGGATCTTGCGATCGCTTGTTGGAGCCGTCACGCTTGTCGGCGATCGCCACAGCCTAGCGATTGGTGCCAGCGCAACCTCCTTGCCGGAGCTACCAACTTTGGCTTTCTTGGCGCCACCTCCGCTTGCGGACTGCTCAACAACTAGCACATCTTTGCCTTTCTTCTTCCTGTTATTCCGCTGCGGTTTTTCTTTGCGGGCGGTCTCCTCACTATCGAGATCCTCCCGCTTCAAGATTTTCTCCGGGAGTCTCCTCCCTTCCTCAAAGACGTGCACACTTGTCGGCCGGGGCATATAGCTCATCGACGTCTCTAATCTTGCACATCGCCATCTCCTCCCGCATCTCTGCGGTTTCGCACGCTCGATGGAACGCGCTGATTACCGCGACAGGTGGACATCTAGGATGCTTTGTCAGTCTGTGGCTGAATCTCTGAATGAACTTGCGCAGGGCTCTCCTTCCTTCCGGGCGAGCGTATGAAGGTCGCTTTCTTGGCCATGGGGCTTGTGGCCGCCTGTAAAGGTGCCGACAAACTGATGGCATAGATCTGCCCAAGAGGATATGGAGTTGTCCGGCAAGTGCATGAGCCAGGATCTGACGTTGGGCTTGAGCACTAGCGGGAAGTAGTTGGCCAGGATCTTGTCATCTTGCCCCCCGACAGCTTGCACCACGATGGTGTAGATGCTGAGGAACTCCGATGGATGCGTCTTGCCGTCATACTTCTACGTATGCGTCGGCTTGAAATTCTTCTTCTTTGGGCCCTTTGGACTTGCCGCAGCTCACGAGTGAACGCAGGGCAACCTACCGCGTATGGTAAGTCGCCTGGTTCCCCTGGCGCATGCATGTCGACAGAGGGCCCAGCGCGCTAGTCGGATTGACGCCGCGCTTATCTTCGGCGCTCGATGCGAGTTCGAGCGTCTTCTTGCTGTCGTTCATGAAGAACTTGGCGCTGATCGCGACGAGCTCGTGGATCCGATGATGTGGTGGAGTCGCTGTCAAGGTGGATCCGGCGAGTCGGCGATCTTGGCCTTCGGGGCGGAGAGTGCATGGTGGTTGCACCCCCACGGTTTCGCCGCCATCGGCTCGTGTTTGGCGATCTGACGCGATGGCGATGCACTCGGCTACCGCGGAGCGTCGCCGTTAGCAAAGCCGATGAGACTGAATGGTGGCCTCCATTCATCGACCTTGTCGGCTGTTGGAGGGTAATCCGGGAGCGATTGAGCTCTCGCCAAAGCTTCGCTGGAGTGGAGGGTGGCGATGGCGAGCGGCGCGAGGCGGATATGCTCGGACTTCTAACTATGTTAGAAGGAGCGATATCCCGTCCAGCGACCGATGCCTCGCTTCGCGCCAAAGATGTTGGCGTGCATGCTGGTCTTGAGCATCCCGAGATCCACCAGCTCGATCTTGGTCCAACGAGCGTATGGCGTTGTGAATACCATGACACTGTCGGTCCCGCATCTCCTGAGACGGGCGCGGTGCATGTACGGACGCCGAGGTCTGCGCAGCCTTGTCCTTGGACTTGGCAGCACCGTGGGCTCCCCCGTCGATGTCCATTCTTCCGCCGGCGTCTACCCCACCACCCGTTTGCTCCGGTGGTGGTGGGTTCGACGCGGACGGAACATCTGCCGCCGAAGCCTTCTTCTTCGGTGGCATGTCGATGAAGATGATGAAGATCTAGCTCGTGTGGAGGCGGATCAGGTTCACACAATCTCGACGCCCCCTACCTGGCGCGCCAAAGATGTCGGGGCAGGCTGATCTGGCCCACGAACACCTATGGGACCGGCGGACCGAGCCCCTTTCGGTTCGGGGGGCGGAGGTCGCCTGAAGAGCAGATCGAGGCGAAGCACGAGCGGTTTACCCAGCGGAGCTCTGCGGAGATAACACTCCTCTTCTTTGCATGTATGCGGATGTATCGAGTTCTTGCTCAAGAGCGCTGGGTGCTACAGTACACACAAGCTGCTAACGAGACCGAGTGTGAGTGTTCTCGACCTCCCTCCTACGTTGCGCATGGGCCTCCTTTTATATGCTAAAGGGGTCTCCGACAGGTGGCAACGTAGACAAGGGTAAAAATGGAAAAGGAGTGGTTGGTACAGCTACTTGTACAGTGTATCATACCTAACCACGACGGCGGGGACAAAGGCATTAAATGCCCGTCACGTCGCCCTAATAAAGGCGTAAAGGACCGTCGAGGCGCCCACAGCTTGCCACGATGGCAATCTTGTCGGCGCCGCATGCCACCACAGCTCACCGGTCAAGACGGCTCTTGCCACGCGCTACCGGAAAGGTCCTGTGGCGACACGTTAGTGGATGTCTTTGGAGCGTGGAGGTACAGAGTGGTGGTCTACCGCCGCAAGCGCCTTGCCGCGGTTGTTGTCTTGTCGCGTTCGGAAGCTTGTCGCTCACCGGGCCTTCCCGACAAGCTCCTCTTGCCGGGGCCTTGTCTCCTAGGTGCCTTGGGTGGCCTTC
This sequence comes from Aegilops bicornis, assembly GCA_021605145.1. Taxonomy (NCBI): domain Eukaryota; kingdom Viridiplantae; phylum Streptophyta; class Magnoliopsida; order Poales; family Poaceae; genus Aegilops; species Aegilops bicornis. The sequence continues at coordinate 345,620,683 of CM038674.1, read as the reverse complement.
CCGGCAAGCTCCTCTTGCCAGGGCTTTGTCTCCTAGGTGCCTTGGGCGGTCTTCCCGGCAAGCTCCTCTTGCCGGGGCCTTGTCTCCTTGGCTTGAATACTTTTTTTGACATTTTTTGTTTTTTGAACACATGGTAATCCAAGGTTTTTTGAATAGAACGCATCCCAAGACATACATGGTTATGTGGCATGGAGTTAATGAGGAGAGAGGTGTTTGTAGTAACATAATATGTTACCGTAACATAACGCACACCAATGCAAAATGAGTCTACAACATAATAAATGAAGGCTTGCATGACACTACATTTATGTTACTACCCACTATGATGGTAGTAACATAAACTAGTAACATGCATATATTACTAGTGTAAATTACTGCCCACTATGACTAGCTTTAGCATGGTTAATAATATAGCCAACTGATGGCTACAAGGAACCGCCATGTCATCTACAGCCATCATCTATATGCACTCATACAATAGTATGGGCTATAAGGTTGGCTATTACATTAGTACTTTTTCCATCTTCTCTCTATCTCTTTCTTCACATTTATTGCATTTATCTAGGAATGAGTATATAGCTAGGCTCTTGCATGAGAGCCCACTCCCCTTACTTTTTCACATCTCTCTCCTCCACATAGGAAAAAAATGCCATGTAAGCGAGCTATAAGCCCACTATTGTACTTGCTCTTAGTAGGTGACCTTGCACTCGGCTCTTCGCCTCTTCCGGAAGTCGAACAACAATGATGGTACTACAGTAGTACTTCTGGCAATCTGACAACAAATGAACTGCTGCACGTCCACCGCTTGTAAGCAAAAGTTTCTCCACGTGCCGCGAGCCACACCCAGATCAGAGCCAAATTCACGGAAGACCGAAGCCTCCGGACGATCGGACGACCCGCACCCGAGCCGAATTTACGGACGTCCGACAGCCCCCGGACGACCGGACCTTCCCGAAGCCCCGGACGTCCGACGCCTTCCGGACGTCCGACACCTGTGTGACCGCGCCCGCAGGCTGGAGCCCTTGTACCCCTTCACTTCGCCCCCATTTGCAGACCTCCTCCTCCTCCTAGTTAGGGTTAGCAAAGGGCTCATGTTTGTGTGAGAGCTTTGCTCATCCACTTGGTTACCTTCTCCTCGGAGCTCAGGACCTCTTCGGAGAAGATCCCCCAAGCGGATTCAAGACCCCCTCTAGGGTGGCCCCCATCAAGACCTCCTCACGGAGAAGAACGGCTACTCGTGTATCTTTCCTTTGTTAATTTTGAATCTTGTGCTACCTTATGTGTTCGGTGATCTAGCCCTTGTGTGATCGATACTTGTCGGTTTAGTGTTTCTCTTGTGTGTTTTTCCTCGTGTTCTTCCGCTCGTTCGTCGTGTTCCCCCCCGTAGGATCCCCTCCAAACGTGAAAGATCTCCGACTAGGGTTTCGCCCTACATCATCTTGGTATCAAAGCCACGTTGATCACGTTTTGGAGCCCCTACCCCGTGTTTTCTAGCTTGATTTTGTTGTTTTCGTCCTCAATCCGAAAATCCCCACCAAAAATAGCCCCAATTTTTTTTGTGATTTGTTGGTGAGTTGAGATTTTGTTGGATTTGGTCCATGGATTTGAGTTGCTACATGTGGATCTAGCCTTCCCCACCCTCCCCACCCTTTTCCATCCACCAATCCGCTCGATTTCGACCTCGCCATCTTCATCCACCCCGAAATCGCCCCTGTTCATCACGCGTTGACCCTGACCACCGGACGTCCGACCTTTCCTGGACGACCGGAACACCAGACCCGATTCGAAATTACGGACGACCGGACCCTGTCGGACGTCCGACGGCCGGACGACCGTGACCTCCCGGACGTCCGTGAAACTCTGACGAAACTGAATTTTTCAGTTCAGCCACCACCACAACCCCACCTTCCACCACATCTTCCAAACCCACACACACCACCATCCTCCCCAATACCTCCTATGATGATTTTGACACATTTTGGTCCTTGAGATTTTGAGTTGTGGTTCCCGTGTCCTATTGTGTTTCGGCTATCTAGGTACGGTTCGACTTCATCATCACCCCAGCTCATCTTCGCAAGGGTCTCATCATCGCCAAGGACGGTAACATCGTCGACATCTTTTTCATACCTTGCAATTGCATTGATAACCACATGGCCTTACTTTTGCGTAGCTTACCCATCGAGACTAGCCATTGAGTATTGCTGGCAACGTGACTTGTGCACATTAGTGATCATACTCCATAACATACATACCATACCACCATGGTGCATATCTTGGCATCCATTTGTGTGTCACAAAGTTGTCATAGCATACACAATTGCTATCTTGGTTCGTGAAGTTTTGCATGAGAAAAGAGCTCAAAAGTGAAAGAGCCACCCAAGCTGTTAAGCAAAGAGGAAAGTTAAGCAAAGAGCTTATGAGCAACAACCATAGCATCATACTACATTAAGATTGTCATATTGGATCATCTTGGATCATAGCACCGAAATACCATACATATAGCATATGTGGGATAGAGATAGTTGCATTTTTGCCTAGTAGGTTGTGCACAAGTTCTGTATCCGCCTATTGTGCAATCGTGCTAGCGTCTCTCTAGTATTGTGCAACAAGAGCTGATAAGGGGGTGGACTGATCTTCTCAGTGAGCGGAGGATGTCGATGTTGAACTTGCAGGGTAACTTGTGAGATGCTCTCGAACTCTCCGGTTGTTCCCCCGTTGCCAATGCAACAGATCTTCAACCCTATGGATATTCGCAACACCATACACTTGCGCTCGTAGCCGCCGACCACGAAGCGGTTCTGCAATCTCCCAATTCCCAGTGGAACGACAGATAGCACTTGACTTTCAGTAGCAAATACACCCTATCGAAACAAATTTCGTGTAGGTAAATATTCCTGATCGATGCAAAGAGGAATATGAGTACAGAGGAATGCTTAAAGCAATTCAGTCTGATATGACTTTAATCAAAACGTGGTCTCATCATAAAAGCCACGACTTACAAGGGTATATAAAGACCCCTGGACGTCCAACAAAGTGTTTGGGTCGAAATCCAACTTATCTCTAACTTTCCTAACTTAAACGAATCTATCTGGAAAAAACTGGCAGAAACAACCGCCGTATTGTTTTGGTTACTGCGACTCGGTCACCGCGAATTGTGGGCTGCGAGTATACAATTTGGAAAGCACACGAGTCATGCTTTCCAAATTGTATTTAAACGCCTTATTTGGAGCACGGACACGGATTCTGCACGTATATCAATTGCGAGCCTCCTGGCTGTCAATCCAAGTCCGGTTCTGATTTTCCTTCTGTTTATGTTGTGCACCTGCCTCCCTCTCCTCCCTCGTGCACTTGCTGATATTAGACATCAGTAGAAGTTCTTGTTGCTGCAATTCTTCATCTCCATGTTCCAAGCTTGCCTTCTCTTCAAATCTGATCATACAAATATGCAAAGACTTAGGCAGTATAAAATTCTGATTAACACAAATGTCAGATTCAACTAAGAGTGAATTCACCTTTTGTTCAAGTAGTTTTGCACGTGCTCTTGTAATTGGTCCAATTTTGATTTCATTGGACTTGTCTTGTGCAATATCATCTTTATTTGAAAATGATGGTAAAGGAGTAGGGATGTCCTCATCATCCTCCCCCCCTTGAAAAGGCGTCGACCGCGACGCACCAAGGTCTTCTCCAGTATATGGCGTCAAATCAGCGACGTTGAACGTATTACTCACGCCAAACTCTTCAGTCGGAAGATCAATTTTGTATGCATTATTATTAATCTTGGCAAGCACTTTATATGGTCCATCACCTCTTGGTTTCAACTTGGACTTGCCCCGTTCAGGAAATCTATCTTTACGCAAGTGTACTCACACCATGTCGCCCGGCTGAAACAACACCTCCTTTCTCTTCTTATTAACACGATCATCCGTGTACTTGCCCTTCTTTTCAATTGCTTCTTTGGTCTTCTCGTGTATCGTCCTCACGAAATCTGCCCTCTGGGATGCATTCATGTTCACTCTCTCTTGAATTGGAAGGGGCAGCAAATCAAGTGGTGTAATTGGCTTAAAACCATAGACCACCTCAAATGGACAGAACTGAGTTGTGGAATGTACCGCCCTGTTATATGCAAACTCCACATGCGGTAAACACTCCTCCCATTCACGCAGGTTCTTCTTTATCATGGATCGCAACAACGTGGATAGTGTGCGATTGACCACCTCTGCTTGTCCAGCTGTTTGGGGATGACAAGTAGTGCTGAATAGTAACTTTGTCCCCAGCTTTCCCCAAAGTGTCTTCCGTAAATAGCTCATAAACTTCACGTCACGATCAGAAACAATCGCCTTTGGTACTCCATGTAAGCGCATCGATGTCCCTGAAAACAGAGTAGCAATGTGCGACGATCGTCGCTTTTGTGTGAGCAATAAAATGTGCCATCTTAGAAAAAGCGATCAACTACCACAAAAATTGAATCATGTCCTCTCCTGGTCCTAGGCAATCCTAACACAAAGTCCATGCTTATGTCTTCCCATGGTGTAGTAGGAGCAGGGAGAGCGATATACAAACCGTGAGGTTTCAGCTTGAACTTTGCCTTATTACAAGTAATGCAACGCTTCACAAATCTGTCCATATCACGCCTCATCTTAGGCCAATAAAAGTGATCAGCGAGCATAAGCAAAGTCTTCTCACGTCCAAAATGACCCATCAAACCGCCGGCATGTAATTCCTGCAACAATAGCAAACGCATGGACGATTCTGGAACACATAGTTTGTTAGCTCTAAACAAATAGCCATCATGTATGTGATATTTTTCCCATGGTTTTACATCTGAACACAATTTATATGGTGCTGAAAAATCAGGATCAATGGCATATAAATCACGCAAACTCTCTAAACCAGGAACTTGAACATCCAATTGTGTCAACAACATGTTTTCCCTAGAAAGAGCATCAACAACAACATTATCTTTACCCTTCTTGTATTTAATGATGTATGGGAAATATTCAATAAATTCAACCCATTTTGCATGACGTTTGTTCAAATTGGATTGGCTTTTCAAATATTTCAGAGCCTCATGATCACAATGTATGATAAATTCTTTTGGCCACAAATAATGTTGCCAAACCTCAAGGACACGAACTAGAGCATACAATTCTTTATCATAAACAGGATAGTTCAATTGTGCACCATTAAGTTTTTCAGAAAAATATGCAATCGCTTTACCCTCTTGCATCAACACACCTCCAATACCAATTCCACTAGCATCACATTCAATCTCAAATTGTTTAGTGAAATCAGGAAGTATAAGCAAAGGTGCAGCAGTCAAACGACGTTTCAGCTCATCAAAAGCATTATCTTGGGCTGCGCCCCACACAAAATCAACACCCTTTTTTGTGAGCTCATTCAAAGGTGCAACAATAGTACTGAAATCTTTCACAAAACGTCTATAGAAACCAGCAAGACCATGAAAGCTTCGTACTTGACTAACATTAAGAGGAGTAGGCCAATTTTTAATAGCTTCTATTTTTGATTCATCTACCTCAACTCCATGCTTTGAAACAACATATCCGAGAAATATGACCTTATCTTTGCAAAATGTGCACTTATCAAGATTACCATATAATTGAGCATCACGCAACACTTGCAAAACTTATCGAATATGATCACTATGTTCAGATTCATTGCGGCTGTAAATAAGTATATCATCAAAATATACAACCACAAATTTTGATAGAGGCGGGGGTGTCCCGATCTTTCGATGAGATGATAACTATCGATTTGGTGGAGTCGACTTTGACGATCCGACTACAAACGTGCACGACGTTGCGCCTTAGCAATCGCTAAACCAATCTCCGAGGTTCTTGACGATGCCGAAAGCACGATCAGCCCGACCACGAAGGTCTATTCCTGCAAGCACTTTCAAGAACGAGCAAGAATATGATAAAGCAATATGAATATTGCGAATATATATGAAGTATTGATCATGGTGGGGATCCGTAAGCGGTCTTGGTCTGGTCGTTGGACACAAACGAAGTACACGAAGTTGCAATGGCTAACTTTTAACTAAACAAATCCCAAGGAAAAATCTACTAGATGGATCTACTTATATAGGAGCAAGGGGTGGCGGCCAAGGAGGTGGGAGGACGTCCCAAGGCAGCCTAAAACTAACAATAGGTCGTACAAGGCCAATGGGCCCAAGTGGAGGTGACGTAACACCTTTGGACTTGTAGTTTGACTCGGATTCTGCTGCAGCATCAGATTGTTTCGTCCATAACTCAACGCTCCGGACGAATTTGAAGGTGAATTCAATTGGGTTGGAAGGTGCACGAAATCTATTTTCCAACAAAAAAAGAATCACCCAATTTGGAGTCCGGATGAAAAAGTTATTGACGTTTTGAGTCAGGTATGTCTGTGCAGTCCGAATCTGAGTCCAGAACGTGAGAGACTTGGACTCTATCTTCTCTTGGGCCAAAAGTGACGTGAGAGAACTTTTTGAATAGCAAGTAAACATCTCTTTCTCCCTTATCTTCATATGTGGATTGTACAAATGTCCCATACACCTGCAACTAGACATGGCACAAAAGTTTGTGAAGTATTTTGTCCAGGATGATATAAATAAATTATTGCATAGTTTGTGTTAGAAATCACCTCACAAATATACAAGTATGCAATATTTTTGGTCGTATCGAAGGTAGCCATGTCCTCATCATCCTCCCCTTCTTGAAAACAAAGTCGTCCTCGGCGTTGCTTAATCTGAAATGTGGCTAACAAACGAGACAAGGTGTACATGTTGTATATGTATATGTCATCCATTTTTACTTCCCTTGATTTTTGCACATATGACACATGAATAGATGAGTAACTTACATAGTTCATAAAATCTAAAGCCAAAACATTATCGTAAGAAGTAGAAGGCATGAAAATATTGCAACTCAGTTTGCACATATAAGTGAATCTCTTATTCATTTCAAAAGATTGACAATGTTCATCATTAAACCATCCCAACATTGGTGAATAAACCTTACTTGCATCAAATTTACATGCTACAACATGCGTAAATAAGCAAACATGCAATACGTCATTTGACACAGAATCATCACTAAGATTAGAGGTCATATCAAAATGATTAAACATTGCTTCTTTTGCATCAATAGTTAATTCATTGGGTGCACTCAAAATTGTTGGTATTTCAGTTGTTTGATCACATGACGCATTCATGAGAGTAACATGATTCTCTAAAATAGGTGATGCGCTCAAATCAACAGGTAACTCAACACATGATGTATTCAAGTTAACTAGGCATGCATCATTCTCATGTGAAGTTATATCATCAATACCTTTACAGTTACCTTGTTGCAAAGATGTAGCTGATGTAGGTACGGATGATGGCAATGTACCATACTCTTGAGATGATGTCGTGCTCATAATCTGAGGTGTGGCTGCTCTAGTAGGTGCACCGGTGGAGGAACCAAGCGGTGGTGGTGAGCATGAACTAGAATAGTAGGTGTTGTAGTCATCCAATGCATCCTCCTCAGAATCGTCTCTCAAAGGTACAAGCACGAACATACATACCAAAGAATGCAACGAGGAATATACTGAAATCGTGCACGAATATCATGGTTCAAACCACCAAAAATCTATCCATTGTATCATTCTCAGATTCTTCTATGTCACAATGATGAATATAAGATTTGAACTCTTGGTAATAAGCATGAACAGTGTTATTGCCTTGTTTTAATTGTTCCAATTTGCAAAGCAATTCACGACGATAGTAAGGAGGAAAAAATTGTTGTCTCATTACAACTTTCAAAACTTTCCAAGTTGTGGGTTGGTTATCAATGTTTTTCTTACAATGTACACTCCACCAAATGTAAGCAAAACCAAAATGCTCTAGTGGTAGCTCGTACTCTCTCAAGTTCGGAAAAATCATGGTGACTAAAAACTTCTTCTAATTCAAGCTCCCAAGCTAGATAAATAGCAGGATTAAATCTACCCTCAAATGATGGTAAAGACATAACCTGACCATACGCTTGTGTGTGTTGTCCCAACTCTCGTGATGGTGAAGATGTGTCCGTCGTCCAAGAACTTCTATCTCCAGACCTGTCATGATTAGTAGAAACAAGAAACAAAATTCGAGAATAATGTTCCTATGAACTACTAGGATGTGGTTGTAAAGTGCTCACAGTAAAGCAAATATCAATATCTTACAAGTTCTTACCATGCGGCGGTGGTGACAGCAACCAGCGGTGTCAAGTAACTCTAAAGATTGTGTAAAAGCGATTGCCGAGAACGTCACGTATACACGGTGTAGAAATATGTGGAGCTGGGTTGGCTATATATGGTAGCAAAAAAATTAGCAATAATCAATTCAAAGATGCAATGTTGAATAAACGCTCAACGACGCAGACTTTATCTTTGGTCCTAGGCTACACCGGACTAGAGACGCGAGCCTAGAACACTAATGATGTCACGACGTAGCACAACTAGCATCAATGAAGGATAATAAGTAGCTCTGGACAGCAAGATATAAGTGAAGATCACAACGGCAGTAAAGATAATGATGAAAACAAGCGCCAAGCGGGATATACAACAACTCTCTCTCCAATTTTCCTCTTGAAAAGTTTGAGCCAATTTTCTGATAAATTTTTTCAAAGAATGCTACTAACTCAAGCTTTCCAATGCAAAAAGAATCACTCAATTCCGAGTTGATATGAGGAGTCAAAAAATTCTAAAACTGGTTTGAAAAACTGGAATAAGCTGTGTTCACGAACTTCGGAGGGCAAAAAGACCTATTTAGAAGCCGATTTTGAGGTGCCAAATATTGAACTTGCTTCTGCAACTATTTAGATGCGGCTCGTCTCTAGCTTTAATTTGAGTACTCATGAGCCAAAAGGACTTCGTATGAGGAAGTTATGCCTGTTTTCTTGAACAGTACACAAAACAGATTTCAATCCGAATTCAGTTACGAGATTGAGTCTAGATAGATCCGAACTTTGTTTTTTCTTCTCTCTTTTTTCTCACACTTTTTTTCCTTTTCTTTCTCTCTTTTTTCTCTGACTTTTTTGTACTTTTTTTCTCTTTTTCTCTCTTTTTCTCTTTTTCCAAAACAAACTAGATAAGATGCAGATTGGATCAAGCGAAGATGTGAATGACCTCAACTATGATTATGACAATGAATAGTGCGTATACGTGGTGGAAATTGTTGGATGGTATGGTGGACAGCGGAAGGGATAATGATGCAGCGTGGCGTGACTAATGTGAACAGAACTCGAAACTCTAAAGGAACTAGACACTAAGACCAGCAACTCGACACGACGATGCAACCGATAATTCAATAATGCAAACAATGAAAAAAATTGCAAAAGGCTCGGTGGCTTGGACAAAGGATGAATAGATCTAACTTTTTTTGTGGCTTTTTCTTGGACAATAGGTAAGAAAATAAATCTAATCTAGGGAAAACTGGAAATTCTCACCGAGCAACCCCACCTTCATTAATAAAGCTTTCCTCTTATATTCGCAATATCCAGATAGCAATCTTAGTTTCTTGCTTGTTCTTCGTTTGCTCGCAGGAAACAGGCCCTCGTGGTCAGGTTGATCGTGCTCCGGCGTGGTCAATAACCCTCGGAAGTTGGTTTAGCGATTGCTAAGTATGACGTCTCGCCGCGTCTGTGATCGGATCGTCAAGGTCGACTCCACGAAATGATAGCCACCATCTCATCGAAACATCGGGACACCTTTGCCTCTATCAAGTGGTATCAGATTTTCAGGTTGCTCTGTGAGATTTTACAGTTTTTCGTAGATTAGATCGAGTCTGTTCTTCATACCTAAAGTCCACGAAAAAGCCACACAAAAAAATTTAGGGTTAGTTCATCATATCCGAACCAATCTGAGCCTTCGCATAATCTTTTTAGGGTTTTTGCTTTGTTGAATTTGCGGTTGCATCGTCGTGTCAAGTTGCTGGTCTTAGAGTCTAGTCTTTTAGAGTTTCGAAGTTCTGGTCATAAGTTGTCACGCCGCCGCACCATCATCATCGCCTTGCCATCTACCACCCTTCTTATCCGCCACCGCTCTCAATCCGTATCCATATACCACCACCAATCGGTATCCATATACCACCACCGCTACCATATACCACCACCGCTGCCATATACCACCACCATATATCCACCACCAATCCGAGTTCTTCTCATATTAGGTTTGTTTTGAGATCCATCTAAACTCCGATTTGTGTTTCCTTGCCTGCGTGGGTTTGAAAAAAAAGAGTCCGAAACCACCTCCGTTTAGGCCCAAAATTTTCCGAAACGCACTTGTCGAAAAATTTTCTGGCTATCCTATTTTAGGTGTTTCTAAGCGTATTGAGACAGTCGCCATTATAGAAAGTTTTTTTGACCCGTTTCCGATTTTTGGGTCCGGCGATCGAAAAAAAATAAAAAATAAAAATTTGGTCGAAAAAATTTCGTGCCCATCCTGTCAGTTTGACCTGGGAAGAGTTTTGAGACACTCGCCATTATAGTGATTTTTCGCAAAAAAAAAAGAGCAGCACAAAAAAAAAGCAGCGCAAAAAAAAATAAGAGCGAATTTTTTTTTCCGGAGTGTCCTTTTCTGTTGTTTCCGTGCAGCGCCGTGATTTTGTTAGTGTTCTAGGCTCGCGTCTCTAGCAAGGTCTAGCCTAGGACCCGACAAGATCACCGTCGTTGAGCGTTTATTCAACTTTGCATCTCTGAATTGATTATTGCTGACCCTTTTGCTACCATATTATAAGCCTTCCCAGCTCCACATACATCTACATCGTCGCGTTTGACTCTCCCAGTAATCGCTCTATCCAAGCTTTGAGAGTTTTGACTACATCGGTTGCCGATCACCTTTCTTCTTTGGGTAAGAACTGGTAAGAATTTGAGATTTGCTTGACGGATTTGTGACTGTCCACCACACCACCACCACCACTTCCTAGTAGTCCGTCAATCATATTCTTGTGTGTTTCTATTGCTGCTAACCATGGCAGGATCACAAGCCGAAGACCGACTGGGAGAACATGACAAACAAAGCGCTACATGATAAGTTTCAACAACCGATGAGTGGGCAGGTGGAAGATGTTCTAAATAGATTTGAAGAGGCCATGGAGAAGATAGATGGCATTGAGAAGGCGTTGAAACAAAGCTCGATAACAAGTTTAATGAATTGCACGCCGTCTACCACCACCACCACCGGCTGCACCTAATGCACCTCTATAACAACAACAACGACTACCTCCACATCGCTGAAGCAACCCTCCGCCGAAGCGAGCCGTGTCCCTCTTCAGCCTGGCCAAGCCGCTGGTCTTGCTGTTGATACTTCATGGCTCCTGCTGCTGATGTGGGGAGGATGATTATGTGAGAGAGTACGAGGATGAGGTTGATCAACTTCGTAACTACGTGCAACCAGCAGCACCACAACCACCCGGTCGTCCACATGCAAATAATGGCAATGTTAGGGCTCCCCTCAGTGCGAGATCATGACCATCTCCCTAAATTGAAGTTGAATATTCCACCATTTGAGGGTAGATATGTTCCTGATATATATCTTACTTGGGAGTTAGAAACTGAACAACGATTTACATGTTTACAATATCCTGAGGAGAGACATGTTCTCGCTGCTGTTTGTGCTTTCACTAGCTTTGCATGTGTTTGGTGGTCTGAACATTGTAGATTATATCCTGTTCCAGCTACTTGGGCTGCTTTGAAAACTGCTATGCGTACTCGTTGGGTTCCACCATATTATCAACGTGAATTACTTCAAAAATTGCAGCGCTTAAGACAAGGAAAAAATTCGGTAGAAGAATATTATCAGGAATTACAAACTGGCTTGATTCGATGTGGTATTGTTGAGGAGAATGAAGCTATGCTTGCACGTTTTCTGGGTGGATTAAATAGAGATATTCAGACCATTCTAGACTACAAGGATTATACTAATATCACTCGATTATTCCATCTTGCTTGTAAAGCTGAACGTGAAGTGCAGGATGGACAGGCGTTGGCGCGGACTAACTTTGCAGGTCGACCTTCATCATGGACACCACGTGCATCATCTACTTCCACACGTTCTACTACACCGGCACCTCCGTCGGCTGCCACCTCCAACCGTGATACAAGAAAGCAAGCACAACCACCACTATCTGCCAAGAGCGCACTCCGCCTACACAGAGCTCTTCTTCTTCCATGGCGTCAACAGGGCACACAAGTGATATTATTTGTCGTCGTTGTAAGGGAAGAGGACATTTTGCCGTGAGAATGCCAATCTCAGCGTGTGATGATTGCTCACGAGGATGGTGGGTATGAGTCCGCTAGTGACTATGATGAAGAGACTTTGGCTCTTATTACACATGAAGAACATGGTGGAGATGATTCTGATCATGAGAAGCAATACATGGCTGCTGAAGATGCTGACAGGTATGAATGTTTAGTTGCTCAACGTGTTTTGAGTGTGCAGGTTACACAAGCTGAGCAAAATCAGAGGCATAATTTGTTCCATACAAAGGGAGTTGTGAAGGAACGTTCTATTCGCGTCATCATAGATGGAGGGAGCTGCAACAACTTGGCTAGCATGGATATGGTGGAGAAGCTTTCTCTCACCACAAGACCACATCCACATCCTTACTACATCCAATGGTTCAACAACAGCGGCAAGGTTAAGGTAACACGTCTTTGTTCGTGTGTATTTTAGTATCTCTACATATGCTGATTATGTTGATTGTGATGTGGTACCTATGCAAGCATGTTCCTTATTACTTGGTAGACCATGGCAATTTGATAAAAATTCTGTACACCATGGTAGAAACAATCAAGATACTCTTGTTCACAAGGATAAAAATATTACTTTGCTTCCTATGACTCCTGATTCCATTTTGAAAGATGATATTAATAGAGCTAATAAAGCAAAACAGGAGAAAAATAAGAGTGAAAATCAGATTGTGGCAAAAGAATTTGAGCAACAAATGAAGCCTAATAATAAACCATCTAATGTTGCTTCTGAAATTAAACTGAAAAGTGCATGTTTATTTGCCACCAAATCTGATATTGATGAGCTAGATTCTAGCAAATCTGTTTGCTATGCTTTTGTGTGCAAAGAGGCATTATTTTCATTCGAGGACGTGCCTTCCTCTTTGCCCCTGCTGTCACTAACATTTTGCAGGAGTTTCTTGGCGTCTTCCCACAAGGCGTGCCACCGGATTACCACCTATTCGAGGGATTGAGCATCAAATTGACTTAATTCCCGGTGCATCGCTACCCAACCGCGCACCATACCGCATCAATCCGGAGAGGAGACGAAGGAGATTATGCGTCAAGTACAGGAGCTGCTCGACAAAGGTTATATACGCGAATCTCTTAGTCCTTGTGCTGTTCCTATTATACTAGTGCCTAAAAAGGATGGTACGTCGGCGTATGTGTGTGTGTTGATTGTAGAGGCATTAATAATATTACTATTCATTATCGTCATCCTATTCCTAGGCTAGATGATATGCTTGATGAATTGAGTGGCTCTACAATATTCTCCAAAGTTGATTTATGAGTGGATACCATCAAATTCGTATGAAATTGGGAGATGAATGGAAAACAGCATTTAAAACTAAGTTTGGTTTATATGAGTGGTTAGTCATGCCTTGTGGGTTAACTAATGCACCTAGCACTTTCATGAGACTAATGAACGAAGTTTTACGTGCTTTCATTGGACGATTTGTGGTAGTCTATTTTGATGATATACTGATTTATAGCAAATCTTTTGAAGAACATTTGGAACATTTAGGTGCTGTTTTTAATGCTCTACGTGATGCACGTTTGTTTGGTAACCTTGGGAAGTGCACCTTTTGCACCGACCGAGTATCTTTTCTTGGCTATTTTGTTACACAGCAGGGAATTGAAGAAGATAAAGCCAAGATTGAAGCTATTGAGAGTTGGCGCAGCCCAAAACGGTCACACAAGTGAGGAGTTTTCTTGGACTCGCTGGTTTCTATAGGCGTTTTGTGAGAGACTTTAGCACCATTGCTGCACCTCTCAATGAACTTACAAAGAAGGATGTGCCTTTTGTTTGGGGTACCGCACAGAAGAAGCCTTCACGGTATTGAAAGATAAGTTGACACATGCTCCTTTACTCCAACTTCCTGACTTTAATAAGACTTTTGAGCTTGAATGTGATGCTAGTGGAATTGGATTAGGAGGTGTGTTATTACAAGATGGCAAACCTGTTGCATACTTTTACGAAAAATTGAGTGGGCCTAGTCTGAACTATTCTACTTATGACAAAGAATTATATGCTCTTGTTAGGACTTTAGAGACATGGCAACATTATTTATGGCCCAAAGAATTTGTTATACATTCTGATCATGAATCTTTGAAACATATTAAAAGTCAAGCTAAACTAAATCGTAGACATGCTAAATGGGTTGAATTCATTGAGACTTTCCCTTATGTCATTAAACACAAGAAGGGTAAAGAAAATGTTATTGCCGATGCTTTGTCTCGTCGCTATACTATGCTTTCACAACTTGACTTCAAAATATTTGGTTTGGAGACCATCAAAGATCAATATGTGCATGATGCTGATTTTAAAGATGTAATGCAGAATTGTAAAGAAGGAAGAACACGGAACAAGTTCGTTATTAAGGATGGTTTTGTGTTCCGTGCTAACAAGCTATGCATTCCTCGCTAGCTCTGTTCGCCTTTTGTTGTTGCAGGAGGCGCATGGAGGAGGATTAATGGGACATTTTGGCGTGAAGAAGACGGAGGATATACTTGCTACACATTTCTTTTGGCCAAAGATGAGGCGGGATGTTGAGCGTTTTTTTGCTCGCTGCACTACATGTCAAAAAAGCTAAGTCACGACTCAATCCTCATGGTTTATATATGCCTTTGCCTGTACCTAGTGTTCCTTGGGAAGATATATCTATGGACTTTGTTTTAGGTTTACCTAGAACAAAGAAGGGGAGGGATAGCATATTTGTTGTCGTGGATAGATTCTCGAAAATAGCACACTTTATACCATGTCATAAAAGCGATGATGCTGTTAATGTTGCTGATTTGTTCTTTCGTGAAATTATTCGCTTGCATGGTGTGTGATGCGGAGCATCCCTCGCTCACCCCCATGGACGTGCCTAAATCTCCCTCAACGCCACTAGGACCCATGACAAGAGCCCGAGCTAAGGCTATCGAAGATAAGGTGAATTCGCTCCTCTCCGAACTCCCTCTTCCTACTCACGAGACATGGCTACTACCTCATTCGGAGACTCTATGTGTAATCAGTACATGGAGGTGAGCCAAGGATCAACCACTTGCGAGAGCCAAGACGGCGAGAACTCGATGCATATTGAAGAAGAAGAAGAGATCTTTCTGAAGGTACGAGCACCGGACGTCCGACGCCTTCGGACGTCCGACGAGTCCAGGAGACAGACGGCCGGACTCTCCGGACGTCCGACACTTTGCCACCCGAACCAAAACTACGGACGACCGAAGCCTCCGGACATCCGACCGACGCACACCCGAACCGAATCTACGGACGACCGACAACTTCCGGACGTCCGGACCGTCACGAAGCTCCGGACGACCGACCCTCTCCGGACGTCTGACGCGCCACGACAGAACTGATTCTACGGATGTCCGAACCCGTCCGGACGTCCGGACCGTCCCTGAACCTCCGGACGTCGACGCCTTTCGGACGTCCGACGCCTGTGGTGTTGATTTCTGCTTGGGCCGCCTTGTACCCCTTCGCCCCCTAGACTATGTATACTCCTTCTTCCCCAACTTTGGAGGGTTAGCTTATGTTTAGCTCATGTTTGTGTGAGAGCCTTGCTCATCCACTTGGTTACTTCTCCTCGGAGCTCAGGACCTCTACGGAGAAGATCCCCCAAGCGGATTCAAGACCCCCTTCTAGGGTGGACCCCATCAAGACCTCCTCTCGGAGAAGAACGGCTACTCGTGTATCCTTACCTTTGTTGATTGTGGATCATATGTACCTCTTTGTGTTCGATGATCTAGCATTTGTGTGATTGATCCCTTGTCGGTTTAGTGATTTCTCTCTCGTTTCCTCCGTGTTTCCCTCTTGTTCTTCCCCGCGTTCTTCGTGATTCCCCGTAGGATCCGCTCCAACGTGAAAGATCGTCCACGTAGGGTTCCGCCCTACATCATCAATGGATCAGAGCTTAGGTTGATCACGTTTTTGGAGCCCCTACCCCTCTTTTTCTAGCTTGATTTTGTTCATTTCGTCCTAAATTCGAAAATCCCCACCAAAAATAGCCCCAAATTTTTTTTGTGATTTGTTGGTTAGATGAAGTTTTGTTGATTTTGATTCATGGATTTGCTTGGTTTCGAGTGGATCTAGCATTTCCCCAAGTTTCCCTATCTTTCATCCACAAAATCCCGCGAATTTTGACCCCAAAATCCCACAATTCCGCTCAAAATCGCGTCCCGGATCTCCATTTTCGCGTTGACCCCGACCCACCGGAGGACCGGAGATTTACGGACGTCCGGAGCCCCTGGAACGACCGGATGTCCGACCTTTACCGGACGACCGGAACCCCTAACCCGAACTGAATTTACGGATTTCTGACTTTTCCGGACGTCCGACGTCCCGGACATCCGACCTTTTCCGGACGTCCGTAACCTGTAGATTCCCACTTCGGCTGATTTTTGTTTTGTCCATAACTAATTCATCCGAACTCCGATTTTGACGTTCTTTAGCTCGTTTTGAAGCTATTGACATCCCCCTTCCAACAAAAATACCACCAACATCATTTGACTACATCAAATTTTGTGTTCTTTGGCATCTTTGCCTAGGACTTCCACCACATCCTCCGCTACTCCACCACCGACTTCCGAAGCCTAACTTTCGCCGAATTTTGTCCCGTGCCCACATACACTCCCACTTACCTCCACCACTTCCGCATAACACCACCTTAGCCTTTCCCACTTCCAATTCCGACAACGTTGCCAAATTTTGCCTTGAGAATTTGAGTTGGGGTTTTCCGTATCCTTTTGTGTTTCGGCTATCTAGGTACGGTTCAACATCAACATCACCACCGCTCATCTTCGTCAAGGGCGGTAACATCGTGAGACACCTTTGACATTACTTGCAATTGCATTGATAACCATCATAGCCCATCTTTCGCGTTGCTTACCCATCGAGACTAGACATTGAGTATTGCCGGCAACGTGACTTGTGCACATTAGTGATCATACTCCATAGCATACATACCATACCAAAGTGGTGCATATCTTACCATCAACTTGTGTGTCACAAAGTTGTCATCGCACACACAATTGCTATCTTGGTTCGTGAAGTTTTGCATGAGAAAAGAGCTCAAAAGAGAAAGAGCCATTCAAGCTTTTAAGCAAAGAAAGGAAGATAAGCAAAGAGCTTATGAGCAAGAACCATAGCATCATACAACATTAAGATTGTCATACTTGATCATCTCGGATCAACACATCGAAACACCATACATATAGCATACTTGGGTAGAAGTCGTTGCATTTTGCTTAGTAGGTTGTGCACAAGTTCGTATCCGCCTTTTGTGCAATCGTGCTAGCGTCTCTCTAGTGTTGTGCAACAAGAGCATCTTGGTGAATTCCACATTTTGGCTCATCCTTGGTTGCATAACCCCATATTATCTTTTGCGTGTGTGTTTCCGTGTACCTTATCTTGCTATTGGTCTACTTGTTGCATTTGCAAATTTGTGAATCATTTCCAACTTTATTGAGTCTCACTTACAATTGCATCAAATTTTGTGCCACCATCCTAACCAAGCTCCACCATAAGCTTTTACTTGTGTAGGTGTGAGAACCGACAAGAATCGGTACCAAGAGTGCTATTTCATTGTCCGCATTTGAGTGAACTTGACTCATCTTCAACATCGGTCAAAGGTACATTGGTATAAGTTCTTTTCCGTTCTACCACTCACATTTTGCTTGGAATGATGGATAGGCCAAGTTCTTCTACCAACCCACTCTTCAGCGAGCAAGACGACGACATGTCTTCATATGTCACCAAGAACCACCTCTTTGGTGCTCAACGAGCGTTGCACCAAGAACAACAAGCAATGAGCGACCGCATCGACAACCTCGCCACCGACTTGCGACTCTCCGAGCAACGTACAAGAGACTACTTCGACAACAAGTTCGAGGCTCACAAGCAAGAGAATGATGCAAGAATGGACGAGATCCAGCGTGTTGATGAGAAACCGCATCATTCAACTTCTTCATCATCAAGACGGAGCCGCTCGAGTCGACATTTCGACGACACCTTCTACGACTCAAGTACACCGTCATCGAACACTCTTCGACGAAAGCAGCCAAGACCGTCATGCATCTCGCAACCCGCTACATGTCAAGCATTCACAAGAGCAAGTTAATGATCAAGTTCCTCGTCCTCAATCTAATCAAGAGGCTTTTGCTCAAGCTCAAGAACGACAACGCCTTCGTCGCCAACAAGAAGAAGAACGAGCACGTCTTCACCAAGACGAACAAGACGCCAAGGCTCAACGTCTTCAACAACGACAACGTGAGGCGCAAGCTCTTGAGGCGCAACGTGCCCTTCAAGAATCAAGTAGAGCCTTCGCCAACCGCAATCGCGAACGGCGCAATCAAGAGGAAGCACTTTGAGAAGAAATCCAAGAGAGGAACTACCAACCTCATGCACAACGACAAGTTCCTCAAGCTCCTCCACAAGCTCGTCAAGCTGCACCGCAACCTCAAGTTCAACAAGGGCAAGTTGATCATGGTCTTCCTCCGCGCCAAGAGCAACATGAAGACGAATACAATCCACGCCAAGGACGTCATCATCAACACCGTCAACAACACAATGAAGAGCAACGCTTCTGACAAGCTAAAATTCACCATGCCCAAGTTCAATGGAAGCAATGACCCGAAGACTACCTCTCATGGGCATTGAAGGTTGACAAAATCTTCCGCTTGCACAACTACGATGAAGCGAAGAAAATCGCTATGGCATCACTTGAGTTCCAAGACTATGTGCTCATATGGTGGGAATCATTGAGCGACGACAAGCAAGAGGTGAACCTCCAATCACCACTTGGGCTCAAATGAAGGATGTCATGCGAGCACGTTTTGTGCCAACCTACTACAACCGCGACCTCTTCAAGAAACTCCAACTACTCAAGCAAGGAACAAAGAGCGTTGAAGAATATTACAAGGAAATGGAGATAGCCATGATTCGAGCCAATGTCAAGGAAGATGATGATGTAGGGCGGAACCCTACGTGGGCGATCTTTCACGTTGGAGCGGATCCTACGGTGGATTACGAAGAACGAGCGGAAGAACACGAGGAAATCACGGGGAGGAACGAGGGAAAACACTCAACCAACAAGGAATCGGTCACACAAATGCTAGATCAAAGAACACAAAGGGAGATACATGATTCAAGGTCAACAAAGGACGATACAAGCGGTAGCCGTTCTTCCCGTGAGGATGTCTTGATGATGGTCTTCTCAAAAGGGAGGTCTTGAATCCAAGGTGGATCGTCTCCGAAGAGGGGCCGCGGTCTCTCTCGTGGAGTAGATCCGGTATGGATGAGCGAAGCTCTATCTATGAGCTAAATCAACGCTAACCTTAACTAGGAGGAGGTGGAGGAGTATATATAGTCATGGGCCACGAAGGGGTAAGTGAAGGGGTACATGGGCCGCGGTCCAACACACTGTGCACAGACAGGCGTCGGACGTCCGGAGGGTTCCGGCCGTCCGGAGGCTTGGGAAGGTCCGGACGTCCGGAGCTCTTCGGACATCCGTAGATTCGGCTCGGGTGCGCTTTGGTCGGACGTCCGGAGGGGGCCGGTCGTCCGGAGGCTCATGGGTCCCGGACGTCCGGAGTTCTTCGGATGTCCGCAGATTCGTTCGGTGGTCGCTGCACGGTCGTCCGGAGGGGCCCAGTCGTCCGGAGCTCGAGTCGTCAGACGTCCGGTCCTGGTCGGACGTCCGGCCATAACTTTCAGGCAGCTTCTTCTCTTGGTCCGTGTACTTGGTGTCCTCGCCGTCTTGTCCATGGTCTTCCTCCTTGTTCCTGGTCATGCATAGCACATATATTTGAGGTAGTAACCATGTCTCACATGTGGGAAGTGAAGGTTCGGAGAGGAGCGAGTTCACCTTGTGTCCAATGGCGTTTGTTCGAGGTCTCGTCATATGTCCACTTGGGGCTTGGAGAGTAGTGGGAGTGTACATGGGGATGAACGTGGGATGCTCCGCATCATCTCCCCCCCTTGGGAAAGATCCGACCTCGGATCGTGATCCTCATCACCATGGAAACGGTTGTCGTAGACGGACTTGTAGTTGGACGAAGTTGAAGACATGGAGCAATCCAAGTAGTCCAAGGTGTCGCCGGAGTGATAGACATGCATAGCTCGATGTCGTGGCACTCTTCAACTTGAAGGTCCATAGGGTCCATCTCCAATGTCGGTCCTCCATCCAATATATGTATCATGTAGACAAGAAGAAGGAAACAACAATGAAAGAATGACCCATCCAATATGTGTATTTGAGGATGGCTCAAAGGGAAGGAGGTCACCTTTAGGAGGTTCTCAAGGATGATGGAGTTGCGCATCTTGTATGCCTTCACATAAGCAAGTTGTCTCGTGATGTTACCGCCTTGTGAATCCTTCAAAATGAAAGAACATGACAAACACTTTCGGAAAAACAAATGAGGTTAGCGGAAGTGCAAAACCTAACATTCGTGTGGTAAGATACCCAACAAGTGTATGCATCATGCTCATCATAAGAAAGAACAAGGGAGCATTTCATAGTATGGAGGCATATGATGCGAGAACAACCAAATACAATAGGCTCAATCAAACAAGCATGCATCACAAGTAAAGTGTCAAAGTCTCCAAGATCAATAAGCATAGATGCAACAATTGGAGGCAATCGACAATGAACAAGATATATCATGTGAGAGGCATGAACATATATGTCATCAACCCAAGAAAGCGAGTAATAGTGGAACATAGGTGATGCAACATAGCAAGCAATCATAGCGATCAAGTCAAGCAAGCTAGTAGTGAGAAGATGCAACGTACTAGAAGGAATCATGGCAAGCATGTCATTGGTGCAAATAGTGGGCATGAATAGTTCACATGTCATAGCACAAGCATGAAAGCAAAATGTGAGGCAAATAGCATCAATGTATTGGCGAGAGACCATATGTAAATACCAATGGGACATCATGACTCTCCCAACACAACAAGCATCGATAGCATGGGGCACATGATAAACATGGCAATAGCAACAAGGATCTCCACCAAGCATGCAAATACACATAGGGTCAATCATGGGTAGATGCGAGCAAGGGTCACAATTGCATGGCAAAGGCATAGAAGCACGCATAGTATGCAATGTGAACACGGTAAAATGAGCATAAGGTGACAAGTGGTAAATAGCCCATAGCCGTGTGAGAGCCAAGTAGAAGAGGTCTTGGCGTAGTCCTTGCTTGGCGAAGGGAACGGTGGGAATGATAATCCTCGGGATCCCAAATCATCGTTGCTCTCAAGAGCTCGTTCGTCAACTCTTGGGATTGAGAAGTTGGCGAGTATACATGAGTACCTACACAACACAAAGACAAAGGAAAAATTGTGTGTGCGTGGTAGATGTACACATCATCCATCATGATGCGCACATGCATGTGTCGGTTAGCACAAAATATCCAATGCTCAAATAAATGAGATGCGTGATATAGAAACATGTCATCCATCATGATAGGTTTGTTATGTATAGCATAATGGAGACTCAAATTGTGTAATGCATCATGGGAAATATCTAGAGCATTGGTATTCATAGAATGCATATGGTGCAAGCAATCATGGAAATCATGCAAAGGATGGGATGAATCAAAATCTCCAAACATGTATGAGGAAACTATGGGGGTCTCCTCATGAGCAAGAGTAGAAACATCACGTGGAGAATATTGACAACATCCAAAACAATGCATATTTGGAACAATGTGATCATGGCATGACATAGTAGATGAATTGCACAAATCATGTAAACGAAGCATGGCAATATCATCACAAGAGAAACAAAAGCCAATGACCATCATCTTGTCATCTATGCCATAAGTGCAAATGGGATTGATTTTAATGGGGCATGCATAGTTACTATGTTGAGATTGAAATGATGCAATATGGGAGATCTCACTCATAGCATATGACAAGTTCAATGGATTGTCAAACATGATGTGACCAAAAGAATTTTCACAAGATATCCTATGGAGCATAGCATCACAACTAGGTAACTCAACATGCTCATCATCATATTCATCATAAATAGGTAAGTCAAGGCATGAAGAAGTCGCACTAGCATGAAGCATGGGAATAGGTGGGTCAAGATCATGGGAGCAATCGATGGTAAGAGAGTCCACTAGTGGGACAAGAGAAGCACCATCACCTATGTTACCTTTGGAGGCGTCGCTCATGTGTTGTAGGTGAGGTGTTGAAGATCCACTCGTTGTCAACTTCATCTTGATGGAACCATGTGGGGGTGCATCATCGTCCACCATGGCCATCGTCGTCTCCAATGGAGGAATAGACTGCGTCAAAGATAGGCATGTCGTCATGTAGGAGACCTAGCACCAAAGAAGAAAACACACTAGGAGTAGAGGTTAAGTCGTTAGAAATCATAGTGGCGTCATGTGCCGTGTCAACTACCTCACTCACTAAGTGTTGTGGCTCACTCACTCCCTCAAGGATGCTCTCACCGTATGGTGGGTGGAGTCACTCAAATGGCGCTCAACCTCACATAGGATGTGTGGCATGCTCTCATTTGTGGGGCTAGTGGTGGTCACACTCATCCTCTCATAGGAAATGCTCTCAATGTCACGTATGGTGGAGTCACTCATGTCACTCATGGGGTGGTGGCTCTCCTCACATGGCAATTGGGGCATCTCGACATATGTGGGTGCCGGAGAGATGTAGGTGCAAATGTCTCCATGTGCGGTCGTGTAGCTTGACTCGGAGTATGAGTCCAATGTGGGCGTCGTCTTCATGTTGTTGAAGAGGTTCGCGCTCGTCGCCATGGTCGAAGGGGATGGCCCTTGCTCGACCAAATCTTGTCACCGCCTTGGTGTTGGAGGCCCATATGATGTGGCACCTCATAGCTCGTCTCCATGACCGAAGGGAGTTTCCCATGCTCGGCCATCTTCCTTGAGGGGCTTCCAAGATGGAAGTGTCGCCCTCGCTTCGTGGTAGTCGCCTTGGACTTGATGAAGTCGATGTTGGCGTACACGTGGGAAGTAGGCGAAGATGCCGTACGTCCAAAGGCGAAGATGCCTTGAGAACACTTGGCGAAGATGCCGAAGTGGTTGATGTAGCCGTAGCGCCGTCTTGGTGGTGGTCGTCTCGTGGTCTTCTCTTGTGCTTATGAAGCTTCGACTTGGCGTGAAGTAGGGCTTCTTGGGACTTGTGCATTTGCGCTTGTGGAGCATCTTCATGATGATGATGTCGTTGTCGTGCTTGAGCTCGTAGTAGATGTCGTTCGTCGTAAATGCGTGCACATGATGCTTGGAGGTGACTTGCCCTTCATGACGATGTTGATCACGAGCGTCTTTGGTGGTCTCCATGTAGATGTGGGCGAGGACGATGTGCACTTGCGTGCTTATGCGGCGCTCCGAAGACTTGTGGCTTGAATGTCGCCGCCTTGAAGATGACGAAGGGGAAGAAGACTTGATCAAGGCCCGAATCTCCTCCATCCTTGCATCGTGCTCCTCTTTATGTGCGGCAAGCTTCTTGTCGAAGTAGTCCCTTCTCCTTGCTTCAGAGTGATGGATGTCGATGGTGATGTTCTCGATGCGCTCTCGCAATCTTGATTGTGTGCCTTGCACTTGTCGTTGTAGATCAAAGAGAGACGCTTTGGTGATGTAGTTGTTCACGCCGTCGTTGTTGTCGAAGACCGGAGATGAAATGTCTTGCCTATCCATCACAAGACTCGAGCAAATATGAGTGGGAGAAAGAGAAGAACTTATACCAATGTACCTTGACCGATGTTGACAATGAATCAAGTTCACTCAAATGCGGACAATGAAATAGCACTATTGGTACCAATCCTTGTCGGTTCTCACACCTACGTAAGTAAAGCTTATGGAGGAGCTCGGTGAGGATAGTGGCACAAAAATTTAATGCAAAATGTTAGCAAGAGTCAATAATGTTGAAAGAGATTCACAAATTTGCAAGCGAAACAAATGGACCAATAGCAAAGAATGGCTGCGGAAACACACACACGGATAGATAAATGGGGTCGTGCAACCAAGGAATGAGCACAAAATGTGGAATCCACGGAAAACGCTCGTGTTGCACAACTCAAGAGAGGCGCTAGCACGATTTCTCAATAGGCGGATACGACACTTGTGCGAGAACCTATAAGATGCAAAATGGATAAACTTCTATCCCAAGTATGCTATGTATGTATGGTTCTGGTGTTTCTCTCACAATGATCCAAGATGATCAAGTATGATAATCTGATATGCAATATGGTATGATGCTATGGCACTTGCTTACAAGCTTCTTTGCTCTCTTTCTTTTGCTTAAAAGCTTTATTTCTTCTTCTCTTTTTTTTTGTATGGCCACTTTGCACAATGCATAAACCAAGATAGCAATTGTGTATATGCGGGAACAAACTTGAGACACAATGGATGATATGATACCAATATGATATGGTATGGTATGTAATGGAAGGTATGATCACTAATGTGCACAAGTAACGCGTTGCGGCAATACTCAAATGGCTAGTCTCGATAGGCAAGTAAGCAAAAGTAAGGCTAGGGGTTAACAATGCAATAGCAAGGGAATATACAATGGAGGGATACCACGATACCAAGATGATATGGAGGTTACCGTCCGGCGATGATGAGTAGCGGTGTTCTTGATGTAGATACCAAGATGATGGAGACTCGTCCCTAAGTAGCCGAAACACCTTAGGAAGAGGAAAAAACGCTAGGTCAATATCTCAAACGTCCAATGTCAAAATGGTGGTAGCGGGAATGCGGTGGTGGTTTGCACTTGGCAATGCGGAAGTGGAATGATGGGCTATACTGCGTGTCGGAGTTGAAGTTGTCGTCCCTAAGTAGCTGAAACACCTTAGGAGACACAAGTCACAACTCGAAAAAGTTCAATCAACAATTGGGTTAAGTTGGGGGTGGTTGAAGTGTATGGTGGGCAAGGTTATGTGGAAGTGGTGGTGGTGGTTGATGAAGAAGCAATCGTCCCTAAGTAGCGAAACACCTTAGGAGACTCGAATCACTACTCAAGCAACCACTAATGCTATGGGGAACAAAATGGGTTAGGTTGCGGAAGTCGGTGGTGGCTATGTGGAGGATATGGTGGAAGCCCTAGGCAAAGATGCCAAAGTTCACAAAATTTTATGGATTCAAATGGTGGTGGTAGTATTTTTATGAGAAGGGGGATGTCAATAGCTTCGAAACGAGCTAAAGAACGTCAAAATCGGACTCCGTATGAATTAGTTATGGACAAAACAAAAATCAGCCGAAGTCTGAAACTACAGGTTACGAACGTCCGGAAAAGGTCGGATGTCCGGGGCGTCGGACGTCCGGAAAGGTCGGAAATCCGTAAATTCGGTCCGGGTTAGGGGTTCCGGTCGTCCGGAAAAGGTCGGACGTCCGGTCGTTCCTGGGGCTCCGGACGTCCGTAAAACGCCGGTCGTCCGGTGGGTCGGGGTCAACGCGAGATGCGAGTTTCAGGGGCGATTTTGGGCGGAAATTGGGGATTTCGGGGTCAAAATTCGCGGGATTTTGTGGATGGAAAGTGGGGAAACTTGGGGAAATGCTAGATCCACTCGAAACCAAGCAAATCCATGGATCAAAATCAACAAAACATCATCAAAACTAACAAATCACAAAAAAATTGGGGCTATTTTTGGTGGGGATTTTCGGATTTAGGACGAAATCAACAAAATCAAGCTAGAAAAAGAGGGTTAGGGGCTCCAAAAACGAGATCAACGTGGCTCAAGATACCATAGATGATGTGAGGCGGAACCCTCGTGGGCGATCTTTCACGTTGGAGCGGATCCTACGGTGGATTACGAAGAACGGCGGAAGAACACGAGGAAATCACGGGAGGAGCGAGGGAAAACACTCAACCAACAAGGAATCGGTCACACAAATGCTAGATCAAAGAACACAAAGGGAGATACATGATTCAAGGTCAACAAAGGGCGATACAAGCGGTAGCCGTTCTTCCCGTGAGGATGTCTTGATGATGGTCTTCTCTCCGCAAAGGGAGGTCTTGAATCCAAGGTGGATCGTCTCCGAAGAGGGGCCGCGGTCTCTCGTGGAGTAGATCCGGTATGGATGAGCGAAGCTCTATCTATGAGCTAAATCAACGCTAACCTTAACTAGGAGGAGGTGGAGGAGTATATATAGTCATGGGCCACGAAGGGGTAAGTGAAGGGGTACATGGGCTGCGGTCCAACACACTGTGCGCAGACAGGCGTCGGACGTCCGGAGGGTTCCGCTCGTCCGGAGGCTCGGGAAGGTCCGGACGTCCGGAGCTCTTCGGACATCCGTAGATTCGGCTCGGGTGCGCTTTGGTCGGACGTCCGGAGGGGGCCGGTTGTCCGGAGGCTCATGAGGTCCCGGACGTCCGGAGTTCTTCGGATGTCCGCAGATTCGATTCGGTGGTCGCTGCACGGTCGTCCGGAGGGGCCCGGTCGTCCGGAGCACAGGAGTCGTCGGACGTCCGGTCCTGGTCGGACGTCCGCCAGAAGCTTCAGGCAGCTTCTTCTCTTGGTCCGTGTACTTGGTGTCCTCGCCGTCTTGTCCATGGTCTTCCTCCTTGTTGCTGGTCATGCATAGCACATATATTTGAGGTAGTAACCATGTCTCACATGTGGGAAGTGAAGGTTCGGAGAGGAGCGAGTTCACCTTGTGTCCAATGGCGTTTGTTCGAGGTCTCGTCATATGTCCACTTGGGGCTTGGAGAGTAGTGGAGTGTACATGGGGATGAGCGTGGGATGCTCCGCATCGGATGATGAGCAAACTATGGCACGTTTCTTGAATGGACTCAATCATCCCATCAAGAAGATCGCCGACTTCCAACCATACTCATCCCTCATTGAGCTCGTGCATCAAGCTACAAAGGCGGGCATGAAGTGCAAGATGACTTCAAATGCACGCCAAGTACTCATCCAACACCTCCGGCTCCTCCAACACCCACGCTACAACGACTCCATCATCTACATCAACCAAACTTTCTTCAAGAAACGACGACAAGTCAAGTTACAAGAAGACTTGACAAACTCAAGTCGTCCTCCTCCTACTACAAGCAACATCAAGCCGCGTGCTTCATCCTCTACTCCGACCGATGAGACCATCAAGACAAGCTCCTTCAAGTGTTTCACTTGCGGCGGCCGAGGCCACAAGTCATATGAATGCACCAACAAGCGCACCATGATCCTCAACGACGATGGCACATATGACTCCATGAGTGAAGAGGAGATGGAAGCTCTTGAGCAAGTGGCCATGCACCGGCAAGTGAGCGAAGAAGAAGATGATCAAGTCTTTTGTGATGAGGATTCGAGCCCGCCCTCGTTGTCTCCAAGGTCTTGACTCTTCAACATCAACAAGAAGAAGACCAACGATGCCACATCTTCCACACAAAAGCCGGCATCAATGGACGGTCCATCAAGGTCATCATCGATGGAGGTAGTTGCCACAACTTGGCAAGTGAAGAACTATGCTCCAAGCTCCAATTGGCAAAAAGGAAGCACCCGCATCCTTACAAGGTGCAATGGCTAAGTGATTCCGGCACTATCTGAGTTGAGCATACGGTCCTAGTCTCTTTCAAAATCGGTGCATCTGAAGACACTTTGGAGTGTGATGTGGTCCCAATGACCGTTTGTCACCTACTTCTTGGTGCGACCATGGCAATTCGACCGTGGTGTCATACACAATGGGCGTACCAATCATTATAGCTTCAAGATGAAAGGGAAAGAATATGTGCTCGACCTATGTCTCCTAGTCAAGTGATAGCCGACAAACAAGCCACTCCTCATAGAGACAAGAGTGAGAAAGTGATCCACCCAAAAGTGAGTGAGAGCCACAAGCCAAATTTGAGCGACTCTTAGCCTCGAGAGAAAAACCTCATTCTATTTGCCACCAAAAGTGAGATGAGAGAAGTGTGTGAGAACCCATCGAGTGTGATGCACTTTGTCCTTGTGTGCAAGGATGGAGAACCAAACACTAACACCATTCACGAACTACCTTTGGTGTTTCAATCTCTTTTGCAGGAATTTCAAGATGTTTTTCCCGATGAGCTACCTTCGGTCTACCTCCTCTTGAGGAATTGAGCATCGAATTGACCTCATCCCGGAGCACCTCTACCAAACAAAGCTCCATACCGAGTCAATCCGGAAGAAACCAAGGAAATTCAGCGGCAAGTACAACAACTCATCGACAACGGTCATGTGCGTGAAAGCTTAAGCCCTTGTGCCGTTCCCGTTATTCTTGTGCCTAAGCCCGATGGAAGTTTCCGCTTGTGTTCCGATTGTAGACCTATCAATGCTATCACCGTTCGATATCGGCATCCCATTCCTCGCTTAGATGATATGCTTGATGAACTTAGTGGAGCCAACTTTTCTCAAAAATTGATCTTAAAAGTGGCTATTATCAAATACGCATACAAGAGGGTGATGAATGGAAAACTGCTTTCAAAACCAAATTTGGATTATATGAATGGTTAGTGATGCCTATGGGTCTTCGGAAGCTCCGGTACTTTTGTGCGTCTTATGCATCATGTGCTTCGTCCTTATATTGGAGTCTTTGTTGTGGTTTACTTTGATGATATTCTTGTGTTTAGCAAAACCATGAAAGAGCACATCAATCATGTAAAATCTGTGTTGCAAACTCTTACATGAGAAAGCCTTTATGCAAACTTGAAAAATGCACTTTTGGAGTTGACAAAGTGGTTTTCTTGGGTTTTGTAGTTTCCTCAAAGGGTGTCCATGTTGATGAATCTAAAATTGAAGCAATTAAAACTTGGCCCCAACCCACAAATTTGCAACAAGTGCGAAGTTTTCTTGGTCTTGTGGGTTTCTATCGTCGCTTTGTGAAAGATTTTAGCACAATTGCCGCTCCTTTGCATGCTTTGAGCAAGAAGAATACCCCCTTTGTTTGGGGAACCTCGCAATCAACCGCTTTTGATGAGCTCAAGTCTTTACTTACTCATGCTCCGATTCTTGCTTTGCCCAACTTTGACAAAACTTTTGAGGTTCATTGTGATGCAAGTGGTACCGGAATTGGCGGAGTTTTGATGCAAGAAAAATGAGCCATTGCTTATTTTAGTGAAAAACTCTCCGGTGCTCAACTTAATTATCCCATCTATGACAAAGAATTGTATGCTTTAGTGCGTGTGCTACATGTTTGGGAACATTACCTTAGACCTCATGAGTTTGTCATCCATACCGATCATGAAACGCTTAAGTACCTCAAAGGTCAAACTAAATTGAACAAGCGTCATGCCAAATGGAGTGAATTCATTGAATCTTTTCCTTATGTGATCAAGTACATTAAGGGTAAAGAAAATGTAGTTGCCGACGCGCTTTCACGCATATGCATGCTTGTCACTCAACTTGAGTTGAATGTTATTGGTTTTGAGCATATAAAAGACTTGTATGAGCATGATCCATCTTTTGCTTCTCCTTATGCTAAGTGTTTGGCCTTGTCGTCTTGGGAACAATATTACATCAAGGATGGTTATCTTATGAGAGCTAACAAACTTTGCATTCCGAGTCTTCTCTTCGTTTGCTCCTTTTGCAAGAGGCTCATGGAGGCGGACTCATGGGACACTTTGGACGCGACAAGACATTCGCCACGCTCTCCAACAACTACTTTTGGCCCAAGATGTTCATGACGTCGGCGCTTCACCAACCGATGCTATACATGTCGCAAAGCTAAGTCTAAAGCTCAATCTCATGGTCTTTACATGCCCTTCCAATTCCATATCAACCATGGGAAGACATTAGTATGGATTTTGTACTCAGGTTGCCTAGGACTCAAAATGGCAAGGATTCCGTCTTTGTTGTTGTGGATAGATTTTCTAAGATGGCACATTTCATACCTTGCAACAAGATAGACGATGCTTCACATGTTGCCAATCTCTTTTGTAGGGAAATCTTGCGACTCCATGGCGTACCAAAGACAATCGTCTCCGATCGTGACGTCAAGTTCTTGAGTTACTTTTGGAAGACCCTATGCCAAGCTCGGAATCAAGCTCTTGTTCTCCTCGGCATTCCATCCTCAAACCGATGGCCAAACGGAGGTGACGAACCGCACACTATCCACTCTACTTCGTGTCTTTATAAAGAAGAACATCAAGGAATGGGAAGCATGTCTACCCATCGCCGAAATGCCTACAATCGTGCAAGACATTCAACTACCGGCAAGTCCCCCTTGAGGTCGTCTCGGTTTCAACCCCTTGTCCCCATTGGACATTCTACCTCTTCCTCTACAAGAGCGCACCAACATGGATGCGAGTGCACGGGCAAACTACATCAAGAAGATGCATGATGATACAAGACAAACCATCGAGCGCCAAGTACAACGACTAGCGTCCAAGCTCAACGTCAACAAGCAACCCATGGTCTTCAACATTGGTGATCTAGTGTGGCTACACCTTCGCAAGGCACGCTTCCCCAAAGAACGCAAGTCCAAGCTTCTTCCTAGAGCCGATGGACCTTTCAAGGTGCTAGCACGCTTCTAGCGACAACGCCTACAAGATTGACCTACCTCGAGACAAGTACAATGTGAGCGACATCTTCAACGTCAAGGACCTCGCACCTTACCATGGAGATGAAGCTTTTAATCCGAGGTCGGATCTCTCCCAAGGGGGGGGGAGATGATGCGGAGCATCCCTCGCTCACCCCATGGGCGTGCCTAAATCTCCCTCAACGCCACTAGGACCCATGACAAGAGCCCGAGCTAAGGCTATCGAAGATAAGGTGAATTCGCTCCTCTCCGAACTCCCTCTTCCTACTCACGAGACATGGCTACTACCTCATTCGGAGACTCTATGTGTAATCAGGTACATGGAGGTGAGCCAAGGATCAACCACTTGCGAGAGCCAAGACGGCGAGAACTCGATGCATATTGAAGAAGAAGAAGAGATGCTGCTGAAGGTACAGGCACCGGATGTCCGACGAGTCCCAGGACCCGGACGACCAGACTCTCCGGACGTCCGACACTTTGCCACCCGAACCAAAACTACGGACGACCGAAGCCTCCGGACATCCGACCGACGCACGCCCGAACCGAATCTACGGACGACCGACAACTTCCGGACGGCCGGACCGTCTCGAAGCTCCGGACGACCGACCCTCTCCGGACGTCCGACGCGCCCATGACAGAACTGATTCTACGGATGTCCGAACCCGTCCGGACGTCCGGACCGTCCCGAGCCTCCGGACGTCTGACGCCTTCCGGACGTCCGATGCCTGTGTGTTGACTTTGTTTGGGCGCGGCCTTGTACCCTTCGCCCCTAGACTATGTATACTCCTTCTTCCCCAACTTTGGAGGGTTAGCTTAGGTTTAGCTCATGTTTGTGTGA
Source organism: Aegilops bicornis (assembly GCA_021605145.1). NCBI lineage: Eukaryota > Viridiplantae > Streptophyta > Magnoliopsida > Poales > Poaceae > Aegilops > Aegilops bicornis. The sequence goes on along the minus strand of CM038674.1, from coordinate 345,589,117 downwards.
GAGCCTTGCTCATCCACTTGGTTACTTCTCCTCGGGCTCGGGACCTCTCTGGAGAAAGATCCCCAAGCGGATTCAAGACCCCTTCTAGGGTGGACCCCATCAAGACCTCCTCTCGGAGAAGAACGGCTACTCGTGTATCCTTACCTTTGTTGATTGTGGATCATATGTACCTCTTTGTGTTCGATGATCTAGCATTTGTGTGATTGATCCCTTGTCGGTTTAGTGATTTCTCTCTCGTTTCCTCCGTGTTTCCCTCGTGTTCTTCCGCGTTCTTCGTGATTCCCCGTGAGGATCCGCTCCAACGTGAAAGATCGTCCACGTGGGGTTCCGCCCTACATCGATGTGCCAAATACTATTGTTTCAGATCGTGATACTAAATTTCTTAGCCACTTTTGGAGATGTTTATGGGCTAAGTTGGGGACTAAAGCGCTTTTTAGTACTACTTGTCACCCCCAAACTGATGGACAAACTGAAGTAGTCAATAGAACATTGTCTACTATGCTTAGGGCTGTTTTGAAGAATAATAAGAAAATGTGGGAAGAATGCTTGCCTCATATTGAATTTGCTTATAATCGTTCATTGCATTCTACTACTAAGATGTGCCCTTTTGAAATTGTGTATGGCTTCCTACCTCGTGCACCTATTGATTTGTTGCCTCTTCCATCTTCGGAGAAGGTTAATTTTGATGCTAAAGAACGTGCTGAATTGATTTTAAAAATGCATGAGTTAACTAAGGAAAACATTGAGCGTATGAATGCTAAATATAAACTTGTGGAGATAAGGGTAGAAAACATGTTGTCTTTGCACACGGAGATCTTGTTTGGTTACATTTGCGTAAGGATAGGTTTCCTAATTTGCGCAAATCAAAGCTAATGCCACGTCTTGATGGTCCATTTAAGGTGTTAGAGAAAATAAATGATAATGCATATAAACTTGAGCTGCCTGCAGATTTTGGGGTTAGTCCCACTTTTAACATTGCAGATTTGAAGCCTTATTTGGGTGAGGAAGATGAGTTTCCGTCGAGGGCGACTTCATTTCAAGAAGGGGGATGATGAGGACATCAATACCATTGTTACACCCACAGCCCCCTGCTGCTATACATCTTGGACCAATTACTAGATCTCGCGCACGCCAATTGAATTATCATGTACTTTCGTTTCTTGGTAACGATTCCAATGTTCATGAGAATATGATGCTGCCTAAATTGGATACATTTGTTTTGCTTACAAATGAAGGGCCTACCATGGACAAGAAAGATGAACCTTGGAGCAAGTTCAAGCATGGAGATGTTGGCATGCATAGGGGAACAAGAACGGAGTTACAAGTGATGATTCCAGGACTTTGAAGCCACCCTAATGAGAGCATGAGGCCTTGGACGAAATATACAAGATGCCACTTCATAATATTCGTCCATAGGCTATTCTAGGTGCTGCGTCACCTTAATATTGGGCCAGGCCCATATAATTTCGAAATACTTAAGTGTAGGCTGTTTTTAGAGTCCGTATGTGTGGGGAAACAAGAGTTAGGTTGGTTTCGGACCCCTCCCTCAAGGGCCACGAAATTCCCTCCTCTTTCTCAATATATACAGCCCTTAGGGTGTCGTTTAGACTTTGGGTTTTGTTTTGATCAAAAGTTAAGCCATAGCTGCAACTTCGCGTGCCGTTTGTGTTCAACGACCCGGACCAAGGCGTCTCGTAACCCCACCTTCATTAATAAAGCTTTCCTCTTATATTCGCAATATCCAGATTGCAATCTTAGTTTCTTGCTTGTTCTTCGTTTGCTCGCGGAAAGCAGGCCCTCGTGGTCGAGTTGATGCGTGCTCCGGCGTGGTCAATAACCCTCGGAAGTTGGTTTAGCGATTGCTAAGGCGCGACGTCTCGCACGTACGTAGTCGGATCGTCAAGGTCGACTCCCACCGAAACGATAGCCACCATCTCATCGAAACATCGGGACACCTTTGCCTCTATCAGCATCAGCAATAACATTTTCTTTACCCTTCTTGTGTTTAATAACATAAGGGTAAGTCTCAATGAATTCAACCCATTTAGCATGTCTGCGATTCAGTTTAGCTTGACTTTTAATATGTTTCAAAGATTCATGATCAGAATGTATAACAAATTCTTTGGGCCATAAATAATGTTGGCATGTTTCTAAAGTCCAAACAAGAGCATATAATTCTTTATCATAAGTAGAATAATTCAGACTAGGCCCACTCAATTTTTCAGAAAAGTATGCAACGGGTTTGCCATCTTGTAATAACACACCTCCTAATCCAATTCCACTAGCATCACATTCAAGCTCAAAAGTCTTATTAAAATCAGGAAGTTGGAGTAAAGGAGCATGTGTCAACTTATCTTTCAATACCGTGAAGGCTTCTTCACATGCGGTACCCCAAACAAAAGGCACATCCTTCTTTGTAAGCTTATTGAGAGGTGCAGCAATGGTGCTGAAATCTCTCACAAAACGCCTATAGAAACCAGCGAGTCCAAGAAAACTCCTCACTTGTGTGAGCGTTTTGGGCTGCGGCCAACTCTCAATAGCTTCAATCTTGGCTTTATCAACTTCAATTCCCTGTGGAGTACCAACATAGCCAAGAAAAGACACTCGGTTGGTGCAAAAGGTGCACTTCCTAAGGTTACCAAACAAACATGCATCACATAGAGCAATAAAAACAACACGTAAATGTTCCAAATGTTCCTCCAAAGATCTGCTATAAATCAATATGTCATCAAAATAGACTACCACAAATCGTCCAATAAAAGCACGTAAAACTTTGTTCATTAACCTCATGAAAGTACTAGGTGCATTAGTTAACCCAAAGGCATGACTAACCACTCATATAATCCAAACTTAGTTTTAAATGCTATTTTCCATTCATCCCCCAATTTCATACGAATTTGATGCTATCCACTCATAAATCAACTTTGGAGAAAATTGTAGAGCCACTCAATTCATCAAGCATATCATCTAGCCTAGGAATAGGATGACGATAACGAATAGTAATATTATTAATGCGTCTACAATCAACACACATACGCGATGTACCATCCTTTTTCGGCACTAGAAAATAGGAACAGCACAAGGACTAAGGGATTCGCGTATATAACCTTTGTCGAGAAGCTCTTGTACTTGACGCATAATCTCCTTCGTCTCCTCTGGATTGGTACGGTGTGGTGCACTGTTGGGTAGCGATGTACTGGGAATTAAGTCAATTTGATGCTGATGAGGACATCAATACCATTGTTACACTCACAGCCCCTATTTGCTATACATCTTGGACCAATTACTAGAGCTCATGCGCCAATTGAATTATCGTGTACTTTCGTTTCTTGGTAACGATTCCAATGTTCATGAGAATATGATGCTGCCTAAATTGGATACATTTGTCTTGCTTGCAAATGAAGGGCCTACCATGGACAAGAAAGATGAACCTTGGAGCAAGTTCAAGCATGGAGATGTTGGCATGCGCAAGGGGATTGGTACGGTGTGGTGCACTGTTGGGTAGCGATGTACTGGGAATTAAGTCAATTTGATGCTGATGAGGACATCAATACCATTGTTACACTCACAGCCCCTGCTGCTATACATACTGGACCAATTACTAGAGCTCGCGCACGCCAATTGAATTATCAGGTACTTTCGTTTCTTGGTAACGATTCCAATGTTCATGAGAATATGATGCTGCCTAAATTGGATACATTTGTCTTGCTTGCAAATGAAGGGCCTACCATGGACAAGAAAGATGAACCTTGGAGCAAGTTCAAGCATGGAGATGTTGGCATGCATGAAGAACAAGAATGGAGTTACAAGTGATGATTCCAGGACTTTGAAGCCACCCTAATGAGAGCATGAGGCCATGGACGAAATATACAAGATGCCACTTCATAATATTCGTCCATAGGCTATTCTAGGTGCTTCGTCACCTTAATATTGAGCCAGGCCCATATAATTTCGAAATACTTAAGTGTAGGCTGTTTTTAGAGTCCGTATGTGTGGGGAAACAAGAGTTAGGTTGGTTTCGGACCCCTCCCTCAAGGGCCACGAAATTCCCTCCTCTTTCTCAATATATACAGCCCTTAGGGTGTCGTTTAGACTTTGGGTTTTGTTTAGATCAAAAGTTCGCCATAGCTGCAACTTCGCGTGCCGTTTGTGTTCAACGACCAGACCAAGGCGTCTCGAACCCCACCTTCATTAATAAAGCTTTCCTCTTATAGAGTCTGAAACCACCCTCCGTTTAGGCCCAAAATTTTCACGCACTTGTCGAAAAATTTCTGGCTATCCTATTTTTAGGTGTTTCTAAGCGTATTGAGACATTCGCCATTATAGAAAGTTTTTTTGACCCGTTTCAGTTTTTGGGTCCGGCGATCGAAAAAAAAAAATTTTTGGTCGAAAAAATTTCGTGCCCATCCTGTGAGTTTGACCTGGGAAGAGTTTTGAGACACTCGCCATTATAGTGATTTTTCGCAAAAAAAAAAGCAGCGCAAAAAAAAAGAGCGAATTTTTTTTTCCAGAGTGTGCTTTTCCGTTGTTTCCGTGCAGCGCCGTGATTTTGTTAGTGTTCTAGGCTCGCGTCTCTAGCAAGGTCTAGCCTAGGACCAGCACAGTACCGTCGTTGAGCGTTTATTCAACTTTGCATCTCTGAATTGATTATTGCTGACCCTTTTTGCTACCATATTATAAGCCTTCCCAGCTCCACATACATCTACATCGTGCGTTTGACTCTCCCTGGTAATCGCTCTATCCAAACTTTGAGAGTTTTGACTACATCGGTTGCCGATCACCGCCTGCTACTGGGTAAGAACTGGTAAGAATTTGAGATTTGCTTGATGGATTTGGACTGTCCACCACACCACCACCACCACTTCCTAGTAGTCTGTCGAATCATATTCTTGTGTGTTTCTATTGTTGCTAACCATGGCAGGATCACAAGCCGTGAGGCTGGCGGGAGAACATGACAAACAAAGCGCTACATGATAAGTTTCAACAAATGATGAGTGGGCGGTGGAAGATGTTCTAAATAGATTTGAAGAGGCCATGGAGAAGATAGATGGCATTGAGAAGGCGTTGAAACAAAGCTCGATAACAAGTTTAATGAATTGCTCATGCGTCTACCACCACCACCACCGATTGCACCTAATGCACCTCTACAACAACAACAACGACCACCTCCACATCATGAAGCAGCCCTCCGCCCGAAGCGAGCCGTGTCCCTCTTCAGCTGGCCAAGCTGTTGGTGCTTCTTTGTTGATACTTCGTGGCTCCTGCTGGCGATGTGGGGAGGATGATTATGTGAGAGAGTACGAGGATGAGGTTGATCAACTTCAGAACTACGTGCAACCACCAGCACCACAACCACCCGGTCGTCCACATGCAAAAAATGGCAATGTTGGGGCTCCCCTTCAGGTACGAGATCATGACCATCTCCCTAAATTGAAGTTGAATATTCCACCATTTGAGGGTAGACATGTTCCTGATATATATCTTACTTGGGAGTTAGAAACTGAACAACGATTTACATGTTTACAATATCCACGAGGAGAGGCGTGTTCCGCTGCTGTTTGTGCTTTCACTAGCTTTGCATGTGTTTGGTGGTCTGAACATTGTAGATTATATCCTGTTCCAGTACTTGGGCTGCTTTGAAAACTGCTATGCGTACTCGTTGGGTTCCACCATATTATCAACGTGAATTACTTCAAAAATTGCAGCGCTTAAGACAAGGAAAAATTCGGTAGAAGAATATTATCGGGAATTACAAACTGGCTTGATTAGATGTGGTATTGTTGAGGAGAATGAAGCTATGCTTGCACGTTTCTGGGTGGATTAGATAGAGATATTCAGACCATTCTAGACTACAAGGATTATACTAATATCACTCGATTATTCCATCTTGCTTGTAAAGCTGAGCGTGAAGTCTTGAGGATCGGCCAGGCGTTGGCGCGGACTAACTTTTCTACAGGTCGACCTTCATCATGGACACCACGTGCATCATCTACTTCCACACGTTCTACTACACGGCACCTCAAATGGCTGCCACCTCCAACCGTGATACAAGAAAGCGGGCACAACCACCACTATACGCCAAGAGCGCACTTTCTTTGGGCCTACAGAGCTCTTCTTCTTCCATGGCGTCAACAGGGCACACAAGTGATATTATTTGTATGCGTTGTAAGGGAAGAGGACATTTTGCCGAGAATGCCAATCTCAGCGTGTGATGATTGCTCTTGAGGATGGTGGGTATGAGTCCGCTAGTGACTATGTGAAGAGACTTTGGCTCTTATTACACATGAAGAACATGGTGGAGATGATTACGATCATGAGGCGCAATACATGGCTCTTTGAAGATCTTTGGCGGTATGAATGTTTAGTTGCTCAGCGTGTTTTGAGTGTGCAGGTTACACAAGCTGAGCAAAATCGGAGGCATAATTTGTTCCATACAAAGGGAGTTGTGAAGGAGCGTTCTATTAGCGTCATCATAGATGGAGGGAGCTGCAACAACTTGGCTAGCATGGATATGGTGGAGAAGCTTTCTCTCACCACAAGACCACATCCACATCCTTACTACATCCAATGGTTCAACAACAGCGGCAAGGTTAAGGTAACACGTCTTTGTTAGGTGTGTATTTTAGTATCTCTACATATGCTGATTATGTTGATTGTGATGTGGTACCAATGCAAGCATGTTCCATATTACTTGGTAGACCATGGCAATTTGATAAAAATTATGTACACCATGGTAGAAACAATCAGTATACTCTTGTTCACAAGGATAAAAATATTACTTTGCTTCCTATGACTCTGATTCAATTTTGAAAGATGATATTAATAGAGCTAATAAAAGCAAAGCAGGAGAAAAATAAGAGTGAAAATCAGATTGTGGCAAAAGAATTTGAGCAACAAATGAAGCCTAATAATAAACCATCTAATGTTGCTTCTGAAATTAAACTGAAAAGTGCATGTTTACTTGCCACCAAATCTGATATTGAGGAGCTAGATTCTAGCAAATCTGTTTGCTATGCTTTTGTGTGCAAAGAGGCATTATTTTCATTCGAGGGCGTGCCTTCCTCTTTGCCCCTATTGTCACTAACATTTTGCAGGGAGTTAATGGCGTCTTCCCACAAGGCGTACCACCGGGATTACCACCTATTAGAGGGATTGAGAATCAAATTGACTTAATTCCTGGTGCATCGCTACCCAACCGTGCACCATACCGTACCAATCCGGAGGAGGCGAAGGAGATTATCGTCAAGTCACAGGAGCTGCTCGACAAAGGTTATATCTGTGAATCTCTTAGTCCTTGTGCTGTTCCTATTATACTAGTGCCTAAAAAGGATGATGCGTCGGCGTATGTGTGTTGATTGTAGAGGCATTAATAATATTACTATTAGTTATCGTCATCCTATTCCTAGGCTAGATGATATGCTTGATGAATTCGGTGGCTCTACAATATTCTCCAAAGTTGATTTGCGTAGTGGATACCATCAAATTCGTATGAAATTGGGAGATGAATGGAAAACAGCATTTAAAACTAAGTTTGGTTTATATGAGTGGTTAGTCATGCCTTTTGGGTTAACTAATGCACCTAGTACTTTCATGAGACTAATGAGCGAAGTTTTACGTGCTTTCATTGGACGATTTGTGGTAGTCTATTTTGATGATATCTTGATTTATAGCAAATCTTTGGAAGAACATTTGGAACATTTACGTGTTGTTTTTAATGCTCTCGTGATGCACGTTTGTTTGGTAACCTTGGGAAGTGCACATTTTGCACCGACGAGTATCTTTTCTTGGCTATGTTGTTACACCACAGGGAATTGAAGTTGATAAAGCCAAGATTGAAGCTATTGAGAGTTGGCCGCAGCCCAAAACGGTCACACAAGTGAGGAGTTTTCTTGGACTCGCTGGTTTCTATAGGTGTTTTGTGAGAGACTTTAGCACCATTGCTGCACCTCTAAATGAACTTACAAAGAAGGATGTGCCTTTTGTTTGGGGTACCGCCACGGAAGAAGCCTTCCACGGTATTGAAAGATAAGTTGACACATGCTCCTTTACTCCAACTTCCTGACTTTAATAAGACTTTTGAGCTTGAATGTGATGCTAGTGGAATTGGATTAGGAGGTGTGTTATTACAAGATGGCAAACCTGTTGCATAGTTTTCTGAGAAATTGGGTGGGCCTAGTCTGAACTATTCTACTTATGACAAAGAATTATATGCTCTTGTTCGGACTTTAGAGACATGGCAACATTATTTATGGCCCAAAGAATTTGTTATATATTCTGATCATGAATCCTTGAAACATATTAAAAGTCAAGCTAAACTGAATCGTAGACATGCTAAATGGGTTGAATTCATTGAGACTTTCCCTTATGTCATTAAACACAAGAAGGGTAAAGAAAATGTTATTGCTGATGCTTTGTCTAAATCGCTATACTATGCTTTCACAACTTGACGTTAAAATATTTGGTTTGGAGACCATCAAAGATCAATATGTGCATGATGCTGATTTTAAAGATGTAATGCAGAATTGTAAAGAAGGAAGAACATGGAACAAGTTCGTTATTAAGGATAGTTTTGTGTTAGTGCTAACAAGCTATGCATTCCTGCTAGCTCTGTTAGTCTTTTGTTGTTGCGGGAGGCGCATGGAGGAGGATTAATGGGACACTTTGGGTGAAGAAGATGGAGGATATACTTGCTACACATTTCTTTTGGCCAAAGATGAGGCGGGATGTTGGCGTTTTGTTGCTTTCATTTGCACTACATGTCAAAAAGCTAAGTCACGACTCAATCCTCATGGTTTATATATGCCTTTGCACCTGTACCTAGTGTTCCTTGGGAGGATATATCTATGGACTTTGTTTTAGGTTTACCTCGAACAAAGAAGGGGAGGATAGCATATTTGTTGTCGTGGATAGATTCTCGAAAATGGCACACTTTATACCATGTCATAAAAGCGATGATGCTTTATTAATGTTGCTTTGATTTGTTCTTTCATTGAAATTATTAAGCTTGCATGGTGTGCCAAATACTATTGTTTCAGATTGTGATACTAAATTTCTTAGCCACTTTTGGAGATGTTTATGGGCTAAGTTGGGGACTAAAGCGCTTTTTAGTACTACTTGTCACCCCCAAACTGATGAACAAACTGAAGTAGTCAATAGAACATTGTCTACTATGCTTAGGGCTGTTTTGAAGAATAATAAGAAAATGTGGGAAGAATGCTTGCCTCATATTGAATCTGCTTATAATCGTTCATATTGAATCTTAGTAGAATGCAATGAACGATTATAAAAGCAGAATTCAACATGAGCACAAAACAACAAGTCAATCAAAATTTGGGTGTCAGTGACAATGATTTTTTCAAAGTGGGATCAAAGACAATCTTTCAGGTGTCCCGATGTTTCATGAGGCGGTGGCTATCGTTTACGTGGGAGTCGACCTTGGCGATCCGACTACGAGCGTCGAGGCGTCGCGCCTTAGCAATCGCTAAACCAACTTCCGAGGGTTATTAACCACGCCGAGCACGATCAACTCCGACCACGAGGGCCTGTTTCCCTGCGAGCAAACGAAGAACAAGCAAGAAAGCGAGATTGCAATCTGAATATTGCGAATATAAGATGAAAGCTTTATTGATCAAGGTGGGGTTACGTGGCGCCTTTGTCTCGTCGTTGAACACAAGCGAAATGCACGCGAAGTTGCAGCTATGGCGAACTTTTAATCTAAACAAAACCCAAGGTCTAAACGGTGCCCTAAGGGCTGTATATATGGAGGAAGAGGGGAATTTCGTGGCCCTTGGTGGAGGGTCCGAAATTAACCCTAACTCTTGTTCCCCACACATACGGACTCTAAAACAGCCTATACTTAAGTATTTCGAAATTACATGGGCCTGGCCCAATAATAAGGTGACGCAGCACCTAGAATAGCCTATGGACGCATATTATGAAGTGGCATCTTGTATATTTCGTCCAAGGCCTCATGCACTCATTAGGGTGGCTTCAAAGTCCTGGAATCATCACTTGTAACTCCGTTCTTGTTCTCCTTGCGCATGCCAACATCTCCATGCTTGAACTTGCTCCAAGGTTCATCTTTCTTGTCCATGGTAGGCCCTTCATTTGTAAGCAAAACAAATGTATCCAATTTAGGCAGCATCATATTCTCATGAACATTGGAATCGTTACCAAGAAAGCGAAAGTACTGATAATTCAATTGGCGTCTTGTGAGCTCTAGTAATTGGTCCAGTATGTATAGTCAGGGGCTGTGGGTGTAACAATGGTATTGATGTCCTCATCATCCTCCCTTCTTGAAATGAAGTCGTCCTCGACGGAAGCTCATCTTCCTCACCCAAATAAGGCTTCAAATCTGCAATGTTAAAAAGTGGGACTAACCCCAAAATCTGCGGGCAGCTCAAGTTTATATGCATTATCATTTATTTTCTCTAACACCTTAAATGGACCATCAAGACGTGGCATTAGCTTTGATTTGCGCAAGTTAGGAAACCTATCCTTACGCAAATGTAACCAAATAAGATCTCCAGGTGCAAAGACAACATGTTTTCTACCCTTATCTCCCGCAAGTTTATATTTAGCATTCATACGCTCAATGTTTTCCTTAGTTAACTCATGCATTTTAAAATCAATTCAGCACGTTCTTTAGCATCAAAATTAACCTTCTCCAAGATGGAAGAGGCAACAAATCAATAGGTGCACGAGGTAGGAAGCCATACACAATTTCAAAAGGGCACATCTTAGTAGTAGAATGCAATGAGCGATTATAAGCAAATTCAATATGAGGCAAGCATTCTTCCCACATTTTCTTATTATTCTTCAAAACAGCCCTAAGCATAGTAGCCAATGTTCTATTGACTACTTCAGTTTGTCCATCACTTTGGGGGTGACAAGTAGTACTAAAAAGCAGTTTAGTCCCCAACTTAGCCCATAAACATCTCCGTAAGTGGCTAAGAAATTTAGTATCACGATCTGAAACAATAGTATTTGGCACACCATGCAAGCGAATAATTTCACGAAAAGAACAAATCAGCAACATTAACAAGATCCTCGCTTTTTATGACATGGTATAAAGTGTGCCATTTTCGAGAATCTATCCACGACAACAAATATGCTATCCCTCCCTTCTTTGTTCGAGGTAAACCTAAAACAAAGTCCATAGATATATCCTCCCAAGGAATACTAGGCACACGCATAAAGGCATATATAAACCATGAGGATTGAGTCGTGACTTAGCTTTTTGACAGTAGTGCAGCGAGCAACAAAACGCTCAACATCCCATCTCATCTTTGGCCAAAAGAAATGTGTAGCAAGTATATCCTCCGTCTTTTTGACGCCAAAGTGTCCCATTAAGCCTCCTCCATCGCCTCCTGCAACAACAAAAGGCGAACAGAGCTAGCGAGGAATGCATAGCTTGTTAGCACGGAACACAAAACCATCATTAATAACGAACTTGTTCCATGTTCTTCCTTCTTTACAATTCTGCATTACATCTTTAAAATCAGCATCATGCACATATTGATCTTTGATGGTCTCCAAACCAAATATTTTGAAGTCAAGTTGTGAAAGCATAGTATATCGACGAGACAAAGCATCAAGAATAACATTTTCTTTACCCTTCTTGTGTTTAATGACATAAGGGAAAGTCTCAATGAATTCAACCCATTTAGCATGTCTACGATTCAGTTTAGCTTGACTTTTAATATGTTTCAAAGATTCATGATCAGAATGTATAACAAATTCTTTGGGCCATAAATAATGTTGCCATGTCTCTAAAGTCCGAACAAGAGCATATAATTCTTTGTCATAAGTAGAATAGTTCAGACTAGGCCCACTCAATTTTTCGTAAAAGTATGCAACAGGTTTGCCATCTTGTAATAACACACCTCCTAATCCAATTCCACTAGCATCACATTCAAGCTCAAAAGTCTTATTAAAGTCGGGAAGTTGGAGTAAAGGAGCATGTGTCAACTTATCTTTCAATACCGTGAAGGCTTCTTCCCGTGCGGTACCCCAAACAAAAGGCACATCCTTCTTTGTAAGCTCATTGAGAGGTGCAGCAATGGTGCTAAAGTCTCTCACAAAACGCCTATAGAAACCAGCGAGTCCAAGAAAACTCCTCACTTGTGTGACCGTTTTGGGCTGCGGCCAACTCTCAATAGCTTCAATCTTGGCTTTATCAACTTCAATTCCTGTGGAGTAACAACATAGCCAAGAAAAGATACTCGGTCGGTGCAAAAGGTGCACTTCCCAAGGTTACCAAACAAACGTGCATCACGTAGAGCATTAAAAACAACACGTAAATGTTCCAAATGTTCTTCCAAAGATTTGCTATAAATCAGTATATCATCAAAATAGACTACCACAAATCGCCAATGAAAGCACGTAAAACTTCGTTCATTAGTCTCATGAAAGTACTAGGTGCATTAGTTAACCCAAAAGGCATGACTAACCACTCATATAAACCAAACTTAGTTTTAAATGCTGTTTTCCATTCATCTCCCAATTTCATACGAATTTGATGGTATCCACTACATAAAATCAACTTTGGAGAATATTGTAGAGCCACTCAATTCATCAAGCATATCATCTAGCCTAGGAATAGGATGACGATAACGAATAGTAATATTATTAATGCCTCTACAATCAACACACATACGCTGACGTACCATCCTTTTTAGGCACTAGTATAATAGGAACAGCACAAGGACTAAGAGATTCGCGTATATAACCTTTGTCGAGCAGCTCCTGTACTTGACGCATAATCTCCTTCGTCTCCTCTGGATTGGTACGGTATGGTGCACGGTTGGGTAGCGATGCACCGGGAATTAAGTCAATTTGATGCTCAATCCCTCGAATAGGTGGTAATCCCGGTGGCACGTCTTGTGGGAAGACGTCAGCGAACTCCTGCAAAATGTTAGTGACAGCAGGGGGCAAAGAGGAAGACACGTCCTCGAATGAAAATAATGCCTCTTTGCACACAAAAGCATAGCAAACAGATTTGCTAGAATCTAGCTCGTCAATATCAGATTTGGTGGCAAATAAACATGCACTTTTCAGCTTTAATTTCAGAAGCAACATTAGATGGTTTATTATTAGGCTTCATTTGTTGCTCAAATTCTTTTGCCACAATCTGATTTTCACTCTTATTTTTCTCCTGTTTTGCTTTATTAGCTCTATTAATATCATCTTTCAAAATGGAATCGAGAGTCATAGGAAGCAAAGTAATATTTTTATCCTTGTGAACAAGAGTATCTTGATTGTTTCTACCATGGTGTACAGAATTTTTATCAAATTGCCATGGTCTACCAAGTAATAAGGAACATGCTTGCATAGGTACCACATCACAATCAACATAATCGGCATATGTAGAGATACTAAAATACACACGAACAAAGACGTGTTACCTTAACCTTGCCAAGTTGTTGAACCATTGGATGTAGTAAGGATGTGGATGTGGTCTTGTGGTGAGAGAAAGCTTCTCCACCATATCCATGCTAGCCAAGTTGTTGCAGCTCCCTCCATCTATGATGGCGCTTGAATAGAACGTTCCTTCACAACTCCCTTTGTATGGAACAAGTTATGTCTCTGATTTTGCTCAGCTTGTGTAACCTGCACACTCAAAACACGTTGAGCAACTAAACATTCATACCTGTCGGCATCTTCAAAGCAGCCATGTATTGCGTGTCATGATCGTAATCATCTCCACCGTGTTCTTCATGTGTAATAAGAGCCAAAGTCTCTTCATCATAGTCACTAGCGGACTCATACCCACCATCCTCAGTAGCAATCATCACACGCTGAGATTGGCATTCTCTCGCAAAATGTCCTCTTCCCTTACAACGAGGACAAATAATATCACTTGTGTGCCCTGTTGACGCCATGGAAGAAGAAGAGCTCTGTAGGCCCACAGTGTGCTCTTGGCGTAAAGTGGTGGTTGTGCACCTTTCTTGTATCACGGTTGGAGGTGGCAGCGGCGGAGGTGCCGTGTAGTAGAACGTGTGGAAGTAGATGATGCACGTGGTGTCCATGATGAAGGTCGACCTGCGGCAAAAGTTAGTTCGCGCCAACGCCTGTCGATCCTGCACTTCACGTTCAGCTTTACAAGCAAGATGGAATAATCGAGTGATATTATTATAATCCTTGTAGTCTAGAATGGTCTGAATCTCTCTATTTAATCCACCGTAAAACGTGCAAGCATAGCTTCATTCTCCTCAACAATACCACATCTAATCAAGCCAGTTTGTAATTCCTGATAATATTCTTCTACTGAATTTTTTCCTTGTCTTAAGCGCTGCAATTTTTGAAGTAATTCACGTTGATAATATGGTGGAACCCAACGATTACGCATAGCAGTTTTCAAAGCAGCCCAAGTAGCTGGAACAGGATATAATCTACAATGTTCGCACCACCAAACACATGCAAAACTAGTGAAAGCACAAACAGCGAGGAACACGTCTCTCCTCGTGATATTGTAAACATGTAAATCGTTGTTCAGTTTCTAACTCCCAAGTAAGATATATATCGTGAACATATCTACCCTCAAATGGTGGAATATTCAATTTCAGTTTAGGGAGATGGTCATGATCTCGTACTGAAGGGAGCCCAACATTGCCATTATTTGCATGTGGGACGACACGGTGGTTGTGGTGCCGGTGGTTGCACGTAGTTCTGAAGTTGATCAACCTCATCCTCGTACTCTCTCACATAATCATCCTCCCCCACATCGGTGCAGGAGCCATGTAGTATCAATAGCAGCACCGAGCCTTGGCCAGTGAAGAGGGACACGGCTCGCTTCGGCGGAGGGTTGCTTCGCGATGTGGAGGTAGTCGTTGTTGTTGTTGTAGAGGTGCATTAGGTGCAGCCGGTGGTGGTGGTGGTAGACGCGAGCAATTCATTAAACTTGTTATCGAGCTTTGTTTGACGCCTTCTCAATGCCATCTATCTTCTCCATGGCCTCTTCAAATCTATTTAGCACATCGTCCACCGCCCACTCATCATTTGTTGAAACTTATCATGTAGCGCTTTGTTTGTCATGTTCTCCCGGTCGGTCTAAATGGCTTGTGATCCTGCCATGGTTAGCGACAATAGAAACACACAAGAATATGATTGACGGACTACTAGGAAGTGGTGGTGGTTGTGTGGTGGGCGATACCACAAATCCGTCAAGCAAATCTCAAATTCTTACCAGTTCTTACCCAGCGGCGGTGATCGACAACCGATGTAGTCAAAACTCTCAAAGCTTGGATAGAAGCGATTACCAGGAGAGTCAAGCATACGATGTAGATGTATGTGGAGCTGGGAAGGCTTATAATATGGTAGCAAAAGGGTCAGCAATAATTAATTCAGAGATGCAAAGTTGAATAAACGCTCAACGACCAGTCTTGTCTTTGGTCCTAGGCTAGACCGTGCTAGAGACGCGAGCCTAGAACACTAACAAAATCACGGCGCTGCGGAAACAACGGAAAAGCACACTCTGGAATTTTTTTTCGCTCTTTTTTATTTTTTTTTTTTTTTTGGGTTATTTTTTTTTTTTTTTTGCTAAAAATAACTATATTGGCTTGTGTATCAAAACTCTTCCCAGGTCAAACTGATAGGATGGGCACGAAATTTTTTCGACCAAAATTTTTTTTTTTCGACTGCCCGGACCCAAAAACTGGAAACGGGTAAAAAAAACTTTCTATAATGGCGACTGTCTCAATACGCTTAGAAACACTTAAAAACAGGATAGCCAGAAAAATTTTCGACAAGTGCGTTTTCGGAAAATTTTGGGCCTAAACGGAGGGTGGTTTCCGGACTCTTTTTTTTCGAAACCTACTCCGGCAAGGAAACACGAATCGGAAACTAGATGGATCTCGAAAACAAACCTAATATGAGAAGAACTTCGGATTGGTGGTGGATATATGGTGGTGGTATATGGCAGCGGTGGTGGTAGCGGTGGTAGTATATGGATATGGATCGGTGGTGGTATATGGACACGGATTGGTGGTGGTATATGGATACGGATTCGGAGCGGTGATGGTAGGTGGCGAGGCGATGATGATGGTGCGGTGGCGGCGTGACAACTTATGACCGTAACTCGAAACTCTAAAAGACTAGACGCTAAGACCAAAGCAACTAGACACGGCGATGCAACCGCAAATTCAACAAAGCAACACCCTAAAAAGATTATGCAAAGGCTCGATTGGTTCGGATATGATGAACTAACCCTAATTTTTTTGTGGCTTTTTCGTGGACTACGGTATGAAGAAACAGACTCGATCTAAACTACGGAAAAGCGTAAAATCTCACCGAGCAACCTGATAATCTGATACCTCTTGATAGAGGCTAAGGTGTCCAGATGTTTCGATGAGACGGTGGCTATCGTTTATGTGGGAGTCGACCTTGACGATCCGACTAACGTGCGAGACGTCAGCGCCTTAGCAATCGCTAAACCAACTTCCGAGGGTTATTGACCACGCCGGAGCACGATCAACTCGACCACGAGGGCCTGCTTCCTGCGAGCAAACGAAGAACAAGCAAGAAACTGAGATTGCAATCTGAATATTGCGAATATAAGATGAAAGCTTTATTGATCAAGGTGGGGTTACGTGGCGCCTTTGTCCGGTCGTTGAACACAAGCGAAATGCACGCCGAAGTTGCAGCTATGGCGAACTTTTAATCTAAACAAAACCCAAGGTCTAAACGGCGCCCTAAGGGCTGTATATATGGAGGAAGAGGGGAGAATTTCGTGGCCCTTGGTGGAGGGGTCCGAAATTAACCCTAACTCTTGTTTCCCCACACATACGGACTCTAAAAACAGCCTATACTTAAGTATTTCGAAATTACATGGGCCTGGCCCAATAATAAGGTGACGCAAAGACCTAGAATAGCCTATGGACGACATTATGAAGTGGCATCTTGTATATTTCGTCCAAGGCCTCATGCACTCATTAGGGTGGCTTCAAAGTCCTGGAATCATCACTTGTAACTCCGTTCTTGTTCTCCTTGCGCATGCCAACATCTCCATGCTTGAACTTGCTCCAAGGTTCATCTTTCTTGTCCATGGTAGGCCCTTCATTTGTAAGCAAAACAAATGTATCCAATTTAGGCAGCATCATATTCTCATGAACATTGGAATCGTTACCAAGAAACGAAAGTACCTGATAATTCAATTGGCGTGCGCGAGCTCTAGTAATTGGTCCAATATGTATAGCCGCAGGGGCTGTGGGTGTAACAATGGTATTGATGTCCTCATCACTTCATCATAGTCACTAGCGGACTCATACCCACCATCCTCAGTAGCAATCATCACACGCTGAGATTGGCATTCTCTCGCAAAATGTCCTCTTCCCTTACAACGACGACAAAAAAGAAGAGCTCTGTGCAGGCCCGGCAGGTGTGCTCTTGGTAGATAGTGGTGGTTATGTCTGCTTTCTTGTATCACGGTTGGAGGTGGCACCTGAAGGAGGTGATGGTGCAGTGGAAGTAGATGATGCACGTGGTGTCCATGATGAAGGTCGACCTGCAGAAAAGTTAGTTCGGCGCCAATGCCTGTCGATCCAAGACTTCACGCTCAGCTTTACAAGCAAGATGGAATCAACGAGTGATATTATTATAATCCTTATAGTCTAGAATGGTCTGAATCTCTCTATTTAATCCACCCAGAAAACGTGCAAGCATAGCTTCATTCTCCTCAACAATACCACATCTAATCAAGCCAGTTTGTAATTCCTGATAATATTCTTCTACCGAATTTTTTCCTTGTCTTAAGCGCTGCAATTTTTGAAGTAATTCATGTTGATAATATGGTGGAACCCAACGAGTACGCATAGTAGTTTTCAAAGCAGCCCAAGTAGCTGGAACATGATATAATCTACAATGTTCGGACCACTCAAACACACGCAAAGCTAGTGAAAGCACAAACAATGGCGAGAACACGTCTCTCCTCGTGATATTGTAAACATGTAAATCGTTGTTCAGTTTCTAACTCCCAAGTAAGATATATATCGTGAACATATCTACCCTCAAATGGTGGAATATTCAATTTCAGTTTAGGGAGATGGTCATGATCTCGTACCTGAGGGGAGCCCTAACATTGCCATTATTTGCATGTGGACGACCTGGTGGTTGTGGTGCTGGTGGTTGCACGTAGTTCTGATTTTGATCAACCTCATCCTCGTAATCTCCCACATAATCATCCTCCTTCGCATCGCCAAATTTGGAGCCACGTATATCAACAAGAAGACTGAGTTTCGCCAAGCGCAAGAGGGACATGGCTTGCTCGGCGGAGGGCTGTTTCGCGACGTGGAGGTAGTAGTAGTAGTTGTTGTTGTTGTTGTAGAGGTGCGTTAGGTGCAGCCGGTGGTGGTGGTGGAAGACGAGCGAGCAATTCATTAAACTTGTTATCGAGCTTTGTTTCGAACATCTTCTCCATGCCATCTATCTTCTCCATGGCCTTTCAAATCTGTTTAGCACATCTTGCACCTGTCCACTCATCATTTGCTGAAATTTATCATGCAACTCCTTATTCGTCATGTTCTCCCAAAGTCTCGGCCGGCTTGTGATCCCTGCATGGTTAGCAGCAATAGAAACACACAAGAATATGATCCTACAGGACTACTAACAAGAGGTGGTGGTGGGTGTCACAAAACCGTCAAGCAAATCTCAAATTCTTACCAGTTCTTACCCAAAGAAGAAAGCGGTGAGCGGCAACCGTTGTAGTCAAAACTCTCAAAGCTTGGATAGAGCGATTACTGGGGAGAGTCAAACGCATACGGCGTAGATGTATGTGGAGCTGGGAAGTCTTATAATATGTTAGCAAAAAGGGTCATCAATAATCAATTCAGAGATGCAAAGTTGAATAAACACTCAACGACGATACTGTGCTGGTCCTAGGCTAGACCGTACTAGAGACGCGAGCCTAGAACACCAACAAAATCACGGCGCTGCACGTAAACAAGGGAGGAGCACACTCTGAATTTTTTTTCTTTTTTTTCACTTTTTTTGCACTCTTTTTCCTCTTTTTTTTGCTCCGCAACAATTTTTTTTCGAAAAAGTCTACAAATGTCCTAAAAACTGCCTAGCCAGAATTTTCCAGACTTAGTTTTTTTAAACTGGAACTATTTTTCTCAAGGGTAGCACGGAAGTTGGGAAGTCCTTCTCTGTCACGACTCGGAGTATGGGCGTGATCTGGAAAACCAAAAAGCAGTAACAAAATACTGGACTCGGAATAGGACTTGTGGCGGAGATGAAACCGTGGAACTTCGGACTGGTGGCGGAGATGAATTTGGTGGAACTTCGGATCGGTGGCGGATATATGTTGGCGTATATGGACTCGGATTGGCGGTGAATATGTGGTGGTGGTATATGGCAGCGGTGACGAAGTTGGCGCGGTGGTGGTATATGGCAGTGGCGGCGATGATGATGCGGTGGTGATATATGACAATGGTGGCGTGACAACTGTGAATGTAACTCGAAACTCTAAAGGACTAGACGCTAAGACCAGCAACTTGACACGACGATGAAACCACAAATTCAACAAAGCAAATACAGAAAAGATTATGCAAAGGCTCAGGTTGGTTCGGATGGGATGAACTAACCCTAATTTTTTTTAGCTTTTTCGTGGACTATAGGTATGAAGAACATACCCGATCTAAACTATTAAAAACTGTAAAATCTCACCGAGCAACCTGGAAATCTAATACCACTTGATAGAGGCAAAGGTGTCCCGTCTTTCGATGAGATGATGGGTATCGCTTTGGTGGAAATCGACTTTGACGATCCGACTACGAACGTGCGAGGACGTCGCGCTTGAGCAATCGCTAAACCAATTCCGAGAGGTTATCGACCACGCCGGAGCACGATCAACCTGACCACGAGGGTCTGTTTCCTGCGAGCAAACGAAGAACAAGCAAGAAACTGAGATTGCAATTTGGATATTGCGAATATAAGATGAAAGCTTTATTGATCAAGGTGGGGTTCTGTGACGCCTTTGTGCAGTCGTTGAACACAAGCGAAGTACGAAGTTGCAGCTATATGGTGAACTTTTAATCTAAACAAAACCCAAAGTCTAAACGGTGCCCTAAGGGCTGTATATATGGAGGAAGAGGGGAATTTCGTGGCCCTTGGGGAAGGGGTCCAAACCAACCCTATCTCTTGTTTCCCCACACATACGGACTCTAAAAACAGCCTATACTTATGTATTTCGAAATTACATGGGCCTGGCCCAATAATAAGGTGACGTATCACCTAGAATAGCCTCTGGACGAAATTTATGAAGTGGCATCTTGTATATTTCGTCCAAGGCTTCATTCACTCCTTATGGTGGCTTCAAAGTCCTGAAATCATCACTTGTAACTCCGTTCTTGTTCCCCTTGCGCTTGCCATCAACTCCATGCTTGTTCTTGCTCCAATGTTCATCCTTCTCCAAGCTAGGCCCTTCATTTGTAAGCAAAACAAATGTATCCATTTTAGGCAGCATCATATTCTCATGAACATTAGAATCATTACCAAGAAATGAAAGTACCTGGTAATTTAATTGGCGTGCGCGAGCTCTAGTAATTGGTCCATTATATGTAATAGTAGGGGCTATGGGTGTAACAATGGTATTGATGTCTTCATCAGCCGGTCCAGGTCAAACCTGACCAGTGGGGCCCACTTCAGTGGGTTACAAATGCTAATTAACAGGGTTAATATATTGATGTAGGGTAGAACCCTAGGAGGGATCTTTTCACACTTGGAGGGGGAAAAGGAGAGAACAACAAGAACACAACAAGAACACAAATAGGAAATCACTCCAACAATTCCCGATTACACATCCACTAGAGTAACAACACAAGATCCACAAGTCACAAACACAATCAAAGGAAAGATACAATGGCAAAGTTCTCCGCATCAGCAGCTGGAGCCACAGAAGTATCAACAGCAGCACCAACAGTTTCGCCAAGCGCAAGAGGGACATGGCTCGCTCGGCGGAGGGCTGTTTCGCGACGTGGAGGTAGTAGTAGTAGTTGTTGTTGTTGTTGTAGAGGTGCGTTAGGTGCAGCCGGTGGTGGTGGTGGAAGACGAGCGAGCAATTCATTAAACTTGTTATCGAGCTTTGTTTCGAACATCTTCTCCATGCCATCTATCTTCTCCATGGCCTTTCAAATCTGTTTAGCACATCTTGCACCTGTCCACTCATCATTTGCTGAAATTTATCATGCAACTCCTTATTCGTCATGTTCTCCCGGTCGGTCTAAATGGCTTGTGATCCTGGCATGGTTAGCAGCAATAGAAACACACAAGAATATGATCCTACAGACTACTAACAAGAGGTGGTGGTGGGTGTCACAAAACCGTCAAGCAAATCTCAAATTCTTACCAGTTCTTACCCAGCAGCAGGCGGTGAGCGGCAACCGTTGTAGTCAAAACTCTCAAAGCTTGGATAGAGCGATTACTGTGGAGAGTCAAACGCATACGACGTAGATGTATGTGGAGCTGGGAAGGCTTATAATATGGTAGCAAAAAGGGTCAGCAATAATCAATTCAGTAGATGCAAAGTTGAATAAACACTCAACGACGATATCAGGCCGGGTCCTAGGCTAGACCGTACTAGAGACGCGAGCCGAGAACACCAACAAAATCACGGCGCTGCACGTAAACAAGGGAGGAGCACACTCTGAATTTTTTTTCTTTTTTTTCACTTTTTTTTGCACTTTTTTTCCTCTTTTTTTTGCTCCGCAACAATTTTTTTCGAAAGTCTACAAATGGCCTAAAAACTGCCTAGCCAGAATTTTCTAGACTTAGTTTTTTTTTGAAACTGGAACTATTTTTCTACTGCGGGTAGCACGGAAGTTGGGAAGTCCTTCTCTGTCACGACTCGGAGTATGGCGTGATCTGGAAAACCAAAACAGAGTAACAAAATATCTTTGACTCGGAATAGGACTTGTGGCGGAGATGAAACCGTGGAACTTCGGATGGTGGCGGAGATGAATTTGGTGGAACTCGGACTGGTGGCGGATATATGTTGGCGTATATGGACTCGGATTGGCGGTGAATATGTGGTGGTGGTATATGGCAGCGGTGACGAAGTTGGCGCGGTGGTGGTATATGGCAGCGGCGACGATGATGATGCGGTGGTGATATATGACAGCGGTGGCGTGACAACCTGTGAACAGAACTCGAAACTCTAAAGGACTAGACGCTAAGACCAGCAACTTGACACGACGATGAAACCACAAATTCAACAAAGCAAATACAGAAAAGATTATGCAAAGGCTCAGGTTGGTTCGGATGGGATGAACTAACCCTAATTTTTTAGCTTTTTTCAGGACTATAGGTATGAAGAACATACCCGATCTAAACTATTAAAAACTGTAAAATCTCACCGAGCAACCTGGAAATCTAATACCACTTGATAGAGGCAAAGGTGTCCCGTCTTTCGATGAGATGATGGGTATCGCTTTGGTGGAAATCGACTTTGACGATCCGACTACGAACGTGCGAGGACGTCGCGCTTGAGCAATCGCTAAACCAATTCCGAGAGGTTATCGACCACGCCGGAGCACGATCAACCCGACCACGAGGGTCTGCATTTCCTGCGAGCAAACGAAGAACAAGCAAGAAACTGAGATTGCAATTTGGATATTGCGAATATAAGATGAAAGCTTTATTGATCAAGGTGGGGTTCTGTGACGCCTTTGTCTGGTCGTTGAACACAAACGAAGTACACGAAGTTGCAGCTATGGTGAACTTTTAATCTAAACAAAACCCAAAGTCTAAACGGTGCCCTAAGGGCTGTATATATGGAGGAAGAGGGGGGGAATTTCGTGGCCCTTGGGAAGGGTTCGAAACCAACCCTATCTCTTGTTTCCCCACATACGGACTCTAAAAACAGCCTATACTTATGTATTTCGAAATTACATGGGCCTGGCCCAATAATAAGGTGACGATCACCTAGAATAGCCTCTGGACGAAATTTATGAAGTGGCATCTTGTATATTTCATCCAAGGCTTCATTCACTCCTTATGGTGGCTTCAAAGTCCTGAAATCATCACTTGTAACTCCGTTCTTGTTCCCCTTAGCATGCCATCAACTCCATGCTTGTTCTTGCTCCAATGTTCATCCTTCTCCAAGCTAGGCCCTTCATTTGTAAGCAAAACAAATGTATCCATTTTAGGCAAAGCATCATATTCTCATGAACATTAGAATCATTACCAAGAAACGAAAGTACCTGGTAATTTAATTGGCGTGCGCGAGCTCTAGTAATTGGTCCATTATATGTAATAGTAGGGGCTATGGGTGTAACAATGGTATTGATGTCTTCATCAGCCGGTCCAGGTCAAACCTGACCAGTGGGGCCCACTGGTCAGTTACACAGTGCTAATTAACAAGGTTAAAAAATTGATGTAGGGTAGAACCCTAGGAGGGATCTTTTCACACTTGGAGGGGGGAAAAGGAGAGAACAACAAGAACACAACAAGAACACAAATAGGAAATCACTCCAACAATTCCCGATTACACATCCACTAGAGTAACAACACAAGATCCACAAGTCACAAACACAATCAAAGGAAAGATACAATGGCAAAGTTCTTCCCAAATCCAAAGGAGATGGGGGCTTGAAGACAGTCTACTCCTTGAGGAGGTCTTGAAATCCACAAGGATTCTTCCCTAGGGGGTCTTGATTCCACAAGGGAAGGTAGAAAGGAGCAAAGCTCACAAATATCTCTTCTAATACTTTGCTAACACTAAACATGGACCTTGGTACGACTTATATAGGCTTGGAGTAGAAGGAGATGAAGAAGGGCTCGGACAGGAGATCTCAGCCGGCCATCCTGATGAGCCCGTGCGCACGGGGTAAGTTGGGCCCGTGCGCACGGGGTGCTCCAGCGCAAACTCCCTGAGTAGCCCGTGGGCACGGGGTCTTGGGGGCCCGTGCGCATGGGGTCACCTGGGAACTCCAGTTTTGCTGCTGTAGCACTGGCCTTGGTCCGCGTGGCCTTGGGGTGGTCCTTCCTCTCCTTGGGGGTGCTCCTTAGCCTCATGGTGGTGTTCCTCTTTGTACCTAATGATACATAGCGCATTTTGGTGAGGTAGCAACATTGTTCCATTTGTGTCCATATGCAAGTTAAGTAGGAAGGAGTTCACCTCGGTTTCCTAAGCACGTGCTCTTGCTCTTGTCATAGGTCCACGTGGGGCTTGATGTGTCGGTGTAGAGTCCATGGGGATGATGGAAGGATGCTCTGCATCATCTCCCCTCCCTTGGGAGAGATCCGACCTCGGATCAAAAGCTTCATCTCCATGGTATGGCGTGAGGTCTTGATGCGGAGCATCCCACGATCATCCCCATGGACATACAACCGTCTCATCAAGAGCCAAGAGGACCCATGACACGAGCTAGAGCTAGAGCTCTCGAGAACGAGGTGACATCTTTCCTTATTGATATCACATATGATCCACTCGAGACATGGCTACTACCTAAGTCCGATATGCTATGCATGATTAGGTGTCAAGGGAACCTCCCGAGGATGCACGTGAAGACGGACAAGCCGCCAAGTCCATGGACGAAGAGAACCAACGGAAACGAGCAAAATCCCCTTCCAGGCCCCGGACATCCGGCCCTGACCCCGGACATCCGGCCCCTGGAGCTTATACCTCAACATGCATCAAAATGCCCATGTCTCTAGGGCCCGGACATCCGGCGTCCAAACCCGGACATCCGGCGTCCAAACCCGGACATCCGGCCACCAGCCCGGAATCCGGGCCCCAGCCCGGAAATCCGGCGCCCCTTTCCCGATTTAGCTGAAACGGTCGCCCCAGCCCGGACATCCGGCGCCTCACGAAGGCCCGAACATCCGGACCAACGCCCGGACGTCCGGCCCCCCCTGCCTGCGCGCAGTGCCTCAGGGCCTTGTCCCTTGTACCCCTTCGCCCCGAGACTATATATACTTGTTCCCTTTCCTCTTTCTAGGTTAGCATTGGATTAGCTCATATTCTTGTGTGAGAGCCTTTGCTCATCCACTTGGCTACTTCTCCTCAGAGATCGTGACCTCTACGGAGAAGATCCCCAAGCGGATTCAAGACTCCCTTCTAGGGTGGACCCTCAAGGCCTCCTCACGGAGAAGAACGGCTTCCGTTTGTATCGTCCTTTGTTGATCTTGAATCTTGTGCCACTCTATGTGATCGGTGATCTAGCATTTGTGTGATTGATCCCTTGTCGGTTTAGTGATTTCTCTCTCGTTTCCTCCATGTTTCCCTCTTGTTCTTTGATGAGGACATCAATACCATTGTTACACCCACAGCCCCTACTGCTACATATACTGGACCAATTACTAGAGCTCGCGCACGCCAATTAAATTATCAGGTACTTTCGTTTCTTGGTAATGATTCTAATGTTCATGAGAATATGATGCTGCCTAAATTGGATACATTTGTTTTGCTTACAAATGAAGGCCCTAGCTTGGAGAAGGATGGACATTGGAGCAAGAACAAGCATGGAGATAATGCCATGCGCAAGGGGAACAAGAACGGAGTTACAAGTGATGATTTCAGGACTGTGAAGCCACCATAATGGGTGCATGAAGCCTTGGACGAAATATACAAGATGCCACTTCATAATATTCGTCCATAGGCTATTCTAGGTGCTTCGTCACCTTATTATTGGGCCAGGCCCATGTAATTTCGAAATACTTAAGTATAGGCTGTTTTTAGAGTCCGTATGTGTGGGGAAACAAGAGTTAGGGATGGTTTCGGACCCTCCCTCAAGGGCCACGAAATTCCCTCCTCTTCCTCCATATATACAGCCCTTAGGGCGTCGTTTAGACTTTGGGTTTTGTTTAGATTAAAAGTTCGCCATAGCTGCAACTTCGCGTACTTCGTTTGTGTTCAACGACTGCATAAAGGCGTCACAGAACCCCACCTTGATCAATAAAGCTTTCATCTTATATTCGCAATATCCAGATTGCAATCTCAGTTTCTTGCTTGTTCTTCGCTTGCTCGCAGGAAATGCAGACCCTCGTGGTCGTTGATCGTGCTCGGCGTGGTCAATAACCTCCTGAGTTGGTTTAGCGATTGCTAAGGCGCGACGTCCTCGCACGTTCGTAGTCGGATCGTCAAAGTCGACTTCCTCCAAAGCGAAAACCAACATCTCATCGAAAGACGGGACACCTTTGCCTCTATCAAGTGGTATCAGATTTTCAGGTTGTTCGGTGAGATTTTACAGTTTTCCGTAGTTTAGATCGAGTCTGTTCTTCATACCTATAGTCCACGAAAAAGCCAAAAAAAAATTAGGGTTAGTTCATCATATCCGAACCAATCTGAGCCTTTGCATAATCTTTTTGGGGTTTTGCTTTGTTGAATTTGCGGTTGCATCGTCGTGTCTAGTTGCTGGTCTTAGCGTCTAGTCTTTTAGAGTTTAGAGTTCTGGTCATAAGTTGTCACGCCGCCACCGCACCATCATCATCGCCTCGCCACCTACCATCACCGCTCGAATCCGTGATCCATATACCACCACCAATCCGTGTCCATATACCACCACCGATCCATATCCATATACTACCACCGCTACCACCACCGCTGCCATATACCACCACCATATATCCACCACCAATCCGAGTTCTTCTCATATTAGGTTTGTTTTCGAGATCCATCTAGTTTCCGATTCGTGTTTCCTTGCGGGAGTAGGTTCCGAAAAAAAAAAGTCCTGAAACCACCCTCCGCTTAGGCCCAAAATTTTCCGAAACGCACTTGGCTATCCTGCTTTTAAGTGTTTCTAAGTGTATTGAGACAATCGCCGTTATAGAAAGTTTTTTTGACCCGTTTCAGCTTTTGGGTCCGGCAATAAAAAAAAATTGGTCGGAAATTTTTTTCGTGCCCATCCTGTCAGTTTTACCTCGGAATAGTTTTGACACACTCGCCATTATCGTGATTTTTCCCAAAAAAAAAAAAGAGCAGCGCAAAAAAAAAAAAAAGAGCGAAAAAAAATCCAGAGTGTGCTTTTCCCTTGTTTACGTGCAGCGCCGTGATTTTGTTAGTGTTCTAGGCTCGCGTCTCTAGCACGGTCTAGCCTAGGACCAGCACAGTACCGTCGTTGAGCGTTTATTCAACTTTGCATCTCTGAATTGATTATTGCTGACCCTTTTGCTACCATATTATAAGCCTTCCCAGCTCCACATACATCTACATCGTGCGTTTGACTCTCCCTCGCTCTATCCAAGCTTTGAGAGTTTTGACTACATCGGTTGCCGTCACCGCCTCTTTGCTGGGTAAGAACTGGTAAGAATTTGAGATTTGCTTGACGGATTTGTGATCATCCACCACACAACCACCACCACTTCCTAGTAGTCCGTCAATCATATTCTTGTGTGTTTCTATTGCTGCTAACCATGGCAGGATCACAAGCCGATTTAGACCGACCGGGAGAACATGACAAACAAAGCGCTACATGATAAGTTTCAACAAATGATGAGTGGGCAGGTGGACGATGTGCTAAATAGATTTGAAGAGGCCATGGAGAAGATAGATGGCATTGAGAAGGCGTTCAAACAAAGCTCGATACCAAGTTTAATGAATTGCTCAAGCGTCTACCACCACCACCACCGCGGCACCTAACGCACCTCTACTACAACAACAAGGACTACCTCCACATCGCTAAACAGCCCTCCGCCGAAGCTTCCGTGTCCCTCTTCACCGCCAAGCTGCCGGTGCTGTTGATATACGTGGCTCCTGCTGCTGCGGTGGGGAGGATGATTATGTGAGAGATTACGAGGATGAGGTTGATCAACATCGATTACTACGTGCAACCACCAGCACCACAACCACCAGGTCGTCCACATGCAAATAATGGCAATGTTCGGCTCCCCTTCAGTACGAGATCATGACCATCTCCCTAAACTGAAATTGAATATTCCACCATTTGAGGGTAGATATGGTCCTGATATATATCTTACTTGGGAGTTAGAAACTGAACAACGATTTACATGTTTACAATATCCTGAGGAGAGACGTGTTCCTGCTGCTGTTTGTGCTTTCACTAGCTTTGCATGTGTTTGGTGGTCTGAACATTGTAGATTATATCCTGTTCCAGCTACTTGGGCTGCTTTGAAAACTGCTATGCGTGCTCGTTGGGTTCCACCATATTATCAACGTGAATTACTTCAAAATTGCAGCGCTTAAGACAAGGAAAAAATTCGTAGAAGAATATTATCGGGAATTACAAACTGGCTTGATTAGATGTGGTATTGTTGAGGAGAATGAAGCTATGCTTGCACGTTTTACGGGTGGATTAAATAGAGAGATTCGACCATTCTAGACTACAAGGATTATAATAATATCACTCGATTATTCCATCTTGCTTGTAAAGCTGAACGTGAAGTGCAGGATCGACAGGCGTTGGCGCGAACTAACTTTTCTGCAGGTCGACCTTCATCATGGACACCACGTGCATCATCTACTTCCACACGTTCTACTACACCGGCACCTCCGTCGGCTTCCACCTCCAACCGTGATACAAGAAAGCAGGCACAACCACCACTATCTGCCAAGAGCACACCTGCTGGGCCTACAGAGCACTAATTCTACCATGGCGTCAACAGGGCACACAAGTGATATTATTTGTCGTCGTTGTAAGGGAAGAGGACATTTTATGAGAGAATGCCAATCTCAGCGTGTGATGATTGCTACTGAGGATGGTGGGTATGAGTCCGCTAGTGACTATGATGAAGAGACTTTGGCTCTTATTACACATGAAGAACACGGTGGAGATGATTCTGATCATGACACGCAATACATGGCTGAAGATCTTGTGTGTATGAATGTTTAGTTGCTCAACGTGTTTTGAGTGTGCAGGTTACACAAGCTGAGCCAAATCAGAGACATAACTTGTTCCATACAAAGGGAGTTGTGAAGGAACGTTCTATTCGCGTCATCATAGATGGAGGGAGCTGCAACAACTTGGCTAGCATGGATATGGTGGAGAAGCTTTCTCTCACCACAAGACCACATCCACATCCTTACTACATCCAATGGTTCAACAACAGCGGCAAGGTTAAGGTAACACGTCTTGTTCGTGTGTATTTTAGTATCTCTACATATGCTGATTATGTTGATTGTGATGTGGTACCTATGCAAGCATGTTCCTTATTACTTGGTAGACCATGGCAATTTGATAAAAATTCTGTACACCATGGTAGAAACAATCAGTATACTCTTGTTCACAAGGATAAAAATATTACTTTGCTTCCTATGACTCCTGATTCCATTTTGAAAGATGATATTAATAGAGCTAATAAAGCAAAATAGGAGAAAAATAAGAGTGAAAATCAGATTGTGGCAAAAGAATTTGAGCAACAAATGAAGCCTAATAATAAACCATCTAATGTTGCTTCTGAAATTAAACTGAAAAGTGCATGTTTATTTGCCACCAAATCTGATATTGATGAGCTCGATTCTAGCAAATCTGTTTGCTATGCTTTTGTGTGCAAAGAGGCATTATTTTCATTCGAGGACGTGCCTTCCTCTTTGCCCCTACTGTCACTAACATTTTGCAGAGTTCACCGACGTCTTCCCACAAGACGTGCCACCGGATTACCACCTATTCGAGGGATTGAGCATCAAATTGACTTAATTCCCGGTGCATCGCTACCCAACCGCGCACCATACCGTACCAATCCGGAGGAGACGAAGGAGATTATGCGTCAATACATGGAGCTGCTCGACAAAGGTTATATCTGCGAATCTCTTAGTCCTTGTGCTGTTCCTATTATACTAGTGCCTAAAAAGGATGGTACGTCGGCGTATGTGTGTTGATTGTAGAGGCATTAATAATATTACTATTCGTTATCGCCATCCTATTCCTAGGCTAGATGATATGCTTGATGAATTGAGTGGCTCTACAATATTCTCCAAAGTTGATTTGCGTAGTGGATACCATCAAATTCGTATGAAATTGGCGGATGAATGGAAAACAGCATTTAAAACTAAGTTTGGATTATATGAGTGGTTAGTCATGCCTTTTGGGTTAACTAATGCACCTAGTACTTTCATGAGATTAATGAACGAAGTTTTACGTGCTTTCATTGGACGATTTGTGGTAGTTTACTTGATGATATACTGATTTATAGCAAATCTTTGGAAGAACATTTGGAACATTTACGTGCTGTTTTTAATGCTCTACGTGATGCACGTTTGTTTGGTAACCTTGGGAAGTGCACCTTTTGCACCGACCGAGTATCTTTTCTTGGCTATGTTGTTACTCCACAGGGAATTGAAGTTGATAAAGCCAAGATTGAAGCTATTGAGAGTTGGCCGCAGCCCAAAACGGTCACACAAGTGAGGAGTTTTCTTGGACTCGCTGGTTTCTATAGGCGTTTTGTGAGAGACTTTAGCACCATTGCTGCACCTCTCAATGAGCTTACAAAGAAGGATGTGCCTTTTGTTTGGGGTACCGCATACAGGAAGAAGCCTTCCACGGTATTGAAAGATAAGTTGACACATGCTCCTTTACTCCAACTTCCGACTTTAATAAGACTTTTGAGCTTGAATGTGATGCTAGTGGAATTGGATTAGGAGGTGTGTTATTACAAGATGGCAAACCTGTTGCATACTTTTCTGAAAAATTGAGTGGGCCTAGTCTGAACTATTCTACTTATGACAAAGAATTATATGCTCTTGTTCGGACTTTAGAGACATGGCAACATTATTTATGGCCCAAAGAATTTGTTATACATTCTGATCATGAATCTTTGAAACATATTAAAAGTCAAGCTAAACTGAATCGTAGACATGCTAAATGGGTTGAATTCATTGAGACTTTCCTTATGTCATTAAACACAAGAAGGGTAAAGAAAATGTTATTGCTGATGCTTTGTCTCTCGTCGATATACTATGCTTTCACAACTTGACTTCAAAATATTTGGTTTGGAGACCATCAAAGATCAATATGTGCATGATGCTGATTTTAAAGATGTAATGCAGAATTGTAAAGAAGGAAGAACATGGAACAAGTTCGTTATTAATGATGGTTTTGTGTTCCGTGCTAACAAGCTATGCATTCCTGCTAGCTCTGTTCGTCTTTTGTTGTTGCAGGAGGCGCATGGAGGAGGATTAATGGGACACTTTGGCGTGAAGAAGACGGAGGATATACTTGCTACACATTTCTTTTGGCCAAAGATGAGGCCGGGATGTTGAGCGTTTTGTTGCTCGCTGCACTACATGTCAAAAAGCTAAGTCACGACTCAATCCTCATGGTTTATATATGCCTTTGCCGATTGCCTAGTGTTCCTTGGGAGGATATATCTATGGACTTTGTTTTAGGTTTACCTCGAACAAAGAAGGGAGGGATAGCATATTTGTTGTCGTGGATAGATTCTCGAAAATGGCACACTTTATACCATGTCATAAAAGCGATGATGTCGTTAATGTTGCTGATTTGTTCTTTCGTGAAATTATTCGCTTGCATGGTGTGCCAAATACTATTGTTTCAGATCGTGATACTAAATTTCTTAGCCACTTTTGGAGATGTTTATGGGCTAAGTTGGGGACTAAACTGCTTTTTAGTACTACTTGTCACCCCCAAACTGATGGACAAACTGAAGTAGTCAATAGAACATTGTCTACTATGCTTAGGGCTGTTTTGAAGAATAATAAGAAAATGTGGGAAGAATGCTTGCCTCATATTGAATTTGCTTATAATCGTTCATTGCATTCTACTACTAAGATGTGCCCTTTTGAAATTGTGTATGGCTTCCTACCTCGTGCACCTATTGATTTGTTGCCTCTTCCATCTTCGGAGAAGGTTAATTTTGATGCTAAAGAACGTGCTGAATTGATTTTAAAAATGCATGAGATAACTAAGGAAAACATTGAGCGTATGAATGCTAAATATAAACGTGCTTTGGAGATAAGGGTAGAAAACATGTTGTCTTTGCACCGGAGATCTTGTGTGGTTACATTTGCGTAAGGATAGGTTTCCTAGTTTGCTAAATCAAAGCTAATGCCACGTGCTGATGGTCCATTTAAGGTGTTAGAGAAAATAAATGATAATGCATATAAACTTGAGCTACCTGCAGATTTTGGGGTTAGTCCCACTTTTAACATTGCAGATTTGAAGCCTTATTTGGGTGAGGAATATGAGCTTCCGTCGAGGACGACTTCATTTCAAGAAGGGGAGGATGATGAGGACATCAATACCATTGTTACACCCACAGCCCCTACTGCTACATATACTGGACCAATTACTAGAGCTCGCGCACGCCAATTAAATTATCAGGTACTTTCGTTTCTTGGTAATGATTCTAATGTTCATGAGAATATGATGCTGCCTAAATTGGATACATTTGTTTTGCTTACAAATGAAGGCCCTAGCTTGGAGAAGGATGGACATTGGAGCAAGAACAAGCATGGAGATAATGCCATGCTAAGGGGAACAAGAACGGAGTTACAAGTGATGATTTCAGGACTGTGAAGCCACCATAATGGGTGCATGAAGCCTTGGACGAAATATACAAGATGCCACTTCATAATATTCGTCCATAGGCTATTCTAGGTGCTGCGTCACCTTATTATTGGGCCAGGCCCATGTAATTTCGAAATACTTAAGTATAGGCTGTTTTTAGAGTCCGTATGTGTGGGGAAACAAGAGTTAGGGATGGTTTCGACCCCTCCCTCAAGGGCCACGAAATTCCCTCCTCTTCCTCCATATATACAGCCCTTAGGGCGTCGTTTAGACTTTGGGTTTTGTTTAGATTAAAAGTTCGCCATAGCTGCAACTTGGTGCATTTCGTTTGTGTTCAACGACCGGACAAAGGCGTCCACGTAACCCCACCTTGATCAATAAAGCTTTCATCTTATATTCGCAATATCCAGATTGCAATCTCAGTTTCTTGCTTGTTCTTCGTTTGCTCGCAGGAAATGCAGACCCTCGTGGTCGTTGATCGTGCTCGGCGTGGTCAATAACCTCTCGGAGTTGGTTTAGCGATTGCTAAGGCGCGACGTCCTCGCACGTTCGTAGTCGGATCGTCAAAGTCGACTTCCTCCAAAGCGAAAACCAACATCTCATCGAAAGACGGGACACCTTTGCCTCTATCATTCTTCCGCGTGTTCTTCGTGATTCCCCGTAGGATCCGCTCCAACGTGAAAGATCATACACGTAGGGTTCCGCCCTACGTCATCTATGGTATCATGAGCCACGTTGATCACGTTATTGGAGCCCCTACCCCTCTTTTCTAGCTTGATTTTGTTGTTTTTGTCCTAATTCCGAAAATTCCCCACAAAAATAGCCCCAAATTTTTTTGTGATTTGTTCGTGTGATGAAGTTTTGTTGGATTTGATCCGTGGATTTCGCGTGTTGCAGGTAGATCTAGCATTCCCCCATCTTTTCCATAATTTCCATCCACAAAATCGCCCAAATTTTGACCGGATTTGACCTTTCCCCCGTGGTGTTCATCGAGCCCGGACATCCGCCCGAAAGCAGCCCGGACATCCGCCCGAGCAGCCCGGACATCCGGCGCCCCAGACATCCGGCTTCCAGCCCGGATTTCCGGCCCCTGGTAACAACAATCCCTTCCACCACCCCGATCACCGCCTAACTTTCGCCAAATTTTGTCCCGTGCCCACATACACTTCCACTTTCCCACTTCCAATTCCGACAATGTTGCCAACTTTTCCCTTGAGAATTTGAGTTGTGGCTTTCCGTATCCTTTTGTGTTTCGGCTACCTAGGTACGGTTCAACATCAACATCACCACCGCTCATCTTCGCCAAGGACGGTAACATCGTCGACACGTTTGACATTACTTGCAATTGCATTGATAACCATCATAGCCCATCTTTCGCGTTGCTTACCCATCGAGACTAGCCATTGAGTATTGCCGGCACTCCATAGCATACATACCATACCAAAGTGGTGCATATCTTAAAATCAACTTGTGTGTCACAAAGTTGTCATCGCATACACAATTGCTATCTTGGTTCGTGAAGTTTTGCATGAGAAAAGAGCTCAAAAGAGAAAGAGCCAATCAAGCTTTTAAGCAAAGAGAAAAAGATAAGCAAAGAGCTTATGAACAAGAACCATAGCATCATACAACATTAAGATTGTCATACTTGATCATCTTGGATCAACACATCGAAACACCATACATATAGCATACTTGGGTAGAAGTCGTTGCATTTTGCTTAGTAGGTTGTGTACAAGTTCGTATCCGCCTTTTGTGCAATCGTGCTAGCGTCTCTCTAGTGTTGTGCAACAAGAGCATCTTGGTGAATTCCACATTTTGGCTCATCCTTGGTTGCATAACCCCATATTATCTTTTGCGTGTGTGTTTCCGTGTACCTTATCTTGCTAGTGGTCTACTTGTTGCATTTGCAAATTTGTGAATCATTTCCAACATTATTGAGTCTCACTTACAATTGCATCAAATTTTGTGCCACCATCCTAACCGAGCTCCACCATAAGCTTTTATTTGTGTAGGTGTGAGAACCGACAAGAATCGGTACCAACAGTGCTATTTCATTGTCCGCATTTGAGTGAACTTGATTCATCTTCAACATCGGTCAAAGGTACATTGGTATAAGTTATTTTCCGTTCTACCACTCACATTTTGCATGGAATGATGGATAGGCCAAGTACCTCTACCAACCCACTCTTCATCGAGCAAGACGACAACATGTCATCATCGTCACCAAGAGCCACCTCTTTGGTGCACAACGAAGCGTTGCACCAAGAACAACAAGCAATGAGCGACCGCATCGACAACCTCGCCACCGACTTGCGACTCTCCGAGCAACGCATAAGAGACTACTTCGACAACAAGTTCGAGGCTCACAAGCAAGAGAATGATGCAAGAATGGACGAGATCCGCGCTTTGATGAGAAACCGGCATCATTCAACTTCTTCATCATCAAGACGGAGCCGCTCGAGTCGACATTCCGATGACACCTTCTACGACTCAAGTACACCGTCATCGAACACTCTTCGACGAGCCACGCGCCAAGACCGTCATGCATCTCGCAGCCCGCTACATGACAAGCATTCACAAGAGCAAGTTGATGATCAAGTTCCTCGTCCTCAATCTAACCAAGAGGCTTTTGCTCAAGCTCAAGAATGACAACGTCTTCGTCGCCAACAAGAGGAAGAACGAGCACGTCTTCACCAAGACGAACAAGACGCCAAGGCTCAACATCTTCAACAACAACAACGTGAGGCGCAAGCTCTTGAGGCGCAACGTGCCCTTCAGGAATCAAGTAGAGCCTTCGCCAACCTCAATCGCGAACGGCGCAATCAAGAGGAAGCCCTTCGAGAAGAAATCCAAGAGAGGAACTACCAACCTCATGTACAACGTCAAGTTCCTCAAGCTCCTCCACAAGCTCGTCAAGCTCCACCTCAACCTCAAGTACAACAAGAGCAAGTTGACCATGGTCTTCCTCCACGCCAAGAGCAACATGAAGACGATTACAATCCACGTCAAGGACGTCATCATCAACATCATCAACAACACAATGAAGAGCAACGCTACGGCAAGCTAAAATTCACCATGCCCAAGTTCAATGGAAGCAATGACCCCGAAGACTACCTCTCATGGGCATTGAAGGTTGACAAAATCTTCCGGTTGCACAACTACGATGAAGCGAAGAAAATCGCTATGGCATCACTTGAGTTCCAAGACTATGTGCTCATATGGTGGGAACAAATCATTGAGCGACGACAAGCAAGAGGTGAACCTCCAATCACCACTTGGGCTCAAATGAAGGATGTCATGCGAGCATGTTTTGTGCCAACCTACTACAACCGCGACCTCTTCAAGAAACTCCAACTACTCAAGCAAGGAACAAAGAGCGTTGTAGAATACTACAAGGAAATGGAGATAGCCATGATTCGAGCCAATGTCAAGGAAGATGATGAGCAAACTATGGCACGTTTCTTGAATGGACTCAATCATCCCATCAAGAAGATCGCCGACTTCCAACCATACTCATCCCTCATTGAGCTCGTGCATCAAGCTACAAAGGCGGAACGCCAAGTGCAAGATGACTTCAAGTACGCCAAGTACTCATCCAAGACCTACGGCTACTCCAACAACCAAGCTTCAACGACTCCTCCAACATCTACATCAACCAAACCTTCTTCAAGAAACGACGACAAGTCAAGTTACAAGAAGACTTCGACAAGTTCAAGTCGTCCTCCTCCTACTACAAGTAACCTCAAGCCGCGTGTCCGACCGATGAGACCATCAAGACAAGCTCCTTCAAGTGTTTCACTTGCGGCGGCCGAGGCCACAAGTCATACGAATGCACCAACAAGCGCACCATGATCCTCAACGACGATGGCACATATGACTCCATGAGTGAAGAGGAGATGGAATTATGCGGAGCATCCCACGATCATCCCCATGGACTTACAACCGTCTCATCAAGAGCCAAGAGAACCCATGACACGGGCTAGAGCTAGAGCTCTCGAGAACGAGGTGACCTCTTTCCTTATTGATATCACATACGATCCACTCGAGACATGGCTACTACCTAAGTCCGATATGCTATGCATGATTAGGTGTCAAGGGAACCTCCGAGAGGGGCACGTGAAGATGGACAAGCCACCAAGTCCGCGGATGAAGAGAACCATCGGAGAAGGCCAAGAGCACCTTCCAGGCCCCGGACATCCAGCCATGGCCCCGGACATCCGGCCCCTGGAGCTTCTACCTCAACAGGATCCAATCTGGCCAAGTCTCCAGGACCCGGACATCCGGCGTCCAAGCCCGGACATCCGGCCCCCAGCCCGGATATCCGGCCCCCGGAAATCCGGCGCCTTTCCCGATTCGGCTGAAACGGTCGCTTCAAATGACATCCGCCCTTGGCGGACATCCGGCTCTTCCGAAGCCAGGGATATCCGGCCCCCTCGCCCGGAAATCCGCCCCTTCACCGATTATGCGTTTGGAAGACCCGCCAGCCGGACATCCGGCCCCTAGTCCGGACATCCGGTGTCTCGGGAAAGCCCGGACATCCGGCCCGACGCCCGGACGTCCGGCCTCCCCTGCCTGCGCGCAGTGCCTCAGGGCCTTGTCCCTTGTACCCCTTCGCCCGAGACTATATATACTTATTCCCTTTCCTCTTTCTAGGGTTAGCATTGGATTAGCTCATATTCTTGTGTGAGAGCCTTTGCTCATCCACTTGGTTACTTCTCCACCGAGATCAGGACCTCTCCGAGAAGATCCCCCAAGCGGATTCAAGACCCCCTTCTAGGGCGGACCCCCTCAAGGCCTCCTCACGGAGAAGAACGACTACCGTTTGTATCTTACCTTTGTTGATCTTGAATCTTGTGCCACTCTATGCGATCGATAATCTAGCACTTGTGTGATTGATCTCTTGTCGGTGTCGTGATTTCTCTCTCGTTTCTCTCGTGTTCTTCCGCGTGTTCCTCGCGATTCCCCGTAGGATCCGCTCCAACGTGAAAGATCGCCCACGTAGGGTTCCACCCTACATCATCTATGGATCAGAGCTTAGGTTGATCACGTTTTTGGAGCCCCTACCCCTCTTTTTCTAGCTTGATTTTGTTGTTTTTGTCCTAATTCCGAAAATTCCCCACAAAAATAGCCCCAAATTTTTTGTGATTTGTTCGTGTGATGATGTTTTGTTGGATTTGATCCGTGGATTTCGTGTGTTGCAGGTAGATCTAGCTTTCTCCCACCATTTCCACAATTTCCATCCACAAAATCCCCCGAATTTTGCCCGGTTCCCACCTTCCCCATGGTGTTCATCGAGCCCGGACATCCGCCCGAAAGCAACCCGGACATCCGCCCGATCAGCCCGGACATCCGGCGCCCGGACATCCGGCTTCCAGCCCGGATTTCCGGCCCCTGGTAACAACAATCCCTTCCACCACCCCGATCACCGCCTAGCTTTCGCCAAATTTTGTCCCGAGCCCACATACACTTCCACTTACCTCCACCACTTCCGCATAACACTACCATAGCCTTTCCCACTTCCAATTCGACAATGTTGCCAACTTTTCCCTTGAGAATTTGAGTTGTGGTTTTCCGTATCCTTTTGTGTTTCGCTATCTAGGTACGGTTCAACATCAACATCACCACCGCTCATCTTCGTCAAGGACGGTAACATCATCGACACCTTTGACATTACTTGCAATTGCATTGATAACCATCATAGCCCGTCTTTCGCGTTGCTTACCCATCAAGACTAGACATTAAGTATTGCCGGCAACGTGACTTGTGCACATTAGTGATCATACTCCATAGCATACATACTATACCAAAGTGGTGCATATCTTACCATCAACTTGTGTGTCACAAAGTTGTCATCGCATACACAATTGCTATCTTGGTTCGTGAAGTTTTGCATGAGAAAAGAGCTCAAAAGAGAAAGAGCCATTCAAGCTTTTAAGCAAAGAGAGAAAGATAAACAAAGAGCTTATGAGCAAGAACCATAGCATCATACAACATTAAGATTGTCATACTTGATCATCTTGGATCAACACATCGAAACACCATACATATAGCATACTTGGGTAGAAGTCGTTGCATTTTGCTTAGTAGGTTGTGCACAAGTTCAGATCCGCCTATTGTGCAATCGTGCTAGCGTCTCTCTAGTGTTGTGCAACAAGAGCATCTTGGTGAATTCCACATTGTGGCTCATCCTTGGTTGCATAACCCCATATTATCTTTTGCGTGTGTGTTTCCGTGTACCTTATCTTGCTAGTGGTCTACTTGTTGTATTTTCAAATTTGTGAATCATTTCCAACTTTATTGAGTCTCACTTACAATTGCATCAAATTTTGTGCCACCATCCTAACCGAGCTCCACCATAAAGCTTTTACTTGTGTAGGTGTGAGAACCGACAAGAATCGGTACCAAGAGT
Organism: Aegilops bicornis; assembly: GCA_021605145.1. Classification (NCBI taxonomy): domain Eukaryota; kingdom Viridiplantae; phylum Streptophyta; class Magnoliopsida; order Poales; family Poaceae; genus Aegilops; species Aegilops bicornis. The sequence continues at coordinate 345,550,291 of CM038674.1, read as the reverse complement.
GCTATTTCATTGTCCGCATTTGAGTGGACTTGATTCATCTTCAACATCGGGTCAAAGGTACATTGGTATAAGTTCTTTTCCGTTCTACCACTCACATTTTGCTTGGAATGATGGATAGGCCAAGTTCTTCTACCAACCCACTCTTCAACGAGCAAGACGACGACATGTCTTCATACGTCACCAAGAACCACCTATTTGGTGCACAACGAGCGTTGCACCAAGAACAACAAGCAATGAGCGACCGCATCGACAACCTCGCCACCGACTTGCGACTCTCCGAGCAACGCATAAGAGACTACTTCGACAACAAGTTCGAGGCTCACAAGCAAGAGAATGATGCAAGAATGGACGAGATCCGTGCGTTGATGAGAAACCGCGTCATTCAACTTCTTCATCATCAAGACGGAGCCGCCGAGTCGGCATTCGGCGACACCTTCTACGACTCAAGTACACCGTCATCGAACACTCTTCGACGAGCCGCCGCCAAGACCGTCATGCATCTCGCAACCCGCTACATGTCAAGCATTCACAAGAGCAAGTTGATGATCAAGTTCCTCGTCCTCAATCTAATCAAGAGGCTTTTGCTCAAGCTCAAGAACGACAACGTCTTAAATGCGTCAACAAGAGGAAGAACGAGCACGTCTTCACCAAGACGAACAAGACGCCAAGGCTCAACGTCTTCAACAACAACAACGTGAGGCGCAAGCTCTTGAGGCGCAACGTGCCCTTCAAGAATCAAGTAGAGCCTTCGCCAACCGCAATCGCGAACGGCGCAATCAAGAGGAAGCCCTTCGAGAAGAAATCCAAGAGAGGAACTACCAACCTCATGCACAACGACAAGTTCCTCAAGCTCCTCCACAAGCTCGTCAAGCTCCACCTCAACCTCAAGCTCACCAAGGGCAAGTTGATCATGGTCGTCCTCCACGCCAAGAGCAACATGAAGACGAATACAATCCACGCCAAGGACGTCATCATCAACATCGCCAACAACACAATGAAGAGCAACGCTACGGCAAGCTAAAATTCACCATGCCCAAGTTCAATGGAAGCAATGACCCCGAAGACCACCTCTCATGGGCATTGAAGGTTGACAAAATCTTCCGCTTGCACAACTATGATGAAGCGAAGAAAATCGCTATGGCATCACTTGAGTTCCAAGACTATGTGCTCATATGGTGGGAACAAATCATTGAGCGACGACAAGCAAGAGGTGAACCTCCAATCACCACTTGGGCTCAAATGAAGGATGTCATGCGAGCACATTTTGTGCCAACCTACTACAACCGCGACCTCTTCAAGAAACTCCAACTACTCAAGCAAGGAACAAAGAGCGTTGTAGAATATTACAAGGAAATGGAGATAGCCATGATTCGAGCCAATGTCAAGGAAGATGATGAGCAAACTATGGCACGTTTCTTGAATGGACTCAATCATCCCATCAAGAAGATCGCCGACTTCCAACCATACTCATCCCTCATTGAGCTCGTGCATCAAGCTACAAAGGCGGAACGCCAAGTACAAGATGACTTCAAGCACGCCAAGTACTCATCCAAGACCCACGGCTTCTCCAACAACCAAGCGTCAACGACTCCTTCAACATCTACATCAACCAAACTTTCTTCAAGAAAGCGACGACAAGTCAAGTTATAAGAAGACTTCGACAAGCTCAAGTCGTCCTCCTCCTACTACAAGCAACATCAAGCCGCGTGCTTCATCCTCTACTCCGACCGATGAGACCATCAAGACAAGCTCCTTCAAGTGTTTCACTTGCGGCGGCCGAGGCCACAAGTCATATGAATGCACCAACAAGCGCACCATGATCCTCAACGACGATGGCACATATGACTCCATGAGTGAAGAGGAGATGGAAGCTCTTGAGCAAGTGGCCATGCACCGGCAAGTGAACGAAGAAGAAGATGATCAAGTCTTTTGTGATGAGGATTCGAGCCCCGCCCTCGTTGTCTCCAAGGTCTTGACTCTTCAACATCAACAAGAAGAAGACCAACGATGCCTTCCACACAAAAGCCGGCATCAATGGACGGTCCATCGAGGTCATCATCGATGGAGGTAGTTGCCACAACTTGGCAAGTGAAGAACTATGCTCCAAGCTCCAATTGGTCAAGAGGAAGCACCCGCACCCCTACAAGGTTCAATGGCTAAGTGACTCGCACTATACGAGTCGAGCATACGGTCCAAGTCTCCTTCAAAATTGGTGCTTATGAAGACACGTTGGAATGTGATGTGGTCCCAATGACCGCTTGCCACCTACTTCTAGGTCGACCATGGCAATTCGACCGTGGTGTCATCCACAATGGGCGTACCAATCACTATAGCTTCAAGATGAAAGGGAAGGAATATGTGCTACGACCTATGTCTCCTACTCAAGTGATAGCCGATAAGCAAGCCACACATCATAGAGAAAAGAGTGAGAAAGTGATCCACCCAAAAGTGAGTGAGAGCCACAATCAAAATATGAGCGACTCTTAGCCTAGAGATAAAAACCTCATTCTATTTGCAACCAAAATTGAGATGAGAGAAGTGTGTGAGACCCCATCGAGTGTGATGCACTTTGTCCTTGTGTGCAAGGATGAAGAACCAATAACTAACACCATTCACGAGCTACCTTTGGTGTTTCAATCTCTTTTGCAGGAATTTCAAGATGTTTTTCCCGATGAGCTACCTCCGGGTCTACCTCCTCTTCGAGGGATAGAGCATCGAATTGACCTCATCCCCGGAGCACCTCTACCAAACAAAGCTCCATACCGAGTCAATCCGGAAGAAACCAAGGAGATTCAACGGCAAGTACAACAACTCATCGACAACGGTCATGTACGTGAAAGCTTAAGCCCTTGTGTCGCTCCTGCTATTCTTGTGCCTAAGCCCGATGGAAGTTTCCGCTTGTGCTCGATTGTAGACCTATCAACGCTATTACCGTTCGATATAGGCATCCCATTCCTCGCTTAGATGACATGCTTGATGAACTTAGTGGAGCCAACTTTTTCTCAAAATTGATCTTAAAAGTAGCTATTATCAAATCCGCATACAAGAGGGTGATGAATGGAAAACTGCTTTCAAAACCAAATTTGGATTATATGAATGGTTAGTGATGCCTATGGGTCTTTCGGAAGCTCCCAGTACTTTTGTGCGTCTTATGCATCATGTGCTTCGTCCTTATATTGGAGTCTTTGTTGTGGTTTACTTTGATGATATTCTTGTGTTTAGCAAAACCATGAAAGAGCACATCAATCATGTAAAATCTGTGTTGCAAACTCTTCGCAAGGAAAGCCTTTATGCAAACTTGAAAAAATGCACTTTTGGAGTTGACAAAGTGGTTTTCTTGGGTTTTGTAGTTTCCTCAAAGGGTGTCCATGTTGATGAATCTAAAGTTGAAGCAATTAAAACTTGGCCCCAACCCACCAATTTGCAACAAGTGCGTAAGTTTTCTTGGTCTTGCGGGTTTCTATCGTCGCTTTGTGAAAGATTTTAGCACAATTGCCGCTCCTTTGCATGCTTTGAGCAAGAAGAATACTCCCTTTGTTTGGGGAACTTTGCAATCAACCGCTTTTGATGAGCTCAAGTCTTTGCTTACTCATGCTCCGATTCTTGCTTCGCCCAATTTTGACAAAACTTTTGAGGTTCATTGTGATGCAAGTGGTACCGGAATTGGCGGAGTTTTGATGCAAGAAAAATGAGCCATTGCTTATTTTAGTGAAAAACTCTCCGGTGCTCAACTTAATTATCCCATCTATGACAAAGAATTGTATGCTTTAGTGCGTGTGCTACATGTTTGGGAACATTACCTTAGACCTCATGAGTTTGTCATCCATACCGATCATGAAACGCTTAAGTACCTCAAAGGTCAAACTAAATTGAACAAGTGTCATGCCAAATGGAGTGAATTCATTGAATCTTTTCCTTATGTGATCAAGTACATTAAGGGTAAAGAAAATGTAGTTGCCGACGCGCTTTCACGCATATGCATGCTTGTCACTCAACTTGAGTTGAATGTTATTGGTTTTGAGCATATAAAAGACTTGTATGAGCATGATCCATCTTTTGCTTCTCCTTATGCTAAGTGTTTGACGCATACCTCTTGGGAACAATGTTACATCAAGGATGGTTATCTTATGAGAGCTAACAAACTTTGCATTCCAGAGTCTTCTCTTCGTTTGCTCCTTTTGCAAGAGGCTCATGGAGGCGGACTCATGGGACACTTTGGACGCGACAAGACATTCGCCATGCTCTCCAACAACTACTTTTGGCCCAAGATGTTCATGACGTCTCACGCTTCACCAACCGATGCTACACATGTCGCAAAGCTAAGTCTAAAGCTCAATCCCATGGTCTTTACATGCCCCTTCCAATTCCATATCAACCATGGGAAGACATTAGTATGGATTTTGTACTCGGTTTGCCTAGGACTCAAAATGGCAAGGATTCCGTTTTTGTTGTTGTGGATAGATTTTCTAAGATGGCACATTTCATACCTTGCAACAAGATAGACGATGCTTCACATGTTGCCAATCTCTTTTGTAGGGAAATATTGCGACTCCATGGTGTACCAAAGACAATCGTCTCCGATCGTGACGTCAAGTTCTTGAGTTACTTTTGGAGGACCCTATGCGCCAAGCTCGGAATCAAGCTCTTGTTCTCCTCGGCATACCATCCTCAAACCGATGGCCAAACGGAGGTGACGAACCGCACACTATCCACTCTACTTCGTGTCTTGATAAAGAAGAACATCAAGGAATGGGAAACATGTCTACCCATCGCCGAGTACGCCTACAATCGTGCAAGACATTCAACTACCGGCAAGTCCCCCTTCGAGGTCGTCTACGGTTTCAACCCCTTGTCCCCATTGGACATTCTACCACTCCCTCTCCTTGAGCGCACCAACATGGACGCAAATGAACGAGCAAGCTACATCAAGAAGATGCACGAAGACACAAGGCACACCATCGAGCGCCAAGTACAGCGTCAAGCAAACAAGCTCAACGCAAACAAGCAACCCATCGTCTTCAACATTGGTGATCTCGTGTGGCTACACCTTCGCAAGGACCACTTCCCCAAAGAACGCAAGTCCAAGGTTCTCCCTCGAGCCGATGGACCTTTCAAGGTGCTAGCACGCTACAACGACAACGCCTACAAGATCGACCTACCTCGAGACAAATATAACGTGAGCGACATCTTCAACGTCAAGGACCTCGCACCATACCATGGCGATGATGCTATTGATCCGAGGACGGATCTCTCCCAAGTGGGGGCTAGATGATGCGGAGCATCCCACGATCATCCCCATGGACTTACAACCGTCTCATCAAGAGCCAAGAGGACCCATGACACGGGCTAGAGCTAGAGCTCTCGAGAACGAGGTGACCTCTTTCCTTATTGATATCACATACGATCCACTCGAGCCATGGCTACTACCTAAGTCCGATATGCTATGCATGATTAGGTGTCAAGGGAACCTCCCAGGGGACGCACGTGAAGATGGACAAGCCACCAAGTCCGCGGATGAAGAGAACCATCGGAGAAGGCCAAGAGCACCTTCCGGGCCCCGGACATCCGCCATGGCCCCGGACATCCGCCCCTGAGCTTCTACCTCAACAGATCCAATCTGCCAAGTCTCCAGGACCGGACATCCGGCGTCCAAGCCGGACATCCGCCCCCACTCGAAATCCGGCGCCCTTTCCCGATTCGGTGAAACGGTCGCCCAGCCGGACATCCGCCCTTGGCCCGACATCCGGCTCTTCCGAAGCCGGATATCCGGCCCCTCGCCGGAAATCCGCCCCCTTCACCGATTGCGTTTGGAAGACCCGCCAGCGGACATCCGCCCCTAGTCCGGACATCCGGCGTCTCGGGAAAGCCCGACATCCGCCTCCCCCACTGCTGCCTTGATGCCTCGAGCCTTGTCCCTTGTACCCCTTCGCCCGAGACTATATATACTTATTCCCTTTCCTCTTTCTAGGGTTAGCATTGGATTAGCTCATATTCTTGTGTGAGAGCCTTTGCTCATCCACTTGGTTACTTCTCCACCGAGATCAGGACCTCTCCGGAGAAGATCCCCAAGCGGATTCAAGACCCCCTTCTAGGGCGGACCCCTCAAGGCCTCCTCACGGAGAAGAACGGCTACCGTTTGTATCTTACCTTTGTTGATCTTGAATCTTGTGCCACTCTATGCGATTGATAATCTAGCACTTGTGTGATTGATCTCTTGTCGGTGTCGTGATTTCTCTCTCGTTTCTCTCGTGTTCTTCCGCGTGTTCCTCGCGATTCCCCGTAGGATCCGCTCCAACGTGAAAGATCGCCCACGTAGGGTTCCACCCTACATCATGGAAGCTCTTGAGCAAGTGGCTATGCACCGGCAAGTGAACGAAGATGAAGATGACCAAGTCTTTTGTGATGAGGATTCGAGCCCCACTCTCGTTGTCTCCAAGGTCTTGACTCTCCAACATCAACAAGAAGAAGACCAACGATGCCACATCTTCCACACAAAAGCAGGCATCAATGGACGGTCCATCAAGGTCATCATCGATGGACGTAGTTGCCACAACTTGGCAAGTGAAGAACTATGCTCCAAGCTCCAATTGGTCAAGAGGAAGCACCCGCACCCCTACAAGGTTCAATGGCTAAGTGACTTCGGCACTATACGAGTCGAGCATACGGTCCAAGTCTCCTTCAAAATTGGTGCTTATGAAGACACGTTGGAATGTGATGTGGTCCCAATGACCGTTTGCCACCTACTTCTAGGTCGACCATGGCAATTCGACCGTGGTGTCATCCACAATGGGTGCACCAATCACTATAGCTTCAAGATGAAAGGGAAGGAATATGTGCTACGACCTATGTCTCCTACTCAAGTGATAGCCGACAAGCAAGCCACACATCATAGAGAAAAGAGTGAGAAAGTGATCCACCCAAAAGTGAGTGAGAGCCACATGCCAAATTTGAGCGACTCTTCGCCTAGAGAGAAAAACCTCATCCTATTTGCCACCAAAAGTGAGATGAGAGAAGTGTGTGAGAACCCATCGAGTGTGATGCACTTTGTCCTTGTGTGCAAGGATAGAGATCCAAAAGCTAACACCATTCACGAGCTACCTTTGGTGTTTCAATCTCTTTTGCAGGAATTTCAAGATGTTTTCCCCGATGAGCTACCTCCGGGTCTACCTCCTCTTCGAGGCATAGAGCATCGAATTGACCTCATCCCGGGCGCCTCTACCAAACAAAGCTCCATACCGAGTCAATCCGGAAGAAACCAAGGAGATTCAACGGCAAGTACAACAACTAATCGACAACGGTCATGTACGTGAAAGCTTAAGCCCTTGTGCCGTTCCGTTATACTTGTGCCTAAGCCCGATGGAAGTTTTCGCTTGTGTTCCGATTGTAGACCTATCAATGCGATCACCGTCTGTTATAGGCATCCCATTCCTCGTTTAGATGACATGCTTGATGAACTTAGTGGAGCCAACTTTTTCTCAAAAATTGACCTTAAAAGTGGCTATTATCAAATCCGCATACAAGAGGGTGATGAATGGAAAACTGCTTTCAAAACCAAATTTGGTTTATATGAATGGTTAGTGATGCCTATGGGTCTTTCGGAAGATACAGGTACTATTGTACGTCTTATTCATAATCTGATACGTCATTATATTTGAGTCTTTGTTTTGGTTTACTTCGATGACATTCTTGTGTTTAGCAAAACCATGAAAGAGCACATCGATCATGTAAAATTTGTGTTGCAAACTCTTCGCAAGGAAAGCCTTTATGCAAACTTGAAAAAATGCACTTTTGGAGTTGACAAAGTGGTTTTCTTGGGTTTTGTGGTTTCCTCAAAGGGTGTCCATGTTGATGAATCTAAAATTGAAGCAATTAAAACTTGGCCCCAACCCACCAATTTGCAACAAGTGCGAAGTTTTCTTGGTCTTGCGGGTTTCTATCGACGCTTAGTTAAAGAGTTTATCACAATTGCCGCTCCTTTGCATGCTTTGAGCAAGAAGAATACTCCCTTTGTTTGGGGAACTTTGCAATCAACCGCTTTTGATGAGCTTAAATCTTTGCTTACTCATGCTCGATTCTTACTTTGCCCAATTTTGACAAAACTTTTGAGGTTCATTGTGATGCAAGTGGTACCGGAATTGGCGGAGTTTTGATGCAAGAAAAACGAGCCATTGCTTATTTAAGTGAAAAACTATCCGGTACTCAACTTAATTATCCCATCTATGACAAAGAGTTGTATGCTTTAGTGCGTGTGCTACATGTTTGGGAACATTACCTTAGACCTCACGAGTTTGTCATCCATACCGATCATGAAACGCTTAAGTACCTCAAAGGTCAAACTAAGTTAAACAAGCGTCATGCCAAATGGAGTGAATTCATTGAATCTTTTCCTTACGTGATCAAGTATATTAAGGGTAAAGAAAATGTAGTTGCCGACGCACTTTCATGCATATGCATGCTTGTCACTCAACTTGAGTTGAATGTTATTGGTTTTGAGCATATAAATGACTTGTATGAGCATGATCCATCTTTTTCTTCTCCTTATGCTAAGTGTTTGACGCATACTTCTCGGGAACAATATTACATCAAGGATGGTTATCTTATGAGAGCTAACAAACTTTGCATTCCCGAGTCTTCTCTTCGCTTGCTCCTTTTGCTAGAGGCTCTTGGAGGCGGACTCATGGGACACTTTGGACGCGACAAGACATTCGCCTCGCTCTCCAACAACTAATTTTGGCCCAAGTTGTTCCGCGACGTCTCACGCTTCACCAACCGATGCTATACATGTCGCAAAGCTAAGTCTAAAGCTCAATCTCATGGTCTTTTCATGCCTCTTCCTATTCCATATCAACCATGGGAAGACATTAGTATGGATTTTGTACTTGGTTTGCCTAGGACTCAAAATGGCAAGGATTCCGTCTTTGTTGTTGTGGATAGATTTTCTAAGATGGCACATTTCATACCTTGCAACAAGATAGACGATGCTTCACATGTTGCCAATCTCTTTTGTAGGGAAATCTTGCGACTCCATGGCGTACCAAAGACAATCGTCTCCGATCGTGACGTCAAGTTCTTGAGTTACTTTTGGAAGACCCTATGCGCCAAGCTCGGAATCAAGCTCTTGTTCTCCTCGGCATACCATCCTCAAACCGACGGCCAAACGGAGGTGACAAACCGCACACTATCCACTCTACTTCGTGTCTTGATCAAGAAGAACATTAAGGAATGGGAAGCATGTCTACCCATCGCCGAGTACGCCTACAACCGTGTAAGACATTCAACTACCGCAAGTCCCCTTCGAGGTCATCTACGGTTTCAACCCGTTGTCCCCATTGGACATTCTACCTCTTCCTCTCCAAGAGCGCACCAACATGGATGCAAGTGAACGAGCAAGCTACATCAAGAAGATGCACGAAGATACAAGGCACACCATTGAGCGCCAAGTACAACGTCAAGCAAACAAGCTCAACGCCAACAAGCAACCCATCGTCTTCAACATTGGTGATCTAGTGTGGCTACACCTACGCAAGGACCGCTTCCCCAAAGAATGCAAGTCCAAGCTTCTCCCTCGAGCCGATGGACCTTTCAAGGTGCTAGCACGCTACAACGACAACGCCTACAAGATCGACATACCTCGAGACAAATACAACGTGAGCGACATCTTCAACGCCAAGGACCTCGCACAATTCCAGGGAGATGAAGCTTTTGATCCGAGGTCGGATCTCTCCCAAGGGGGGGGGGAGATGATGCGGAGCATCCCACGATCATCCTCATGGACATACAACCGTCTCATCAAGAGCCAAGAGGACCCATGACACGAGCTAGAGCTAGAGCTCTCGAGAACGAGGTGACCTCTTTCCTTATTGATATCACATATGATCCACTCGAGACATGGCTACTACCTAAGTCCGATATGCGATGCATGATTAGGTGTCAAGGGGAACCTCCCGAGGATGCACGTGAAGACGGACAAGCCGCCAAGTCCATGGACGAAGAGAACCAACGGAAACGAGCAAAATCCCCTTCCAGGCCCCGGACATCCGGCCCCTGGAGCTTCTACCTCAACATGCATCAAAATGCCCAAGTCTCCAGGGCCCGGACATCCGGCGTCCAAACCCGGACATCCGCCACCAGCCTGAAATCCGGGCCCCACTGAAATCCGCGCCCTTTCCGATTCGGCTGAAGCAGTCGCCCAGCCGGACATCCGGCTGAGAGTCGGACATCCGGCGCCTCGCGAAGGCCCGGACATCCGGCCCGACGCCCGGACGTCCGGCCCCCCTGCCTGCGCGCAGTGCCTCAGGGCCTTGTCCCTTGTACCCCTTCGCCCCGAGACTATATATACTTGTTCCCTTTCCTCTTTCTAGGTTAGCATTGGATTAGCTCATATTCTTGTGTGAGAGCCTTTGCTCATCCACTTGGCTACTTCTCCTCGGAGATCAGGACCTCTACGGAGAAGATCCCCCAAGCGGATTCAAGACCCCCTTCTAGGGTGGACCCCCTCAAGGCCTCCTCACGGAGAAGAACGGCTACCGTTTGTATCGTCCTTTGTTGATCTTGAATCTTGTGCCACTCTATGTGATCGGTGATCTAGCATTTGTGTGATTGATCCCTTGTCGGTTTAGTAATTTCTCTCTCGTTTCCTCCGTGTTTCCCTCTTGTTCTTCCGCGTGTTCTTCGTGATTCCCCGTAGGATCCGCTCCAACGTGAAAGATCATACACGTAGGGTTCCGCCCTACATCAGGTCTTCGACGTTGAAGATGTCGCTCACATTATACTTGTCTCGTGGTAGGTCGATCTTGTAGGCGTTGTCGTTGTAGCGTGCTAGGACCTTGAAAGGTCCATCGGCTCGAGGTAGAAGCTTGGACTTGCGTTCGTTGGGGAAGCGGTCCTTGCGAAGGTGTAGCCACACGAGATCACCAATGTTGAAGACCATGGGTTGCTTGTCGACGTTGAGCTTGGTTTGTTGTACTTGGCGCTCGATGGTGTGCCTTGTATCCTCGTGCATCTTTTTGATGTAGCTTGCTCGTGCACTCGCGTCCATGTTGGTGCGCTCTTGTAGAGGAATAGGTAGAATGTCCAAAGGGGACAACAGGTTGAAGTTGTAGACGACCTCGAAGGGGGGCTTGCCAGTAGTCGAATGTCTTGCACGGTTGTAAGCGTACTCGGCGATGTGTAGACACGCCTCCCACTCCTTGATGTTCTTCTTGATCAATACGCGAAGTAGAGTGGAGAGTGTCCGGTTCGTCACCTCCGTTTAGCCGTCGGTTTGAGGATGGTATGCGGATGAGAACAAGAGCTTGATTCCGAGCTTGGCACATAGGGTCTTCCAAAAGTAACTCAAGAACTTGACGTCACGATCGGAGACGATTGTCTTTGGTACTCCATGGAGTCTCAAGATTTCCCTACAAAAGAGATTTGCAACATGTGAAGCATCGTCTATCTTGTTGCAAGGAATGAAATGTGCCATCTTAGAAAATCTATCCACAACAACAAACACGGAATCCTTTCCTTACCCTTAATGTACTTGACCACATATGGGAAAGATTCAATAAATTCACTCCATTTGGTATGACGCTTGTTCAACTTAGTTTGACCTTTTAAGTACTTAAGCGTTTCGTGATCGGTATGGATGACAAATTCATGAGGTCGAAGGTAATGTTCCCAAACATGTAGGACACGCACTAGAGCATATAATTCCTTGTCATAGATGGGATAGTTAAGTTGAGCACCGGAGATTTTTTAACTAAAATATGCAATTGCTCGTTTTTCTTGCATCAAAACTCCGCCAATTCCGGTACCACTTGCATCACAATGAACCTCAAAAGTTTTGTCAAAATTGGGAAAAGTAAGAATCGGAGCATGAGTAAGCAAAGACTTGAGCTCATCAAAAGCGGTGGATTGCAAAGATCCCCAAACAAAAGGAGTATTCGTCTTACTCAAGGAATGCAAAGGAGCGGCAATTGTGCTAAAGTTTTTCACAAAGCGACGATAAAAACCCGCAAGACCAAGAAAGCTACGCACTTGTTGAAAATTGGTGGGTTGGGGCCAGGTTTTAATTGCTTCTATTTTAGATTCATCAACATGGACACCCTTTGAGGATACAACAAAACCCAAGAAAACCACTTTGTCAACACCAAATGTGCATTTTTTCATGTTTGCATAAAGACTTTCCTTGCGAAGGGCTTGCAAAACAGCCCTAACATGATCAAGATGTTCATTCATGGTTTTGCTAAACACAAGAATATCGTCGAAGTAAACCACAACAAAGACTCCAATATAAGGACGAAGCACATGATGCATAAGGCGCACGAAAGTACCGGGAGCCTCCGATAGACCCATAGGCATCACTAACCACTCATACAATCCAAATTTTGTTTTCAAAGCAGTTTTCCATTCATCACCCTCTTGTATGCGAATTTGGTAATAGCCACTTTTAAGATCAATTTTTGAGAAAAAAGTTGGCTCCACTAAGTACATCAAGCATATCATCTAAGCGAGGAATGGGATGTCGATATCGAACAGTAATAGCATTTATAGGTCTACAATCGGAACACAAGCGGAAACTTCCATCGGGTTTAGGCACAAGTATAACGGGAACGACACAAGGGCTTAAGCTTTCACGTACATGACCGTTGTCGATGAGTTGTTGTACTTGCCTTTGAATTTCCTTGGTTTCTTCGGGATTTACTCGTTATGGAGCTTTATTTGGTAGAGGCGCTCCAGGGATGAGGTCGATTCGATGCTCAATGCCTCGAAGAGGAGGTAGACCCGGAGGTAGCTCATCGGGGAAAACATCTTGGAATTCCTGCAAAAGAGATTGAAACACTAAAGGTAGCTCATGAGAGGTGTTAGTTGTTGGCTCTCCATCCTTGCACACAAGAACAAAGTGCATCACACTAGATGGGTTCTCACGCACTTCACTCATCTCACTTTTGGTGGCAAATAGGATGAGGTTTTTCTCTCTAGGCAAAGAGGCGCTCAAGTTTGGCTTGTGGCTCTCACTCACTTTTTGGTGGATCACTTTCTCACTCTTCTCTCCATGATGTGTGGCTTGCTTGTCGTCTAACACTTGACTAGGAGACATAGGTCGTAGCACATATTCCTTCCCTTTCACCTTGAAGCTATAGTGGTTGGTACGCCCGTTGTGGATGACACCACGGTCAAATTGCCATGGTCGACCAAGAAGGAGGTGGCAAACGGTCATTGGGACCACATCACACTCCAAAGTGTCCTCATATGCACCAATTTTGAAAGAGACTTGTATCGTATGCTCGATTCGTATAGTGCCGGAGTCGCTTAGCCATTGAACCTTGTAGGGGTGCGGGTGCTTCCTCTTGACCAATTGAAGCTTGGAGCATAGTTCTTCACTTGTGAGGTTGTGGCAACTACCTCCATCGATGATGACCTTGACGGACCTTCCATTGATGCCGGCCTTTGTGTGGAAGATGCGGCATCGTTGGTCTTCTTCTTGTTGATGTTGAAGAGTCAAGGCCTTGGAGACAATAAGAGCGGGACTTGAATCCTCATCACAAAAGACTTGGTCATCTTCGTCTTCGTTGTTCACTTGTCGGTGCATGGCCACTTGCTCAATGGCTTCCATTTCTCCTTCACTCATGGAGTCGTAGGTGCCGTCGTCGTTGAAGATCATGGTGCGCTTGTTTATGCACTCAAAGGACTTGTGGCCTCGGCCGCCGCACGTGAAACATTTGAAGGAGCTTGTCTTGACGGTCTCATCGGTCGGAGTAGAGGACGAAGCAAGCGGCTTGAAGTTGCTTGTAGTAGGAGGAGGACGACTTGAACTTGTCGAAGATTTCTTGTAACTTGACTTGTCGCCGGTATTTGGTGATGCTCTAGTTGAGGTAGGAGTTGCCGAAGTCGCGGAGCTTGATAAGAGGAGTCGTAGGTCTTGGACGAGTACTTGGCATATTTGAAGTCATCTTGGACTTGTCGCTCGGCCTTGGTCGCTTGATGAACTAGCTCGAGGAGGTTTGAGTATGGTTGGAAGGCGGCGATCCGCTTGATTGGATGGTTGAGGCCATTCAAGAAGCGTGCCATTGTTTGCTCGTTGTCTTCTTTGACGTTGGCTCGAATCATGGCAATCTCCATTTCTTGGTAGTATTCCTCCACTGTCTTCGTGCCTTGTTTGAGAAGTTGCAACTTCTAGAAGAGATCACGATTGTAGTGTGTAGGCACGAAACGAGCTCTCATGACATCCTTCATCGCCGTCCAAGTTGTGATTGGTGGTTCGCCTCTTGTACGTCGCCGTTCAATCACTTGTTCCCACCAAATGAGAACGTAGTCTTGGAACTCGAGTGATGCCATAGCAATCTTCTTCTCTTCATCATAGTTGTGCAACCGGAAGATTTTTCAACCTTCGATGCCCATGAGAGGTACTCTTCGGGGTCATTGCTTCCACTGAACTTGGGCATGGTGAACTTTAGCTTTCCGTAGCGGAGTTCTTCATCGAAGTAGTGGTTGTGATGTCGCTCTTGCCGTGGAAGAAGATCCTCAAATGCTCGTTCCTCGGGAGGTCGCTCTTGGCGTGGAGGAAGTCGATGATCCACTTGCTCTTGTTGGACTTGAGGTTGAGGAGGAGCTTGATGAGCTTGTGGAGTAGCTTGAGGAACCTGACATTGCACGCGGGGTTGGTAGTTCCGCTCGTGGATTTCTTCTCGAAGGGCTTCCTCTTGATTGCGCCGTTCGCGATTGCGGTTGGCGATGGTTCGACTTGATTCTTGAAGGACACATTGCGCCTCAAGAGCTTGCGCTTCTCTTTGTTGTTGTTGAAGACGTTGAGCCTCGGCGTCTTGTTCTTCTTGGTGTAGACGCGCTCGTTCTTCCTCTTGGCGCCTTAGTCGTTGTCGTTCTTGAGCTTGAGCAAAAGCGTCTTGGTTTGAACGAGGACGAGGAACTTGCTCGTCGACTTGCTCTTGTGAATGCTTGACGTGTAGCGGGTTTCGAGATGCATGACGGTCGTGATGCGCGGCTCGTCGAAGAGTGTTCGATGATGGTGTTTCTAAGCATATTGAGACGGTCGCCGTTATAGAAAGTTTTTTTGACCCGTTTCCAGTTTTTGGGTCCGTGCAGTCGAAAAAAAAATTGGTCGAAAAAATTTCGTGCCCATCCTGTCAGTTTGACCTGGGAAGAGTTTTGAGACACTCGCCATTATAGTGATTTTTCGCAAAAAAAAGGAGCACAAAAAAAATAGAGTGCAAAAAAAGAGCGAAAAAAAATTCCAGAGTGTGCTTCTCCCTTGTTTACGTGCAGCGCCGTGATTTTGTTCGTGTTCTAGGCTCGCGCCTCTAGCACGGTCTAGCCTAGGACCAGCACAGTACCTTCGTTGAGCGTTCATTCAACTTTGCATCTCTGAATTGATTATTGCTGATCCTTTTTGCTACCATATTATAAGCCTTCCCAGCTCCACATACATCTACGTCGTCGTTTGACTCTCCCGTAATCGCTCTATCCAAGCTTTGAGAGTTTTGACTACAACAGTTGCCGATCACCGCTTCTTTGGGTAAGAACTGTAAGAATTTGAGTTTTGCTTGAGGGATTTGTGACACCCCACCACCACCATATTCCAAAGAGGGTCAGAGGATCATATTCTTGTCTGTTTCTATTGCTGCTAACTATGGCAGGAACACAAGTCAAGGAGATTGACTGGGAGAACATGACGAACAAAGAGCTTCATGATAAGTTTCAGCAAATGATGGGTCAACAGGTGGAAGACGTGATGGCCAACTTTGGAAAGGCAATGGAGAAGATGGATGACATTGAGAAGTCAATTGACACCAAGTTGGATGCCAAGTTTGATGAATTACTCAAACGCCTCCCACAACCAGTTCTACGCCATGATACAAGAGGCGAGCACAGCGTGTTCCTATTGAGCCAGGACAAAATTCGGGTGCCGCCATCTTTGTTGGTGCTTCTGTAGCTCCTGCCATTACTTCAGAGATGGAGGACTATTACGAGGATGAGGTTGATCAAAATCAGAACTACGTGCAGCCACCAGCACCACCACCAGCAGGTCGACCTCAGGTATATCTTCGCAACGGTAGGCCTGCACCACCACCTCAGGTACGAGATCATGACCATCTCCCTAAACTGAAATTGAATATTCCACCGTTTGAGGGTAGATATGTTCCTGATATATATCTTACTTGGGAGATAGAAACTGAACAACGATTTACATGTTTACAATACCCTGAGGAGAGACGTGTTCCTGCTGCTGTTTGTGCTTTCACTAGCTTTGCATGTGTTTGGTGGTCTGAAAATTGTAGACTATATCATGTTCCAGCTACTTGGGCTGCTTTGAAAACTGCTATGCGTACTCGTTGGGTTCCACCATATTATCAACGTGAATTACTTCAAAAATTGCAGCGCTTAAGACAAGGAAAAAATCATGTAGAAGAATATTATCAGGAATTACAAACTGGCATGATTAGATGTGGTATTGTTGAGGAGAATGAAGCTATGCTTGCGCGTTTTATGGGTGGATTAAATAAAGAGATTCAGACCATTCTAGAGTATAAGGAGTATACTAATATAACTCGTTTATTCCATCTTGCTTGTAAAGCTGAACGTGAAGTGCAGGATCGACAAGCATTGGCGCGAACTAACTTTTCTGCAGTCGACCTTCATCATGGACACCACGTGCATCATCTACTTCCACTGCACCATGACCTCCTTCAGGTGCCACCTCCAACCGTGATACAAGAAAGCAGGCACAACCACCACTATCTGCCAAGAGCACACCTGCCGGGCCTACGCAGAGCTCTTCTTCTTCCATGGCGTCAACAGGGCACACAAGTGATATTATTTGTCGTCGTTGTAAGGGAAGAGGACATTATGCGAGCGAATGCAAATCTCAGCGTGTGATGATTGCTACTGAGGATGGTGGGTATGAGTCCGCTTAGTGACTATGATGAGGAGACTTTGGCTCTTATTACACGTGAAGAACATGGTGGAGATGATTACGATCATGAGACGCAATACATGGCTCCCAAGACGCCGACAGTATGAATGTTTAGTTGCTCAACGTGTTTTGAGTGTGCAGGTCACACAAGTCGAGCAAAATCAGAGGCACATTTTGTTCCATACAAAGGGAGTTGTGAAGGAACGTTCAGGCGCTGGCCATCATAGATGGAGGGAGCTGCAACAACTTGGCTAGCATGGAGATGGTGGAGAAGCTATCTCTCACCACAAGACCACATCCACATCCTTACTACATCCAATGGTTCAACAACAGCGGCAAGGTTAAGGTAACACGTACTGTTCGTGTGCATTTTAGTATCTCTACATATGCTGATTATGTTGATTGTGATGTGGTACCTATGCAAGCATGTTCCTTATTACATGGTCGACCATGGCAATTTGATAAAAATTCTGTACACCATGGTAGAAACAATCAGTATACTCTTGTTCATAAGGATAAAAATATTACTTTGCTTCCTATGACTCCTGATTCCATTTTGAAAGATGATATTAATAGAGCTAATAAAGCAAAACAGGATAAAAATAAGAGTGAAAATCAGATTGTGGCAAAAGAATTTGAGCAACAAATGAAGCCTAATAGTAAACCATCTAGTGTTGCTTCTGAAATTAAATTGAAAAGTGTATGTTTATTTGCCACTAAATCTGATATTGATGAGCTAGATTTCAGCAAATCTGTTTGCTATGCTTTTGTGTGCAAAGAGGCATTATTTTCATTCGATGACGTGCCTTCCTCTTTGCCTCCTACTGTCACTAACATTTTGCAGGAGTTCGCTGACGTCTTTCCACAAGACGTGCCACCGGGATTACCTCCCATTCGAGGGATTGAGCATCAGATTGACTTAATTCCCGGTGCATCATTACCCAACCGTGCACCATACCGTACCAATCCAGAGGAGACGAAGGAGATTATGCGTCAAGTACAGGAGCTGCTCGACAAAGGTTATATACACGAATCCCTTAGTCCTTGTGCTGTTCCTATTATTCTAGTGCCGAAAAAGGATGGTACATCACGTGTGTGTTGATTGTAGAGGCATTAATAATATTACTATTCGTTATCGTCATCCTATTCCTAGGCTAGATGATATGCTTGATGAATTGAGTGGCTCCACAATATTCTTCAAAGTTGATTTATGAGTGGATACCATCAAATTCGTATGAAATTGGGAGATGAATGGAAAACAGCATTTAAAACTAAGTTTGGATTATATGAGTGGTTAGTCATGCCTTTTGGGTTAACTAATGCACCTAATACTTTCATGAGATTAATGAACGAAGTTTTACGTGCTTTCATTGGACGATTTGTGGTAGTTTACTTTGATGACATATTGATTTATAGCAGATCTTTGGAAGAACATTTGGAACATTTACGTGTTGTTTTTATTGCTCTACGTGATGCACGTTTGTTTGGTAACCTTGGGAAGTGCACCTTTTGCACCAACCGAGTATCTTTTCTTGGCTATGTTGTTACTCCACAGGGATTTGAAGTTGACAAAGCCAAGATTGAAGCTATTGAGAGTTGGCCGCAGCCCAAAACGGTCACACAAGTGAGGAGTTTTCTTGGCCTCGCTGGATTCTATAGGCGTTTTGTGAGAGATTTCAGCACCATTGCTGCACCTCTGAACGAGCTTACAAAGGATGTGCCTTTTGTTTGGGGTACCGCACAGGAAGACGCCTTCATGGTATTAAAAGATAAGTTGACACATGCTCCTTTACTCCAACTTCCTGATTTTAATAAGACTTTTGAGCTTGAATGTGATGCTAGTGGAATTGGATTAGGAGGTGTGTTATTACAAGATGGCAAACCTGTTGCATACTTTTCTGAAATATTGAGTGGGCCTAGTCTGAATTATTCTACTTATGATAAAGAATTATATGCTCTTGTTCGGACTTTAGAAACATGGCAACATTATTTATGGCCCAAAGAATTTGTTATACATTCCGATCATGAATCTTTGAAACATATTAAAAGTCCAGCTAAACTGAATCGTAGACATGCTAAATGGGTTGAATTCATTGAGACTTTCCCTTATGTCATTAAACACAAGAAGGGTAAAGAAAATGTTATTGTCGATGCATTGTCTCGTCGCTATACTATGCTTTCACAACTTGACTTCAAAATATTTGGTTTGGAGACCATCAAAGATCAATATGTGCATGATGCTGATTTTAAAGATGTATTGCAGAATTGTAAAGAAGGAAGAACATGGAACAAGTTCGTCGTTAATGATGGATTTGTGTTCCGTGCTAACAAGCTATGCATTCCATATAGCTCCATTCGTCTTTTGTTGTTGCAGGAGGCGCATGGAGGACTAATGGGACACTTTGGCGTGAAGAAGACGGAGGACGTACTTGCTACACATTTCTTTTGGCCAAAGATGAGACGGGATGTTGAGCGTTTTATTGCTCGTTGCACTACATGTCAAAAAGCTAAGTCACGACTTAATCCTCATGGTTTATATATGCCTTTGCCTGTACCTAGTGTTCCTTGGGAGGATATATCTATGGACTTTGTTTTAGGTTTACCTAGAACAAAGAAGGGGAGGGATAGCATATTTGTTGTCGTGGATAGATTCTCGAAAATGGCACATTTTGTACCATGTCATAAAAGCGATGATGCTGTTAATGTTGCTGATTTGTTCATTCGTGAAATTATTCGCTTGCATGGTGTGCCAAATACTATTGTTTCATATCGTGATACTAAATTTCTTAGCCACTTTTGGAGATGTTTATGGGCTAAGTTGGGGACTAAACTCCTTTTTAGTACTACTTGTCACCCCCAAACTGATGGACAGATTGAAGTAGTCAATAGAACATTGTCTACTATGCTTAGGGCTGTTTTGAAGAATAATAAGAAAATGTGGGAGGAATGCTTGCCTCATATTGAATTTGCTTATAATCGTTCATTGCATTCTACTACTAAGATGTGCCCTTTTGAAGTTGTGTATGGTTTCCTACCTCGTGCACCTATTGATTTGTTGCCTCTTCCATCTTCGGAGAAGGTTAATTTTGATACTAAATAACGTGTTGAATTGATTTTAAAAATGCATGAGTTAACTAAGGAAAACATTGAGCGTATCAATGCTAAATATAAACTTGCTGGGGATAAGGGTAGAAAACATGTTGTGTTTGCACCTAGAGATCTTGTTTGGTTACATTTGCGTAAGGATATATTTCCTGATTTGCGCAAATCAAAGCTAATGCCATGTGCTGATGGTCCCTTTAAGGTGTTGGAGAAAATAAATGATAATGCATATAAACTTGAGCTGCCTACAGATTTTGGGGTTTGTCCCACTTTTAACATTGCAGATTTGAAGCCTTATTTGGATGAGGAAGATGAACTTCCGTCGAGGACGACTTCATTTCAAGAAGGGGGGGATGATGAGGACATTAATACCATTGTTACACCCACAGCCCGTGCTGCTATACATACTGGACCAATTACTAGAGCTCGCGCACGCCAACTAAATTACCATGTACTTTCGTTTCTTGGTAATGATTCTAATGTTCATGATAATATTATGAAGCATAAATTGGATACATTTGTTTTGCTTACAAATGAAGGACCTAGCTTGGAGAAGGATGAACATTGGAGCAAGAACAAGCATGGAGATGATGGCATGCACAAGGGGAACAAGAACGGAGTTACAAGTGACGATTTTTGGGCTTTGAAGCCACCATAACGGGTGCATGAAGCCTTGGACGAAATATACAAGATGCCACTTCATAAATTTCGTCCAGAGGCTATTCTAGGTGCTGCGTCACCTTATTATTGGGCCAGGCCCATGTAATTTCAAAATACATAAGTATAGGCTATTTTTAGACTCCGCATGTGTGGGGAAACAAGAGATAGGGTTGTTTTCGGACCCCTCCACCAAGGGCCACGAAATTCCCCCCCTCTTCCTCTATATATACAGCCCTTAGGGCACCGTTTAGACTTTGGGTTTTGTTTAGATTAAAGTTCGCCATAGCTGCAACTTCGCGTGCATTTCGCTTGTGTTCAACGACTGCACAAAGGCGCCACAGAACCCCACCTTGATCAATAAAGCTTTCATCTTATATTCGCAATATCCAGATTGCAATCTCAGTTTCTTGCTTGTTCTTCGTTTGCTCGCGAGGAAACAGGCCCTCGTGGTCGAGTTGATCGTGTTCCGGCGTGGTCAATAACCTCTCGGAGTTGGTTTAGCGATTGCTAAGGCGCGACGTCCTCGTACGTTCGTAGTCGGATCGTCAAAGTCGATTTCCACCAAAGCGATATCCATCATCTCATCGAAAGACGGGACACCTTTGCCTGAAGGAGTTCACCTCGGTTTCCAAAGCACGTGCTCTTGCTCTTGTCATAGGTCCACGTGGGGCTTGATGTGTCGGTGTAGAGTCCATGGGGATGATGGAAGGATGCTCCGCATCATAAATACTAGTTAAATCCTAATCTAGAAATTAGTTAGGGGCTGGCCCCACATGTCAGTGACTCGGGGGGAGTCAAGCTGGGTTAACCCGGGTCAAACTCGCCGGAATTGACCCATGGCTCGTCGCCGGCGAAGCCAGAGACGGCGGAGGGCTTCGGGTTTCCTGCTCCGACGACCAAAAAGGACGGCGGAGGGCATCTAGGTGAAGCTGGGAGTGCCCCAAGTCTTTCTGTGTGGTTGGGACGGGCTGAGACGGCCCGAGCTCGCTGGAAGGAAGCTCGCGGTGGTGGCCGGAGTTCGGGCGAGGTTGGGTGATGTAGGGTGGAACCCTATGGGGTCGATCTTTCACATTTGGAGAGGATCCCTACGAGGAACACGAAGAGCGAGCGGGAGAGCACGAGGGAAATCACGAGGAAAACACAAGAGAATCACTCAAACCAACAAGATTCAATTACACATGCGCTAGATCGATGAACACAAAGAGAGATACACGATCCACGATCAACAAAGGACGATACAAGAGCTAACCGGGTTCTTCTCCGTGAGGAGGTCTTGATAGGGGCCACCCAAGAGGGGGTCTTGAGCTACGTCACTCCAAGACGAGGTCTTGATCTCCTAGTGGAGTGGATCCGTGGAGCAAGTGTAGCGACCAGACCTCAAACAGTCTGATCTCTGTGCTCAGGTGTCATCCCTGGATCAGTAATGCTGACACCACACAGTACTTGAAGGATTTATAACAGAGTAGCAATCACACACTTATTACATCTAATGTCTCAAAAGAGAACTTATTAATATAAATATGGCTTAAGGCCATCTAATAACGATAACAACGGAAGACTTGGAATATAAGCGAGTCCATCAACTCCAACGACATCACTGAGTATAGAACCACGACCTAAAAGCACCTTACTCGTCGTCTAAAAAATCTGCAACATGAAACGTTGCAGCCCGAAACGGTCAAGACATGGAATATGCCGCAATGTAACACATAGAGAGTAATGAAAGATTAAGCCTATACTACATGCATATATGGCTGGTGGAAAGCTCTATGGTTACAGTTTTGCGTAAAGCCAGTTTTTCCCTACTGCAAAGGAATATATTTTATTTAACTATCATGGTGGTTGTTAAACATTGAGAATGGTTGACAGCATCCTCAATCCCAATTAAAGTGATCATCATTAAAACCCAACAATATTAATTTAAAAGTAACATGATGAGATTCACATGATATCCAAGTACTAGATACTCAAAACGTCCATAACCGGGGACACGGCTAACCATGATTAGCTTATACACTCTGCAGAGGTTTGCGCACTTCTCCCCACAAGACTCGATCACCTCCGTTGGATTTCTCGCACTACATGATGTTTGAGAAACGGATGACGGAGACATAGTCTTTCAGAAGCGCTAGCACCTTACTATGGATAGACCGGTACACCTACTTTCCCCTACATCTGCTAGTCTACCCTGTAAGAGTTCGCACGACTTAATCAACTATGCCAGATCCCATAATGGCTTGTGGCTGCACACGGAAGTTTCTAGTATGAATAATCTCATGATCCCTTTGGGCTGGGTGGCGGTCCATAAAGAAAAACAACAGGCAATCCTGGAATACCCAGGTACCTCAATCCACCCAGATGTGTGTTTAAGTTGCCACCTTAGATAATCCCTTAATCAACAATCTCACATCTGTCATGAATACACTCACCCAATCCATGTCTACTAGCATAGCATGGCAATATAAGCAAACGTAGATGTAACTCCCAAAGGTTTGATAATACAACAGGTAATAGGTACTACCTCAACTACTTCCCATCCCACAATTTAAATTAGATCCTAATCATGCAATGTTTGAGGATTGATCTAATGCAATAAAACTGGGTATTAGAAAAGGTATGATCAAAGTGTTACTTGCCTTGCTGATGATCCGCGAAACCTAGAGACTCGAAGTAACAAAGCGGCGACTCGAGTATTCTATCGCAGACAAACAAACAAGCATACAATAAGTACTCATCTAATGCACAGGTAAAACTCAAATAAAAGATCTAACCAGAAGGTTCAACTTAAGAACTCTGGTTTGCAAAAAGAATCAAATCAAATGAAGCAACGAAAGTCAAACGGCGAAAGAAAACAACTTCGTCTTACTAATCTGGATCTAAGTCAAATTTTACAGAAGCACAAACTTGTTTAAGTTGGTTAAACGGATAGAGGGTTTCGAGACGAAACTCCAGGCGCTTGAATCGCCTGATTCCGGTAAACGAGCGAAAAGTTATACTAAAACGAAAATCGGATCAGAAATCACGATCAGAAATAATCGCGGAAAAATCCGAGAAAAAGAAAAACAACGAACAGATTAACGAATGAACGTTCGTTAACTGGATCTAATCGACGAATACATTCGTTAAAACGAACGAACGAGCGAACGCTCGCTAATTAACCTAAACCGGAAAAAAACGATCTAATAAAAAAACAGAAACTAAAAAAAACCACGAAAAACCGACGGAAAAACCGAACATTTTTTTCCCGAGAAAAACCGTATGAAAACGAGGCACCTCGGGCGGTCGGCAATGACGGCGGGTGGCGGCTCGGCGGTCCCGGTGGCCGGGCGGCGGTAAGCGTGAAGCGCGGCTCGAGGCGCGGGCTAGGGTTTCGCCCGGGTCATGCGGCTTATAAAGGCCGATCGGGCCTAGTGTCCTGGTCGGACACGGCCCGTAGGTCGGTTGCGTTTTTTAAAAATATTTCACGCAGAAAAACAAATAAAAGAAATACTAAACGGGCTCCAAAAATCCTGAAATAAATTTTCCCCGGCTTCTAAAATCAAGGCAGACAAGGTGAACATTTATTTGGGGCCTAAATGCAATTTTGAAAAACGCACATTTTTCCTAAATTCAAATAAAAGGGCGAGAAACTCCAAAATAAAATCTTATTTGATTTTATTATCAAATCCTCAATATTTCTTTATTTTGGGAAAGTCATTTTATTCCCTCTCTCATATTTTTGTAATAGAAATAATTGATGATAAAATAATTAAAATCAAATGATCCTATTCTCAAAATTTGAGAAAACTCAAATATGAAAATAACGAAATCCCCAACTCTCTCCGGGGGTCCTTGAGTTGCGTAGAATTTCTAGGATCAAAACCCAAAGCAAATAAAATATGATATGCATTGATGATCTAATGTATAACATTCCAAATTGAAAACTCTTACAGGGTAGACTAGCAGATGTAGGGGAAAGTAGGTGTACCGGTCTATCCATAGTAAGGTGCTAGCGCTTCTGAAAGACTATGTCTCGGTCATCCGTTTCTCAAACATCATGTAGTGCGAGAAATCCAACGGAGGCAATCGAGTCTTGTGGGGAAAAGTGTGCAAACCTCTGCAGAGTGTATAAACTAATCATGGTTAGCCGTGTCCCCGGTTATGGATGTTTTGAGTATCTAGTACTTGGATATCATGTGAATCTCATCATGTTACTTTTAAATTAATATTGTTGGGTTTTAATGATGATCACTTTAATTGGGATTGAGGATGCTGTCAACCATTCTCAATGTTTAACAACCACCATGATAGTTAAATAAAATATATTCCTTTGCAGTAGGGAAAAACTGGCTTTATGCAAAACTGTAACCATAGAGCTTTCCACCAGCCATATATGCATGTAGTATAGGCTTATTATTTCATTACTCTCTATGTGCTACATTGCCAAAGATATTCCATGTGTCAATTGTTTTCGGGCTGCAACGTTTCATGTTGCAGATTTTTAAGAACGACGAGTAAGGTGCTTTTAGGTCGTGGTTCTATACTAAGTGATGCCGTTGGAGTTGATGGACTCGCTTATATTCCAAGTCTTCCGTTGTTATCGTTATTAGATGGCCTTAAGCCATATTTATATTAATAAGTTCTCTTTTGAGACATTCAATGTAATAAGTGTGTGATATCTAATCTGTTATAAATCATTCAAGCATCGTGTGGTGTCGACATTCTTGATCCAGGATGACACCGAGCACGTAGATCGACTGTTTGAGGTCTGGTCGCTACAAAGATGGTATCAGAGCACACGCTGACTGTAGGACACGGCCACTAAGCTAAAGCCCTAGATCACTACTCTTCTCCTCATTTCTGACTCCTCATCTTTTCTATTCTTTTAGGATGGCGGATGCAAGGAACAAGTTCACACAACCGGATGAAGATACACCCTTTGGTTGTCACCCGAAGGAAGTCACTAGATATCTGAATATAGGAGTACCAAGCTTCACCGGGACCTACAACGCCATTTTACCCGAAGAGGAGCGCTGGATGATTCAAGTTCAAATTCCAGGAAGGACATTTGCACTAGTCACGGAGCCCATGGAGTTCCTTTGATGCACCAACTTGGAGTCTAGGAAAGAGTATGGCAGCCCACATCGCCATGGGACGTATTGGAGAAGTTTACCACAAGGATCTCAAGAATACTATCTACCAGATTTGTGGGCACCGAGATGAGCAATGGGAGATAATCAACACCAGGAGGGACAGATCAATCGCAGCTTATATCCAGGAATTAAACCAGCACATCCGACGCCAGGAGAACCAGACAAAGCGCAGTATGGAGGATCTACAGAAGGCTATGACCAAGATCAAGGAGCTAGAAGAAGAACTCAAGGCTACACGTGAAGACTATATGGAGGAGATTGTCGCTCTAGTGAGACAGAACGGCGACCTTAAGGAGAAGATTGAAGTATTCATGGGAGGTTCAGCACCCAAAAGGGAAGATGACGAATCCAATTGCCCGGATAATTATATCATCATCGACGACACTGATTCGGATCCCGACGATAGTGATCATGACTATGTTGATGAAGTTGGAGCAGATATCATGGAGTCTTCATCGGAGCAGTTTTTCTAGTTGACCACCAGAACAGTAGTAGTGTTCCACCATGTACATAGCATAGTCCACGCACTTTTGTGATAGTTCTAGACCGTTTGTATGCTCTTGCTTGATTGAATGAAGTGATTTTGTGTGCATTTGTCTCATGTGCATTTGGGTAGTGTTTTCTCTTTATACCTCATTCTATTCTTAACTCTCGTCTTTTCTATAAACCCTCAGATGCCTCCGAGACGTGACAATGGATTTGCTTTCCCACCGGAGCTCACTCGGTTGATCCAAGAAGAGAATCGTTGATGCGATTGCTAGTCCGTAACCGAACAACAACAACAACAACAACAACAACAACAACAACAACAACAACAACAACAACAACAACAACAACAACAACAACAACAACAACCCACCACCACCACCACCTGTTGATCGTTTAACCCGTTTTCTTAGGCTGAATCCGCCTGTGTTCTCCAGTAGCACCGAGCCGATAGTGGCAGATGATTGGCTCCGTAAGATAGGGAGGGGGTTGACCACTGCAGGATGTACAGATGGGGAAAAGGTGAAATTTGCCGCACTTCAGCTTGAAGGACCCGCAGCAACATGGTGGGAGAATTTTACAGCCACTTACCCTGTAGAGACTGTCACATGGGATCAGGCCAAAGAAGCTTCCAGATCGCCCATGTTTCAAAGCAGGAGCTATGGCCATGAAGAAGCGTGAGTTTCGCAACTTGCGCCAAGGAGGACTGACAGTTGGCCACAAGATGTGGATGACTTTAGTAAGCTAGCACGTTATGCGCCAGATGACGTTGCTACGGATGCAGCCAAACAGGAGAAGTTTCTGGAAGGACTGAATGGCGAGCTGAGTATGCAGTTGATGGTAGCAAGCTTCAATAACTACCAGGAGTTGGTAGATCGTGCTCTTATGATTGAGGGGAAGCAAGAAGCAGATCGAAAACCGCAAGAGGAAGTATGGACAGGGAAGTACACTGGAGCTCACAGGTTACGTCTTACCCCTAAACCGGGAGTTCATTTTCAGCATACCCATGGAGGAGGTAGTTCGCACAACCATAATGGCCCCAAAAATGGTAATGGGAATGAAGGACGCAACGGCCAGAACCGTACCACCCCATTAACCCCAGCCAAGAGAGATCTGAGTCAAGTCACCGCTTAAGTGTCAAGACGGACATTATGCCAATGAATGTCCTCAAGGCCGTAATGGCAATGGAAGCTCGAAAAAGCCGAACCCTTTCAACAGGGGATGTGAACCACGTTAAGCGTGGAGGAGGTTGAAGCTCATCCCGATGCGATAATAGGTAAGTTTTTGGTTAAGTCATTTATCGCACTCGTTCTTTTTGATACTGGTGCATCGCATTCATACATATCAAGGGATTTGTGGATAAGTATAGCCTGCCCACTAGGATTCTTAAAACACCTATGCTAGTAAGCTCACCAGGAGCGGAGTATATGGCCAGTCAAGGATGTTTTCAAGTGCCATTAAGTATAGGAAGGCATATTTTCCCAACGGATTTAATTATTCTGGAATCACAAGGTTTGGACGTGATTCTCGGTATGGATTGGCTGTCGATGTATGGGGGAAACATCGATTGCGCCAGTAAGACAATTCTGCTTACGACGCCAGAAGGAAGAAGGATCAAGTATGTATCCCGGCATGCGCCAAATAGGACACAAGTAAATTCCTTATCAGGAGTTGTGCAGCAGGAAGTACCAGTGGTAAAGGATTTCCCTGACGTATTTCCAGAAGATTTGCCAGGCATGTCACCGGATCGAGATATTGAGTTTTTGATTGAGCTTTTGCCAGGCACAGGGCCAATATCGAAGCGACCATACAGGATGCCCGCAAAGGATTTGGAGGAGATTAAGAAGCAGATTAAGGAGTTACTGGATAAAGGTTACATTCACCCAAGTTCTTCGCCTTGGGGATCACCTGTACTCCTAGTGGAAAGAAGGATGGGTCGTTAAGAATGATTGTTGATTATCGTGGGTTGAACAAAGTAACGATCAAGAACAAGTACCCACTACCGATGATCAATGATCTGTTTGATCGGTTGCAAGGAGCTAAAGTGTTTTCCAAGATCGATTTGCGATCAGGATACCATCAGTTGAAGATACGAGAGCAGGATATACCTAAGACAGCATTCACCACATAATGAACAAGGTGTTTATGGAGTTTTTGGATAAGTTCGTCGTAGTGTTCATTGATGATATTTTGGTTTACTCGAAGAATGAAGAGGAACATAAGGAACATTTGCGATTGGTACCGGAGAAGCTTAGAGAACATCGCTTATATGCCAAGTTCAAAGAAATGTGAGTTTTGGTTGAAGGAAGTAGGGTTCCTCGGACACGTTATATCCGGAGAAGGAATAGTGGTTGACCCCACAAAGGTTATCACTGTGACCAATTGGGAAGCACCAACAACAGTTGGAGAGATCCGGAGATTCCTTGGACTCGCAGGATACTACCGGAGATTTATTGAGATTTTCTCCAAGATTGCAAAACCTATGACGGAATTGCTGAAGAAGGATACCAAGTTCATTTGGACTGAGGAGTGTGAGGCTAGTTTCCAGGAGTTGAAGAAATGTTTGGTTACCTCACCAAAGTTAATTCGCCAGATCGGACTAAAGATTATGAGGTGTATTGCACGCTTCACGCCGAGGACTTGGAGCAGTGCTCATGCAGGAGGGAAGAGTTGTTTCGTATGCTTCACGACAACTGAAACCTCACGAATTGAACTACGCCACGCATGATTTGGAATTAGCCGCTGTAGTGCATGCTTTGAAAACACGGAGACATTTTCTTATTGGAAACCATTGTGAGGTGTACACGGATCACAAGAGTTTGAAGTACATTTTCACGCAGTATGAGTTAAACCTCGCATAAAGGAGATGGTTGGAGCTCATCAAGGATTATGATATGAGATTGCATTACCATCCCGTAAAGGCTAATGTAGTAGCTGACACATTGAGCCGTAAGAGCCATGTCAACACACTAATGACGGGAGAAATACCAAAGGAGTTAGCCGAGGATCTTCGTGAGCTATGTTTGGAAATAGTTCCGAGAGGCTATGTAGCAGCATTGGAGATTCAATCAACTTTGATGGATAGAATCAGAGAAGCTCGTAAGATCGACAAAGAGATTGCCTCTATAAAGGAGAAAATGAGCGAAGGAAAGCCTAAAGGATTTCGTGAGGATGAGCATGACACCCTATGGTTTGAAGACCGTGTTTATGTGCCCAATGACCCGGAGATCAGGAAGTTGATTCTGCAAGAGGCACATGATTCACCATATTCGATTCACCTAGGAAATAGCAAGATGTATTTGGATTTGAAGGATACTTTCTGGTGGACCGGAATGAAGAAAGATACTGCGGAATATGTAGCAGTTTGTGATGTATGTTAGAGAGTAAAGGCAGAGCATCAGAAGCCAACAGGATTGTCACAGCCATTGCCGATACCCGAATGGAAGTGGGATAAACTAGGCATGGATTTTATCACGGGATTACCCAGGACTCCTTCAGGCTATGACTCGATTTGGGTTATAGTTGATCGGTTGACGAAGGTAGCTCATTTCATCCCGGTAAAGACCATTACACTAGTGCTAAGTTGGCAAAGATATACATGACCAGGATTGTATGTTTACATGGAGTTCCGAGGAGTATCGTATCTGATAGAGGAACTCAATTCACCTCAAAGTTCTGAATCGATTGCATGAAACTTTGGGTACCAAAGTTAGAGTTTAGCATGACTTTCCATCCATGCATGTAGATGGATGCACCGAGAGAGTCAATCAGATTTTGGAGGATATGCTGAGAGCTTGTGCAATAGATTATGGATCTAGTTGGGACGACAATTTGCCATATGCGGAATTCTCTTACAACAACAGTTATCAATCCAGTTTGAAAATGGCCCCTTTCGAAGCCTTGTACGGAAGGAGGTGCAGGACCCCGTTGTTGTGGGATGAAGTTGGAGACTGCCAGTTGTTTGGACCGGATTTGATTAAGGAGTCTGAACGGAAAGTGAAGTTGATTCGCGATAGGCTCAAGGTAGCCCAGTCCAGGCAGAAGAGCTATGCAGATTCTAAACGCAAGGAGACAGTTTACAAAGTCAGAGACCGAGTTTATCTTCGAGTATCTCCACTACGAGGAATTAAGCGTTTTGGGGTTAAGGGAAAGTTAGCGCCATGTTTTGTAGGAACATATCGTGTTTTGGAACGTATGGGAGAAGTGGCCTACAAGTTGGAATTGCCCGAAGGATTGTCAGGAGTTCATGATGTATTCCACGTTTCCCAGTTAAAGAAGTGCCATGCGGAGATGGCTGATATACCACTAAGAGATACAAAGGCCATTGGAAGCGCGATTCAGCTTGAATAACGATTTGACCTATGAGGAGAAACCAGTTAAGATTCTTGAGTTTGCCAAATGAGTTACCCGCAACAAGGTTATCAAGTTTTGCAAAGTTCAAAGGAGCCACCACACCGAGGATGAAGCCACCGGGAGCGAGAGGAAGATTTGCTAAAGGACCACCTCACCTATTTTCTAGTTAACCCGAATCTCGAGGGCGTAGATTCATCTTAAGGGTAGGTTTGTAACATCCCAAATTTTCAATTTGGAATGTTATACATTAGATCATCAATGCATATCATATTTTATTTGCTTTGGGTTTTGATCCTAGAAATTCTACATAACTCAAGGACCCCGGAGAGAGTTGGGGATTTCGTTATTTTCATATTTGAGTTTTCTCAAATTTTGAGAATAGGATCATTTGATTTTAATTATTTTATCATCAATTATTTCTATTACAAAAATATGAGAGAGGGAATAAAATGAATTTCCCAAAATAAAGAAATATTGAGGATTTAATAATAAAATCAAATAAGATTTTATTTTGGAGTTTTTCGCCCTTTTATTTGAATTTAGGAAAAATGTGCGTTTTTCAAAATTGCATTTAGGCCCCAAATAAATGTTCACATTGTCCGGCTTGATTTTAGAAGTCGAGGAAAATTTATTTCGGGATTTTTGGAGTCCGTTTAGTATTTCTTTTATTTGTTTTTCTGCGCGAAATATTAAAAAAAATGCAACCGACCTACGGGTCGTGTCCGACCAGGACACTAGGCCCGATCGGCCTTTATAAGCCGCAGCCCAGGCCTGGGCCGAAACCCTAGCCGCCCGTGCCTCGAGCCCCGCGCCCCGCCGCCCGCCGGAGGTGCCTCGTTTTCCGCGCCGCCAATTTTTCTCGAAAAAAACCGTTCGGTTTTTCGTCGGTTTTTTTTAGTTTCCTTTTTTTTATTAGATTGTTTTTTCGGTTTAGGTTAATTAGCGAGTGTTCGCTCGTTCGTTCGTTTTAACGAACGTATTCGTCGATTAGATCCAGTTAACGAACGTTCGTTCGTTAATCTTTCATCGTTTTTCTTTTTCTCGGATTTTTCCGCGATTATTTCTGATCGCGATTTCTGATCCGATTTTCGTTTTAGTATAACTTTTCGCTCGTTTATCGGAATCAGGCGATTAGAGCGCCTGGAGTTTCGTCTCGAAACCCTCTATCCGTTTAACCAACTTAAACAAGTTTTTGCTTCTGTAAAATTTGACTTAGATCCAGATTAGTAAGACGAAGTTGTTTTCTTTCGCCGTTTGACTTTCGTTGCTTCGTTTGATTTGATTCTTTTGCAAACCGTAGTTCTTAAGTTGAACCTTCTGGTTAGATCTTTTATTTGAGTTTTACCGTGCATTAGATGAGTACTTATTGTATGCTTGTTTGTTTGTCTGCGATAGAATACCCGAGTGCGCTTTTGTTACTTCGAGTCTCTAGGTTTCATGGATCATCGCTAAGGCAAGTAACACTTTGATCATACCTTTTCTAATACCCAGTTTTATTGCATTAGATCAATCCTCAAACATTGCATGATTAGGATCTAATTTAAATTGTGGGATGGGAAGTAGTTGAGGTAGTACCTATTACCTGTTGTATTATCAAACCTTTGGGAGTTACATCTCGCTTGCTTATATTGCCATGCTATGCTAGTAGACGTGGATTGGGTGAGTGTATTCATGACAGATGTGAGATTGTTAATTAAGGGATTATCTAAGGTGGCAACTTAAACACACATCCTGGTGGATTGAGGTACCGGGTATTCCAGATTGCTTGTTGTTTTTCTTTATGGACCGCCACCCGGCCCAAAGGGATCATGAGATTATTCATACTAGAAACTTCCGTAGCAGCCACAAGCCATTATGGGCTCTGGCATAGTTGATTAAGTCGTGCGAACTCTTACAGGGTAGACTAGCAGTTGTAGGGGAAAGTAGGTGTACCGGGCTATCCATAGTAAGGTGCTAGCGCTTCCGAAAGACTATGTCTCGGTCATCTGTTTCTCAATCATCATGCAGTGCGAGAAATCCAACGGAGGCGATCGAGTCTTGTGGGGAAAAGTGCGCAAACCTCTGCAGAGTGTATAAACTAATCATGGTTAGCCGTGTCCCCGGTTATGGACGTTTTGAGTATCTAGTACTTGGATATCATGTGAATCTCATCATGTTACTTTTAAATTAATATTGTTGGGTTTTAATGATGATCACTTTAATTGGGATTGAGGATGCTGTCAACCATTCTCAATGTTTAACAACCACCATGATAGTTAAATAAAATATATTCCTTTGCAGTAGGGAAAAACTGGCTTTACGCAAAAACTGTAACCATAGAGCTTTCCACCAGCCATATATGCATGTAGTATAGGCTTATTCTTTCATTACTCTCTATGTGTTACATTGCCAGCATATTCCATGTGTCACCTGTTTTCGGGCTGCATCGTTTCATGTTGCAGATTTTTCGCATTTACGAGTAAGGTGCTTTTAGGTCATGGTTCTATACTCAGTGATGCCGTTGGAGTTGATGGACTCGCTTATATTCCAAGTCTTCCGCTGTTATCGTTATTAGATGGCCTTAAGCCATATTTATAATAATAAGTTCTATTTTGAGACATTCGATGTAATAAGTGTGTGTTTGCTACTCTGTTATAAATCCTTCAAGTACTGTGTGGTGTCAGCATTACTGATCCAGGGATGACACCTGATGTAGGGCGGAACCCTACGTGGATGATCTTTCAGGTTGGAGCGGATCCTACGGTGAATCACGAAGAACACGCGGAAGAACAAGAGGGAAAACACGGGGAAAACGAGAGAGAATTCACTCAACCGACAAGAGATCAATCACACAAGTGCTAGATCGATGAACACAAAGGGAGATACATGATTCAAGGTCAACAAAGGACGATACAAACGGTAGGCGTTCTTCTCCGTGAGGAGGCCTTGAGGGGGTCCACCCTAGAAGGGGGTCTTGAATCTGCTTAGCGGATCTTCTCCGTAGAGGTCCTGATCTCCGAGGAGAAGTAGCCAAGTGGATGAGCAAAGGCTCTCACACAAGAATATGAGCTAATCCAATGCTAACCCTAGAAAGAGGAAGGGATCAAGTATATATAGTCTCGGGCGAAGGGTACATGGGACAAGTCCGGATACACTGCACGCAGTGTGGAGGCCGGATGTCCGCGTCGGGCGGATGTCCGGGTTTTCATGAGGCGCCGGATGTCCGGCTGTGGCGACTGATTCTGCAGAATCGGGTGAGAGGTGCCGGATTAAGCTTCAGCCGGATATCCGGGTCGGGCGGATGTCCGGCTTGGACGCCGGATGTCCGCCCTAGAGACTTGGGCAGCTTGGCCGATGCCGAGGTAGAAGCTCCAGGGCCGGATGTCCGGTCATGGCGGATGTCCGGCAAAGAAGGTGATTTTGCCCGTGTCCGTTGGTTCTCTTCATCCACGAACTTGGCGGCGTGCCCATCTGCACGTGCATCCTCGGGAGGTTCCCCTTGACACCTAATCATGCATAGCATATCGGACTTAGGTAGTAGCCATGTCTCGAGTGGATCATATGTGATATCAATAAGTAAGGAGGTCACCTCGTTCTCGAGAGCTCTAGTTCTAGCTCGTGTCATGGGTCCTCTTGGCTCTTGATGAGACGGTTGTGGATGCATGGGGATGATCGTGGGATGCTCCGCGTCATCTCCCCCCCCCTTGGGAGAGATCCGACCTCGGATCAAAAGCTTCATCTCCATGGAATGGTGCGAGGTCCTTGACGTTGAAGATGTCGCTCACGTTGTATTTGTCTTGAGGTAGGTCGATCTTGTAAGCGTTGTCGCTAGAAGCGCTAGCACCTTGAAAGGTCCATCGACTCGAGGGAGAAGCTTGGACTTGCGTTCTTTGGGGAAGCGGTCCTTGCGAAGGTGTAGCCACACTAGATCATCAATGTTGAAGACGATGGGTTGCTTGTTGGCGTTGAGCTTGTTTGCTTGACGTTGTACTTGGCGCTCAATGGTGTGCCTTGTATCTTCGTGCATCTTCTTGATGTAGCTTGCTCGTTCACTTGCATCCATGTTGGTGCGCTCTTGGAGAGGAAGTGGTAGAATGTCCAATGGGGACAACGGGTTGAAACCGTAGACGACCTCGAAGGGGGACTTGCCGGTAGTTGAATGTCTTGCACGATTGTAGGCATACTCGGCGGTGGGTAGACATGCTTCCCACTTCTTGATGTTCTTCTTGATCAAGACACGAAGTAGAGTGGATAGTGTGCGGTTCGTCACCTCCGTTTGGCCGTCGGTTTGAGGATGGTATGCCGAGGAGAACAAGAGCTTGATTCCGAGCTTGGCACATAGGGTCTTCCAAAAGTAACTCAAGAACTTGACGTCAGGATCGGAGACGATTGTCTTTGGTACGCCATGGAGTCGCAAGATTTCCCTGCAAAAGAGATTTGCAACATGTGAAGCATCGTCTATCTTGTTGCAAGGAATGAAATGTGCCATCTTAGAAAATCTATCCACAACAACAAACACGGAATCCTTGCCATTTTGAGTCCTAGGCAAACCAAGTACAAAATCCATACTAATGTCTTCCCATGGTTGATATGGAATAGGAAGAGGTATGTAAAGACCATGAGATTGAGCTTTAGACTTAGCTTTGCGACATGTATAGCATCGGTTGGTGAAGCGTGAGACGTCATGAACATCTTGGGCCAAAAGTAGTTGTTGGATAGCGTGGCGAATGTCTTGTCGCGTCCAAAGTGTCCCATGAGTCCGCCTCCATGAGCCTCTTGCAAAAGGAGCAAACGAAGAGAAGACTCGGGAATGCAAAGTTTGTTAGCTTTCATAAGATAACCATCCTTGATGTAATATTGTTCCCAAGACGTATGCGTCAAACACTTAGCATAAGGAGAAGCAAAAAATGGAGCTCACACAAGTCTTTTATATGCTCAAAACCAATAACATTCAACTCAAGTTGAGTGACAAGCATGCATATGCGTGAAAGCGCGTCGGCAACTACATTTTCTTTACCCTTAATGTACTTGATCACATAAGGAAAAGATTCAATGAATTCACTCCATTTGGCATGACGCTTGTTTAACTTAGTTTGTCCTTTTAAGTACTTAAACGTTTCATGATCGGTATGGATGACAAACTCATGAGGTCTAAGGTAATGTTCCCAAACATGTAGCACACGCACTAAAGCATACAATTCTTTGTCATAGATGGGATAATTAAGTTGAGCACCGGATAGTTTTTCACTAAAATAAGCAATGGCTCGTTTTTCTTGCATCAAAACTCCGCCAATTCCGGTACCACTTGCATCACAATGAACCTCAAAAGTTTTGTCAAAATTGGGCAAAGCAAGAATCGGAGCATGAGTAAGCAAAGACTTGAGCTCATCAAAAGCGGTTGATTGCAAAGTTCCCCAAACAAAGGGAGTATTCTTCTTACTCAAGGCATGCAAAGGAGCGGCAATTGTGCTAAAATCTTTCACAAAGCGATTTATAAAAACTCGCAAGACCAAGAAAACTTCGCACTTGTTGCAAATTGGTTGGTTGGGGCCAAGTTTTAATTGCTTCAATTTTAGATTCATCAACATGGACACCCTTTGAGGATACTACAAAACCCAAGAAAACCACTTTGTCAACTCCAAAAGTGCATTTTTTCAAGTTTGCATAAAGGCTTTCTTTGTGAAGAGTTTGCAACATAGATTTTACATGATTGATGTGCTCTTTCATGGTTTTGCTAAACACAAGAATATCGTCGAAGTAAACCACAACAAAGACTCCAATATAAGGACGAAGCACATGATGCATAAGACGCACAAAAGTACCGGAGCTTCCAAATACCCATATGCATCACTAACCATTCATATAAACCAAATTTGGTTTTGAAAGCAGTTTTCCATTCATCACCCTCTTGTATGCGGATTTGATAATAGCCACTTTTAAGATCAATTTTTGAGAAAAAGTTGGCTCCACTAAGTTCATCAAGCATGTCATCTAAGCGAGGAATGGGATGCCTATATCGAACAGTAATAGCATTGATAGGTCTACAATCGGAACACAAGCGGAAACTTCCATCGGGCTTAGGCACAAGTATAACGGGAACGACACAAGGGCTTAAGCTTTCACGTACATGACTGTTGTCGATTAGTTGTTGTACTTGCCGTTGAATCTCCTTGGTTTCTTCGGGATTGACTCGGTATGGAGCTTTGTTTGGTAGAGGCGCCCGGGGATGAGGTCGATTCGATGCTCAATGCCTCGAAGAGGAGGTAGACCCGGAGGTAGCTCATCGGGAAAACATCTTGAAATTCCTGCAAAAGAGATTGAAACACCAAAGGTAGCTCGTGAATGGTGTTAGTTTTGGTTCTCCATCCTTGCACACAAGGACAAAGTGCATCACACTCGATGGGTTCTCACACACTTCTCTCATCTCACTTTTGGTGGCAAATAAAATGAGGTTTTTCTCTCTAGGCTAAGAGTCGCTCAAATTTGGCTTGTGGCTCTCACTCACTTTTGGGTGGATCACTTTCTCACTCTTTTCTCTATGATGGGTGGCTTGTTTGTCGGCTATCACTTGACTAGGAGACATAGGTCTTAGCACATATTCTTTCCCTTTCATCTTGAAGCTATAGTGATTGGTACGCCCATTGTGTATGACACCACGGTCGAATTGCCATGGTCGACCAAGAAGTAGGTGACAAACGGTCATTGGGACCACATCACACTCCAACGTGTCTTCGTATGCACCAATTTTGAAAGAGACTAGGACCGTATGCTCAACTCGTATAGTGCCAGAGTCACTTAGCCATTGAACCTTGTAAGGGTGCGGGTGCTTCCTCTTTACCAATTGGAGCTTGGAGCATAGTTCTTCACTTGCCAAGTTGTGGCAACTACCTCCATCGATGATGACCTTGATGGACCGTCCATTGATGCCGGCTTTTGTGTGGAAGATGTGGCATCGTTGGTCTTCTTCTTGTTGATGTTGAAGAGTCAAGACCTTGGAGACAACGAGAGCGGGGCTCGAATCCTCATCACAAAAGACTTGATCATCTTCATCTTCGTTCACTCGCCGGTGCATGGCCACTTGCTCAAGAGCTTCCATCTCCTCTTCACTCATGGAGTCATATGTGCCATCGTCGTTGAGGATCATGGTGCGCTTGTTGGTGCATTCAGATGACTTGTGGCCTCGGCCGCAAGTGAAACACTTGAAGGAGCTTGTCTTGATGGTCTCATCGGTCGGGGTAGAAGATGAAGCACACGGCTTGAGGTTGCTTGTAGTAGGAGGACGACGACTTGAACTTGCCGAAGTCTTCTTGTAACTTGACTTGTCGTCGTTTCTTGAAGAAAGCTTGGTCGAAGTAGATGTTGGAGTAGTTGTTGAAGCTTGGTTGTTGGAGAAGCCGTAGGTCTTGGATGAGTACTTGGCGTTCTTGAAGTCATCTTGCACTTGGCGTTCCGCCTTTGTAGCTTGATGCACGAGCTCAATGAGGGTTGAGTATGGTTGGAAGTCGGCGATCTTCTTGATGGGATGATTGAGTCCATTCAAGAAACGTGCCATAGTTTGCTCATCATCTTCCTTGACATTGGCTCGAATCATGGCTATCTCCATTTCCTTGTAATATTCTTCAACACTCTTTGTTCCTTGCTTGATGGTTGGAGTTTCTTGAAGAGGTCGCGGTTGTAGTAGGTTGGCACAAAACGTGCTCGCATGACATCCTTCATTTGAGCCCAAGTGGTGATTGGAGGTTCACCTCTTGCTTGTCGTCGCTCAATGATTTGTTCCCACCATATGAGCACATAGTCTTGGAACTCAAGTGATGCCATAGCGATTTTCTTCGCTTCATCGTAGTTGTGCAACCGAAAGATTTTGTCAACCTTCAATGCCCATGAGAGGTAGTCTTCGGGGTCATTGCTTCCATTGAACTTGGGCATGGTGAATTTTAGCTTGCCGTAGCGTTGCTCTTCATTGTGTTGTTGGCGATGTTGATGATGACGTCCTTGACGTGGATTGTACTCGTCTTCATGTTGCTCTTGGTGCGGAGGAAGACCATGATCAACTTGCTCTTGTTGAGCTTGAGGTTGGGGTGGAGCTTGACGAGCTTGTGGAGGGGCTTGAGGAACTTGACATTGTACATGAGGTTGGTAGTTCCTCTCTTGGATTTCTTCTCGAAGGGCTTCCTCTTGATTGCGCCTGCTCATGATTGCGGTTGGCGAAGGCTCTACTTGATTCTTGAAGGGCACGTTTAGCCTCAAGAGCTAGCGCCTCACGTTGTTGTTGTTGAAGACGTTGAGCCTTGGCGTCTTGTTCGTCTTGGTGAAGACGTGCTCGTTCTTCCTCTTGTTGGTGACGAAGACGTTGTCGTTCTTGAGCTTGAGCAAAAGCCTCTTGGTTTGATTGAGGACGAGGAACTTGATCATCAACTTGTTCTTGTGAATGCTTGTCATGTAGCGGGTTGCGAGATGCATGACGGTCTTGACGAGCGGTACGACAAAGAGTGTTCGAAGTAGGTGTACTTGAGTCGTAGAAGGTGTCGTCGGAGTGTCGACTCGAGCGGCTCCGTCTTGATGATGAAGAAGTTGAATGATGTCGTTTACTCATCAAAGCGCGGATCTCGTCCATTCTTGCATCGTTCTCTTGCTTGTGAGCGTCGAACTTGTTGTCGAAGTAGTCTCTTGTACGTTGCTCGGAGAGTCGCAAGTCGGTGGCGAGGTTGTCGATCTGATCGCTCATTGCTTGTTGTTCTTGGTGCAACGCTCGTTGTGCACCAAATAGGTGGCTCTTGGTGACGTATGATGACATGTCGTCGTCTTGCTCGGTGAAGAGTGGGTTGGTAGAGGTACTTGGCCTATCCATCATTCCAAGCAAAATGTGAGTGGTAGAACGGAAAAGAACTTATACCAATGTACCTTTGACCGATGTTGAAGATGAATCAAGTTCACTCAAATGCGGACAATGAAATAGCATCGTTGGTACCGATTCTTGTCGGTTCTCACACCTACACAAATAAAAGCTTATGGTGGAGCTCGGTTAGGATGGTGGCACAAAATTTGATGCAATTGTAAGTGAGACTCAATAATGTTGGAAATGATTCACAAGTTTGCAAATGCAACAAGTAGACCAATAGCAAGATATGGTACACGGAAACACACACACAAATAGATAATATGGGGTTATGCAACCAAGGATGAGCCAAAATGTGGAATTCACCAAGATGCTCTTGTTGCACAACACTAGAGAGACGCTAGCACGATTGCACAATAGGCGGATACGAACTTGTGCACAACCTACTAAGCAAAAATGCAACGACTTCTATCCCAAGTATGCTATATGTATGGTGTTTCGATGTGTTGATCCAAGATGATCAAGTATGACAATCTTAATGTTGTATGATGCTATGGTTCTTGCTCGTAAGCTCTTTGCTTATCTTTCTCTCTTTGCTTAAAAGCTTGATTGGCTCTTTCACTTTTGAGCTCTTTTCTCATGCAAAATTTCATGAACCAAGATAGCAATTGTGTATGCGATGACAACTTTGTGACACACAAGTTGATGCTAAGATATGCACCAATTTGGTATGGTATGTATGCTATGGAGTATGATCACTAATGTGCACAAGTCACGTTGCCGGCAATACTCAATGGCTAGTCTCGATGGGTAAGCAACGCAAAAGATGGGCTATGATGGTTATCAATGCAATTGCAAGTAATGACAAAGATGTCGACGATGTTACCGTCCTTGGCGAAGATGAGCGGTGGTGATGTTGATGTTTAACCGTACCTACATAGCCGAAACACAAAAGGATACGGAAACCCCAACTCAAATTCTCAAGGCAAAATTTGGCAACATTGTCGGAATTGGTAGTGGGAAAGGATATGGTGGTGTTATGCGGAAGTGGTGGAGGTATATGGAAGTGTATGTGGGCACGGGACAAAATTTGGCGAAAGTTAGGCGGTGAACGGGGTGGTGGATGGGGATTGATGCTGCCAGGAGCCGGATTTCCGGGCTGGAAGCCGGATGTCCGTGCTGGTCAGGTCGGATGTCCGGGCTGTTCGGGCCGGATGTCCGGCTCGATGAACACCGCGTGGAGAGGTCAAATCCGGTCAAAATTTGGGCGATTTTGTGGATGGAAATTGTGGAAATGGTGGGGGAAAGCTAGATCTACCTGCAACACACCTAAATCCATGGATCAAATCCAACAAAACTTCATCACACCAACAAATCACAAAAAAAAATTTGGGGCTATTTTTGTGGGAACTTTCGAATTAGGACAAAACAACAAAATCAAGCTAGAAAAAGAGGGGTAGGGGCTCCAAAAACGTGATCAACGTGGCTCATGATACCATAGATGATGTAGGCGGAACCCTCACGTGGATGATCTTTCACGTTGGAGCGGATCCTACGGTGAATCCACGAAGAACACGCGGAAGAACAAGAGGGAAAACACGGGAAAACGAGAGAGAATTCACTCAACCGACAAGAGATCAATCACACAAGTGCTAGATCGATGAACACAAAGGAGATACATGATTCAAGGTCAACAAAGGACGATACAAGCGGTAGCCGTTCTTCTCCGTGAGGAGGCCTTGAGGGGTCCACCCTAGAAGGGGTCTTGAATCCGCTTAGGGGATCTTCTCCGTAGAGGTCCTGATCTCCGAGGAGAAGTAGCCAAGTGGATGAGCAAAGGCTCTCACACAAGAATATGAGCTAATCCAATGCTAACCCTAGAAAGAGGAAGGGGATCAAGTATATATAGTCTCGGGGGCGAAGGGTACATGGGACAAGTCCGGATACACCGACGCAGTGTGGGAGGCCGGATGTCCGGCGTCGGGCGGATGTCCAAGACCTTCGCGAGGCGCCGGATGTCCGAGCTACCCGGCGGATGTCCGGCTGTGGCGACCGATTCTGCAGAACGGGTGAGAGGTGCCGGATTTCGGGCTTTAGGTCGGATATCCGGGCTGGGGGCCGGATGTCCGGGCTTGGACGCCGGATGTCCGGGCCCTAGAGACTTGGGCAGCTTGGCTGATGCTGAGGTAGAAGCTCCAGGGGCCGGATGTCCGGGGTCATGGCCGGATGTCCGGGGCATGGAAGGTGATTTTGCCCGTTTCCGTTGGTTCTCTTCATCCATGAACTTGGCGGCTTGTCCATCTTCACGTGCATCCTCGGGAGGTTCCCCTTGACACCTAATCATGCATAGCATATCGGACTTAGGTAGTAGCCATGTCTCGAGTGGATCATATGTGATATCAATAAGGAAGGAGGTCACCTCGTTCTCGAGAGCTCTAGTTCTAGCTCGTGTCATGGGTCCTCTTGGCTCTTGATGAGACGGTTGTGGATGCATGGGGATGATCGTGGGATGCTCCGCATCAACACCTGAGCACAGAGATAAGACTGTTTGAGGTCTGGTCACTACAGCAAGGCTCACAAATGTGTATCAACTACTTTGCTAATCCTAAACATAGCCCTAGGTACGGAATATATAGTCTTGGGGACGAAGTGGAGGAAGAGGGGCTCGGGTTGGAGATCACAGCCGTCCATCCTAGAGAGCCCATGCGCACGGGGTAAGTTGGGCCCGTGCGCACGGGGGTCCGTTGCGCACGGTACAGGCCCATGCGCACGGGGTGCTCCAGTGCCAACTCCCTGAGTAGCCCGTGGGCACGGGGTCTTGGCGGCCCGTGCGCACGGGGTCACCTGGGACTTCCAGTTTTGCTGCTGTAGCACTCCGTCTTGATCCTTGGGGCCTTGGGGTCCTTCTCCTAGTCCTTTGGGGTGTTCCTCACCAGCTTGTGTTCATCGGTCTTCGTATCTAAGGGCACATAGAGCTCTTTGGTGAGGTAGCAAGCAAGTCCAATGGATATTCATGATATTCTCGAAGAAGAGCGGGTTCACCTTAATTCCGGTAGGTCCGCTTGGGGCTTGATGTGCTATTGAGGTGTATATGGAGATGACCGTAGGATGCTCCGCATCATCTCCTCCCCCTTGGGAAAGATCCGACCTCGGATCGTAAACCGTATCGCCATGTACACGGTAGGCATGGATGTACCATTGGTCGATGTCGTGGCGCTCCTCAACTTGAAGGTCCATACGGTCCATATCCAATGTCGATCCTCCATCCAATATATGCATCATGTACACAAGAAGAAGGAAACAACGATGAAAGTATGGCCCATCCAATATGCGTATTTGAAGATAGCTCAAAGGGAAGGAGTTCACCTTGAGGAGTTGCTCAAGAATGATGGAGTTGCGCATCTTGTATGCCTTCACATAACCAATATGTCTCGGGATGGTACCGCCTTGTGAATCCTTCAAAACGAAAGAACATGGCAAACACTCGGAAAAACAAATGAGGTTCACTAAATGCAAAACCTAACATTCGTGTGGTAAGATACCCAACAAGTGTATGCATCATGCTCATCATAAGAAAGGACAAGGGAGTATGTCATAGTATGGAGGCATATGATGCGAGAACAACCGAATACAATAGGCTCAATCAAATAAGCATGCTTCCCAAGTAAAGTGTCAAAGTCTCCAAGATGAATAAGCATAGTATGGTTGCACTCAATACAAGTGGATATGAAAGAGGCAACTAATGGACACAAGAGACAATGATCAAGATATATCATGTGAGAGGCATGAGCATATATGTCATCAACCAAAGAAAGCAAGTAATAGTGGAACATGGGTGATGCAACATAGCTAGCTATCATAGCGATCAAGTCAAGCATGCTAGTAGTGCGAAGATGCAACATACTAGAAGGAATCATGACAAGCATGTCGTGTGTGCAAATAGTGGGCATGAATAATGCACATGACATATCACAAGCATGAAAGCAAGATCTGAGTAGAACGGCATGAATGTATTGGCGAGAGGCCATATGTAAATAGCAATGGGGCATCATGACTC
The DNA here is from genome assembly GCA_021605145.1 of Aegilops bicornis. Taxonomy (NCBI): domain Eukaryota; kingdom Viridiplantae; phylum Streptophyta; class Magnoliopsida; order Poales; family Poaceae; genus Aegilops; species Aegilops bicornis. The sequence continues at coordinate 345,506,774 of CM038674.1, read as the reverse complement.
TCCCAACGCAACAAGCATCAATAGCATGGGTGATGCGGAGCATCCCACGTACATCCCCATGTACACTCCCACTACTCTCCAAGCCCCAAGTGGACATATGACGAGACCTCGAACAAACGCCATTGGACACAAGGTGAACTCGCTCCTCTCTGAACCTTCACTTCCCACATGTGAGACATGGTTACTACCTCAAATATATGTGCTATGCATGACCAGGAACAAGGAGGAAGACCATGGACAAGACGGCGAGGACACCAAGTACAAGGACCAAGAGAAGAAGTTACCCGAAGCTACAGCGACCGGACGACTGGCCCAGCCCGGACGTCCGGCCCCTGAAGGTCACAACAGCCCAAGGAAACCAAAAAGTAATGTTATAGCGCCGAACGTCCGACCAGGACCGGACGTCCGACGAACTCGAGCACGGACGACCGCCCCCCTCCGGACGTCCGGCCAGCGCACCGAGCGAATCTACGGAAGTCCGAAGAGCACCGGACGTCCGGATCTTCCCGAGCCTCTCGACGACCGGAACCCTCCGGACGTCCGACGCTATCTCACAAGACAAAGGTATTGGACCGAGTCCATGTATCCCCACTTACCCCTTCATGGCCCATGACTATATATACTCCTCCACCTCCTCCTAGTTAGGGTTAGCGTTGATTTAGCTCATTTTTGATAGAGTCATTATCATATCGGATCTCCTCCTCGTGAGAGACCGCGGCCTCTTCGGAGAAGATCCACCATTGATTTAAGACCCCTTTACGGGAAGATCCCTCATGGATTCAAGACCTCCTCTCGGAGATGAGCTAACGCCACTTGTATCGTCCGTTGTTGACTTTGGATCATGTATCTCCCTTTATGTTCATCGATCTAGCACATGTGTGATTGATCTTGTTGGTTTGAGTGATTCTCTTGTGTTTTTCCCCGTGATTTCCCTCGTGTTCTTCCGCTCGTTCTTCGTGTTCCTCGTAGTGATCCTCTCCAAACGTGAAAGATCGTCCACATAGGGTTCCGCCCTACATTATCTTGGATCAGAGCCACGTTGATCACGTTTTTGGAGCCCCTACCCCTCTTTTTCTAGCTTGATTTTGTTGTGTTCTTCCCCAAATTCGAAAATTCCCCACCAAAAATAGCCCCATTTTTTTTTGTGATTTGTTAGTGTGATGATGTTTTGTTGATTTTGATCCATGGATTTGCTTGGTTTCGAGTGGATCTAGCATTTCCCCAAGTTTCCCCACTTTCCATCCACAAAATCTCCTCAATTTTGACCCCAAAATCCCAAAATTCCGCCCAAAATCGCGTCCCGGAGCTCAAATCCCGCGTTGACCCCCGACCCACGGAAGTCCGACCTTTACGGACGACCGGAACCCCTAACCCGAAGCGAATATACGGATTTCCGACTTTCCGGGACGTCCGACGCCCTGGATATCCGACCTTTACGAACGTGCGTAACCTGTAGTTTCAGACTTCGGCTGATTGTTGTTTTGTCCATAACTAATTCATCCGAACTCCAATTTTGACGTTCTTTAGCTCGTTTTGAAGCACTTGACATCCCCTATCCCACAAAAATACCACCAGCACCATTTGACTCTGTCAAATTTTTGAAAATTTGGCAAGTTTACCTAGGCCCTCCACCATATCATCCGCATAGCCACCACCGACTTCCGCAACCTAACCCATTTTGCTTGCCATAGCATTAGTGGTTGCTTGATTAGTGATTCGAGTCTCATAAGGTGTTTCGGCTACTTAGGGACGGTTGCTTCCTCATCAACCACCACCACCTCTTCCGCATAGGCTTGCCCACCATACACTTCCACCACCCCCAACTTAACCAAATTTTGTTTGTGTTATGAGTTGTGTCTCCTAAGGTGTTTAGGATACTTAGGGACCGTGCTTTCAACTCCGACACCATGTATAGTCCACCATCTTACCCTGTACTTCCGCATTGTGTATTCCAAAACCACCATTGCATTTCCGCAATCCCTTTGAGCTTCCGCAACCACCACCGCATTCCGCTACCACCATTTGACATTTGTCATTTGAGATTTTGAGTTCGCGGTTTTTTCGTTTCCTAAGGTGTTTCGGCTACTTAGGGACGAGTCTCCATCTTCTTGGTATCTACATCAAGAACACCGCCACTCATCATCACAAAGGACGGTAATCTCGGCGACACCATTGTATATTCCCCTTGCAAATTGCATTGATAACCCCTAGCCCATTTTGCGTTACTTGCCTATCGAGACTAGCCATTTGAGTATTGCCGGCAATGTTACTTGTGCTCATTAGTGATCATTGATCTACACCATCCATTGCATACATACCATATCATATTGGTATCATATCATCCACTGTGTCACAGTATCGTTCCCGCATATACACAATAGCTATCTTGGTTTGTGCATTGTGCAAAGTGGCCATAAAAAAAAGAGAATAAAGCTTTTAAGCAAAAGAGAGAGAGCAAAGAAGCTTGTAAGCAATAGCCATAGCATCATACCACATTGCATATAAGATTGTCATATCCGATCATCTTGGATCATCTTGAGAAACACCGAGAACCATGCATACATAGCATACTTGGGATAGAAAGTTTATCCATTTTGCATCTTATAGGTTGTGCACAAGTATCGTATCCGCCTATTGAGCAATCGTGCTAGCGTCTCTCTTGAGTTGTGCAACACGAGCGTTTTGGTGGATTCCACATTTTGAGATCATTCCTTGGTTGCACGGCCCCATTTATCTATCAGTGTGTGTGTTTCCGTGTGCCATTCTTTGCTATTGGTCTACTTGTTTCTCTTGCGAATTTGTGAATCTCTTTCAACATTATTGACTCTTATTAACATTTTTGCATAAAATTTTTGTGCCACTATCCTCACCGAGCTCCACCATAAGCCTTACTTGTGTAGGTGTGAGAAACCGACAAGAATTGGTACCAATTGTGTTATTTCCTTGTTACACATTTGAGTGATCACTGATCCATCTTCAACATCGGTCAAGGTACATTTGGTCAAGTTCTTCTCTTTCCCCCACTCATATTTGCTCGAGTCTTGTGATGGATAGGCAAGGCATTTCCTCTCCGGTCTTCGACAACGACGACGGCGTGAACAACTACATCACCAAAGCGTCAATCTTCGATCTACAACGACAAATGCAAGGCGCACAATCAAGATTGCGAGAGCGCATCGAGAACCTCTCCATCGACATCCATCTCTCCGAAGCAAGAAAAAGGGACTACATCGACAAGAAGCTTTCCGCACATAAAGAGGAGGATGCAAGGATGGAGGAGATTAGAGCCTTGATCAAGTCTTCTTCCCCTTCGTCATCTTCAAGGCGGCGACGTTCAAGACACAAGTCTTCGGAGTGCCCAAGCGATGCAAGAGCAAGTCGTCCACATCCTCATCTCCATGGCGACCACCATCACGTTTGTGATCCACATCATCATGAAGGGCAAGTCACCTCCAAGCATCATGTGCACGACGACGACGAACGACATCTACTACGAGCTCAAGCACGACAACGACATCATCATCATGAAGATGCTCCACAAGCGCAAGTGCACAAGTCCCAACAAGCCCTACTTCACGCCAAGTCCAAGCTTCATGAGCACAAAAGAAGACCGCGAGACGACCACCACAAAGACGACGCTACGGCTACATCAACCACTTCGGCATCTTCGCCAAGTGTTCTCAAGGCATCTTCGCCTTTGGACGTACGACATCTTCGCCTACTTCCCACGTGTACGCCTACATCGACTTCATCAAGTCCAAGGCGACTACCTATGAGCAAGGGCGACACTTCCATCTTTTGAAGCCCCCCAAGGAAGATGGCCGAGCATGCGAAACTCCCTTCGGTCATGGAGACGAGCTACGAGGTGCCACATCATATGGGCCTCCCACACCAAGACGGTGACAAGAAGGTCGAGCAAGGGCCATCCCCTTCGACCACGGCGATAGGAATTGAGCATGGAGACATTTGCACCAACATCTCTCCGACACCCACATATCATGAGATGACCCAAGTTCCATGTGAGGAGAGCCACCACCACATAAGTGACATGAGTGACTCCACCATACGTGACATTGAGAGCATTTCCTATGAGAGGATGAGTGTGACCACCACTAGCCCCACACTTGAGAGCATGCCACACATACTATGTGAGGTTGAGAGCCATTTGAGTGACTCCACCAACCATATGAGTGAGAGCATCCTTGAGGGAGTGAGTGAGCCACAACACTTAGTGAGTGAGGTAGTTTACACGGCATGTGAGGCCACCATGATTTCTAACGACTTAACCTCTACTCCTAGTGTGTTTTCTTCTTTGGTGCTAGGTCTCCTACATGACGACATGCCTATCCTCGACGAGTCCATCCCTCAAAAGGGAAAACCGATGGCCATGATGGACGATGATGAACCCCCCACATGGTACCATCAAGTTGCAACGTCACCTACAACACATGAGGGACGCTCCAAAGGTAACATAGGTGACAATGTTTCTCTTGTCCCACTAGTGGACTATATTACCAATGATTGCTTGCATGATGTTGATCCACCTATTCCCATGCTTCATGCTAGTGCGACTTCTTCATGTCATGACTTACCTATTTATGATGAATATGATGATGAGAATGTTGAGTTGCCTAGTTGTGATGCTATGCTTCATAGGATATCTTGTGAAAATTCTATTGGTCACTTCATGTTTGACAATCCATTGAACTTGTCATATGCTATGAGTGAGATCTCCCATATAGCCTCATTTCAATCTTAACATAGTAATTATGCATGCCCCGTTAAAATAAATCCCATTTGCACTTATGGCATAGATGACGAGATGATGGTTATTGGCTTTTGTTTCTCATGTGATGATATTGCCATGCTTCCTTTACATGATTTGCGCAGTTCATCTACTATGTCATGCCATGATCACATTGTTCCAAATATGCTTTGTTTTGAATGTTGCCAATATTCTCCATGTGATGTTGCTACTCATGCTCATGAGGAGACCCCCATAGTTTCCTCATACATATTCGAAGATTTTGATTCATCCCATCTTTTGCATGATTTCCATGATTGCTTGCAACATATGCATTCCATGAATAACAATGCTCTAGATATTGCTCATGATGCATTACACAATTTGAGTCTCCATTATGCTATACATAACAACAAACCTATCATGATGGATGACATATTTCTATATCACGCATCTCATTTATTTGAGCATTGGATATTTTGTGCTAACCGACACATGCATGTATGCATCATGATGGATGATACGTACATCTACCACGCACACACAATCTTCCCTTTGTCTTTGTTTTGTGTAGGTACTCATGTATACTCGTCAACCTCCCAATCCCAAGAGTTGACGAAACGAGCTCTTGAGAGCACTGATGCTTTGGGATCCTGTGGACTATCCTTACCACCGTTCTCTTCGTGCAAGGACTACGCGCACCTCTTCTACTTGGCTCTCACACGGCTATGGGCTATATACCATTTGTCCCCTTATGCTCATTTTACCGTGTTCACTTTACTTGCTTCTATGCCTTTGCCATGCAATTGTGACCCTTGCTTGCATCTACCCATGATTGACCCTATGTGTATTTGCATGCTTGGTGGAGATCCTTGTTGCTATTGCCATGTTTATCATGTGCCCCATGCTATCGATGCTTTTTGTGTTGGGAGAGTCATGATGTCCCATTGCTATTTACATATGGTCTCTCGCCAATACATTGATGCTATTTGCCTCACATTTTGCTTTCATGTTTGTGCTATGTCATGTGATTTACTCATGCCCACTATTTGCACACATGACATGATTGCCATGATTCCCTCTAGTATGTTGCATCTTCGCACTACTAGCTTGCTTGACTTGATCGCTATGATTGCTTGCTATGTTGCATCACCCATGTTCCACTATTACTCGCTTTCTTGGGTTGATGACATATATGTTCATGCCTCTCACATGATATATCTTGTTCATTGTCGATTGCCTCCAATTGTTGCATCTATGCTTATTGATCTTGGAGACTTTGGCACTTTACTTGTGATGCATGCTTGTTTGATTGAGCCTATTGTATTTGGTTGTTCTCGCATCATATGCCTCCATACTATGACATACTCCCTTGTCCTTTCTTATGATGAGCATGATGCATACACTTGTTGGGTATCTTACCACACGAATGTTAGGTTTTGCATTTCCGTGAACCTCATTTGTTTTTCCGAGTGTTTGCCATGTTCTTTCGTTTTGAAGGATTCACAAGGCGGTACCATCCCGAGACATATTGGTTATGTGAAGGCATACAAGATGCGCAACTCCATCATTCTTGAGCAACTCCTCAAGGTGAACTCCTTCCCTTTGAGCTATCTTCAAACACGCATATTGGATGGGCCATACTTTCATCGTTGTTTCCTTCTTCTTGTGTACATGATGCATATATTGGATGGAGGATCGACATTGGATATGGACCGTATGGACCTTCAAGTTGAGGAGCGCCACGACATCGACCAATGGTACATCCATGCCTACCGTGTACATGGCGATACGGTTTACGATCCGAGGTACATCCATGCCTACCGTTCTTTCTTATGAGGAGCATGATGCATACACTTGTTGGGTATCTTACCACACGAATGTTAGGTTTTGCATTTACGCTAACCTCATTTGTTTTTCCGAGTGTTTGTCATGTTCGTTCATTTTGAAGGATTCACAAGGCGATACCGTCATGAGACATATTGGTTATGTGAAGGCATACAAGATGTGCAACTCCATCATCCTTGAGAAACTCCTAAAGGTGACCTCCTTCCCTTTGAGCCATCCTCAAATACGCATATTGGATGGGCCATTCTTTCATTGTTGTTTCCTTCTTGTTGTCTACATGATACATCTATTGGATGGAGGACCGGCATTGGAGATGGACCCTATGGACCTTCAAGTTGAGGAGTGCTCGGACTTAGTGGATTCACCAACGGACCACCATTTCCACCACGACATTGAGCTATGGTACAACACCACACATAACAAATTTGCATCTTATACATGGATTGACCCACATTATGATTGCCATGTTGCATCTTCAATTTCAATGTCATCCATGATATATGAGCTCGTGCATTTTCTTAGCAAATTTGTTGTGATCTTTCTTGATGGCATATTCATACATCGTGATCATATTTTCTTTCATCAATTGCATGATAACATAATCATATTGAGCATCCATTACCATATTCATGCTATTGATGAACCGTCTCTCTATGACATCATTTTGCACAATGGTAGAATTTGTTGCTTTGTGCACCATGCTTTTGTTCCCATGAATGCTTTGCATCTCATTCTAGATCATCTCAGTCGGTGTCAAAACCGGCGGATCTCGGGTAGGGGGTCCCGAACTGTGCGTCTAGGCGGGGTGGTAACAGGAGACAAGGGACATGATGTTTTTACCCAGGTTCGGGCCCTCTCGATGGAGGTAAAACCCTACTCCTGCTTGATTAATATTGATGATATGTGTAGTACAAGAGTATATCTACCACGAGATCAGAGAGGCTAAACCCTAGAAGCTAGCCTATGTTATGATTGTTGTTCGTCCTACGGACTAAGACCCTCTGGTTTATATAGGCACCGAACAGGGTTAGGGTTACACAGAGTCGGTTACAATGGTAGGATATCTACATATCCGTATCGCCAAGCTTGCCTTCCACGCCAAGGAAAGTCCCATCCGGACACGGGACAAAGTCTTCAATCTTGTATCTTCATAGTCCAGAGTCCGCCAAAGGTCATAGTCCCGCTATCCGGACACCCCTAATCCAGAACTCCTCAAGAGCCCCTGAACCAGGCTTCAATGACGCATTTAGTCCGGGCCAAGATATTGTCTTCGGCATTGCAAGGCGGGTTCCTCCTCTGAATTCTTCATAGAAGATTTTGAACACAAGGATAGTGTCCGGCTCTGCAAAATAAGTTCCACATACCACCGTAGAGAGAATACTATTTACACAAACTCAATATGCTGACGTATTCCGCAGCGTGACATCACACCACGGCCAAGCCTTTATTCGAATCGTTTTCACTGTCCCACCTTAGCGCGTTTAGCGAGGCGGTTTCCTTGGCACGTCTTGTCAAAGAAGAGATCGTGTCCCCTTATTCCGGGATTCTCATCAATACGGGCGTGGGTAACCCAACCTCGCCATTGATTACGGCGCTTGGGAGATAAGCGAGTTTTATCAGGCTGGTGGGGACGCATAGCTTTGTCCGTCCATATAAGGATCCACTTTTTCACACACGCCTTCTTCCTCCTTTGCTCATCCATTTCCAGCACTTGAGCTCTAGCGCCCAAGTCCGCACATCCCACCTCAACCTTCTCCAACTATGTCCGGAGCGGAGGCAAGTGGATGGCCTCCTCCGTCACGGAGGGGCACATCAAAAGCTGCGAAGGCCGGATACTTGTCCGACGACATCGCCAGATCGGCTCCCGACAAGGGGCAGCTCATCCCCACCCCAGTGCCCCATGAGAGGGTGGTGTTCCTCCCCACTTCCTCCGCGGACTAGGTTTTCCACTTCACCCATTTGTCCGGGGCTCATGTTCTACTACGGCCTAGATTTCCACGATCTGCCCCCCATTTCATCCTCAACATCTCGGCGTTCATCGTCAGGTGCGAGGCCTTCCTTCAGATCCAGCCCCACTTCGCTTATGGTCAAGACCTTCAATGTCAAGCCGAAGGTAGTGGGCGGCCGCCAAGCGGAGTGCGGAGGTGCCATGGTGGGCAAGATGGCCAACGCCCTATGGCTCGAGGGCTCCTTCGTGGAGACCATAAAGGGGTGGCAATCGGGGTGGTTCTACATCACCGAGCCGCGCGACTCTAAATGGGCAGCGGCCCCCGGATTCCGATCTGGCTTCCCTACACGGCTCACCTCATGGAAAGAGACGGGCCTGACATGGGGTAATTCGGAATAGCTGACCGGACTCCAAACCTGCGTCCGAAACCTGGTGGACAAGAAGCTCAAACTTGTCAACGTAGTCCAGGTTATGCTCATCTGCCGGATCCTCCCATGCCAGCAACGGGCCTTCAGCTTGTGGGAGTTTGATCCGGCACATCACCAAACCTTGAGCCGGCTCTTCCGACACTACGTACGAAGATGCCTGGAAGGTGCTGTTCAAGGGCGCCGAGGCTCCCGCATCCGCTACCGAAGATCGCGGATTCAGCTCGCGGCATCAAGCCAGCGAGGTAAGCTATTTTACCCTTTACGAGACTCTTTTTTCATAGTTTGACTCTATGCGGGATCTAAAACTCCCTCACCTTTGACAGGACTAGTAAGACGTCCGAACAGGTTGACCGTCCGGCTCCTTGCCGAAGACTCCAGCCGGACGCCCGATTGACGGGTTGCCGGGTTCCGCACCTTTACGTGGTGCCGGAGAAGAAGGCTAAGAAGAAGGCCACGGGAACTCGAAGGAGTTCCCGCGCCAGTGTTGTCGGACTCATCGTCCGATGACTTCGAGGCGGACTCCTCCCGCCAAGACGAGGAGGAGGAAGAGGCCTCTCCCGGCCGGGGAGAGAAGAAAAGGAAGGCCGCCAACCGGGAGGCCGGAGGGTCCAAGAAGGAAGGACCCTTCCTCCGGACTACACCACCAACGCCGACGACGGCGAAGAGGAGTGGCCACCGAGGACCAAGCCCTGCAAAATTGTAAGTGTCCGAACACCGTAATAACTCATGGCGTTCCATTTGTCGTGACAAAGATCTTCTAACGCCGAATATAACCATGCAGCCCGCCCAAGGATGGGCTCGACGCTCCGACGAGCGGCTCCCTGGATTCGTCGGATGTGAATAGCACCTCACTTCCGACCGATGTGAATAGCACCTCACTTCCGACCGCCTCGTCTCCTCCCGCCGCGGATGACGCTGAGGTGGAGTCCCAAAAGGGGCCCAGCTAGGAGGAGGTGGCCCTGGAGGCGCCGCAAGGCGACCTCCCGGACTCCGGGCGCAAAGGGGATAAAACCCCGAAGGGCTTTAAGTCCGGCCCTGACGGACTCCGTCTTCGAACCTTCAGTGGTTCCGGAGTCCGGCTGGTGACCCCTTCGTAAGAAGGGCAAGACTGCGACACCGGTGACCTCCGTCCAACCGGAGGCACCGGATAATTTGATGGAGGCGCTTAACGGCGCTTCCATCGACGAGGAGCACCGCACTGTTATGAGTGTGGTGATCCAGAAAGTTCAGTCCGCCAAGAGCGGGCTGATCAAGCTCGTGCCAGCCTTCTAACAGGCTTTGAGGTATGTATTTAAGATATGTAAAAATATTACCGCATAGAAAGTAGCCCCTGATGCTCAGTTTGGTGTTCGGAAAGAAAAAGCTGAATTGAGGATCTAAAAGATATACGCAGGAGTCTAACATAAGTATGTCAATATGGGAATGCAGGCTGCGCTGCTGACCTGTACAGACCGATCATGGAGGTTGATGCATTGAAGCAGAGCCTCGAGCGGTCCGAGAACGAGCTCGGCCTTGCCAAAAAGCAGCTCGAGGACAAGGAAGGTAAGTAATACCTTATGGGAGTATTTAAAAGATGTGGTTGCAAAAAATGACAGGAATAACGTGAATACTGCAGGGGCCACGAACGAGGTGGCGACCCTGAAGGAAGCGGTGTCCAAGGCCGAAAGCAATGCAGCCGCGGAGCGCACCAAGCGAGAGAAGCAGGAGGCGCGGGTGGCGGGGGTGCGGCAAGAGCTCCAGGCTCTCATGGAAAAACACGAGAGTTTGGAGCGTGACTCAAAGACTCGAGAGTTCGAGCTCGCCTCGGCCCTTGAGAGCGCCAAAGCCGCTAAGGCCGAAGCCCAAAAAGCCCTCCAGGAAATTGAGGCGATGAAGAAGATAGCGGCGGGTAAGGCATTCTTTATGCAAAGCAAGCATGTGAAAGTGAATTATCTATTACTTACCTGAATCCGGAGCTCTCCAGGAGCATTCACAGATCTGCCCCGCAGTGTGTCCGATGCTGCCGCATTCTACTAAGCCGAGGAGGGAAGCTCGACGGAGAAGGTGTTCTGGTCTCAGTATGCTGAGGCCGGACACCCGGTGCCCTTAAGCGACCAGTTGAAGCAGCTGGTCAAGCTCCATAAGGTGGCCGAACAGGCCATGAAGGGCCTCATAGTTCGGTTGTGGCCTAAGGAAGCCATGCCTGGGAGCTACTTTGGGCTGGTGAGGCAGCTGGTGGACGCCTGTCCATGGGTTGAAGTCGTCAAGTGCTCCGTCTGCATCGGAGGTGCCCGTAGGGCCCTTGCCCGTGCTAAGGTGCACTGGGGCAAGATGGACGCTGAGAAGTTTGTGACGGACGGACCACCACCGGGCAAGGAGCATCGCAAGCCTGAAATGTATTATAAGGGCGTCCTGAAGGGTGCCCGCCTTATAGCGGGTTTATGCTCCAAAGATGTAATTTTTTAGTAGACTCACATTTGTTATCCTGTACGCTGAAAACTTGTTCATATGCACTAAGCAACACTTATGAATTTAAAATATTACCTTCTGTGCGGCCGTTTATTAAATTTGAGAGATGGCGAATCGTCGGCCTCAAATTTCATGCCACAGTCTTTGGGGTGTTCGGGATAAACTTGAGCGCTCTTGTTCCCATTCTTGGGTCCTTCGAGGGAGGCGCTCAACGCAACGAACAAGGCAACCGAACTATAATGCTTGAACACTCTCACTTAGCCATAGAATTCTATAATTTTAAATTTCGGCGAAGCCCCTGGTATTCGGAAGACCGATTTCGGGGCGCTATCAACGCCTAGGCCGGACAATGCCGACTCCTCGCTCTAAGCGGCATAAGTCTTTAGGGACTTGAAAACCTCTCAAACATCGACCGGCTCTCGCCCTATCATGATGGTCAGTTTTAGCTTTCTCCACTGAGGTGCTTAACCCACCTCAACCGGGGCACAATCGCAGTGGTTCTCCAAGCGCTAGCTTAGCCGATATAACGGAACATAAGGTACCAAAACATGGGAGCCGGGCAAACCCAACTATTGACCCAAGACATGATTCGGAGCCGATGCATATAATGCTATAAGTTCGAGGTGCCGCACTTGTGAAAGTGTTCGGACTTATCACACCATATTGTGGGGTACTTAAGCCCTCGGTGTATTGCCCGCACCAAAGTGTACGGTTGCACAATGTCATAACTGAACATATATATAGAAAATGGAATTCAATAATAGGCGAAGCTATGTATTGTTTATTCAAAAGGGCTGCAGAAGAGCGTAATGATACAAATAGTGCGATAAGCAAGGGACGGACTTTTAACATGTCCCCTCCGAGGGTAAGCTGCGGGATGGTATGTAAAACAGGTATACCGCTCGTAATAGAGACCACCGGACACTCAACGTAGCTTTCGCTTCCTCGGCTGTTGCATCGTGTGTTCGGTGATTCTACTGCCGGACAGGGCTTCGTGAGAACGGAGTCCTGAAAGTAAAAAAGAAAGAAGAAAAGAAAAGAATGACACAATCGGGAGCCCCTAGTGCGGTTGAGCCGCATTCTGGGCATGCCATGGTCGTGGCCCTCCCCCTATGCCCATGGTATTTCCAGAGCGTAATTATGTACGCGTAGTACTGGTTTCGCAATTTCGCGAGGGCTGGGGTTTGGGCTGCATTGCTATGCGTGCTCGAAAAGTGCCAGGCGGTCTTGTTGTAGGTTACTCCGGGTGCGCTTGACGGTGTCCGGACGTTTAATAGACAGACTCGAGAATTGCCTTAAGAGGCTGCTTTGTACTACCGCCGCGAGGGCCGCCGTATGCTCCTCCGTCCGGAAAGAGCGTTCGGTGTTTCCATTGACCGTAATGACTCCTCGAGGACCTGGCATCTTGAGCTTGAGATATGCGTAGTGTGGCACCACATTGAACTTTGCAAATGCGGTTCGTCCGAACAGTGCGTGATAGCCGCTGCGGAATGGGACTATGTTGAAGATTAACTCCTCGCTTCGGAAGTTATCCGGGATCCGAAGACCACTTCAAGTGTAACTGAGCCTGTCTGAGTTGGCCTCTACACCAGGTATGACGCCTTTAAAGGTCGCCTTCGTGGGTTTAATCCTTGATGGGTCTATGCCCATTTTGCACACGGTATCCTGATAAAGCAGTGTTCAGCTGCCGCCGTCCATTAGGACTCTAGTGAGGTGAAATCCACAATGATTGGGTCTAGAATCAATGCGGCGAATCCGCCATGGCGGATGCTAGTGGGGTGGTCCCTTCGATCAAAAGTGATTGGGCAGGAAGACCACGGGTTGAACTTTGGGGCGACTAGCTCCATCGCATATACGTCCCTTAGTGCATGCTTCCGCTCCCTTTTGGGTATGTGGGTTGCGTATATCATGTTCACCGTCCGCACTTGTGGGGGGAAGCCCTTCATCCTCTATTGTTCGGGCCGAGGCTCCTCCTCGTCATCGCTATCCGCCCCATTGTCATTGTTTTCGCATTTAACTTGCTGCTGCTTGAACACCCAACAATCCCTGTTGGTGTGGTTGGCTATTTTTCGGGGTGCCGTGTATCCGCACGAGCGATCGAGTATTCGGTCCAAATTGGACGGGCCCGGAGTATTTCTTTTAAATGGCTTTTTCTGCCGACCGGTTTAGAGCCTCCGAATCCGGCATTGCGTCGTATCCTCAAAGCATTATCACCGTTAATCGCGCGCTTGTGCTTGTTGCGACGCGACCTGCCATTGTTGTCCTTGGTATCCGAATTACCGGGGCTCTTGGTCATGTTGTTACTACGAGCTAGCCAGTTGTCCTCTCCGCAAAAGCGGGTCATGAGTGTTGTGAGGGCTGCCATGGATTTCGCTTCCGCCCTAGGTGCCGCAAGCAACTCGTCATGGATGTTGTTTTTGAAGGTCGCAAGGGCCTCTCGCATCCCGGACAATCGACAATTTGATTTTTCTTGGTTAGGAACCGTGTCCGTAATTGTCTGGCCGATTCCTCACAGCTCTTGAATTATGTGGCTTAGGTCATCGGCGTCTGGTGGTTGCACATATGTGCCACAAATTGTCGAGGAATGCGGCTTCCAGGTCTTCCCAACAACCAATTGACTCTGCTGGCAAGCTGTTAAGCCAATGCCGTACTGGTCCTTTAAGCTTGAGTGGGAGGTATTTGATGGTGTGTAGATCATCACCGCGGGCCATGTCGATGTGAAGGAGATAGTCCTCGATCCAAACCGCAGGATCTGTTGTGCCATCGTATGATTCAATGTTTACGGGTTTAATACCCTCAGGGATTTGATGATCCATCACTTCATCTCTGAAGCATAGTGGGTGTGCGGCGCCTCTGTATTGGGCTATATCACGACGCAGCTCAAATGAGCTTTGTCTCATCGTGGTTCGCCCGGCCGAGTTGCCATATCCAGCGTGATTTGTAAATCGTCACGTGTCGTGGGGCGCCCACGCGATCCGTAGATCCATCTTGTTTGCCTTGCCTTGTCCTCCAATATATCTCGCAAGTCTGGCGCATTTCCCCGCGCCTTGGTATTTTTTGAGCGGCGCCGGGGTGCGGCTTGAGTTGAGGGCCGAGGCCTCTGTCATGCCGCGGCCACGAGGTGGCCGGTCAGCCGTATCATGCGCTGGTGATGTAGGTTTGGGTGCTTCCTCCTCTAATCGGGGTAGCAACCTGCGTTTTGGGTAGCTCTTGCAGGTGCGCTCGAGTTCATACTCTTCGGCCGCAAGGACTTCAGTCCATCCGCCATCTAGCAAGTCTTGGTCAGCTCTAAGTCAGTGGCTGCTTTTCTTGAGGCTGCTTCCGTGGCCATAAGCCTGCGCTTGAAACGCTCTTGTTTGACGGGATCCTCGGGCACGCATTTAATTGCTGTCGTCGAGGCTTGCCTCATCTTCGGAGGAAGGCATGTAATTATCGTCCTCCACCTCTCTTTCTGCCGCTCTCTCATGAGGGCTGGCTTCTCCATCCTCCTGCGCTGAATCCTGCTTGAGGGGGTTGTCTTCGGCACTGTCCGGGGTGTTATTGTCTCCCGTGCCGGAATCACCGTTTTTGCTGTGGCGGGATTTAGAGCGGCGCCGCTGACGCCGGCGCTTAGGCTGTTTCTTGGAGGGGTCATCCTCCATTGTTCCATCGCCATTCCCATCTTTTGGGATGTCCACCATGTATATGTCGTATGACGAGGTGGCCTTCCAGTGCCCTGTGGGCGCTGGTTCTTGGTCGTCTCCTGCATCATTGTCCATACCGTCGATGTCTTCGGAGTCGAAGTCGAGCATGTCGGTTAAATCATCGATAGTGGCTTGTAGTGGGTGGGCTTTGAAATTTCTTCGTCGTCCGCATCCCAACCTTCCTGACCATAATCCGGCCAGGGCTCTCCTGATAAAGAGAGAGACTTTAGTGAATTCAGGATGTCGCCAAAGGGCGAGTGCTGAAAGATGTCCGGGCAGTGAATTCCATGATCGGCGCCCAATCGGATTCGACAAGGGGCGCCAAAGGCTCGAGTCCGGAGAGGAGTCCGCACCTTGAGTCACGAGCTTCGCAAAGGACGGGGTAGGTGTACGGCTCAATCGTCATAGAGATCGCAGCCCCCGAGGCGGTGTCCAGCCACCCGTCCTCGATCGGCGCAGTCGGCTCAGAGCTAAAGGTCGGAGCGGACACTGGTGCGTCCTCCAGGACACTGTTCGGCGGCAGAGCTAGATCATGCCCCTCGTGATGCTTGGGCGCAGCTATTATGGCCCGAACCCGTCGAAGATCAAGTCTCCGCGACGCCACCGTGTAGTTCAAACTTCCAAATCGACACAGGCTGTGGGCGTAGCTTTCAATCTGCTCCAGATGGCCAAGCGAATTGGCCCGTAGTGCAAAGCCGCCGAATACGAAGATCTGTCTGGGGTGAAAAGTCTCACCCAGGAGTGCATCGTTGTTGATGATCGGAGGAGCCATCGGGCCTAAAGTGTTGGGGAACGTAGTAATTTCAAAATTTTCCTACGCACACACAGGACCATGGTGATGGCATAGCAACGAGAGGGGAGAGTGTTGTCTCACGCACTCAGAGACCGTGGCGGAAGCGATCACAACGTAGAGGAAGTAGTCGTACTTTCTCCTCGCGATCCTGCCGATCCCAGCGCCGTTACTCCGGCACCTCCGAGTCGATGATGACGTAGAGGAAGTAGTCGACGTTCTCCTCACGATCCAACCGATCACAGCGCCAAGCATTCGGCGCCTCCGAAGTTCTTGGCACACGCTCAGCTCGATGACGCTCCACGGGCTTCAATCCAGCAAAGCTCCGGAGGGGAGTTCCACAAGACGACGGCGGCAGGACGATCTTGATGTTACACCGTCAGCAGGCTTCGCCTAAGCACCGCTACGATATGACCGAGGTGGAATATGGTGGAGGGGGGCACCGCACACGGCTAAGGAACGATCTCAAGGATCAACTTGTGTGTCTATGGGGTGCCCCCTACCCCTGTATATAAAGGAGCAAGGGAGGGAGGAGGCCGGCCCTATGTTTGGCGCCAAGGGGAGTCCTACTCCCACCGGGAGTAGGATTCCCCTTTCCTAGTCCAACTAGGAATCCTTCCATGTAGGGGAGGAAGGGAGAAGGAAGTGGAAGAGTAGGAAAGGTGGCGGCCCCTTTTCCCTAGTCCAATTCGGACTAGAGGGAGGGGGCGCAGCAGCCTTTTCCTCTTCCCACTAAAGCCCATCAAGGCCCATTACTTCTCCCGTAACTACCCTACTCGAAAAATACCGAATCACTCGGAACCTTTCCGAACTCCGAATATAGTCGTCCAATATATCGATCTTTACGTCTCGACCATTTCGAGACTCCTCGTCATGTCCCCGATCTCATCCGGGACTCCGAACTCCTTCGGTACATCAAAATACATAAACTCATAATAACCGTCATTGAAACCTTAAGCGTGCGGACCCTACGGTTCGAGAACTATGTAGACATGACCTAGAACTATTCTCGGTCAATAACCAATAGCGGGACCTGGATGCCCATATTGGTTCCTACATATTCTACGAAGATCTTTATCGGTCGAGACCGCATAACAACATACGTTGTTCCTTTTTGTCATCGGTATGTTACTTGCCCGAGATTCGATCGTCGTTATCCAATACCTAGTTCAATCTCGTTACCGGTAAGTCTCTTTACTCGCTCAGAATACATCATCTCACAACTAACTCATTAGTTGTGATGCTTGCAAGGCTTTAAGTGATGTGTATTACCGAGAAGGCTCGAGATACCTCTCCACAATCGGAGTGACAAAACCTAATCTCGAAATACGCCAACCCAACAAGTACCTTTGGAGACACCTGTAATACTCCTTTATAATCACCCGATTCGTTGTGACGTTTGGTAGTACCTAAAGTGTTCCTCCGTAAACGGGAGTTGCATAATCTCATAGTTATAGGAACATGTATAAGTCATGAAGAAAGCAATAGCAACATACTAAACGATCAAGTGCTAGGCTAACGGAATGGGTCATGTCAATCAGATCATTCTCCTAATGATGTGATCCCGTTAATCAAATGACAACTCATGTCTATGGTTTAGGAAACATAACCATCTTTGATTAACGAGCTAGTCAAGTAGAGGCATACTAGTGACACTGCTGTTTGTCTATGTATTCACACATGTATTATGTTTCCGGTTAATACAATTCTAGCATGAATAATAAACATTTATCATGAAATAAGGAAATAAATAATAACTTTATTATTGCCTCTAGGGCATATTTCCTTCATAAAGATGACGACACAGAGGAACTCTCAATGAAAGCACCAATGTCGGTGTCAAAACCGGCGGATCTCGAGTAGGGGGTCCCGAACTGTGCGTCTAGGCGGATGGTAACAGGAGACGAGGGACACGATGTTTTTACCTGTGTTCGGGCCCTCTCGATGGAGGTAAAACCCTACTCCTGCTTGATTAATATTGATGATATGGGTAGTACAAGAGTAGATCTACCACGAGATCGTAGAGGCTAAACCCTAGAAGCTAGCCTATGGTATGATTGTTGTTCGTCCCACGGACTAAAACCCTTCGGTTTATATAGGCACCGAAGAGGGTTAGGGTTACACAGTCGATTACAATGGTAGGAGATCTACATATCCGTATCGCCAAGCTTGCCTTCCACGCCAAGGAAAGTCCCATCCGGACACGGGACGAAGTCTTCAATCTTGTATCTTCATAGTCCAGGAGTCCGGCCAAAGGACATAGTCCGGCTATCCGGACACCCCCTAATCCAGGACTCCCTCAATCTCGATAAGCTTCATGCGCTTTGTCATGACCAATCTTGCCGCACGGACTCATTCTTACATGATGGACACTTTGTGTGCGCTAACCATTGTATTTCCGAGTGTTGCTTGTGTTTGCTCTTTTTGCATGTCTATCACTCCGGCGATACCTTGGACTACTTGGATTGCGCCATGTCTTCAACTTCATCCAACTACAAATTCGTCTACGACAACCGTTTCCAAGGTGATGAGGATCACGATCCGAGGTCGGATCTTTCCCAAGGGGGGGATATGATGCGGAGCACCCCACGTTCATCCCCATGTACACTCCCACTACTCTCCAAGCCCCAAGTGGACATATGAAGAGACCTTGAACAAACGCCATTGGACACAAGGTGAACTCGCTCCTCTCCGAACCTTCACTTCCCACATGTGAGACATGGTTACTACCTCAAATATATGTGCTATGCATGACCAGGAACAAGGAGGAAGACCATGGACAAGACGGCGAGGACACCAAGTACAAGGACCAAGAGAAGCAGTTGCCCGAAGCTACAGCCACCGGACGACCGGCCCAGCCCGGACGTCCGGCCCCTGAAGGTCACAACAACCTTGGGAAACCAGGCCAGCAAATGCTAAAGCGGCCGGACATCCGACCAGGACCGGACGTCCGACGAACTCCAGGCACCGGACGACCGGCCCCCTCCGGACGTCCGACCGAAGCGCACCCGAGCCGAATCTACGGAAGTCCGAAGAGCACCGGACGTCCGGACCTTCCCGAGCCTCCGGACGACCGGAACCCTCCGGACGTCCGACGCCTCTATCTGCGCCTGATGTATTGGACCGAGTCGATGTATCCCCCACTTACCCCTTCGTGGCCCATGACTATATATACTCCTCCACCTCCTCCTAGTTAGGGTTAGCGTTGATTTAGCTCATTTGTGATAGAGCTTCGCTCATCCATATCGGATCTCCTCCTCGTGAGAGACTGCGGCCTCTTAGGAGAAGATCCACCATGGATTCAAGAACCCTTTACGGGACGATCCCTCATGGATTCAAGACCTCCTCTCGGAGATGAGCTACCGCCACTTGTATCGTCTGTTGTTGACTTTGGATCATGTATCTCCCTTTGTGTTCATCAATCTAGCACATATGTGATTGATCTTGTTGGTTTCAGTGATTCTCTTGTGTTTTTCCCCGTGATTTCCCTCGTGTTCTTCCGCTCGTTCTTCGTGTTCCTCGTAGGGATCCTCTCCAAACATGAAAGATCGTCCACATAGGGTTCCGCCCTACATCAATGGGGCACATGATAAACATGGCAATAGTAGCAAGGATCTCCACCAAGCATGCAAATACACATAGAAGTGGCATAATGATGAAACATGGGTAGATGCAAGCAAGGGTCACAATTGCATGGCCAAGGCATAGAAGCAAGCATAACATGCAAAGTGAACATGGGAAAATGAGCATAAGGTGACAAGTGGTAAATGGCCCATAGCCGAGTGAGAGCCAAGTAGAAGAGATGCGCGTAGTCCTTGCGCGAAGGGGATGGTGGTAAGGATAGTCCGCGGGATCCCAAAGCATCGTTGCTCTCAAGAGCTCGTTTCGTCAATTCTTGGGATTGAGAAGTTGACGAGTATACATGAGTACCTACACAAAACAAAAACAAAGGAAAAATTGTGTGTGCTTGGTAGATGTACACATCATCCATCATGATGCATACGTGCTTGTGTTGGTTAGCACCAAATATCCAATGCTCAAATAAATGAGATGCGTGATATAGAAACATGTCAACCATCATGATAGGTTTGTTGTTATGTATAGCATAATGGAGACTCAAATTGTGTAATGCATCATGGGAAATATCTAGAGCATTGTTATTCATGGAATGCATATGGTGTACAATATCATGGGAATCATGCAAAGTATGAAATGCATCAAGATCTCCTAATATGTATGAGGAAACTGTGGGGGTCTCCTCATGAGCATTAATGGAAAAATCACATGGAGAATGTTGCCAACATCCAAAACAATGCATATTTGGAACAATGTGATCATGCCATGGTATAGTAGATGAATTGCACAAATTTTGCAAAGGAAGCATAGCAATATCATCGCAAGAGAAACAAAAGCCAATGACCATCATCTTGTCATCTATGCCATAAGTGCAAATGGGATTTATTTTAATGGGGCACGCATAGTTACTATGTTGAGATTGAAATGAGGCTATAAGGGAGATCTCACTCATAGCGTATGACAAGTTCAATGGATTGTCAAACATGACGTGACCAATAGAATTTTCACAAGATGTCCTATGGAGCATAGCATCACAACTAGGCAACTCGATCATCATCATATTCATCATAAATAGGTAAGTCAAGGCATGAAGGAGTTTCACTAGCATGAAGCATGGTAATAGGTGGGTCAACATCATGGGAGCAATCAATGTCAAGAGCGTCCACTAGTGGGACAAGAGAAGCAACATCACCTATGTTACCTTTGGAGCGTCGCTCATGTGTTGTAGGTGAGGTGTTGATGGAACCATGTGGGGGGTGCATCATCGTCCACCATGGCCATCGTCGTCTCCAATGGAGGTATGGACTCATCAATGGTAGGCATGTCGTCATGTAGGAGACCTAGCATCAAAGGAGAAAACACACTAGGAGTAGAGGGTAAGTCATTAGAAATCATAATGGCCTCATGTGCCGTGTCAACTACCTCACTCACTAAGTGTTGTGGCTCACTCACTCCCGATATGATGCTCTCACTCGTATGGTTGGTGGAGTCACTCAAATGGCTCTCAACCTCACATAGGATGTGTGGCATGCTCTCAAGTGTGGGACTAGTAGTGGTCACACTCATCCTCTCATAGGAGATGCACTCAATGTCATTGAGGGAGTCCCGGACTAGGGGGTGTCCGGATAGCCGAACTATCATCACGGCCGGACTCCAAGACTATGAAGATACAAGATTGAAGACTTCGTCCCGTGTCCGGATGGGACTTTCCTTGACGTGAAAGGCAAGCTTGGCGATACGGATATGTAGATCTCCTACCATTGTAACCGACTTTGTGTAACCCTAACCTATCCGGTGTCTATATAAACCGGAGGGTTTTAGTCCGTAGGACGAACAACAATCATACCATAGGCTAGCTTCTAGGGTTTAGCCTCCTTGATCTCGTAGTAGATCTACTCTTGTACTACCCATATCATCAATATTAATCAAGTTGGAGTAGGGTATTACCTCCATCGAGAGGGCTCGAACCTGGGTAAAAACATCGTGTCCCTTGTCTCCTGTTACCATCCGCCTAGACGCACAGTTCGGGACCCTCTACCCGAGATCCGCCGGTTTTGACACCGACATTGGTGCTTTCGTTGAGAGTTCCTCTGTGTCGTCACCGATAGGCCCGATGGCTCCTTCGATCATCAACAACGACACTGTCTAGGGTGAGACTTTTCTCCCCTGACAGATCTTCGTATTCGGCGGCTTTGCACTGCGGGCCAATTCGCTTGGCCATCTAGAGCAGATCGAAAGCTACGCCCGCCATCGTGTCGATTTGGAAGTTTGAACTATACGGCCGATATCCGCAGAGACTTGATCTTCGACGGATTCGAGCCGCGGCCAAGCGTGCCGCACTGTCTCGATGGGCATGACCTAGCTCTGCATTAACGAAGGCCACAGGTCAGCACCAAAGATCCGCTCCGAATCTTAATCCGAGCCGGATTCCCGATCGAGGGCAGTGGTTGGACATCACGGGGCTACAATCTCTCTGGCGATTGAGCCGAACTCCATCCATGTCCTTTGTGAAGACCCGACTCCGGTGCCGGACTCCTCTCCGGACTCCGAACCCTCCGCTACCGCCAATCGAATCCGATTGGGCGCCATCATGGATTTCATCGCGCGGACATCTTTCAGCACTCGCCCTTTGGCGACATCCTGAATTCACTAAAGTCTCTCTCTTTATCCGGAGAGCCCTGCCCGGACTACGGACAGGAAGGTTGGATACGGACGACAAAGAAATTCAACGCCCACCCACCACCCACTTTGTAGCCTATGTCGATGATTTAACCGACATGCTCGACTTCGACTCCGAAGACATCGACGGTATGGACGACGATGCCGGAGATGACCAAGACCCAGCGCCTACAGGGCACTGGAAGGCCACCTCGTCATACGACATATACATGGTGGACATCCCAAAAGATGGGAACGGCGATGGAACAACGGAGGATGACCCCTCCAAGAAGCAATCAAGCGCCGACGTCAGGGCGCCGCTCTAAATCCCGCCACAAAGAAAAACGGTGATTCCAAAGACGGGAGATAATAACACCCTGCATAAGATCAAGACAACCCCCTCTAGCAGGACTCAGCACAGGAGGAGGGAGAAGCAAGTCCGCACGATAGTGCGGCAGAAAGAGAGGTCGAGGACGACAATTATGCGCCTCCCTCCGAAGATGAGGCAAGCCTCGACGACGATGAATTTGTCGTGCCTGAGGATCCCACCCAACAGGAGCGTTTCGAACGCAGGCTTATAGCCACGGCAAGCAGCCTCAAGAAAAAGCAGCAACAGCTTAAAGCTGACCAAGACCTGCTAGGCGGCGGATGGATCAAGTCCTTGCGGTGAAGAGTATGAACTCGAACGCCCTCCAAAAGCTACCCCAAACGCAGGCCGTTGCCTCGATCGAGGAGGAAGCACCCAAGTCACCAGCAAGACGACATGGCGTATCAGCCACTCCGTGATCATGACGACAGAAGCCTCTCGGCCCTCCGCTCAAGCCACACCCCGACGCCGCTCAAAAAGTACCAAGGCACGGGAAAACGCTACCGGACTTGCAAGATATATTGGAGGATAAGGCAAACATACAAGATCGGTCTCACGGATCGGGCGCCTAACGACGCGGATGATTACCGTCACGCGGATCTGACAAACCCGGCCGGGCCGAACACACGATGAGACAAAGCTCATATGAGCTACTTCGTGATATAGTCCAATACAGTAGGCGCCAAGACACCCACTATGCTTCACAGATGAAGTAATGGATCATCAAATCCCGAGGGCTTCAAACCCGTAAACATCGAATCATACGATGGTACCACAGATCCTGCGGTCTGGAT
Organism: Aegilops bicornis; assembly: GCA_021605145.1. NCBI lineage: Eukaryota > Viridiplantae > Streptophyta > Magnoliopsida > Poales > Poaceae > Aegilops > Aegilops bicornis. The sequence continues at coordinate 345,483,490 of CM038674.1, read as the reverse complement.
CGAGGACTATCTCCTTCATATCCACATGGCCCGCGGTGATGATCTACATGCCATCAAATACCTCCCACTCAAGCTTAAAGGACCAGCTCGACATTGGCTCAACATCTTGCCAGCAGAATCAATTGGTTGTTGGGAGGACCTGGAAGCCACATTCCTCGATAACTTCCAGGGCACATATGTGCGACCACCAGATGCCGATGACCTTAGCCACATAATTCAGCAGCCAGAAGAATCGGCTAGACAATTCTGGACACGGTTCCTCACAAAGAAAAATCAAATCGTTGATCGTCCTGGATGCAAGAGGCCCTTGCAGCCTTCAAACATAACATCCGTGACGAGTGGCTTGCCCGGCACCTAGGACAGGAAAAGCCAAAATCCATGGCAGCCCTCACAAACACCCATGACCCGCTTTTGTGCGGGAGAGGACAGCTGGCTAGCTCGAAGCAACAACTTGGCCAAACATCCTGATAGTTCGGATACCAAGGACAGCAATGGCAGGTCGCGTCGCAACAAGAACAAGCGCCGCATTAACGGCGATATCATCAAGATACAGCCGTCAATGCCGAATTCAGAGGCTCTAAACCCGGTCGGCGGAAGAAGCCATTCAAAAGAAATACCGGGGCCCATCCAACTTGGACCGAATACTCGATCGCTTGCAGCGGATACATGGCACCCCGAAAAACCAGCCAATCACACCAACAGGGACTGTTGGGTGTTCAAGCAAGCAGGCAAGTTAAGTGCCGGACTCAATGACAAGGGGCTGCATAGCGATGATGAGGAAGAGCCCCGACCGCAGAACAATAGAGGGCAGAAGGGTTTTCCTACACAAGTGCAGACGGTGAACATGATATACGCAACCCACATACCCAAAAGGGAGCGGAAGCGTGCACTAAGGGACGTATATGCGATCGAGCCAGTCGCCCCAAAGTTCAACCCATGGTCTTCCTGCCCGATCACCTTTGATCGAAGGGAGCACCCCACTGGCATTCGTCATGGCGGTTTCACCGCATTGGTTCTTGACCCAATTATTGACGGATTTCACCTAACCAGAGTCCTAATGGATTTGGCGGCGGCTTTAACCTGCTTTATCGAGGATACAAGGCGCAAAATGGGCATAGACCCTCAAGGATTAAACCTACAAAGACGACCTTTAAAGGCGTCATACCGGTGTAGAGGCCGGTTATGCGGGCTTAGATTACACTCGGTGGTCTTCGGATCCCGGGTAACTTCCGGGCGAAGAGTTAATCTTTGACATCGTCCCATTCTGCAGCGGCTATCATGCATCGCTTCAGACGAACTGCATTTGCAAAGTTCAATGCGGTGCCGCACTACGCATACCTCAAGCTCAAGATGCCAGGCCCTTGAGGAGTAATCACGGTAAATGGAAACACCGAACGCTCCCTCCGAACGGAGGAGCACACGGCGGCCCTCGCGCCGGAGGTACAAAGCAGCCTCTCACAGCAATTCTCGAGTCCGGCCACTAAGCGTCCGGACACATCCGCTGCGCCGGTAGCCTACAACAAGACCGCTGGCACGATTCAAGCATCGCAGAGAACTGCCCCAACCCCAGCCCTCGCGAAATTATGCGAAGCTAGTATTACGCGTACATAATTACGCTCTGGAGATACCATGGGCATATGGGGAGGGGCACGACCACGGCACGCCAAGAATGCGGCTCGACCGCACCAGGGGCTCCCGATTGTGTCATTCTTTTTCTTTTTTCTTTTTCTTTTTTCTCACTTTCAGGACTCCGTTTTCCAGAAGTCCTGTCCGGCGCTAGAATCACCGGACTCACGATGCAACAGCCAGGGAAGCATAAAGCCACGTCGAGTGTTCAGGTGGTCACTATTACGAGCATTATACCTGTTTTACATACCATCCCGCAGCTTACCCCTGGAGGGGGACATGTTAGATAGTCCCATCCCTTGCTTATTGCACTATTTGTATCGTTCTGCTTTCATTGCAGTACCTTTTTGATATAAACAATACATAGCTTTTGCCTATTATTGCACTCTTTTCTTTATCTATATATATGTTCATTTCATGACATGTTGCAACCGTACACATTGGTATGGTCAACACACCAGGGGCTTAAGTATCCCAAAATTATGGTGTGATAAGTCCGAACACTTTCACAAGTGCGGCACCCTGAAATTATAGCATTATATGAATCGGCTCTAAATCATGTCTTGGGACAATAGTTGGGTTTGCCCGGCTCCCGTGTTTTGGTACCTTATGTTCCGTTATATCGGCTAAGGTAGCACCGGGAGAACCACTGTGATTGTGCCCCAGTTGAGCTGGGTCGAGCACCTCGATGGAGAAAGCTAAACCGACTGGTCATGATAGAGGCGAGAGCCGATCCTTTGCTCGAGAGATTTTTTATGCCCCTAAAGACATGCCGCTTAGAGCGAGGAACCGGAATTGTCCGCCAAGGCGTGGATAGCGCCCGAACTCGGTCTTCCGAATACTAGGGGCTTCACGAAATTTAAAATTATAGAATTCTATGGCTAAGTGAGAGTGGTCAAGCATTATAAGTCCGGGTGCCTTGTTCGTTGTGTTGAGCGCCTCCCTAGATGGACCCAAAAATGGGAACAAGAGTGCTCAAGTTTATCCCGAACACCCCAAAGACTCGTGGCATGGGGCTGAAGCCAACGACTTGCCATCTCTCAAATTTGATAAACTGCCGCATGTAGGTAATATTTTAAATTAACAAGCGTTGCTTAGCGCATATGAACAAGTTTTCAGCGTCAGTAACAAATGCGAGTCTATTCAAAATTACATCTTTGGAGCACTCATCCGCTATTCGACGGGCACCCTTCAGGAGGCCCTCATAGTACATTTCGGGCGTGCGATGCTCCTTGCCCTTCGGTGGCCCGTCCGTCACGAGCTTCTCCGCATCCATCTTGCCCCAGTGCACTTTAGCACAGGCAAGGGCCCGACGGACACCTTCAATGCAGACGGGGCGCTTGATGACTTCAATCCGTGGACAGGCGTCCACCAAATACACTAAGTCGAAGTAGCTCCTGTGCATGGCTTCTAATGGCCACAGCCCGCTTATAAGGCCCTTCATGGCCTGTTCGGCGACCTTGTGGAGCTCGACCACCGCTTCACCGGAAGCTCAGGGCACGGATGTCCGGCCTCAAAGATATCGAGACCGTAACACCTTTTCCGTCGAGCTCCCTCCTTGGCGCAGTAGAATGCGGCGGCATCGGACACACTACGGGCAAATCTGCGAATGCTCTGGAGAGCTCCGAATCACGGGTAAGTAATAGGTAATTCACTTTCACATGCTTGCTTTGCATAAAGAATGCCTTACCCGCCGCTATCTTCTTTAACGACTCAATTTCTTGGAGGGCTTTTTGGGCCTCGGCCTTAGCAGCTTTGGCACTCTCAAGAGCCGAGGCGAGCTCGGACTCTCGATTCTTCGAGTCACGCTCCAAACTCTCGTGTTTTTTCACGAGAGCTTGGAGCTCTTCTTGCCGCTCTTTGGCCAGCTGCGCCTCCCCTTCTCTCGCTCGGTGCGTTCATGAGCTTTGTTTTCGGCCACGGACACCGCTTCCTTCAGGGTCGCCACCTCATTCGTGCCCCCTGCAGTACCCATGTCATTCCTGTTATTTTTTGCAACCGAAACCTTTCCATAAGGTATTTCTTTAATAAGGTACTACTTACCTTCCTTGTCCTCGAGCTGCTTCTTGGCTTGGCCGAGCTCGTTCTCGGACCACTCGAGGCTCGCTTCAATGCATTGACCTCCACGGTCGGTCTGGCAGAGGTCGGCAATGCAGCCTGCATTCCCATATTGACATACTTATATTAGACTCCTGCGTATATCTTTTAGATCCTTAGTCCGCTTTTCTTTCCGAACACCGAACTAAGCATCGGGGCTACAGTCTATGCGGTAATATTTTTACATATTCTAAACTTACCTCAAAGCCTGTTAGAAGGCTTGTACAGTTTTCGGTCAGCCCGCTCTTGGCGGATCGAATCGAGATCACCGCACTCATAATAAAGGCGGTGCTCCTCCTCGATGGAGGCGCCTGTTAAGCGCCTCCGATGCTATCCGGTGCCTCCGGTTGGGACGGAGGACACGGCGTCTTACCCTTCTTACGAAGGACCGCTTGGGACTCAGAATCACTGAAGGTTCCGGCATGGAGTCCGGACAAGGGTCGGGCTTAGAGGCCCTGGGGGTCTTGCCCCCCACGCGCCTGGAGTCCGGGAGGTTGCCTTGTGGCGCCTCCTGTGCCACCTCCTCTTAACCAAGCCCCCCTTGGGGCCCCACCGCAGCGTCGTCCGCAGCATGGGGTGAGGAGGCGGTCGGAAGTGAAGTACTCTCCATTTCCGACGAACTCAGGGACCCGCTCGACGAAATGGCGAACTCGCCCTTGGGTGGGCTGCATGATTGTTCGACATTAGAGAACACTATGCAATGATAAAAAAGCCATGGGTATCCGGACACTTATGATCTCGCCAGGGGCTTGGCCCTTGTTGGCCAATCCCCCTCGTTGTCGTCGACGTTGGTGGAGAAGTCCGGAGGAAGGGTTCTTCCCTTCTTGGACCCTCCGGCCTCCCCCGTTGGGGCGGCCTTCCTTTTCCTCTCCTCCCCCGCTGGGGGAGAAGCTTCTTTTTCCTCCTCCTCGTTCTCAGGAGAAGATTACGCTTCAATCTGACAACACCTGGCGTCGGGAGCTCCTTCGAGTTCCCGTGGCCTCCTTCTTGGCCTTCTTCTCCGGCACCACATGGGGTACCAGAGCCAGCAACCCCATCAATCGGGCGTCCGCTGGATCTTCCGGCAAAGGAGCCGGACAGTTAATCTGTCCGGACGTCTTTAGCCAGTCCTGTCAAAGATTAGGGAGTTTTAGATCCCACATAGAGTCAATCTATGAAGAAAGAGTCCCGTAAAAGGTAAAATAACTTACCTCGCCGGCTTGACGCCGCGAGTTGTATCCGCAATCTTTGTTAGCGGATACTGGGGCTTCAGCGCCCTTGAACAGCACCTTCCAGGCATCTTCGTGATGAGGACATGGCTACCTTCGATACAACCAAAATATTGCATACATGTATATTTGTGAGTTGCAGGTGTATGGGACATTTGTACAATCCACATATGAAGATAAGGGAGAAAGAGATGTTTACTTGCTATTCAAAAAGTTCTCTCACGTCACTTTTGGCCCAAGAGAAGATAGAGTCCAAGTCTTTCACGTTCTGGACTCAGATTCGGACTGCACAGACATACCTGACTCAAAACGTCAATAACTTTTTCATCCGGTCTCCAAATTGGGTGATTCTTTTTTTTGTTTGAAAATAGATTTCGTTCACCTTCCAACCCAATTGGATTCACCTTCAAATTCGTCCGAGCGTTGAGTTATGGACGAAACAATCTGATATCTTGCAGCAGAATCCGAGTCAAACTACAAGTCCAAAGGTGTTACATCACCTACGCTTGGGCCCATTGGCCTTGTACGACCTAGGGTTAGTTTTAGGCTGCCTTGGGACGTCCTACCACCTCCTTGGCCACCACCCCTTGCTCCTATATAAATAGATCCATCTAGTAGCTTTTTCCTTGGGATTTGTTTAGTTAAAAGTTAGCCATTGCAACTTCGTGTACTTCGTTTATGTCCAACGACCAGACGAAGACCGCTTACGGATCCCCACCATTATCAATACATCATATATATTCGCAATATTCAGATTGGTTTATCATATTTTGCTCGTTCTTCGATTGCTTACAGGAATAGACCTTCGTGGTCAGGCTGATCGTGCTTCCGGCATCGCCGGTAACCTCGTGGAGATTGGTTTAGCGATTGCTAAGGCGCAACGTCGTGCATGTTTGTAGTCGGATCGTCAAAGTATACTCCACCAAATCGATAGTTATCATCTCATCGAAAGATTGGGACCCTCGCCTCTATCAAGTGGTATCAGTTTTCAGGTTGCTCGGTGAGAATTTCCAATTGTCCCTAGATTAGATTTATTTTCTTACCTATTGTCCAAGAAAAAGCCACAAAAAAAAAGTTAGATCTATCCATCATTTGTCCAAGCTAGTCTGAGCGTTTGCAGTTTTCTTTTCATTGTTTGCATTATTGAATTATCGGTTGCATCGTCGTGTCGAGTTGCTTGTCTTAGTTAGTTCGTTTAGAGTTTCGAGTTCTGTTCACATTAGTCACGCCGCCGCTGCATCGTTATCCTTTCCGTTGACCACCATCCATCCATCAATTTCCACCACGTGCTAACCACCGTTCATTGTCATAATCATAGTTGAGATCGTTCACATCTTCACTTGATCCAATCTGCATCTTATCTAGTTTGTCTGGAAAGAGGGAGAGAAAAAAAAGAGAGAAAAAAAGTAAAAAAAAGAGTCAGAGAAAAAAAAAAGAAAGAAAAAGGAAAAAAAGTGTGAGAAAAAAAAGAGAAGAAAAAAAAACAAAGTTCGGATCTATCTAGACTCAATCTCGTAACTGAATTCGGATTGGAATCTGTTTTGTGTACTGTTCAGTAAAACAGGCATACCTTCCTCATACGAAGTCCGTTTTGGCTCCGTGAGTACTCACATTAAAGCTAGAGACGAGCCGCATCTAAATAGTTGCATAAGCTAATTCAATATTTGGCACCTCAAAATCGGCTTCTAAATAGGTCTTTTGCCCTCCAAAGTTCGTGAACACAGCTTATTCCAGTTTTTCAAACCAGTTTTAGAATTTTTGACTCCTCATATCAACTCGGAATTGAGTGATTCTTTTTGCATTGGAAAGCTTGAGTTAGTAGCATTCGTTGAAAAAGTTATCAGAAAATTGGCTCAAACTTTTCAAGAGGAAAATTGGAGAGAGAGTTGTTGTATATCCTGCTTGGCAGTTGTTTTTCATCATTATCTTTACTGCCGTTGTGATCTTCACTTATATCTTGCTGTCCAGAGCTACTTATTATCCTTCATTGATGCTAGTTGTGCTACGCCGTGACCTCATTAGTGTTCTAGGCTCGCGTCTCTAGTCCGGTCTAGCCTAGGACCAGACGCGATACCGTCGTTGAGCGTTTATTCAACATTGCATCTCTGAATTGATTATTGATAATCTTTTGCTACCATATATAACCAACCCAGCTCCACATATTTCTACACCGTGTATACGTACGTTCCCCTGGCGATCGCTTTACACAATCTTCGTAGTTATTTGACATTGCTGGTTGCCTGTCACCACCTATTTGCATGGTAAGAACTTGTAAGATGTTGATATTTGCTATACTGTGAGCGTTTACCACCACATCCTCGTAGTTCATAGGAACATTATTCTCGAATTTTGTTTCTTGTTTCTACTAATCATGACAGGTTCGGAGATAGAAGTTCTTGGATGACGGACACATCTCCACCATCACGAGAGTTGGGACAACACACACAAGCATATGGTCAGGTTATGTCTTTACCATCATTTGAGGGTAGATTTAATCCTGCTATTTATCTAGCTTGGGAGCTTGAATTAGAAGAAGTTTTTAGTCACCATGATTTTTCTGAACTTGAGAGAGTACAAGCTACCACTAGAGCATTTACTGGTTTTGCTTCATTTGGTGGAGTGTACATTGTAAGAAAAACATTGATAACCAACCCATAACTTGGAAAGTTTTGAAAGCTGTAATGAGACAACATTTTTTTCCTCCCTACTATCGTCGTGAATTGCTTCGCAAATTGGAACAATTAAAACAAGGCAGTAACACTCGTTCATGCTTACTACAAATATTTCAAATTTTATATGCATCATTGTGACATAGAAGAATCTGAGAATGATACAATGAATAGTTTTTTTGGTGGTTTGAACCATGATATTCAGGCACGATTTCAGTATATTCCTCGTTGCATTACTGGTATGTATGTTCGTGCTTGTACCTTTGAGAGACAGTTACAGGAGGATGCATTGGATGACTACAACACCTACTATTCTAGTTCATGCTCACCACCACCGCTTGGTTCCTCCACGGTGCACCTACTAGAGCAGCCACACCTCAGATTGTGAGCACGACATCATCTCAAGAGTATGGTACATTGCCATCATCCGTACCTACATCAGCTACATCTTTGCAACAAGGTAATCAGTAAAGGTATTGATGATATAACTTCACATGAGAATGATGCATGCCTAGTTAACTTGAATCCATCATGTGTTGAGTTACCTGTTGATTTGAGCGCATCACCTATTTTAGATAATCATGTTACTCTCATGAATGCGTCATGTGATCAAACAACTGAAATACCAACAATTTTGAGTGCACCCAATGAATTAACTATTGATGCAAAAGAACCAATGTTTAATCATTTTGATATGACCTCTAATCTTAGTGATGTTTACGTGTCAAATGACGTATTGCATGTTTGCTTATTTAAGCATGTTGTAGCATGTAAATTTGATGCAAGTAAGGTTTATTCACCAATGTTGGGATGGTTTAATGATGAACATTGTCAATCTTTTGAAATGAATAAGAGATTCACTTATATGTGCAAACTGAGTTGCAATATTTTCATGCCTTCTACTTCTTGTGATAATGTTTTGGCTTTAGATTTTATGAACTACGCAAGTTACTCATCTATTCATGTGTCATATGTGCAAAAATCAAGGGAAGTAAAAATGGATTACATATACATATACAAAATGTACACCTTGTCTCGTTTGTTAGCCACATTTCAGATTAAGCAACGCCGAGGACGGCTTTGTTTTCAAGGAGGGGAGGATGATGAGGACATGGCTACCTTCGATACGACCAAAATATTGCATACATGTATATTTGTGAGTTGCAGGTGTATGGGACATTTGTACAATCCACATATGAAGATAAGGATGTTTACTTGCTATTCAAAAAGTTCTCTCACGTCACTTTTGGCCCAAGAGAATATAGAGTCCAAGTCTCTCACGTTCTGGACTCAGATTCGGACTGCACAGACATACCTGACTCAAAACGTCAATAACTTTTTCATCCGGACTCCAAATTGGGTGATTCTTTTTTTGTTGGAAAATAGATTTCGTGCACCTTCCAACCCAATTGGATTCACCTTCAAATTCGTCCGGAGCGTTGAGTTATGGACGAAACAATCTGATACTGCAGCAGAATCCGAGTCAAACTACAAGTCCAAAGGTGTTACGTCACCTCCGCTTGGGCCCATTGGCCTTGTACGACCTAGGGTTAGTTTTAGGCTGCCTTGGGACGTCCTACCACCTCCTTGGCCACCACCCCTTGCTCCTATATAAATAGATCCATCTAGTAGCTTTTTCCTTGGGATTTGTTTAGTTAAAGTTAGCCATTGCAACCCGTGTACTTCGCCGTTTGTGTCCAACGACTGCACCAAGACCGCTTACGGATCCCCACCATTATCAATACATCATATATATTCGCAATATTCAGATTGCTTTATCATATTCTTGCTCGTTCTTCGATTGCTTGCAGGAATAGACCTTCGTGGTCGCTGATCGTGCTTCCCATCGTCAAGAACCTCGTGGAGATTGGTTTAGCGATTGCTAAGGCGCAACGTCGTGCATGTTTGTAGTCGGATCGTCAAAGTATACTCCACCAAATCGATAGTTATCGTCTCATCGAAAGATTGGGACCCTCGCCTCTATCACTTCGTACGTAGTGTCGAAGAGCCGGCTCAAGGCTCGGTGCTGTGCCAGATCGAACTCCCACGAATTAAAGTCCCGTTGTTGGCATGGGAGAATCCGGCGGATGAGCATCACCTGGATTACGTCGACAAGCCTGAGATTCTTGTCCACCAGGTTTCGGACGCATGTTTGGAGTCCGGATAGCTCTTCTGAATTCCCCCATGTCAGGCCCGTCTCTTTCCATGATGAGAGCCGTATGGGGAAGCCAGATCTGAATTCGGGGGCCGCCACCCATTCGGGGTCGCGTGGCTCGGTGATGTAGAACCACCCCGATTGCCAGCCCTTTATTGTCTCCACAAAGGCGCCCTCGAGCCATAGGACTTTGGCCATCTTGCCGACCATGGCACCTCCGCACTCCACTTGACGACCGCCCACTACCTTCGGCCTGACATTGAAGATCTTCAGCCATAGGCCGAAGTGGGGCTGAATCTGAAGGAAGGCCTACGCACCACGACGATAAACGCCGAGATGTTGAGGATAAAATTCGGGGCCAGTCGTGGAAGTCGTGCCGTAGTAGAACATGAGCCCCGGACAAATGGGTGAAGTGAAAAACCTAGTCCGTGGAGGAAGTGGGGAGAAACACCACCCTCTCATGGGGCCTGGGGTTGGAATGAGCTGCCCCGCGTCGGACAAACTGTCTTGTGATGTCGCCGGGACAAATATCCGGCCTCCGCAGTCACAGGATGTGCTCCTCCGTGTGACGGAGGAGGCCATCCACCGCCTCCCGCCTCGACATGGTTGGAGAAGGTTGAGGTGGGATGTACGGACTTAGGCGCTAGAGCTCGAGTCTTGGCGGAAATGGATGAGCAAAGGAGGAAGAAGGCGTGGGTGAAAAGGTGGATCCTTATCCCCTTATATGAATGACGAAGCTATGCGTCCCCCACCACTGGTAAAACTCGCTTATCTCCCAAGCACCGTAATCAATGGCGCGGATGGGTTACCCACGTTCGTATTGATGAGAATCCCGGAATAAGGGGGCACGATCTATGCTTTGATAAGACGTGCCAAGGAAACTGCCTCGCTAAACGCGCTAAGGTGGAACGATAAAAAAGATTCATGTAAAGGCCTGGCCGGGGTGTGATGTCACGCCGCGGAATACGTCAGCAGATCTGTGCAAAAATTATTCTCTCTACGTGTTATGTGGAACTTGTTTTGCAGAGCCGGACACTATCCTGGTGTTCAAAACCTTCTATGAAGTATTCGGAGGAGGAACCCGCCTTGCAATGCCGAAGACAATATGCGCGCCGGACTCGTCGTCATTGAAGCCTGGTTCAGGGAGACTCGACGGAGTCCCGGACTAGGGGTGTCCGGATAGCCGAACTATCATCACGGCCGGACTCCAAGACTATGAAGATACAAGATTGAAGACTTCGTCCCGTGTCCGGATGGTACTTTCCTTCGCGTGGAAGGCAAGCTTGGCGATACGGATATGTAGATCTCTTATCATTGTAACCGACTCTGTGTAACCCTAACCTATCCGGTGTCTATATAAACCCGAGGGTTTTAGTCCGTAGGACGAACAACAATCATACCATAGGCTAGCTTCTAGGGTTTAGCCTCCTTGATCTCGTGGTAGATCTACTCTTGTACTACCCATATCATCAATATTAATCAAGCAGGAGTAGGGTATTACCTCCATCGAGAGGGCCCGAACCTGGGTAAAAACATCGTGTCCCTTGTCTCTTGTTACCATCCGCCTAGACGCATAGTTCGGGACCCCCTACCCGAGATCCGCCGGTTTTGACACCGACAGTCATATATGGTGGAGTCACTCATCTCACCCATGGGTTGGTGGCTCTCCTCACATGGCAATTGGGTCATCTCATGATATGTGGGTGTCGGAGAGGTGTAGGTGCAAATGTCTCCATGCACGGTCGCGTAGCTTGACTTGGAGAATTAGTCCAATATGGGCGCCGTCTTCATGTTGTAGAAGAGATTCGCGCTCGTCGCCGTGGTCGAAGGGGATGGCCCTTGCTCGACCATCTTCCTTGAGGGGCTTTCGAAGATGGAACTGTCGCCCTCGCTTGTAGGTGGTCGCCTTGTTGTTGAGGATGTCGATGTAGGCGAACTTATGGAAAGTAGGCGAAGATGCCGTACGTCCAAAGGCGAAGATGCCTTGAGAACACTTGGCGAAGATGCCGAAGTGGTTGATGTAGCCGTAGCGCCGTCTTGGTGGTGTTCATCTCGCGGTCTTCTCTTTTGCTCTTGAAGCGTCGACTTGGCGTGAGGTAGAGCTTGTTGGGACTTGTGCACTTGCGCTTGTGGATTATCTTCATGATGATGATGTCGTTGTCGTGCTTGAGCTCGTAGTAGATGTCGTTCGTCGTCGTCGTGCACATGATGCTTGGAGGTGACTTGCCCTTCATGACGATGTGGATGACGAACGTGATGGTGGTCGCCATGGAGATGTGGACGTGGACGACTTGCGCTTGCATCGCTTGGGTGCTCCGAAGACTTGTGGCTTGAACGTCGTCGTCTTGAAGATGACAAAGTGTAAGATGACTTGATCAAGGCTCGAATCTCCTCCATCCTTGCATCTTGCTCCTCCTTTTGTGCGGAAAGCTTGTTGTCGATGTAGTCTCTTTTCCTTGCTTCAGAGAGATGAATGTCGATGGAGAGGTTCTCGATGCGCTCTTGCAAGGTAGATTGTGCTCCTTGCATTTCGTGTTGTAGTCCGAAGATGGACATTTTGGTGATGTAGTTGTTCACGGCGTCGTTGTTGTCAAAGACCGGAGATGAAATGCCTTGCCTATCCATCACAAGACTCGAGCAAATATGAGTGGGAGAAAGAGAAGAACTTATACCAAATGTACCTTGACCGATGTTGAAAATGGATCAATGATCACTCAATATGTAACAAGGAAATAGCACAATTGGTACCAATTCTTGTCGGTTTCTCACACCTACACAAGTAAAGCTTTTGGTGGAGCTCGGTGAGGATAGTGGCACAAAAATTTGATGCAAAATGTTAGCAAGAGTCAATAATGTTGAAAGAGATTCACAAATTCGCAAGTGAAACAAGTAGACCAATAGAAAAGAATGGACACAGAAACACACACACGGATAGATAAATGGGGTCGTGCAACCAAGGAATGAGCTCAAAATGTGGAATCCACCAAAATGCACGTGTTGCACAACTCAAGAGAAACGCTAGCACGATTGCTCAATAGGCGGATACGACACTTGTGCACAACCTATAAGATGCAAAATGGATAAACTTCTATCCCAAGTATGCTATGTATGTATGGTTCCCGGTGTTTGATCCAAGATGATCGGATATGACAATCTTATATGCAATGTTGTATGATGCTATGGCACTTGCTTACAAGCTTTTTGCTCTCTTTTCTTTTGCTTAAAAGCTTTTTTTGTATGGCCAATTTGCACAATGCACAAACCAAGATAGCAATTGTGTATATGCGGCACACAAGATGATATGATACCAATATGATATGGTATGTATGCAATGGGAGGTATGATCACTAATGTGCACAAGTAACGTGGCCCAGCAATACTCAAATGGCTAGTCTCGATAGGCAATTAACGCAAAATGGGCTAGGGGTTATCAATGCAATTGCAAGGGGAATGTACAATGGTGTCGTCGAGGTTACCGTCCTTTGCGATGATGATTGGCGGTGTTCTTGATGTAGATACCAAGATGATGTATACTCGTCCCTAAGTAGCCGAAACACCTTAGGAAACGGAAAAATCGCGAACTCAAAATCTCAAGGACAAAAGTCAAATGGTGGTAGCGGAAAGTGGTGGTGTTGCACTAGGCAATGCGGAAGTGGATGTTATGGTGGTGGACTATACACGGTGTCGGAGTTGGAGGTCACCGTCCCTAAGTAGCCGAAACACCTTAGGAGACACAACTCACAACTCAAAGAATCACAAATGCTAAATGGAGCAAAATGGGTTAGGTTGCGGAAGACTATGGTGGTTTTGCGGATGATATGGTGGAAGGCCTAGGCAAAGATGCCAAAATGTCAAACTTTGATGGAGTCAAATGGTGTTGGAACCTATCTAGGTGGATGGGGGATGTCAATAGCTACTCAACGAGCTAAAGAACGCGAAAATCGGACTCCGGATGTGGAAGATATGGCCGAAATGGTGAAGTGCTGGCGGCTGACCTGGTGGGGCCGTGCGCACGGGGGTAGGAGCCCGTGGGCACGGGGTCCCGTGCGCACGGTACACACACCGAGGGCACGGGGTCACCTGGGACATGCGGGTTTTGGCGAATTTTTTGGCGATTTGGGCGGCAAAGTGAAGGATCTCGTGGCTGGTGTGTAGCTGGGGGTAGGGGGTGGTATGCGAGGACGAAGGGACTGTGGAAGAAACGCACTGGAAGGGCCGTGCGCACGGGGTCTGTCTGGCCCGTGGGCACGGGGTCCCGATGGCCCGTGCGCACGGGGTCCTCTGAGAGCGGACGACCTGCTCCGGATCCATGGCAAAACTTGAATTTGAGGTCAAAATCGAGGGATGGAAGGTAGGGGAAGGTGGTAGAGGGGTGGATCTACTTTCTAAACACCGAATCCATGGATCAAATCCAACAAAATCAACACTAAACCAACAAATCACAAAAATTTTGGGTCTATTTTTGGTGGGGAATTTTCGAATATAGGAGAAATACAACAAAATCAAGCTAGAAAGCACGGGGTAGGGGCTCCAAAAACGTGATCCTCGTGGCTCATGATACCATATGATGTAGGGTGGAACCCTATGGGATCGATCTTTCACGTTTGGAGAGGATCCCTACGAGGAACACGAAGAGCGAGCGGGAGAGTACGAGGGAAATCACGAGGAAAACACAAGAGAATCACTCAAACCAACAAGATTTGATTACACATGCGCTAGATCGATGAACACAAAGAGAGATACACGATCCACGATCAACAAAGGACGATACAAGAGGTAACCGGGTTCTTCTCCGTGAGGAGGTCTTGATAGGGACCACCCAAGAGGGGGTCTTGAGCTAGGTCACTCCAAGAGGAGGTCTTGATCTCCTAGTGGAGTGGATCCATGGAGCAAAGCTCACAAATGTGTATCAACTACTTTGCTAACACTAAACATTGCCCTAGGTACGGAATATATAGTCTTGGGGACAAAGTGGAGGAAGAGGGGCTCGGGTAGGAGATCACGGCCGTCCATCCTGGAGAGCCCGTGCGCACGGGGTAAGTTGGGCCCGTGCGCACGGGGTAAGTTGGGCCCGTACGCACGGGTACAGGCCCGTGCGCACAGGGTGCTCCAGCGCCAACTCCCTGAGTAGCCCGTGGGCGTGGGGTCTTCGGGGCCCGAGCGCACGGGGTCACCTGGGACTTCCAGTTTTGCTGCTGCAGCACTCCGTCTTGATCCTTGGGGCCTTGGGGTCCTTCTCCTACTCCTTTGGGGTGTTCCTCACTAGCTTGTGGTCGTCGGTCTTCGTATCTAAGGGCACATAGAGCTCTTTGGTGAGGTAGCAAGCAAGTCCAATGGATATTCATGATATTCTCGAAGAAGAGCGGGTTCACCTTAATTCCGGTAGGTCCTCTTGGGGCTTGATGTGCTATGAAGGTGTACATGGAGATGACCATAGGATGCTCCGCATCATTGGGGTTGGTGCTACGGTGCACGACAAGGCGAGTGAGTGTGTGCGTTAGGCTCCTGAGGGCTTCCTGAGCATGGTGACGCGCTCCGTTGTGAGCTTGCGCGGCTGTGGCCACGGCGACGGCATGGCCGGCGGCAAGATGCTCTCGGCCGCGGTGGAAAATGGATCTAGGGGACAAGCGCGAGCACGAGAGAAGAAGGGAAAGGAAGAGGGGCTCACGGCGAGTGCAGAGGGCGTCGAAACGGGCTCGGGGAACGGTTGGACTTGGCGGGGCGGCGAAGTCGATATTGCCGTCGGGAGGTTGAAAACGAGCTCGGTGAGGACGTTTGGGGGCTTCCAGCGGTGCGTGGCTCGGTGAGCGGGTCGAGGACGAAGTGGCGGAGCTTCTGGGCTGCTCGAGACGACGAGGGAGAGGCGTTGGCCACGGTGGTGCTCGTCGGCTGCGGCGGGCGTACTCGATGAGGGGGGGAACAGCGAGGGAGAGAGCAGGGGGAAGAGTGAGCGAGCTGGAGGGATTGGGACGACACCGAGGAAGTCGGCCACGCGTCCAGTGCTCGTCAGCAAGCAGGAGGTGGCGCGGAGCGTGCTCGCACGCGTTGGGCACACGCCCGCTGTCCTCCTGGCGCCGTGGAGAAGATGACTGGCACTGGGCCAGGACAGCGCTAGGCCAGCCAGTGGGCTACTAGGTAAGTCAGGTGGGTTTCTCTCTCTGTTTTATTTCTGTTTTCTATTTTTTTGCAGTATGTTTTGATTTAGTTCAAAGACCAAACAACTTTCATAACTCCTGAAATTGTTTGTGGGTGCAAACTATATTATTACAGAGCCCCACCTCAAGTTTCAGAATGTTTAGAGCAATAAATATATTTATAGGATTCATTTGCTCCAACTCAAATAGGTATTGTGATAATTCAAATACCAAAAATGTCTTGGAAAAATATGCATCATCTCTGGATATGGCTTTCACCCTTTTCCATAAAGCATGAACATTTTTGTAGACCAATTTGGGATCATTGAAAATATTTTTAAGTTGAACCTATTTGCATTGTTTGGTGCTAGGGATTTGATCAATCCCCATTTCAAAATTATTGAATTTAGACATGATGCAACACCAGATGCTAGCACTAGGCATTACCAGAACTAGGGATGTGACACTTAACGTCCGATTTTGTGTTCGGAGGACTCGGAGTGTCCTCTCGAGGATGGGCATCCGACTCTCTGGGCTCGAAAATCTGAACAAAGTTTGTTCTCAACGTAGGAGAAGAGATATCGTCGGCTTGTTCCTCCACAACCGCTACCTGATGGGTGATCGGTGGAGATTTAATTTCTCTCTGATCGGGTTTAAGCCCGATCCGATCATACTCAGTCGAGATCCCCAAGGCGGCGATGTGATCTCGCAGCTCGTTCAAAGATGATAGATCTGCCGGATCCATCTTATCGGAGTATTCGGGGCTGATACGGAGAGGGTTTTCGACGACTTGGGGGGTTGCCTTTGGCCTAAAGGCCGAACAGGCACCCATGGTGCAGCCACCAAGCCGGAGGGTTTGCCCTGAAACTAGGGCTCCTCCGGAGTAATCATCCTTGATGACAAGGCGAGCCATCGATCCTTCTGTCGACGCCGCGGAGGAACTCTCAATGAAAGCACCCATGTCGTTGTCAAAATCGGCAGATCTCGGGTAGGGGGTTCCGAACTGTGCGTCTAAGGATCGAGGGTAACAGGAGGCAGGGGACATAATGTTTACCCAGGTTCGAGCCCTCTTAATGGAGGTAATACCCTACTTCGTGCTTGATTTACTTTCATGAGTATAGGGGTTACAAGAGTTGATCTACCTCAAGATCGTAATGGCTAAACCCTAGATGTCCAGCCTGTATGATTATGATTGCCTCTACGGACTAAACCCTCCGGTTTATATAGACAGTGGAGGGGGCTAGGGTTGTACAGAGTCGGTTTACAGAGAAAGGAATCTTCATATCCGCATGCCAAGCTTGCCTTCCACACCAAGGAGAGTCCCATCCGGACACGGGGGAAAGTCTTCCGTCTTGTACCTTCATGGCCCATCAATCTGGCCCACGTCACATAGCCTGGACGCCCGAGGACCCCATAATCCAGGACTCCCTTGGGGAACAAGCGTAGCGAAGACGTTGTGTAGGAAGAAGGGATAGAAGTTCTCCCCCAAGGTCCCCGGATCGGCAGGGCCAACGCCGAGCATCGTCTCCCCTCCATCCTTGGCACTATCGGTCGTCAGCGGGAGTGTAGTAGCAAGATGTTTCTCCTTGGTGACGAAGGATGCACCAAGGGCGGGCTCGAACGAGGCGGCCTGCTGCGCAGGAGCAGCGGCAGGTTTCGCCTTGTTGGAGGCCATCAGCGGCGAGCTCGGGGAAGGGATTCGATAGATCTGGAGGTTTTCTGAGCAGAGGGAGAAGGGGGTCTGGAGCAAGATGGAGGGAAGGCAATGAAGGCTTAGTGGCAGGCGCCAGCCTTTTTTCAGACCTGGATGGTTGCCGAGGCGGCATGAGGAAGCAGGGACGCCCATGTCCCATCAATCGCCACACATCACCCAAGGACACAGGCGGTTAGGGCCCGCGGCGCTCTCCACTTGCCCTTTCGCTTCGCCTCGAAGCCAAGTTTGAGCGTGCCTTGGGCCCAGGGGCTACTATCGGTGTTCTGGGAACGGTGGTACCAAGACTTGCCTACCTGCAGCCCATGGCATGGCTCCACCGACGGCCTGGTACGGCCCACCTTCAGCACCAACAACTCAAGACCCTCGCGAGGGGCCAAGCCTCGCGAGGCGGACGACGCCAAGACATCCAAAAGGAGAGGCCTCCTTGGGCTGGCTCCTGAGGAGCGGAGATCTCTATGCAAGCCACATCTCGAGAGGTTCAGATGACATGAGCCATGACGACCAAGGCCAGTGAGCGCCCGTGGTGCAGGAGACAGTTTCCTCTTTGGTGCTAAAGAGGCAAGCGCAGGTGCGGAGTCCCGAGGAATCAGCCAAAGGTTTCTATTCCCGTGCAACAAGACCAAGACCGCCAGGCCAGCAGGACAGAGGTCATCGCCGAGCTCACCATGGCGTCACGACCAGAGGCTTTGCACGCGAAGACTACTTTTGTCAGGATAGGATGTACTAGTTGTCTCCCTTCGAATTTGGCCGTTGTGGGATCCCTTCCCCCCTTCATTTGGGAAGAGGTCCAAGGCCACTATAAATAGGGCCTAGCCTCCACCATAGAATAGATCCGAATCCCGGAGATCATCCACACACCCACCAGCTCACTCAAGCACAAGAACACGCCTCCTCCTAAGGTTGTTCGCCCACTATACTAGTTCATCATCAGCCCCTTGAGGCCAATCCACCACAAAGCAGGAGTAAGGTTTTACACCGCAAGGTGGCCCGAACCTGGGTAAACGGTTCTGTCACGTTTCCTTCCTGTTCATCAAGCTAGGCCATGAGATTGGCGAGTAGGCAGACTGGGGAGGTTCAGTTCTTCGCACGCACCACAGAGTTCGAACCTCTCAAGGGTCTGTGGAACCCGAAATTCGACTGCGGTTTGTGAACTAGGTGCCGTTGTCGGTAATCACCCTGTTGTGTACTCAAAAATGACACACCAATCCCTTGAAGAACTTGAAAGCTGATTGCGCCGTCACCTTTCTCAGTGGCTCTACTTTGGGCCACTTTGTAAACTTGTCTATAGCCACGTACAAGAATTCAAAGCCCCCGGTAGCATGGGGAAAGGGGCCCAAAATGTCGATCATCCAGACCGCGAAGGGCCAGGATAAAGAGATGATCTGCAAGGCTTGAGCTGGCTGACAAATATTCTTGGAGTGGAACTAGCACGCTTCACACTTAGTAACGAGCTCAGTTGCACCCCGTAGGGTGGTGGGCCAGTAGAATCCTTGCCAGAAAGCTTTTCCGGCAAGTGCTCTTGATCCTAGATGCGAGCCACACACACCTCAACGTAACCGAACAACACTAGTCCATCTTCTTGACTCATACACTTCAGCTTTACGCCGTTTGTCGGGGTACACAAACAGGGGTGTATGTTTCCCCTGACTTGTGCATGGACGACGGGCCTCCGCCTCGACAGCCAAGGCTTGACAGAGGGATAACGAGCTCCAACAATGATATGCAAGGCCAAGGCGGAGAAGCAACTCTTCATGATATCAAAGAGCGGATCAAGAAGACCAAGACAAACAATATAGCAGAGCACTACCTTGGGAAAGCCTTCCTTGCTGGGCAGGAGCGCCCGGTCAGGTTGAGGCCGCTCCAAGGACGAATCCAAGACTTCCGCGGCAGGCATGCCGAGGCCGCCAAGGGCGAATCTCCCCACCAAGGCACCACCGCTCCATCACTCCACCTCGTAGCGACACAAATCACTTATCAATGTGGTGTCGAGCCCTCAAGGTGATTAAGTGGCTTCCACTAGGCATGTGGCAGCCCTTCGGGACACATATTACCTTCACGTGACACCAGTCCAGAGGCGCCTTAAGCAGATAAGCAGAAGATGATTAAGCGGCACGACAAGCTTGCCGAGCTGCATCCTCAGCATGACACCTAGCAGTGCATTTAATGCACTTTGTCCTAACTGCCAGATTAGGTATGATATCACTGTTAGCTATCTAACCATTAGATAATTATTGTTTTGCCACTATGGTTACCCCTTGAGCTATAAAAGGAGGTCCAAGGCAACAGATGAAAAGATTCAGACCCTTCACACTGGTATGCGCATAGCTGCTCTTCCCCCAAGGCAACCTTGTTGGGCTTGAGCGTTGCGTGCCGTTGTGCTCCTCCACTCAATTCACCAAAGTGGGAGTAGGGTTTTACGCCTCACGGCGGCCCGAACCTGGGTAAAAATCACCTCTGTCATCGTGGTCGTGCTGTTTCATTGCTTCTGCTCTTTGTGCAATGTGATCATCCCGCTTGCCGAACCACAAGGGGCTCATAGCCCCATAGGTGATCGTGTCCATCCATGACATCTGTGGCGCGCCAGGTAGGTGGGAAATCGCTTGCGTGAACCCGAGGCTATGCACAACGCGTCAAGTTTCATCCGCATCGCCATTGTCACGGCCAGGATGATGCAACATTGTGACCTTGCCCCTTTTGAATTCTGTCGTTCGTCTCTGCCGCAGTGGAGGTGACGGCGAGGACGAGGGATGGCTACCTCGCACGGGTACCATAGTTGGTACAAGTGATGTGGCCACCATGTTGCTAGTGGCCAAAAGAAGGCGCTAGGCATGCGGTGGCGCCGCCCTCCTCGCGATCTTCCGTCAGAGCACTTCCGACCTAAAAAGGATGTTGCTTAGACGGACGAATAAGAGAATCGGTGCATGTTGGCCTCCCCCTTTCTTCACACTCGCTAATGATCGGGTTGAACATTGGTGATATCACCAGCGTCGATGAGCTTGCGTAGAACTCGGTCCTGTATTTATTCCGCCAATGATAAGTCCTGAGTGGAACGTTAGTGTGAATCTGTTGATTGACGTCCCGGCAAGTATCCCCCCACAAGGCCTTGTTGCGCTGGCGTGCCCTTCGCACCATTTGTCGGGAGGTCATTGGAAGTAGAAGAAAAGGAGGGAGAGGCCGGTCCTTGCCCTCTTCGCTGTATATCATTAGCTATAAACATTTTTGCTGATTCCCCCAGTGCTTGTCGGCACGAGGTGTGAAACTAATGAACTGCCATGTTTTTCCCTTGTGTGCCTTCTCGTTTGTTGTCTTAGCACAACAAAGGTAGATACGCGAGCACTATCTCCCTAAGGCACAACAAACAGGAGAAGCGACTGTGACCGAGGAAGAAGATGTTATGCGTGGCCGAATGCACACCCCAGCAAAGGGGGGGAGCATGAACGAAAGCTAACTTAACATGTTCATTTGCTTTTCTTCAGAGCTTGCGGTTGTTTATCTCTCGGACAACCAGGATTTTCGTATGACAAGCCTTTTGTATGATGGTACCCTACTGTATTTGTCTGTGCCCCCACTTTATTTCGAGACTGCTCAACAAAGTGGATGGCTACGTCAAAGACTGCTAAGGAAAAACCTGCCGGCGGCATATCCTCGCTAGCTGAATGCTGAGGACCTGTTCCTCATAGCAATCGCGGCAGCATGCTACTAGCAAGAAACCAAAGTACGCAAAAAAAACTAACCATACGAATGTCGATGTGTAAACACGATAGGAATAACACACACTAACTTAATCAAGCATCAGTTCGATAAGCACCAAAGCAAGACACATATTATGCTTTGTTTCGGGGCACCACGGCAATAAGAATCACTCAAGGCTGGGTGAGTTGGTCTTCGGTGACCCTTGGGACGGAGAGAACCTTGTCAACAAGAGGACGGGTTTTTGCCTCGGCAGCTGAAACATCAGCGCCCTCTGGAAGCTTCTTGAAGCTGTCAGAGAGGTTGAGATCCGGATGGTGATATGCAAGGTTGCTGAAGACAAGAAAGAGGGTGTCGCGAGCAAGATTTCTGGACTCATTTGCAATGCAAGGAGCCATGTCGTCCTCATACGTCTTCAGCCCTTCAATCAAGCCTTCAAAGAAGAGCGTTAGCTTGATGCTTGGAACCTCATGCTTGCGACGGTGAAGGCTCGACTCTTAATGTCCATTGTTGCAATCTGGGCAGTGAGACGCTCGGCGATATCAACCAAATTTTTGTTCCAGAGGTCACGATGCTCGATTTTGGCTTGCTAGTTTGTCCTCTGCATCTTTTCGGAGATTTCTTGCATTATCCAAGTCCTTTATCAGCAACTTCTCGCGAGCTCCGATAGATTCAATTTCCATTTCCAGAGTGCCAAGCCTTGCTTTCATGTCAGAGATGGGGCCATTGGCAATATCAAGATCCTGGCTCTCTGCTTTTTGTACTTCCTCTTTGAGAGCCACAGTCTCCTTGGTATTCCCGGCAAGGTCCTCTGTCATCTTGGCTACCTGTTGGTCA
Source organism: Aegilops bicornis (assembly GCA_021605145.1). NCBI lineage: Eukaryota > Viridiplantae > Streptophyta > Magnoliopsida > Poales > Poaceae > Aegilops > Aegilops bicornis. Next base: position 345,461,360 of record CM038674.1, on the reverse strand, counting down.
AGATCAGTCTTGGCAGCAGAGGCAGCAGCTAGCTCATCGGTAACTTTCTTCAACTTGGTTGAGGATTCAAGGGTGAGCGAATCCAATGTGGCCTTGTGCTTGTCCTCCAGATCCTTGGTACTCTGCTGGACAAGAGCCTCCAGTTCTTCATTCTTGCCGCGGAAGGTGTCTTCAAGTTTCCCTTCCCGGGTAGAGATGTCCTTCTCCTTGGCATTCAGAAGTGCTTCGCGCTCCTCCAGGTGGACCTCCCAGGAAGCAACATCCTCCTTGGCCATGGTTACACCTCATGTTGCCACAGAAGGGACTCAAACTACTTGCTATGCCACTCACGCAGCTTGTTGCCTTTGTCCCCTAGTTTCTGGTCCATCAGATCGGCAGAGTTACGCTGCTCCTTGATCGTTTGCCATTTCAAGCTATGTCTACTCTGCATGTCCTTGATACCTGCAGCCACAGACTCCAAAAAGGACAAGTACATGGCTCCATCAACAGAAACATCAGCCTCTTCGACTCTCTAGGACAATGGTTACAAGATGTGCCTGATCTCTTCATCAAAATGTGCACCCACTGCAAGGGATGAGCTGGAGGCTGCAAGCCCCATTTGGGCAAGGACCAGCGCCAATTTGCTTGAGGATAGCTGTGGGGTTGCGGTTAGTGTGCCAAATACGGGGAAAGGGCCCATAGTTTGGAGAGGAGTTTTCTCCTCAATCACTGCCTCTGAACTTGATGAGCTGCCGGAGGTTTTCTCTGCTTCCTTTGGGGATTCTTGGATATCCCCGGCAGTGTACTCATGGCCTTCCGCGGCAGCAATTTTGGCGGCCTCTTCGGCAGCATCCTTTCTAATGTTAGCCACTTCTTCCAACAGATCAGGTTCCTCGACCGACGAAGTTGCAGACAAGGTTAATAAGCAAGGATTATGAGATGCTACAAACCGTTGAGCCAGAGACCTGGAAGCAAAGCAATTCGAATTAAAATAAAAAGACAAGGACAAGCAGATTACGCAGTGATGATTGCCGCGGAGGTGCGTCGGTCTCCCAGGTAACATCAGTTGCCAGGACATGGTCCGTGTCCACTCCCTCTGTGGTCGTGACCTCACTATGGGCAGACCCCTTGGTGGTGGCCCTGGACGGTGACTTCTCTGCTTGAAGCTTGCATGGGATGGACCTCTCTTGGTGGGCTCCACCCTGGTGGCTCTCCTCTTCTTCCTTGGCGGGGGATGGGACACGTTCTTCCGCGTCTCTCCGTGCAGGCGAAACTTGCCCCATACCTTTACGCCGGGGGCTGGGCTGGGGGCTAGGCACAGGATCATCTGTTCTATCTCCTGCCAGACCTGTGCTCGCCAAGAGCCCCGACGCTGCCGCTTACTTGGTTTGTTTGTCCCGGTGGATGAGGGGTTCTTCATCTCTATCAAATCGACATACAAGAATGGATCAGCAAATTGTCAAGTACATCATACCTCAACAAGAGAGATCGATTGTGCTCCTCACTCTGGGTCGATGAGCATGGTGCCTAGCGCGTATTCCGTAGCCGGGGGATCAGAACTTCCCGGCAGCTTCGAGCTCTTTGGTGAAGCCGGGGGTTCCGGCCGGTTGAGTTGTGCAAAGAAGCTGGGCTTGACTGGAGGCTGGGGTCAACCCCTGTAACCGCTCGTCGCTTGGCGGGGGAGTCTTGGCCTCGGAAAAGCGGGAGGAATGATGACGTATCACATCTCCTTGTCACTCTTGGAAGCGATCTTCTTCACCCTCTTGGTGGCTGGCGGGGGAGCAGGGGCCACTGTTCCCCGGTTGACCCGTCTGTGGGGGCGCTGGTCTAGATCTGGCTCTGGGGCTTGAGGATCCATTGCAAGCCATTCCTCCTCAGGCTGCTCTGCTTCCTCGGCTCCGCCTCCTCCTTGGGCCTCTACTGCCGCGGCATGAAGAATTTCGGCCCTGGCCAGATCGATCCCGGCAGCCTCCTCCACGGTGTGATCCTCACTCCTTTCATGTGAAAACCCTTCGCCTTCGGCCTCCTCCTCCTCTTCTCCGGGCCTCGCCTTCCTGGCAGCCTGGAGCGCTTTGTCCTCTTCGATCCGCTTCCTGATAAATTATGCCTCCGCTTGGAGGTACCCTTGAACATGTTGCTCTTCACCTTGGAAGCCCTTTCTTCCAGACTAGAGACCCACTCGATCTATGCATCCAGCTCGAGCGATTCTTGAATCAGCTCTGACTCCATAAGCATTGCAGTATGGCATCCACTTCAGAATTTGGTCCCGAGCAGAGTTGATGTGCAGCGGGACGACCTTTGCCAACAAATGAAATGGACCAAGGCTGCCGAAGAGCTATTCGCACAGCTAGCCATAGCCATATATCGACAAATTGTTGGCAAGGCCCGGATACAGACGCATCTTATCGGCGGCATACCCGTACTCCAGGCGAATCTATCCCTCTTCTGAAGTGGCGCGATACGGCGCTGGAGGAAGTCGTCCCCACCTGTTCAATTATTAGCCCGACAGCTTTAAGGTGGGCAATTCTATTCAGCGCCGGGCGAAGCCTATCATCGGTGAGGCCCGGCTTACTCCATTCGCTGCCGCGTACGACGCATTTCGTCCGGCCAGACCACATGCGCTCTGTGCCCCTTCGGAACTTCCCTCCCCAACATATGTGCGTACCTTGCGATCAGAATGTTGGAAGAAAACCACATCCTCTTGCCACTTCCTGTCTAGGTCTGCTGCTCTTTTCTTCTTCGCCTCTGCTGCTCCATCCTTCGCGATGCCCGCCCGCTTCCCCCTCGCGGCGGCGGCTTTCTTTCCCGTCTTGGGATCACATGGAGAATAGAAAATCTAGCAGGGCATTGGAGGCGAATGTTGGCGTGAGAGCAGTTGCTTGGCTTTTGGAAGGAGATGATGGGAGAGGAGACGGATACGAATGAGCAGCACCACTTCGCATTTTTTTTGTTTTATTGGGAACGGGCACGGGGGCTCGCTATTCGCTATCTTTCCTCGAAAAGTTACTGTTTCTGCAGATGCATTACCCATTAACTGCTACTGGTCCACGACCCCACAACCTGCGGTAATTACGCGGAGTGGACATTGGATTGATTGGTCATCATGACAACTGCTGCATGGACATCACTCCTTTGACACATGTCCGTGCATAGTTTGGGGCCCAACCCAACGTGCCCAGCGACACGTATGGCTCAGGCTCGGGGGCTTCTGTCAGGGTACACAAACAGGGGTGTATGTTTCCCCTAACTTGTGCATGGACGACGGGCCTCCGCCTCGGCAGCCAAGGCTTGAGAGAGGGCTAACGAGCTCCAATAATGCTAAGCAAGGCCAAGGCTAGAGAAGACCAAGACAGCAGATCACTAGAGCGGATCAACAAGACCAAGACAAACAAGATAGCAGAGCACTACCTTGGGAAAGCCCCTCTTGCCGTGCAGGAGCAACCAGTCAGGTCGAGGCCCCCCAAGGACGAATCCAAGACTTCCTCGGCAGGCTTGCCGGGGACGACAAGGGCGAATCTCCCTACCAAGGCACCACCGCTCCACCTCGCAGCGATGCAAATCACTTATCAATGCGGTGTCGAGCCCTCAAGGTGATTAATTGGCTTCCACTAGGCACGTGGCAGCCCTTTTGGAGACAAATTACCTTCACGTGACAGCCGTCCAAGGCGTGTCAAGCAGATAAGCAGAATATAATTAAGCGGCACGACAGGCTTGCCGGGCTGCATCCTCAGCATGACACCTAGCAGTGCACTTAATGTACTTTGTTCTAACTGCCAGAGTTAGCTATGGTAGCACTGTTAGCTATCTAGTTATTAGATAATGATTGTTTTGCCACTGTGGTTAACCCTTAAGCTATAAAAGGAGGTCTGATAGAGGCAAAGGTGTCCCGATGTTTCGATGAGATGGTGGCTATCGTTTCTGTGGGAGTCGACCTTGACGATCCGACTACGTACGTGCGAGACGTCGCGCCTTAGCAATCGCTAAACCAACTTCCGAGGGTTATTGACCACGCCGAGCACGATCAACTCCGACCACGAGGGCCTGTTTCCTGCGAGCAAACGAAGAACAAGCAAGAAACTAAGATTGCAATCTGGATATTGCGAATATAAGAGGAAAACTTTATTAATGAAGGTGGGGTTACGAGACGCCTTGGTCTGGTCGTTGAACACAAGCGAAATCTGTGAAGTTGCAGCTAAGGCGAACTTTTGATCTAAACAAAACCCCAGGTCTAAACGGTGCCCTAAGGGCTGTATATATGGAGGAAGAGGGGGGAATTTCGTGGCCCTTGGTGGAGGGGTTCGAAATCAACCCTATCTCTTGTTTCCCCACACATACGGACTCTAAAAATAGCCTATACTTGTGTATTTCGAAATTACAAGGGCCTGGCCCAATAATAAGGTGACGCAGCACCTAGAATAGCCTCGGAACGAAATTTATGAAGTAGCATCTTGTATATTTCGTCCAAGGCTTCATGCACCCATTATGGTGGCTTCAAAGTCCTGAAATCATCACTTGTAACTCCGTTCTTGTTCCCCTTGCGCATGGCATCATCTCCATGCTTGTTCTTGCTCTAATGTCCATCCTTCTCCAAGCTAGGCCCTTCATTTGCAAGCAAAACAAATGTATCCAATTTAGGCAGCATCATATTCTCATGAACATTAGAATCATTACCAAGAAACGGAAGTACCTGATAATTTAATTGGCGTCTTGTGAGCTCTAGTAATTGGTCCAAAGATATGTAGCAAGAGGGGCTGCGGGTGTAACAATGGTATTGATGTCCTCATCATCCTCCCTTCTTGAAATGAAGTCGTCCTCGACGGAAGCTCATCTTCCTCACCCAAATAAGGCTTCAAATCTGCAATGTTAAAAGTGGGACTAACCCCAAAATCTGCAGGCAGCTCAAGTTTATATGCATTATCATTTATTTTCTCCAACACCTTAAAGGAACCATCAGCACGTGGCATTAGCTTTGATTTGCGCAAATTAGGAAATCTATCCTTACGCAAATGTAACCAAACAAGATCTCTAGGTACAAACACATGTTTTCTACCCTTATCTCCAGCAAGTTTATATTTAGTATTCATACGCTCAATGTTTTCCTTAGTTAACTCATGCATTTTTAAAATCAATTCAGCACGTTGTTTAGCATCAAAATTAACCTTCTCCGAAGATGGAAGAGGCAACAAATCAATAGGTGCACGAGGTAGGAAACCATACACAACTTCAAAAGGGCACATCTTAGTAGTAGAATGCAATGAACGATTATAAGCAAATTCAATATGAGGCAAGCATTCCTCCCACATTTTCTTATTATTCTTCAAAACAGCCCTAAGCATAGTAGACAATGTTCTATTGACTACTTCAGTTTGTCCATCAGTTTGGGGGTGACAAGTAGTACTAAAAAGCAGTTTAGTCCCCAACTTAGCCCATAAACATCTCCAAAAGTGGCTAAGAAATTTAGTATCACGATCTGAAACAATAGTATTTGGCACACCATGCAAGCGAATAATTTCACGAAAGAACAAATCAGCAACATTAACAAAGATCATCGCTTTTATGACATGGTATAAAGTGTGCCATTTTCGAGAATCTATCCACGACAACAAATATGCTATCCTCCCTTCTTTGTTCTAGGTAAACCTAAAACAAAGTCCATAGATATATCCTCCCAAGGAACACTAGGTACAGGCAAAGGCATATATAAACCATGAGTATTGAGTCATGACTTAGCTTTTTGACATGTAGTGCAGCGAGCAATAAAACGCTCAACATCCCGTCTCATATTTGGCCAAAAGAAATGTGTAGCAAGTACATTGATGCGGAGCAGCCCTCACTCATCCCCATGGACGTGCCTACATCTCCCTCAACACCACCGGGACCCATGACAAGAGCCCGAGCTAAGGCTATTGAAGATAAGGTGAACTCGCTCCTCTCCGAACTTCTTATTTCTATCCATGAGACATGGCTACTACCTCATTCGTAAACTCTATGTGTAATCAGGAACACGGAGGCGAACCAAGGATCTACTACTTGCAAGAGCCAAGACGGCGAGAACTCCAAGTATGTCGAAGAGGAAGAAGTGATGCATTTGAAGCTCTGAGGACCCGGACGTCCGACCACCTCCGGACGTCCGACGATCCTCAGCCACGGACGTCAGACGCCCTCCGGACGTCCGAACATCATCACCCGAATCAAACCTCTCGCCGACCGGAGCTGGCCGGACGTTGGGACTTCATCACCCGAACCAAATCTACGGACGACCGAGTCGACCGGACGTCCGGCGACCATCACCCGAACCGAATCTGCGGACGTCCGAACGAGTCCGGACGACCGGACCCTCCTCGAGCCTCCTCGGACGTCAGACACCTTTCCGGACGTCCGACACTGATGCGGATCGAGGCCCATGTACCCTCCGCTTTGACTTCCATTTGCACTAAGACTATAAATAGGGCCTTTCCGTCTCCTAGTGGAGGCTAGCTTTGGATTAGCTCATGTTTAGGTGAGAGAGCCTTTGCTCATCCACTTGGCTACTTCTCCTTCGAGATCAGGACCTCTTGGAGAAGATCCCCAAGCGGATTCAAGACCCCTCCTAGGGTGGACCCCATCAAGACCTCCTTAGGAGAAGATCGGCTACTCGTGTATCTTTATCTTTATTGTTCTTGAATCTTGTGCCACTCTATGTGTTCATCGATCTAGCACTTGTGTGATTGTTTTCTTGTCGGTTGAGTGAGTTCTCTCTCGTTTTCCCCGTGATTCCCTCTTGTTCTTCCGCTCGTTCTTCGTGTTCCTCGTGGGATTCTCTCCAAACGTGAAAGATCGCTCCCGTAGGGTCTCACCCTATATCATCATGGTATCACGAGCCACGTTGATCACGTTATTGGAGCCCCTACCCCTCTTTTCTAGCTTGATTTTGTTGTTTTTGTCCTAATTCGAAAATTCCCCACAAAAATAGCCCCCAAAATTTTTTGTGATTTGTTTGTGAGTTGAGATTTTGTTGGATTTGGTCCATGGATTCGTGTTGCTACGTGTGGATCTAGCTTTCCCCACCCTCCCCTCCCTTTTCCATCCACCAAACCCTCGATTTCGACCTCACAAGCATCTTCTTCCCGGAAATTTTGCAGTTCCTCTCCCGAGCCCGATTTTCGCCCGGGCTCAGGACATCCGGACAAGGCCGGACGTCCAAACCTGATCCGGACGACCGTAAGGTCACAGACGTCCGTAAAACCCTGACCAAACTGAATTTCTTCAGTTCAGACACCACAACCACCCCATATTTCTCCACATCTCCCAAACCCATATACACCAAATTCTTCCACGATTCCTCCGATGACGATTTTGACACATTTTGGTCTTTGAGATTTTGAGTTGTGGCTTCCGTATCCTTTTGTGTTTGGCTATCTAGGTGCGGTGCAAAGTCATCATCACCACTTGCTCATCTACATCGACCGATCATAATCGCAAGGACGGTAACTCGACGACATCTTTGTCTTACCTTGCTATTGCATTGATAACCAGCATTGCCTCATTTTATGTAGCTTACCCATCGAGACTAGCCTTTGAGTATTGCCGCAACGCGTTACTTGTGCACATTTAGTGATCATACTCCATAGCATACATACCATACCATAGTGGTGCATATCTTAGCATCAACTTGTGTGTCACAAAGTTGTCATCGCATACACAATTGCTATCTTGGTTCGTGAAGTTTTGCATGAGAAAAGGGCTCATAAAAGAAAGAGTCAATCAAGCTTTTAAGCAAAGAAAGAAAGATAAGCAAAGAGCTTATGAGCAAGAACCATAGCATCATCAAACATTAAGATTGTCATACTCGATCATCTTGGATCAACACATCGACACACCATACATATAGCATACGTGGGATAGAAGTCGTTGCATTTTTGCTTAGTAGGTTGTGCACAAGTTCGTATCCGCCTATTGTTGCAATCGTGCTAGCGTCTTTCTAGTGTTGTGCAACAAGAGCATCTTGGTGTATTCCACATTTTGGCTCATCCTTGGTTGCATAACCCCAGATTATCTATTTGCGCGTGTGTTTCCGTGTACCATATCTTGCTATTGGTCTACTTGTTGCATTTGCAAATTTGTGAATCAGTTCCAACTTTATTGAGTCTCACTTACAATTGCATCAAATTTTGTGCCACCATTCTAACCGAGCTCCACCATAAGCTTTTATTTGTGTAGGTGTGAGAACCGACAAGAATCGGTACCAAGAGTGCTATTTCCTTGTCCGCATTTAAGTGAACTTGATTCATTTTCAATATCGGTCAAAGGTACATTGGTATAAGTTCTTTTCTGTTCTACCACTCACATCTCGCTTGGAATGATGGATAGGCCAAGTTCTTCTACCAACCCACTCTTCATCGAAAGCAAGACGACGACATGTCCTCATACGTCACCAAAGGCCACCTCTTCGGTGCACAACGAAGCGTTGCACCAAGAACAACAAGCAATGAGCGACCGCGATCGACAACCTCGTCACCGACTTGCGACTCTCCGAGCAACGTACAAGAGACTACTTCGACAACAAGTTCGAGGCGCACAAGCAAGAGAATGATGCAAGAATGGACGAGATCCGCAAGTTGATGAGAAACCGCATCATTCCACGTCTTCATCATCAAGACGGAGCCACTCGGGTCGACACTCGACGACACCTTCTACGACTCAAGTACACCGTCATCGAACACTCTTCGACGAGCAAGCGCCAAGATCGTCATGCATCTCGCAACCCGCTACATGACAAGCACTCACAAGAGCAAGTTGATGATCAAGTTCCTCGTCCTCATTCAAACCAAGAGGCCTTTGCTCAAGCTCAAGAAAGGCAACGTCTTAAATAGCCAACAAGAGGAAGAAAGAGCACGTCATCACCAAGACGAACAAGACGCCAATGCTCAACGTCACAACAACAACAACGTGAAGCGCAAGCTCTTGAGGCGCAACGTGCCCTTCAAGAATCAAGTAGAGCCGTCGCCAACCGCAATCGCGAACGGCACAATCAAGAGGAAGCCCTTGAGAAGAAATACAAGAGAGGAACTACCAACCTAATGTACAACGTCAAGTTCCTCAAGCTCCTCCACAAGCTCGTCAAGCTCCACCTCAACCTCAAATTCCACACGAGCAAGTTGATCATGGTCTTCCTCCGCGCCAAGAGCAACATGAAGACGAGTACATCCCACGTCAAGGACGTCCTCATCAACAACGCCAACAACACAATGACGAGCAACGCTTCTGACGGCAAGCTAAAATTCACCATGCCCAAGTTCAATGGAAGCAATGACCCGAAGACTACCTCTCATGGGCATTGAAGGTTGACAAAATCTTCCGTTTGCACAACTACGATGAAGCAAAGAAAATCGCTATGGCATCACTTGAGTTCCAAGATTACGTGCTCATATGGTGGGAACAAATCATTGAGCGACGACAAGCAAGAGGTGAACCTCCAATCACCACTTGGGCTCAAATGAAGGATGTCATGCGAGCACGTTTTGTGCCAACATACTACAACCGCGATCTCTTCAAGAAACTCCAACTACTCAAGCAAGGACAAAGAGCGTTGAAGAATACTACAAGGAGATGGAGATAGCCATGATTCGCGCCAATGTCAAGGAAGATGATGAGCAAACTATGGCACGTTTCTTGAATGGACTCAATCATCCCATCAAGAAGATCGCCGACTTCCAACCATACTCATCTCTCATTGAGCTCGTGCATCAAGCTACAAAGGCGGAACGCCAAGTGCAAGATGACTTCAAGTACGCCAAGTACTCATCCAAGACATACGGCTTCTCCAACAACCAAACTTCAACAACTACTCCAACATCTACTTCGACCAAGCTTTCTTCAAGAAACGACGACAAGTCAAGTTACAAGAAGACTTCGACAAATTCAAGTCGTCCTCCTCCTACTACAAACAACCTCAAGCCGCGTGCTTCATCCTCTACTCCGACCGATGAGACCATCAAGACAAGCTCTTTCAAGTGTTTCACTTGCGGCGGCCGAGGCCACAAGTCATATGAATGCACCAACAAGCGCACCATGATCCTCAACGACGATGGCACATACGACTCCATGAGTGAAGAGGAGATGGAAGCCCTTGAGCAAGTGGCCATGCGGCAAGTGAATGAAGATGAAGATGATCAAGTCTTTTGTGATGAGGATTCGAGCCCCGCTCTCGTTGTCTCCAAAGTCTTGACACTTCAACATCAACAAGAAGAAGACCAACGATGCCACATCTTCCACACAAAAGCCGGCATCAATGGACGGTCCATCAAGGTCATCATCGATGGAGGTAGTTGCCACAACTTGGCAAGTGAAGAACTATGCTCCAAGCTCCAACTAATCAAGAAGAAGCACCCGCACCCCTACAAGGTTCAATGGCTAAGTGACTCCGGCACTATACGAGTCGAGCATACGGTCCAAGTCTCCTTCAAAATTGGTGCTTATGAAGACACTTTGGAGTGTGATGTGGTCCCAATGACTGTTTGCCACCTCCTTCTTGGTCGACCGTGGCAATTCGACCGTGGTGTCATCCACAATGGGCGAACCAATCACTATAGCTTCAAGATGAAAGGGAAGGAGTATGTACTACGACCTATGTCTCCTAGTCAAGTGATAGCTGACAAGCAAGCCACCCATCATAGAGAAAAGAGTGAGAAAGTGACCCACCAAAAAGTGAGTGAGAGCCACAAGCCAAATTTGAGCGACTCTTCGCCTAGAGAGAATAACCTCATTCTATTTGCCACCAAAAGTGAGATGAGAGAAGTGTGTGAGAACCCATCTACCGTGATGCACTTTGTCCTTGTGTGCAAGGATGGAGAACCAAAAACTAACACCATTCACGAGCTACCTTTGGTGTTTCAATCTCTTTTGCAGGAATTCCAAGATGTTTTTTCCCGATGAGCTACCTCCGGGTCTACCTCCTCTTCGAGGCAGTGAGCATCGAATCGACCTCATCCCCGGAGCGCCTCTACCAAACAAAGCTCCATACCGAGTTAATCCGGAAGAAACCAAGGAGATTCAACGGCAAGTACAACAACTCATCGACAACGGTCATGTACGTGAAAGCCTAAGCCCTTGTGCCGTTCGGTTATTCTTGTGCCTAAGCCCGATGGAAGTTTCCGCTTGTGTTCGATGGTAGACCTATCAATGCTATTACCGTTCGATATAGGCATCCCATTCCTCGCTTAGATGACATGCTTGATGAACTTAGTGGAGCCAACTTTTTCTCAAAAATTGATCTTAAAAGTGGCTATTATCAAATCCGCATACAAGAGGGTGATGAATGGAAAACTGCTTTCAAAACCAAATTTGGTTTATATGAGTGGTTAGTGATGCCTATGGGTCTTTCGGAAGCTCCCGGTACTTTTGTGCGTCTTATGCATCATGTGCTTCGTCCTTACATCGGAGTCTTTGTTGTGGTCTACTTTGACGATATTCTTGTGTTTAGCAAAACCATGAAAGAGCACATCAATCATGTAAAATCTGTGTTGCAAACTCTTCAAAAGAAAGCCTTTATGCAAACTTGAAAAAATGCACATTTGGAGTTGACAAAGTGGTTTTCTTGGGTTTTGTTGTTTCCTCAAAGGGTGTCCATGTTGATGAATCTAAAATTCAAGCAATTCAAACTTGGCCCCAACCCACCAATTTGCAACAAGTGCAAGTTTTCTTGGTCTTGCGGGTTTTTATCGTCGCTTTGTGAAAGATTTCAGCACAATTGCCGCTCCTTTGCATGCTTTGAGCAAGAAGAATACTCCCTTTGTTTGGGGAACGTTGCAATCAGCCGCTTTTGATAAGCTCAAGAATTTGCTTACTCATGCTCCGATTCTTGCTTTGCCCAATTTTGACAAAACTTTTGAGGTTCATTGTGATGCAAGTGGTACCGGAATTGGCGGAGTTTTGATGCAAGAAAACGAGCCATTGCTTATTTTAGTGAAAAACTCTCCGGTGCTCAACTTAATTATCCCATCTATGATAAAGAATTGTATGCTTTAGTGCGTGTGCTCCATGTTTGGGAACATTACCTTAGACCTCACGAGTTTGTCATCCATACCGATCATGAAACGCTTAAGTACCTCAAAGGTCAAACTAAATTGAACAAGCGTCACGCAAAATGGAGTGAATTCATTGAATCTTTTCCTTATGTGATCAAGTACATTAAGGGTAAAGAAAATGTAGTTCTTGACGCAGCTTTCACGCATATGCATGCTTGTCACTCAACTTGAGTTGAATGTCATTGGTTTTGACCATATAAAAGACTTGTATGAGCAGGATCCATCTTTTGGTTCTCCTTATGCTAAGTGCTTGATGCACACGTCTTGGGACAAATATTACATCAAGGATGGTTATCTTATGAGAGCTAACAAACTTTGCATTCCCGAGTCTTCTCTTCGTTTGCTCCTTTTGCAAGAGGCTCATGGAGGCGGACTCATGGGACACTTTGGACGCGACAAAACATTCGCCACGCTCTCCAACAACTACTTTTGGCCCAAGATGTTCCGCGACGTTCAACGCTTCACCAACCGATGCTATACATGTCGCAAAGCTAAGTCTAAAGCTCAATCTCATGGTCTTTACATGCCTCTTCCTATTCCATACCAACCATGGGAAGACATTAGTATGGATTTTGTTCTTGGTTTGCCTAGGACACAAAATGGCAAGGATTCCGTGTTTGTTGTTGTGGATAGATTTTCTAAGATGGCACATTTCATTCCTTGCAACAAGATAGACGATGCTTCACATGTTGCAAATCTCTTTTGTAGGGAAATCTTGCGACTCCATGGAGTACCAAAGACAATCGTCTCCGATCGTGACGTCAAGTTCTTGAGTTACTTTTGGAAGACCCTATGCGCCAAGCTCGGAATCAAGCTATTGTTCTCCTCGGCATACCATCCTCAAACCGACGGCCAAACGGAGGTGACGAACCGCACACTATCCACTCTACTTCGTGTCTTGATCAAGAAGAACATCAAGGAGTGGGAAGCATGTCTACCTATCGCCGAGTACGCCTACAATCGTGCAAGACATTCAACTACCGGCAAGTCCCCCTTGAAGTCGCTTCACGGTTTCAACCCGTTGTCCCCATTGGACATTCTACCACTCCCTCTCAAAGAGCGCACCAACATGGATGCAAGTGAGCGAGCAAGCTACATCAAGAAGATGCACGAAGATACAAAGGCACGCAAATGAGCGCCAAGTACAACGCCAAGCAAACAAGCTCAACGCCAACAAGCAACCCATCGTCTTCAACATTGGCGATCAAGTGTGGCTACACCTTCGCAAGGACCGCTTCCCCAAAGAACGCAAGTCCAAACTTCTCCCTCGAGCCGATGGCCCTTTCAAAGTGCTCACACGCTACAACGAGAACGCTTACAAAATCGACATACCTCGCGACAAGTACAACGTGAGCGACATCTTCAACGTCAAGGACCTTGCACCTGTCCATGGAGATGAAGTTTTTGATCCGAGGTCGGATCTCTCCTGGGGAGATGATGCGAGCAGCCCTCACTCATCCCCACCAGACGTGCCTACATCTCCCTCAACACCACCGGGACCCATGACAAGAGCCCGAGCTAAGGCTATTGAAGATAAGGTGAACTCGCTCCTCTCCGAACTTCTTATTTCTACCCATGAGACATGGCTACTACCTCATTCGTAAACTCTATGTGTAATCAGGAACTGGAGGCGAACCAAGGATCTACTACTTGCAAGAGCCAAGACGGCGAGAACTCCAAGTATGTCGAAGAGGAAGAAGTGATGCAGCTGAAGCTACAGGACCCGGACGTCCGACCACCTCCGGACGTCCGACGATCCCCAGGCCACGGACGTCCGACGCCCCCCGGACGTCCGGAACATCATCACCCGAATCAAACCTACGGACGACCGGAGCTGACCGGACGTCCGGGACTTCATCACCCGAACCAAATCTACGGACGACCGGAGTCGACCGGACGTCCGGCGACCATCACCCGGCCGAATGCAGGACGTCCGAGCAGTCCGGACGGCCGGACCCTCGAGCCTCCGGACGTCCGACACCTGTCCGGACGTCCGACACCTGATGCGGACTGAGGCCCATGTACCCCTCCGTTTTGACTTCCATTTGCACTAAGACTATAAATAGGGCCTTTCCGTCTCCTAGTGGAGGCTAGCTTTGGATTAGCTCATGTTTAGGTGAGAGAGCCTTTGCTCATCCACTTGGCTACTTCTCCTTCGAGATCAGGACCTCTTCGGAGAAGATCCCCCAAGCGGATTCAAGACCCCCTCCTAGGGTGGACCCCATCAAGACCTCCTTCCGGAGAAGATCGGCTACTCGTGTATCTTTATCTTTATTGTTCTTGAATCTTGTGCCACTCTATGTGTTCATCGATCTAGCACTTGTGTGATTGTTTTCTCGTCGGTTGAGTGAGTTCTCTCTCGTTTTCCCCCTGATTCCCTCTTGTTCTTCCGCTCGTTCTTCGTGTTCCTCGTAGGGATTCTCTCCAAACGTGAAAGATCGCTCCCGTAGGGTCTCACCCTATATCATACATCCTCCGTCTTCTTCACGCCAAAGTGTCCCATTAGTCCTCCTCCATGCGCCTCCTGCAACAATAAAAGACGAACGGAGCTAGCTGGAATGCATAGCTTGTTAGCACGGAACACAAATCCATCATTAACGCATTTAACTTGTTCCACGTTCTTCCTTCTTTACAACTCTGCAATACATCTTTAAAATCAGCATCATGCACATATTGATCTTTGATGGTCTCCAAACCAAATATTTTGAAGTCAAGTTGTGAAAGCATAGTATAGCGACGAGACAATGCATCAAGAATAACATTTTCTTTACCCTTCTTGTGTTTAATGACATAAGGGAAACTCTCAATGAATTCAACCCATTTAGCATGTCTACGATTCAGTTTAGCTTGACTTTTAATATGTTTCAAAGATTCGTGATCAGAATGTATAACAAATTCTTTGGGCCATAAATAATGTTGCCATGTTTCTAAAGTCCGAAAAAGAGCATATAATTCTTTATCATAAGTAGAATAATTCAGACTAGGCCCACTCAATTTTTCAGAAAAGTATGCAACAGGTTTGCCATCTTGTAATAACACACCTCCTAATCCAATTCCACTAGCATCACATTCAAGCTCAAAAGTCTTATTAAAATCAGGAAGTTGGAGTAAAGGAGCATGTGTCAACTTATCTTTCAATACCGTGAAGGCTTCTTCCTGTGTGGTACCCCAAACAAAAGGCACATCCTTCTTTGTAAGCTCATTGAGAGGTGCAGCAATGGTGCTAAAGTCTCTCACAAAACGCCTATAGAAACCAGCGAGTCCAAGAAAACTCCTCACTTGTGTGACCGTTTTGGGCTACGGCCAACTCTCAATAGCTTCAATCTTGGCTTTATCAACTTCAATTCCCTATGGAGTAACGACATAGCCAAGAAAAGATACTCGGTCGGTGCAAAAGGTGCACTTCCCAAGGTTACCAAACAAACGTGCATCACGTAGAGCATTAAAAACAGCACGTAAATGTTCCAAATGTTCTTCCAAAGATTTGCTATAAATCAGTATATCATCAAAATAGACTACCACAAATCGTCCAATGAAAGCACGTAAAACTTCGTTCATTAGTCTCATGAAAGTACTAGGTGCATTAGTTAACCCAACAGGCATGACTAACCACTCATATAAACCAAACTTAGTTTTAAATGCTGTTTTCCATTCATCTCCCAATTTCATACGAATTTGATGGTATCCACTACGCAAATCAACTTTGGAGAATATTGTAGAGCCACTCAATTCATCAAGCATATCATCTAGCCTAGGAATAGGATGACGATAACGAATAGTAATATTATTAATGCCTCTACAATCAACACACATACGCGACGTACCATCCTTTTTAGGCACTAGTATAATAGGAACGACACAAGGACTAAGCGATTCGCGTATATAACCTTTGTCGAGCAGCTCCTGTACTTGACGCATAATCTCCTTCGTCTCCTCTGGCATGGTATGGTATGGTGCACAGTTGGGTTGCGATGCACCGGGAATTAAGTCAATTTGATGCTCAATCCCTCGAATAAGTGGTAATCCCGGTGACACGTCTTGTGGGAAGACGTCAGCGAACTCCTGCAAAATGTTCGTGACAGCAGGGGCAAAGAGGAAGGCACGTCCTCGAATGAAAATAATGCCTCTTTGCACACAAAAGCATAGCAAACAGATTTGCTAGAATCTAGCTCATCAATATCAGATTTGGTGGCAAGTAAACATGCACTTTTCAGTTTAATTTCAGAAGCAACATTAGATGGTTTATTATTAGGCTTCATTTGTTGCTCAAATTCTTTTGCCACAATCTGATTTTCACTCTTATTTTTCTCCTGTTTTGCTTTATTAGCTCTATTAATATCATCTTTCAAAATGGAATCAGGAGTCATAGGAAGCAAAGTAATATTTTTATCCTTGTGAACAAGAGTATACTGATTGTTTCTACCATGGTGTACAGAATTTTTATCAAATTGCCATGGTCTACCAAGTAATAAGGAACATGCTTGCATAGGTACCACATCACAATCAACATAATCAGCATATGTAGAGATACTAAAATACACACGAATAGTACGTGTTACCTTAACCTTGCCGCTGTTGTTGAACCATTGGATGTAGTAAGGATGTGGATGTGGCCTTGTGGTGAGAGAAAGCTTCTCCACCATATCCATGCTAGCCAAGTTGTTGCAGCTCCCTCCATCTACGATGACGCTTGAATAGAACGTTCCTTCACAACTCCCTTTGTATGGAACAAGTTATGCCTCTGATTTTGCTCAGCTTGTGTAACCTGCACACTCAAAACACGTTGAGCAACTAAACATTCATACCACAAGATCTTCAGCAGCCATGTATTGCGTCTCATGATCGTAATCATCTCCACCGTGTTCTTCATGTGTAATAAGAGCCAAAGTCTCTTCATCATAGTCACTAAGCGGACTCATACCCACCATCCTCGTGAGCAATCATCACACGCCGAGATTGGCATTCTCTCATAAAATGTCCTCTTCCCTTACAACGCACGACAAATAATATCACTTGTGTGCCCTGTTGACGCCATGGAAGAAGAAGAGCTCGTGTAGGCCCAGCAGTGTGCTCTTGGCGAGATAGTGGTGGTTGTGCCTGCTTTCTTGTATCACGGTTGGAGGTGGCAGCCAAGGAGGTGCCGGTATAGTAGAACGTGGAAGTAGATGATGCACGTGGTGTCCATGATGAAGGTCGACCTGTAGAAAAGTTAGTCCGCGCCAACGCCTGTCGATCCTGCACTTCACGTTCAGCTTTACAAGCAAGATGGAATAATCGAGCGATATTAGTATAATCCTTGTAGTCTAGAATGGTCTGAATATCTCTATTTAATCCACCCGTAAAACGTGCAAGCATAGCTTCATTCTCCTCAACAATACCACATCTAATCAAGCCGGTTTGTAATTCCTGATAATATTCTTCTACCGATTTTTTTCCTTGTCTTAAGCGCTGCAATTTTTGAAGTAATTCACGTTGATAATATGGTGGAACCCAACGAGTACGCATAGCAGTTTTCAAAGCAGCCCAAGTAGCTGAAACAGGATATAATCTACAATGTTCAGACCACCAAACACATGCAAAGCTAGTGAAAGCACAAACAAGAACGGGAACACGTCTCTCCTCGGGATATTGTAAACATGTAAATCGTTGTTTAGTTTCTAACTCCCAAGTAAGATATATATCGTGAACATATCTACCCTCAAATGGTGGAATATTCAACTTCAGTTTAGGGAGATGGTCATGATCTCGCACTGAGGGGAGCCCTAACATTGCCATTATTTGCATGTGGACGACCTGGTGGTTGTGGTGCTGGTGGTTGTGGTGCGGTGGTTGCACGTAGTTCGATGTTGATCAACCTCATCCTCGTAATCTCTCACATAATCATCCTCCCCACATCGCCAGCAGGAGCCACGGAAGTATCAACAGCACCGGCAGCTTGGCCAGTGAAGAGGGACACGGCTCGCTTCGGCGGAGGGGCTGTATCGCGATGTGGAGGTAGTCGTTGTTGTTGTTGTAGAGGTGCGTTAGGTGCAGCCGGTGGTGGTGGTGGTAGACGCGAGCAATTCATTAAACTTGTTATCGAGCTTTGTTTGAACGCCTTCTCAATGCCATCTATCTTCTCCATGGCCTCTTCAAATCTATTTAGCACATCTTCCACCTGCCCACTCATCATTTGTTGAAACTTATCATGTAGCGCTTTGTTTGTCATGTTCTCCCAGTTAGTCTCGTCGGCTTGTGATCCTGCCATGGTTAGCAGCAATCGAAACACACAAGAATATGATTCGACAGACTACTAGGAAGTGGTGGTGGTGGTGTGGTGGACAGTCCAAATCCGTCAAGCAAATCTCAAATTCTTACCAGTTCTTACCCAGCAGCAGGCGGTGATCGGCAACCGATGTAGTCAAAACTCTCAAAGCTTGGATAGAGCGATTACGGGGAGAGTCAAACGCATACGATGTAGATGTATGTGGAGCTGGGAAGGCTTATAATATGGTAGCAAAAGCGGTCAGCAATAATCAATTCGGAGATGCAAAGTTGAATAAACGCTCAACGACGGATCTTGTCTTTGGTCCTAGGCTAGACCGTGCTAGAGACGCGAGCCTAGAACACTAACAAAATCACGACGCTACACGTAAACAAGGGAAAAGCACACTCTGGAATTTTTTTGCGCTGCTCTTTATTTTTTTTTGCGAAAAATCACTATAATGGCGAGTGTCTCAAAACTCTTCCCAGGTCAAACTGACAGGATGGGCACGAAATTTTTTCGACCAAATTTTTTTTTTTTTCGACTGCCCGGACCCAAAAACTGAAACGGGTCAAAAAAAACTTTCTATAACGGCGACTGTCTCAATACGCTTAGAAACACCTAAAAATAGGATAGCCAGAAAAATTTTCGACAAGTGCGTTTTCGGAAAATTTTGGGCCTAAACGGAGGGTGGTTTCCAATTTTTTTCGACCAATTTTTTTTTTCCGAAACCTACTTCGGCTAGGAAACACGAATCGGAAACTAGATGGATCTCGAAAACAAACCTAATATGAGAAGAACTCGGATTGGTGGTGGATATATGGTGGTGGTGGTGGTATATGGTAGCGGTGGTGGTATATGGATACGGATTGGTGGTGGTATATGGATACGGATTGGTGGTGGTATATGGATACGGATTCAGGCGGTGGCGGATAAGCAATGGTGGTAGATGGCAAGGCGATGATGATGGTCTTGGCGGCGTGAAAACTTATGACCGTAACTTCGAAACTCTAAAAGACTAGACGCTAAGACCAGCAACTAGACACGACGATGCAACCGCAAATTCAACAAAGCAAAACCTTAAAAATATTATGCAAAGGCTCAGATTGGTTCGGATATGATGAACTAACCCTAATTTTTTTGTGGCTTTTTCGTGGACTTTAGGTACGAAGAACAGACTCGATCTAATCTACGAAAAACTGTAAAATCTCACCGAGCAACCTGAAAATCTGATACCACCTGATAGAGGCAAAGGTGTCCCGATGTTTCGATGAGATGGTGGCTATCGTTTCTGTGGGAGTCAACCTTGACGATCCGACTACGTACGTGCGAGACGTCGCGCCTTAGCAATCGCTAAACTAACTTCCGAGGGTTATTGACCACGCCGGAGCACGATCAACCTGACCACGAGGGCCTGTTTCCTGCGAGCAAACGAAGAACAAGCAAGAAACTAAGATTGCAATCTGGATATTGCGAATATAAGAGGAAAACTTTATTAATGAAGGTGGGGTTACGAGACGCCTTGGTCCGGTCGTTGAACACAAAGCGAAATCTGTGAAGTTGCAGCTAAAGGCGAACTTTTGATCTAAACAAAACCCTGTGTCTAAACAGTGCCCTAAGGGCTGTATATATGGAGGAAGAGGGGGGGGAATTTCGTGGCCCTTGGTGGAGGGGTCCGAAATCAACCCTATCTCTTGTTTCCCCACACATACGGACTCTAAAAATAGCCTATACTTGTGTATTTCGAAATTACAAGGGCCTGGCCCAATAATAAGGTGACGCAGCACCTAGAATAGCCTCGGGACAAAATTTATGAAGTAGCATCTTGTATATTTCGTCCAAGGCTTCATGCACCCATTATGGTGGCTTCAAAGTCCTGAAATCATCACTTGTAACTCCGTTCTTGTTCCCCTTGCGCATGGCATCATCTCCATGCTTGTTCTTGCTGCAATGTCCATCCTTCTCCAAGCTAGGCCCTTCATTTGTAAGCAAAACAAATGTATCCAATTTAGGCAGCATCATATTCTCATGAACATTAGAATCATTACCAAGAAACGAAAGTACCGGATAATTTAATTGGCGTGCGCGAGCTCTAGTAATTGGTCCAGTATATGTAGCAGTAGGGGCTGCGGGTGTAACAATGGTATTGATGTCCTCATCAAGGTCCAAGGCAACAGATGAAAGGATTCGGACCCTTCACACTAGTATGCGCGTAGCTGCTCTTCCCCCAAGGCAACCATGTTGGGCTCGAGCGTTGTGTGTCGTTGTGCTCCTCCACTCAATCCACCAAAGCAAGAGTAGGGTTTTACGCCTCACAGCGGCCCGAATCTAGGTAAAAACCGCTTGTATCATCGTCGTCGCATAGTTTTGTTGCTTCTGCTCTTTGTGCAATGTGATCATCCCCCTTGCCGAACCACAAGGGGCTCATGGCCCCATTGGTGATCCTGTCCACCCACGACACCGTTCAGCCACTTTTTGTAAAGAATGTTTTCCACAAAATGGTATATACTCGATTGCGGGGCCACTTCTCAAATTCCTCTAGATCGTCAGGAAGTTCTCCAGTTTGTAAGAATTGGACTATGTGATGTGCATAGCCGGAGCCTGAGGCTCGATGGCAAGGACTAAAGGCATCTCTTCTGCCATGGGAGTGCTTGCCTTGACAGCAAGAACTTGGGATTCTACTGGTGAACACAACCCGCCAGCTAGCGCAAGGCTTCCCCCGGCAACCTTCTCACCGGCAGCTTCAGGGAGCTCTGCCCGAAAATGTTTGCCGATATTAAGTTTTCTTCTTTTCCAGGCCAAGAATGACAAAGAAACTGATTGTTGGGTAAGGTGGAGTACAAAAGTTCCTGGTTCCAAAGGAAGCTTTTGCCAAGCGCACTTTGACAGGTGATGAGCGATGTTGTTTTCCTCATGAAGTATGTGCCCTGTTTGCAGTCCGTCAAAGTGTTCCTCTAGCTTCCTCGCCTCTTCCATGTATGCCTGATCAATGGACTCTGATAATCCTTCTTCACTTGCTTCACAAATGAAATGAGAGTCGCCAGATATGACCAACTTGTTTATTCCCAACTCTACCACGATCCTGAGCCCGACAAGGAGTCCTTCATACTCTGCTGTGTTATTGGTGGCATCTTCCCTATGGAAATGCATTTGGATGATATACTTGAGGTGCTCTCCAGTGGGGGCAATGAGTAATACTCCTGCCCCAGCACCTTGGATCAAAAAAGCACCATCAAAGTACATGATCCATTCCTTGGGGCCTCCTTGCCAGGGAGGGCCGTTTCCATGATCTCTTCGTCGGGTTGGCGTCCATTCTACAATGAATTGTGCCAATGCTCTACTTTGGATAGTTGTCGTGCTTTGAAACTTCAAAGCAAAACTTGACTATTCCATAGCCCATTCTACTATCTTTTCGGTGGCTTCAGGGTTCCTCAAGATTCGCTGCAGGGATAGACGAGTCACAACTGTGATCTCGTGAGCTTGAAAGTAATGGCACAGCTTCCTCGAGGCCATAAGGAAGCCAAAGATCAACTTTTGAACTCCAGAATACCTTGATCTATCCCCCTGCAAGAGGGAGCTAAGAAAGTAAACTGGTCGCTGCACCATCTTCTTTCTAGCTACCCCCTTCTGCTTATCAATGCTGATTTGTGGCTCCCCTTCAACGTCCAGCCTCCACCGGATGACCGGCCAACGAGCGGACGTCCAGCCTCCACCGGACGACCGGCGCCTGAAGCACATCCAACGCCAGCCACAGCACCTCCCAGCGAGCGGACGTCCGGCCCCCACTGGACGACCGGTAATATTAACGGATGTCCGAAGAAACCGGATGTCTGGTGCCTCTTCACAGAACGTCTTCAGCGGACGTCCGGCGACTAGCGGATGATCGGTCCCTCCCGAGCCACCGGACGACCGGTGCCTGCCTGTGCGCAGCCGGGCCTTTGGCCTTGTATCCCTCTCCCACTTACCCCTTTGTGGCTCTAGACTATATATACTCCTCCACCTCCTCCATTTGAGTGTTAGCATTGGTTTAGCTCATATGTGAGATAGAGCTTTGCTCATCCATACGGATCTACTCCACGAGAGAGACCGCGGCCCCTCAACGGAGAAGATCCACGTTGGATTTAAGACCCCCTCTTGGGTGGCCCCATCAAGACCTCCTCACGGGGAAGAACCGGTTACCCTTTGTATCGTCCTTTGTTGATTTTGGATCTTGTATCTCCTCTCGTGTTCTGAGGGTCTAGCATATGTGTGACTATATCTTGTGTTTTCCCTTGTTTTCCCCTCGTGTTATTCGTGTTCTTGGATGGGAATCGCTCCTTTCGTGAAAGATCGGCCGTATAGGGTTCCACCCTACATCATCTTGGATCAGAGCCAGCTTGTCTCATGATATCTTGGTATCATGAGCCACGTTGATCACGATTTCGGAGCCTCCCCGTTGTGTTTTCTAGCCTAGTTTTGTTGATTGCATCCTAAATTCGAAAATTCCCCACCAAAAATAGCCCCAATTTTTTTTTGTGATTTGTTGGTATGATGATGTTTTGTTGATTTTGATCCATGGATTTGCTTGGTTTCGAGTGGATCTAGCATTTCCCTAAGCTTCCCCACTTTCCATCCACAAAATCTCCTCAATTTTGCCCCCAAAATCCCAAAATTCCGCCCAAAATCGCGTCTCGGATCTGAAATCTCGCGTTGACCCCGACCCACCGGACGACCGGCGTTTCTCCCGGACGTCCGGACCCCCCTCGAAGCACCGGACATCCGTCATCCACCGGAAGACCAGAACCTACCAACAGAAGGAAATTTACGGATTTCCGAGCCCGACCGGACGTCCGACGACCGGACCTCCGTCCATTTCTAGACGTCCGTAACCTGTAGATATTGACTTCGGCTGATTTTTGTTTTGCCCATAACTAATTCATCCGAACTCCGATTTTGACGTTCTTTAGCTCGTTTTGAAGCTCTTGACATCCCCCTTCCCACAAAAATACCACAAACATCTTTTGACTCCATCAAATATTTGGAAATTTGGCATCTTTGCCTAGGGCTTCCACCATATCTTTTGCATAACCACCACCAACTTCTGCAACCTAACCAATTTTGTTCCCCATGGTTGTTTGAGTTGTGATTCGAGTCTCCTAAGGTTTTTCGGCTACTTAGGGATGGTTGCTTCTTCATCAACCACCACCACCACTTCCGCATAGGCTTACCCACCATACACTTCCACCCCAACTTAACCCAATTATTTTTGAGTTGTCGCTTGTGTCTCCTAAGGTGTTTCGGCTACTTAGGGACGGTAACTTCAACTTCGACTCGCATAACCCATCATTCCACTTCCGCATTACCAAGTGCAAAACAACCACCGCTTTCCGCTACCACCATTTGACTCTTGTCCTTGAGATTTTGAGTTGTGGTTTTTTTCGTTTCCTAAGGTGTTTCGGCTATTTAGGGACGAGTCTTCATCATCTTGGTATCTACATCAAGAACACTGCCACTCATCATCGCAAAGGACGGTAACCTCGACGACACCATTGTACATTCCTAATGCGGAGCATCCCTCACTCATCCCAATGGACGCACCTACATCTTTCTCAACACCACGTGGACCCATGACTCGAGCTCGAGCTAAGGCTATTGAAGATAAGGTGAACTCGCTCCTCTCCGAATTCCCTCTTCCTACTCACGAGACATGGCTACTACCTCATTCGGAAACTCTATGTGTAATCAGTTACTTGGGAACGTGATAGAGGCAAAGGTGTCCCGATGTTTCGATGAGATGGTGGCTATCGTTTCTGTGGGAGTCGACCTTGACGATCCGACTACGAACGTGCGAGACGTCGCGCCTTAGCAATCGCTAAACCAACTTCCGAGGGTTATTGACCACGCCGAGCACGGTCAACTCGACCACGAGGGCCTGTTTCCTGCGAGCAAACGAAGAACAAGCAAGAAACTGAGATTGCAATCTGAATATTGCGAATATAAGATGAAAGCTTTATTGATCAAGGTGGGGTTACAGGACGCCTTTGTGCAGTCGTTGAACAGACGAAGTATGCGAAGTTGCAGCTATGGCGAACTTTTAATCTAAACAAAACCCAAAGTCTAAACGACGCCCTAAGGGCTGTATATATGGAGTAAGAGGAGGGAATTTCGTGGCCCTTGAGGGAGGTGTCCGAAACGAACCCTAACTCTTGTTTCCCCACACATACGGACTCTAAAAACAGCCTATACTTAAGTATTTCGAAATTACATGGGCCCGGCCCAATAATAAGGTGACGCAGCACCTAGAATAGCCTATGGACGAATATTATGAAGTGGCATCTTGTATATTTCGTCCAAGGCCTCATGCTCTCATTAGGGTGGCTTCAAAGTCCTGGAATCATCACTTGTAACTCCGTTCTTGTTCCCCTTGCGCATGCCAACATCTCCGAGCTTAAACTTGCTCCAAGGTTCATCTTTCTTGTCCATGGTAGGCCCTTCATTTGTAAGCAAAACAAATGTATCCAATTTAGGCAGCATCATATTCTCATGAACATTGGAATCGTTACCAAGAAACGAAAGTACCGATAATTCAATTGGCGTCTTGTGAGCTCTAGTAATTGGTCCAAGATGTATAGCAGCAGGGGCTGTGGGTGTAACAATGGTATTGATGTCCTCATCATCCTCCCCTTCTTGAAATGAAGTCGCCCTCGACGGAAGCTCATCTTCCTCACCCAAATAAGGCTTCAAATCTGCAATGTTAAAAGTGGGACTAACCCCAAAATCTACAGGCAGCTCAAGTTTATATGCATTATCATTTATTTTCTCTAACACCTTAAATGGACCATCAAGACGTGGCATTAGCTTTGATTTGCGCAAATTAGGAAACCTATCCTTACGCAAATGTAACCAAACAAGATCTCCAGTGCAAAGACAACATGTTTTCTACCCTTATCTCCAAAGCAAGTTTATATTTAGCATTCATACGCTCAATGTTTTCCTTAGTTAACTCATGCATTTTTAAAATCAATTCAGCACGTTCTTTAGCATCAAAATTAACCTTCTCCGAAGATGGAAGAGGCAACAAATCAATAGGTGCACGAGGTAGGAAGCCATACACAATTTCAAAAGGGCACATCTTAGTAGTAGAATGCAATGAACGATTATAAGCAAATTCAATATGAGGCAAGCATTCTTCCCACATTTTCTTATTATTCTTCAAAACAGCCCTAAGCATAGTAGACAATGTTCTATTGACTACTTCAGTTTGTCCATCGGTTTGGGGGTGACAAGTAGTACTAAAAAGCAGTTTAGTCCCCAACTTAGCCCATAAACATCTCCAAAAGTGGCTAAGAAATTTAGTATCACGATCTGAAACAATAGTATTTGGCACACCATGCAAGCGAATAATTTCACGAAAGAACAAATCAGCAACATTAACAAAGATCATCGCTTTTATGACATGGTATAAAGTGTGCCATTTTCGAGAATCTATCCACGACAACAAATATGCTATCCCTCCCTTCTTTGTTCGAGGTAAACCTAAAACAAAGTCCATAGATATATCTTCCCAAGGAACACTAGGTACAGGCAAAGGCATATATAAACCATGAGGATTGAGTCGTGACTTAGCTTTTGACATGTAGTGCAGCGAGCAACAAAACGCTCAACATCCCGTCTCATCTTTGGCCAAAAGATATGTGTAGCAAGTATGTCCTCCGTCTTCTTCGAACCCAAAGTGTCCCATTAATCCTCCTCCATGCGCCTCCTGCAACAACAAAAGACGAACAGAGCTAGCAGGAATGCATAGCTTGTTAGCACGGAACACAAAACCATCATTAATAACGAACTTGTTCCATGTTCTTCCTTCTTTACAATTCTGCATTACATCTTTAAAATCAGCATCATGCACATATTGATCTTTGATGGTCTCTAAACCAAATATTTTGAAGTCAAGTTGTGAAAGCATAGTATAGCGACGAGACAAAGCATCAAGAATTACATTTTCTTTACCCTTCTTGTGTTTAATGACATAAGGAAAGTCTCAATGAATTCAACCCATTTAGCATGTCTACGATTCAGTTTAGCTTGACTTTTAATATGTTTCAAAGATTCATAATCAGAATGTATAACAAATTCTTTGGGCCATAAATAATGTTGCCATGTCTCTAAAGTCCGAACAAGAGCATATAATTCTTTGTCATAAGTAGAATAGTTCAGACTAGGCCCACTCAATTTTTCGTAAAAGTATGCAACAGGTTTGCCATCTTGTAATAACACACCTCCTAATCCAAGTCCACTAGCATCACATTCAAGCTCAAAAGTCTTATTTAAGTCGGGAAGTTGGAGTAAAGGAGCATGTGTCAACTTATCTTTCAATACCGTGAAGGCTTCTTCCTGTGCGGTACCCCAAACAAAAGGCACATCCTTCTTTGTAAGCTCATTGAGAGGTGCAGCAATGGTGCTAAAGTCTCTCACAAAACGCCTATAGAAACCAGCGAGTCCAAGAAAACTCCTCACTTGTGTGACCGTTTTGGGCTGCGGCCAACTCTCAATAGCTTCAATCTTGGCTTTATCAACTTCAATTCACTGTGGAGTAACAACATAGCCAAGAAAAGATACTCGGTCGGTGCAAAAGGTGCACTTCCCAAGGTTACCAAACAAACGTGCATCACGTAGAGCATTAAAAACAACACGTAAATGTTCCAAATGTTCTTCCAAAGATTTGCTATAAATCAGTATATCATCAAAGTAAACTACCACAAATCGTCCAATGAAAGCACGTAAAACTTCGTTCATTAATCTCATGAAAGTACTAGGTGCATTAGTTAACCCAAAAGGCATGACTAACCACTCATATAATCCAAACTTAGTTTTAAATGCTGTTTTCCATTCATCTCCCAATTTCATACGAATTTGATGGTATCCACTACGCAAATCAACTTTGGAGAATATTGTAGAGCCACTCAATTCATCAAGCATATCATCTAGCCTAGGAATAGGATGACGATAACGAATAGTAATATTATTAATGCCTCTACAATCAACACACATACGCCGACGTACCATCCTTTTTAGGCACTAGTATAATAGGAACAGCACAAGGACTAAGAGATTCGCGTATATAACCTTTGTCGAGCAGCTCCACATACTTGACGCATAATCTCCTTCGTCTCCTCTGGATTGGTACGGTATGGTGCGCGGTTGGGTAGCGATGCACCGAATTAAGTCAATTTGATGCTCAATCCCTCGAATAGGTGGTAATCCCGGTGGCACGTCTTGTGGGAAGACGTCGTGAACTCTGCAAAATGTTAGTGACAGCGGGCAAAGAGGAAGGCACGTCCTCGAATGAAAATAATGCCTCTTTGCACACAAAAGCATAGCAAACAGATTTGCTAGAATCTAGCTCATCAATATCAGATTTGGTGCAAATAAACATGCACTTTTCAGTTTAATTTCAGAAGCAACATTAGATGGTTTATTATTAGGCTTCATTTGTTGCTCAAATTCTTTTGCCACAATCTGATTTTCACTCTTATTTTTCTCCTGTTTTGCTTTATTAGCTCTATTAATATCATCTTTCAAAATGGAATCAGGAGTCATAGGAAGCAAAGTAATATTTTTATCCTTGTGAACAAGAGTATACTGATTGTTTCTACCATGGTGTACAGAATTTTTGATGAGGACATCAATACCATTGTTACGCCCACAGCCCCTGCGGCTATACATACTGGACCAATTACTAGAGCTCGCGCCCAATTGAATTATCATGTAATTTCGTTTCTTGGTAACGATTCCAATGTTCATGAGAATATGATTCTGCCTAAATTGGATACATTTGTTTTGCTTACAAATGAAGGGCCTACCGTGGACAAGAAAGATGAACCTTGGAGCAAGTTCAAGCATGGAGATGTTGGCATGCTAAGGAGAACAAGAACGGAGTTACAAGTGATGATTCCAGGACTTTGAAGCCACCCTAATGAGTGCATGAGGCCTTGGACGAAATATACAAGATGCCACTTCATAATATGCGTCCATAGGCTATTCTAGGTGCTGCGTCACCTTATTATTGGGCCAAGCCCATGTAATTTCGAAATACTTAAGTATAGGCTGTTTTTAGAGTCCGTATGTGTGGGGAAACAAGAGTTAGGGTTGATTTCGGACCCCTCCACCAAGGGCCACGAAATTCCCCCCCTCTTCCTCCATATATACAGCCCTTAGGGCACCGTTTAGACCTTGGGTTTTGTTTAGATTAAAAGTTCGCCATAGCTGCAACTTCGCGTACTTCGTTTGTGTTCAACGACCAGACAAAGGCGTCACAGAACCCCACCTTGATCAATAAAGCTTTCATCTTATATTCGCAATATTCAGATTGCAATCTCAGTTTCTTGCTTGTTCTTTGTTTGCTCGCAGGAAACAGGCCCTCGTGGTCAGGTTGATCGTGCTCCGGCGTGGTCAATAACCCTCGGAAGTTGGTTTAGCGATTGCTAAGGCGCGACGTCTCGCACGTTCGTAGTCGGATCGTCAAGGTCGACTCCCACAGAAACGATAGCCACCATCTCATCGGAACATCGGGACACCTTTGCCTCTATCAAGTGGTATCAGATTTTCAGGTTGCTCGGTGAGATTTTACAGTTTTCCGTAGTTTAGATCGAGTCTGCATTCTTCATACCTATAGTCCACGAAAAAGCCACAAAAAAATTAGGGTTAGTTCATCATATCCGAACCAATCGAGCCTTTGCATAATCTTTTTAGGGTTTTGCTTTGTTGAATTTATGTTGCATCGTCGTGTCTAGTTGCTGGTCTTAGCGTCTAGTCTTTTAGAGTTTCGAGTTCTGGTCATAAGTTGTCACGCCGCCACCGCACCATCATCATCGCCCCTGCCACCTACCATCACCGCTCCGAATCCGTATCCATATACCACCACCAATCCGTGTCCATATAACCACCACCACTTCCTAGTAGTCTGTCGAATCATATTCTTGTGTGTTTCTATTGCTGCTAACCATGGCAGGATCACAAGCCGATTTAGACCGGACCGGGAGAACATGACAAACAAAGCGCTACATGATAAGTTTCAACAAATGATGAGTGGGCAGGTGGACGATGTGCTAAATAGATTTGAAGAGGCCATGGAGAAGATAGATGGCATTGAGAAGGCGTTCAAACAAAGCTCGATACCAAGTTTAATGAATTGCTCAAGGCGTCTACCACCACCACCACCGGCGGCACCTAACGCACCTCTACTACAACAACAAGGACTACCTCCACATCGCTTGAAACAGCCCTCCATGAGCTTCCGTGTCCCTCTTCACTGGCCAAGCTGCTGGTGCTGTGTTGATACTTCTGTGGCTCCTGCTGCTGCGGTGGGGAGGATGATTATGTGAGAGATTACGAAGATGAGGTTGATCAACATCAGATTACGTGCAACCACCAAAGCACCACAACCACCAGGTCGTCCACATGCAAATAATGGCAATGTTCGGCTCCCCTTCAGTACGAGATCATGACCATCTCCCTAAACTGAAATTGAATATTCCACCATTTGAGGGTAGATATGTTCCTGATATATATCTTACTTGGGAGTTAGAAACTGAACAACGATTTACATGTTTACAATATCCCGAGGAGAGGCGTGTTCTGCTTCTTTGTTTGTGCTTTCACTAGCTTTGCATGTGTTTGGTGGTCTGAACATTGTAGATTATATCCTGTTCCAGCCTACTTGGGCTGCTTTGAAAACTGCTATGCGTACTCATTGGGTTCCACCATATTATCAACGTGAATTACTTCAAAAATTGCAGCGCTTAAGACAAGGAAAAATTCGGTAGAAGAATATTATCGAATTACAAACTGGCTTGATTAGATGTGGTATTGTTGAGGAGAATGAAGCTATGCTTG